>CM042883.1:12702155-13902155 GCA_023653495.1 Melastoma candidum
AAATGAGACATATAACTCTAATTTCTTAGAGTTATCATAGAGCTTTTTGTCTGTTCTCTGTTCAATTATGTTTTCAATAGGGATGGCTGACGAGTCTACCATCATTCATCAGTTCTGTGTTTAAGGAGATGAAGAAGTACCAGACGGATTTCTCTAGATGGTGTGGGGAGTGTGAACATACTAAAAGAGCAAGGCACAAGTTATCTATTGCCACCACACCACGAAATTGGTCATGATCAAACTCCCAACTAGTTTTATAAGCAAACCTTTTCAATTGAATCATACAGGGTATCTCAACGCTGTTATGCATGGCTGTGACCTTCTGCAGGAGCTGATGACGAGGGACAGAAAAGTGGCTTCTTGATGTATTACTTGTGTTGCAGGGGTTGCCGTGTCCCTTGCACTGTTGTAAAGAGAAGCCCCTCATTCTTGACCATCATCGGATACAGGGCCATTCAGGTAAACCGTACATAACTCGACCACAATGTCCAATTGTGGGGTCTCACTTGCTGCCCAATTTATAACAGTGTAAGTAATTTAAGAAAAAAGAATGTAGTTGGTTTTTTTTTTTTTTTTTTTTTTTTGCATTTTACTAGTCCGATTTGATTGATTGATTATGGGTGGTACAGAGTAATGATTGAAGAAAGATTAGATAGGTTGGCTGGTTTATCAAGTTGCTTTTATAAAAATGGTATGTTGGGAGGATTTGCGAATCTTCTTGCACGTTGGGGAGAAATTAGGAGTAGTTTAAAAGAGAGAAACATGAGAAGAGGATATGGATGCATGTGAGCAAATGGGGGCAAATCCCGGCATATCTGGTGACAGAGGCCCCTCCCTCACTTCAGCATATTATTAATCTTAAAGTCCAATCCAATATTCTGGTTATCTCTTCCTCAACATATATGCTAGTGGACATGTTGCTTGCCGCCGCTTGGTGGGTGAAGTATTTGATTATGAAAATTGGGTTCATCCGAATAAAGACGTCAGGCGAGGGGGGAAGGCAGGAGGCGGCATCTCCGAGATTCCAGGCAAATTTCTCGGCTCTGGAGAGAGTCTTAGTTTCTAAAGTTAAAAGAAAAAAAGAAATCCAGAGATAATACTCGGTTACGCGTCGTCGTAACTATGTTGTATTGTCCGAAACTGTGCTTTGGCACAAAGAGTGATAACTCTTAGCCTGTCGTTGTCGAAATGTCATCATAACGAAACGCGTCGGCAAAATATCCCCTGGAAATATAAAATATTTATTTAGATGGGGGGGGGGGGGGGTGTTTGATTTTGCGATGCTTCCAAAACACATAATTTGTTCTGGTAGCTTCTTCCATTTGGATTTTGTTTGCGAGGGTGGTAAGCTGCCCACGTACACACGCTCCCAGACACATGTCATCGTGTCCCTATTTTTCGACAGTTTTTTTAACTTATTACACTTCGTTTTTTTTTAATTATATATTTTAAAGAACCTCGTGTAGGGCATGTTGTTTTATTTAAAAAAAAAAAAAAATTGGTCAGAGAACTCATTTTAGAGCTTTAAGAAAGACCCAAAAAAGAAATATATATAGCAAATGGATGGGTGGTGTTGTTCCTTTCTAGGGCTTCTTCACCTGCCTGCATCATAATCTCCTCCTCCTCATCCTCCTAGACTCTCTCCCTCCGATCAGTTCAGAAAGCAAGCAAAGAAAAGATCGGGGGAAATGTTGCAGAACCAGTTAGAGGAGTTCTGGTCCGACTCCATCCCACTACACCTCCTCTCCCACTTACTCAGGTCCTTCCTCCGCTTCCTCTCCCTCCTCTCCCCACTCCTCCACTTCCTGAGGCTCCCCCTTCCTTCCGCCACCTCCCCCCCTGACCTCGACTCCTCCTTCCTCTCTTCCCTCGGCTCCGGCCTCGCCTCCCTCGTCTCCCTCTCCGACACCCTCGATTCCAACCGCTCCCTCTCCCTCCTCTTCGACCCCAGCCGCCATGGGGCTTTCGGCCCCGACTGCGCTGTATGCATGTCCCAGCTCAGGGATGGCCAGGAGGTTCGGGTACTGGGCTGCCGCCACGTGTACCATAGGTCCTGCTTGGACCGGTGCCTCTTCCATCAGGTCTCCAGCTGCCCCCTCTGTAAGTTTCCCTTGTTGTCCCCTCCTCCTCCTGCCGCCGCCGGGGATCAGCTTTCCGCTCGCGTCGGGGAGGGCCTGCTCGCCTCCTTCGGACCACGACCACTCGTGACGTGACAGATGACGCCGTCCTTGTCATGGCGACGCTCTCGTGACGTCATCATGCCATTTTTTTACTCGTTCTTTGTTTTTTTTAGTTCCTGTGATTTTTCTTCTTCTTCTTCTTTTTTTTTTAAATTCCTCGAACTTTTAGATAAAAGTTTGTGGGATTTTTTATTTTAAAAGAAAAGAAAAAGGCAAAAAGAGTATGTGTGGTTCGTCGGATGCTTGCTGTCTGCCCTCTCTCTCCCACCCTGAGCAATTTGTGTTCATTGCTTGAACTGAAGACTAATGTTGCATTTAATGTGAAGAGGTGATGCGAAAAAGAAGAAAGAAACCGTGTTGTTACATCATGTTAGAGTGAGAGAGAGAGAGAGAGAATAGTTTTGTTCTTTTTCGGTGGATCTCGATCAGTTTTTAACAGTTCCTCCAAACACCTGGTATGACGTATTTTCAGACAGGAACAAATAGTCGGGGGGATGCTCATAAATATATTATTTACTTTTTTACTTTTTCTATTTATGAAAAAAGAAATTGAAATAACGTGTCAGCAAGAGGGCAAATTCTTTTGGATTGGACTTGGTCGGTCGCGCAGCTTCATATGATATTTTTTGCCTAATCTTTTGAAAAGTTAGTAAGTAAAATCAAACTTCTTTTTTTATTTTAAAGTTAACGCGTGGATTTGAGATAAACAACTACAGAAGAAGAACAGCGCGACAGAGGGAGGGAGGGAGGGAGGGAGGGGTTGGGGTAGGCACCGGCCATGACCCTTTTAAAGGGCGATTTTTGGCATTTGCTTTTGCTTGTGCTCCAAACATTGTTTAATTCGACAAGATCAAATCAAGTTGCTCTTTAACGAGTGAGAAGACAAAAAGAGTAAAAACGGTCTCGTCCATAACACTTTCGAGATTGAGAATACAACCAACAAGTTGAAAACTTTAGTTAATTGGTCTCGAGGTAAATGGAATTTTAATTCGAGAAGTATTTGATATATATTCGTTTATAAACTATTCGAGTTTGATAACGTCTTCAGCTAGTCGGGTTCACTTCTCGCAACGATTCAAGTTCAAGACCTCTGTTACCGGGAAATCAAACCTTCAACTGTTTATAACTATTTGAGTTTGGGGGCATCTTCAACAAGTCTAATCCCCACTACCTCACTGAATCAAGATTGAGAATAATGTGATTAGGTCGACTTCATGACGGGTTCGAGTTCCGGGGACCAAATATCAACCCACGATTTATGGGTTTTCAATCTCTACCCAACGACCTTAAAACAGTTTTTACCCACAGTCTCTAGCAGTTTCATTTGCAGCCACGATCTATAAACACGACAATTAAAACCCTCGCAAATACGCTTTGTTTGTCCTATATATTTTTCCTCTCTACTTACTCAATATTTCTTACAGGCATGACAACGACAGAATATTTTTATTTGAATTAAAAAAACCAATGTTCTTTGTCACATTTTACGGTAAATTTTCCCCCGCTAAGGAGAAAATGACAATCAGACCACCCCCACCTTGCAATGCAACGATGCAAAGCTTTTTTTCTTCCCTTTATATTATTACACGTACATTTAATTTCTCCACTAATGCGACGTGTAAAGTACACGATTACGCCCAACGGCCTCATACCCCTGACTCCAACATCGTGCAATAGAGAGGTGTTGATACCTACCGGTAATAAGTGGAGTTTTATAGTTTAATACGCTTCGTTAAGTTGAATCATCCTAGTATTTTAGGCAGGCTCATTTTGCCTTTGGGTATTTTACGTGTGAATGGTGTTTAAATCCATAATACTAGATTGAAACCATCACGTAAAGACTTGATTTATATTTTATAGTTGAATCAGAGTCACTGTGGGCGGGGGAATCAGCCGGTAGAGGTGATATCCGTTCCTTAGATAGCTCTGGAATGCCATGGATTCGTCTCGCAACAGGACTCTGTTAACACATGAATTTTGGGCTTTGTCTTTAATGGGTCGAAGAGGTAAGACTCTGCTGACACATGAATTTTGGGCTTCGTTCTTAATGGGTCAAAGAGGTAAGACTCTTTATAAACGTTACTCGAGGAGTACCTCCTGACCCCAAGAGTAATGTCACTCGGGAGGTGCTTCTCGAGTAAACTATAGACAAATTCACATAGCTCGAGGCCCGGACAGCCTGCCATTACTCGAGAATCCATAAAATCTCGAGCTCTTTTACTTTGAACCACGTCTAGCCACGACGATGGAATAGGACACGTGGCATGCTTAGAGAGGTCGTCTAAGACGTGATGTGCATGTTTCCTACAAAATAGGGATCCGATCATGCACACGATTTAAGGAGATTATATGCTAGCTAAATAATCGCAACTGCAACATTCCGGGAAACATAAAAAGCAGAAAGAATGACGAGAACAACACAATCAACCACACACAAAACCCAGAATTTGTTAAGTTTAAAGTTTTTGTTCTCCCCACAGCGTCCTGAACAGTGTCATCACTTCACTATATCCGATCACAGATCCACCAAAGTAGATTCCATTAAAGGGATTTGCCGTAGCCGCCGTTCGTCCGCCGATCGTCGTGAAGCACCTCGCAGTTGTTCTCAAGTCGTTTTTGTTGTCTTTTCCTATATGTATCATGCCTGTAAATGTTGTAAAGGCTCAGATTCTGTAATTCGACTTTGTTTAATTATTTCAAGCATCGTTTCCTTTTCAGTTTGCGTTATTTACTTTACGACGACTATATTTCTTCTGTAAAATTCGATACGTGTTGTGATGAGCACAATTCTGCGCCAACTGACTCCGCTACTTTTTGTCTTCGAGTGGAAGCGGAGGAGGGCCGGGCATTTCTGGAGGGAAAGAGGTGGTGTCAAGGTAGAAATGGAGAAGACGACCAGGGAGAGGGGGCAAAAACAATGAAAAGGAGTGGATGATTTGGGCGGGGATGTACTTTGAATAAGATGTAACGTACTTCAGGCTTGTAAATGATGTTCCAAGATTGACTGACGAGATCTTCAACCCAGCGTTATTCATTGGTGGGGTGTTGTGCTGCACATGACTCCCACTAACTCTTCTCTTCTCCCTGGGGGTTGAATATTTCACATTGTCCCATTCATCATTATCGGAATAAAATACAGCCGAGGATGCGGTCCCCGGCGACTTGAACTTGGGGTCAAATGCGGCTCGCCTACGCCTTGCAATCCCAGCCGAGGAGGCGCAAGCGATGCCGCACTGCATGGGAGCGTCTCCGAGATTATGATGAAGCCCTGGTGAGTCCACTTAATGGGCCTTGCCGTCGCGTTAAAGCAAAGGCTTCGTGCATCAGCTTGACTGGAATTGGGAGTGTCCCGATTGCAATTGAAAGCGTCATTCTCTACCGGAGAAATTGCGGGAGTGAAAGATTCAGGAGTTGCTTGGTTTTCGTAAAGACTGTCTTATTTATAAACAAATCGATGTTCTCTTCTGCTGCTATCGGTACATGCTTGTAACAACATATGTGGGCAGTAGCTACGGGGACGAATCAGGGTTGATGTTGGTAACCGGACCTGTGAACCAGTGCCTAGCACTAATGACCCAAGCACCGGTCGTCAAGATGAACAGGCCGAGCACCGCCACGGGGGTATAGTTGAGCGTTTCTGAGGTGATCGGGTAGGCGACAGGCAATGAAAACAGGACGGTAATGATTGCTACCCAGACGACTGCTATCCAGCCTACCAGGATGCCGAATCGACCGAGGTTGAATGGTCCCGGGATGAAGGACTTGCGGGCCAATGTCACGCGAAAGAGTATGGGTAGGGCGTAGGCTATGTATAGTCCTATGGTTGCTATTGAAACCATGGCATCAAATGCCACAATGCTCCCGAGAGACTGCGAAAGGATGAAAGCAGAGGATGAAGTATTAGGTGGTATGAGAACTAACAATGGATTCACGAAGACAGCGAGCGAGCTTACCGTTAAGGCCATACAGAAGCAAATTAAGGCTGAGAGCCAGACGGAGTAGATTGGAACCTCGTTCTTGTTCACCTTATGCCAGACCGACGAAAATGGCATGGCTCCATCTCTCGAAAATGCATAAGCCATCCTGACAACCATTCAGGGAGATATCATGTCGAAAGCCGATTGAAAATCTAAAGTCTGAGAACTCAATTGATGAGTTTTACCTTGAATTGCTGGTGATCGAGCTCATGCCGCAGAAAAATATGGCCACCGCGACCACCCCGAGGCAAACAATACCTCCCAGCCCGCTGCCATATCTACTCTTGAATGACAGGTAGAATATCTCGGCAATCGCGTAGCCACCCGCATCGTTGTCGCTGCTCAGCAAGTAAGGGATGTTCGTCACCGCAAATGTGATGCCAACAAGGTAACCCCATCCGAAAATGATGGATATGACGATAGAACTGATTATTCCCCTCGGTCCGTTTGTATCTGCGTTCTTGGTTTCCTCCGACTGCAAGGGCAATGTCACAAATTACTTTTCCCATAAACCAATAGCTAAGAGTCATGGTTTCAGAAGGTCTCCTCACCATGTGAGCCGAGGCGTCGAACCCTGTTAGGGTATACTGACTCATCAGAAGTCCAATGATGAAAATGTATAATCGGCTTTGGATGCCGTCGCCGTTATCAGTGTTGAAGTAGGTGAAAACAAACTCAGGGCTGGCCCTCTCCTTTGCAACCACGGGAACGAGAACCATGAGAAGTACGACACCTGAAACATGCCGATCGATCAGATCAAGTGCAGTAAGAGATATCCCGATCCAGAAGTCGCAGGAGTTCCAATCCAACCTAGGAGATTCCAGCCAGCAGCCAGTTGTCCGAACAAAGATAGCCACGAAATGGGAAGGCTGTTTATGACAGCATGCAGGAGGAGAATTCCTCCATGGAAAGCGACGACGACGTACTTTGAAGCCTCGTATCCACCACCGTTTTTCCCACCTGTGCTGAGCAGAATGATCACCTGAAGCAATTGCGCCAGGGAATAGTCTATGCTCGTTGTAACTGCCCACTGCAAACGCAAAACGTTCAGAAATGTTAGCTCAGGATCCAGTGACCCAGGCTCGAATTCGGCCAGAAAGTCCCCCCACCTACCTGGCCGACAATGTTGAACCTGCAATCGTAACAACGTTTCAGGTAGGTTTCGACACACGTTCGTAAAAGTGAACCTGTTACGAGGTGAATCCAATCTGATCAATTACCAGCCAGTTAACCAAGACGCAAACGGTGCCCACTTGGGTCCGGCGAGCTTTGCGCTCCAATAGTACAAGCCCCCGGAAGTCGGGTACGATGAGCAGATCTCCGCCATCGACAGCCCGACGAACATCGTGAATGTTCCTGCGATGAACCAGCCGTAGACCATCGAAACCGAGCCTCCGAAACGTAGCCCGCTGTTGTACAGGGTCGTGATCCCGGTGAGCACTGATATGATCGAGAAGGAGAAGGCGAAGTTCGAAAACATCCTACAAAGTCGAATCTGGCCCCCGGATCAGCGCACGCCCTTTTTCATCGCCCCAATCTGTTCATCCGAAAAAAGAAAAGGACCCAGAAGAAATTTACGAGAGGTCACGCTTGAGCTCCTGCTTGTAGCCAAGCTCAGCCAAGCGAGCATGGCCGGAGTCGAAGTCAGCGCTGCCACCGCCATTTTCGTCCGCGTTCACGGCAGGATCACCAGATGCCCACACCATTCTTCTTCCGAGTCCTAACGAGATCCTACCAACCCACCCAAAAAATATAAATCAACACAACAACAGTAAAGAAATTATACAAAAGATGACAGGTGGTTAAGGTTGTCCTGTCGTGTTATTCTTCCTTTACCTGCCGTCACCCCACCTCTCCCTTGGGGATATACCACCCGGAATTGTTAATGCTCCCAGATCCCGATTCCCAAAAGAGAGGGAGGTGAATAAAATAGCAACAAAGGTAGTAAAAAAGAAATGCTCCTCCGTGGGCATGCATTGGTTGGTGTGACTTTGTTTACGCCAGACAAATTGTAGAAAGGGAGGGAGGGGGGGAATTATTATTAGCTGGCTGGCTTTATTTGGATGATTTCTTCCTTCCTTCAAGCAGGACACACATACACACTAACCATCTCCATTCATTTGAGCCCTAATTATTAACCTTTTTAATTAATACAAGTAATTAAAAAAAAAAGAACTCTCTGTACCACAGAAGTGATGATATTATCCATCCCTCCACTAAATTCTCATGTAAACTTTGCTTGACATTTGCTTTGTCACTGCTTTCGGCCCTTCCTATGATTCCGCGACCAGCTGCCTCGATGTGGCTATCCTCCGGTAAACCGCCAACACCAGCCTCTGGTCGACCTCTTCCCCCGTCGACCCCACCGACACCTGATTGTCTTCCCTGCACGCCCCCTTCCCTGCGACGGTCTTACACCTCGCGACCCCGATGGCCACTCCCATCATCATCTCGACGTAGGCGTCGTGGAACCTCGCCAGCAGCCTCGAGGGGGAGAGTGCAGACAGCTTCAGCCCGAGCCTTGAGCCCCTGTTCGGTTTGGTCGTGGTCGTCCTGCCGTCTCCCGAACCCCCGAGCCTGACGACCTTCAACCTCCGCCTACCAGGACTTCCGCCCCAAGGAAGCCGCTGGTACCTCCTCCGCCGCCACCTCCAGAGCCTCTTCACGGCCTCGACACAGGACGGAATCGTGCGGGCCTCCATATGTGTCTATGCGTTGACGGTTGTTTGAGTGATAAGGGTGGTGGGCTTGAGTTTGGCTTTTAAAGGAGTTTAATTAAATTTTAGAGCGTGTTATAAGCTCTCCAATGTTGACCACAAATGCAAAAGGCCACATCTAAATAATGGACTTCCCTACGAAATTTCATTCTTACAACCAGTGATTTCGATGCTCTTTTTATGTAGAAATAACAAGTCGTTACAAATTATGTCCATTATTTGAACGCTGTGCCCCGCACGTACGGTCAATAAATGCGTGCCATTTTCATTCATTCCGCAAAAACCTTCCATATTTAATTCAATTCAAACCTTCCTGCAGAATCGGTCAAATTCCATCACGTAACGCGCCAAATACTCCCACATGACGGAGATCGTCCTACTAGTCCCGGCGAGCCTGTGATCCACTTCTGCAGTAAAGACATTTAGAAACATATAGGGATGTAAGTAGGGGTGAGCATTCGGACCGCGTTAGGATATTCGAGTCCGAATTTCACCCAAGTCCAAACTTCCAAATTATAGTTTTTGAAGTCCGAGTCCGAGTCCAATTGTATATAATTTTGAATTTCCGAGTCCGATAATATTTCAAACTCAAAATTCGAATAATTCAAAATTTTCGAATTTTAAGCTTAAAAATATTAGTCCAAAATCATCCGCGTCTAATGCTTCAAAAACTAGTCTAAAATTCCATGTCCACATAAGATTAATAACAATTTCCATGTCATAACAATAATAATAGCAAAGCTAGATAAAAAAAGCAAGGGGATATGCTTGAAAGCATCTTGAATCCTTGAAATGACCTCAAAATTCGAAAACGCTTTCATACCCATTTTCTCCGAATCTACAATTCAAATTAAGCAATGTTAGTCACAAAAATAATATCAAAACTCTAACTTTTGACATAACAAATATAATTAAAAATATCAACATTACCATCCTCAAGTTTTTCAATATCGTCCGTATCTTCTTCAATATCAATAGGTGAATAAGATTCTCGAAGCCAATCTTGAGTGCATAAGAGAGATTACACAATTCTAAAAGATAATGAACTTTAAAATGAATCAAGCACTCGACCTCTAGTACTAAATGAAGACTCTGAATCAACAACAGATATAGGAATTGATAAAATATCATGAGCCATTCGACCGAGAATGGGAAGTTTATAATTCAACATTTTCCACCATGCTAAAATGTGAAATGAATCGATATCATCCTCTAGATCATCGGCCAAATACTTATCCAACTCTGACTTGTTACTTTCACCATCTATTTGTTCCGCCTTCTTGAAACGATTCCTTCTTTGTCTCATCATATTCTCATCATCATTATCAACATCATTAACACCTCCTAATGTCATGACTTGAGAAGGAGATGGTGTAAAGTTTCATTTATAATCATTGTACAGTTCATAAAGTGCACTCTTCACATTTTCAAATAGTTGCTCACTTTTTTCAGCTTCATACATATCTATCAAAGTAAATCTTAAAAACTTCAACTTTTGTCTCGGGTCCAGAACTACTGCAAAGTATAACATGTTCATTTTTCCAAATGTACCCCAACATTTTTCATACTTTGCTGCCATTTATGATGCCATCATAGACAAATCTATATCACCACTCTCCTTTCATTTTCGAAAAAGAGCATGAAGATTTGCAATATCATGAAAGAATGAATGAACACTTACAGATTTTGATCCAGAAACCTTCAAAGTCAAGTTGTAAAATCTCTTCAAAATGTTTACAACCTTTCCACAATCTCCTAATCCTCATGAGTAGGCAACACTTCACTTCCATTATCATCTTTAAGATGAAACTTCATAAAATGATCCAATTGTTCATATCTCACAAAAGCCTTTTGAAACTTTTGAGCTGCATCCAACATCTTGTAAGTAGAGTTTCATCTAGTGGGTACATCCAAACTCAACCAACCTTTATATGTGACATCTTCCATACTCACAACTTTTTTGAATAAAGTATATCGATCACATGAATTTTTAATGAATTTAACCACAACTCGAATTCTTCTAATGGCATCAAATACACCATGCATACTCATGCCATCGGTAACAATGAGGTTTAATATGCGAGCAACGCATCTCATGTGAATGTACTTTCCATCTAAAATAAGCTTACTCTTATGCTTATCTCTCAAATAATTCACAGCAACTTCATTGGCACTTGCATTATCCATCGTCACTACGAACAACTTATCAATCTCCCAATCACGTAAACATATTTCCAAAGCCTCCCCAATATCATTTCCTTTATGAGAAAAAATAGGAACAAAGCTCAACAACTTCTTTTGGAGATTCCAATCATCATCAATGTAATGAGCTGTCATGCACATGTAGTTCATCTTTTGAATTGAAGTCCAAGTATCGGTAGTGATGGAAACACTTTGAGAAGACTTTCTAAAATATGCTTGTAACTTCGCTTTCTCATTGGTAAACATTTGAAAACAATCTCGCTGAATGGTCCAACGAGATGGAATGCGAAACTTCGGGCATGCAACTTCCATGAATGATTTAAATCCTAAACCAATGACAAACTTGAACGACAATTCATCCAATATTATCATCTTAACTAAAGCTTTTCTTACGGCCTCAAAATCAAACTTATAAGTGCCTAAAAGTTTCTCACTAGTTGCAGAGCTCAAAGCAATCAATTCCAGTTACTTATCATCCGAAGAAGCCTTACCTCGACAACTAGTCAAATGATTCGTCAATGGGGCAGTTCTAATTTGTGACCCTGCTCGAATTTCCTTTTGACAATTGTGGCACCTTGTCATAACCTGACCACCTTTAAAATATCTATCGAAATACTTCCAATGTACTGATTTTGGATGAATTGATTTTCTTTTCTTTGTAGCAAAACTCCCAGAAGCAATTGATTCAATAGGAGTGTCGACCATGTCCGCATCATTTTGTGAAGCAACATTCGATGTCTCCACTAAATGCTAAAATAGAAAATAAAATTTGCATTAGATTAGAATATATATCACAACAATCTTATGTGAGGCATCTATTTCATTTGAAATTCAATATCTATCTCCTTACCTTGCCTAGAGAGCCGACAATTACAGATCGAGGAGATAGTAAGGGTGATACGACAATTGCCTAAGAGAGGGAGCCAGCCGGTGATAGAGCAAGAGCACGCAAAGAAACTCAGCTGCAAGAACTCCTCAACTGCAAGAACTCAGCTCGTGCACCTTTATCCTCGCTTCAACGCAATAACCAAACAACAACAAAATCAAAACCCAACCATTTCCCAAAACAAAACAAAAAACGCCAAGAACTACTCGACAATCGGACTTCAAATCCAAAATCCCCGCCCAGGAAGGAAAATCTAGGGTTTTACCCATCGCTGCGTTGACGGTGCAACAGGACTTCGCAACGGTGTAGTTGGGACTGGTGGGGCCAAGAAGCACTTGCTGAACTTGGAGAAAGCGCAGACAGCCAAATCACAAGAAAACCCAAAAAAATATTCTCAAAACGGGGGATGGGGGGACGAAATGGGTCGAGTAGTAGTAGCGGAGGGCGGGAGACACGGTCGTAGAGAGATATGGGAATTTTGGCGCTGACGGTTGTGGAGAGATGGAGGGATTCCGGCGCTTGGGTTGTTCTCCGGACACGAAGAAGAAGATATCGTTGACAGAGGAGGGGAAGACGACAAACGATTGGGTGGGAAGGCTTTGTGGCCAGCCCACGGGACGAAAAAGGAGAATGAGAGTCGGGTCGCCGGTCTGGGTTGTAAACCCAATAAATTGTGGCCCACAATAGTTACCTAAAAATAATACATCCAAGATTTCGGATATTCGGACATACGATTTGTCTTTTTCAAATCTCGAATCCGAATTCTTTTTCGAAATTTAAATTTGGAATATATTTGAATCTGCGTCCAAAATTACAAATATCTAAATCCGAGTCTGAAAATAAAATCGGATTTCAGACTCAGATTTCGTAATTCGGATACTTTGCCTCCAGTTGCTGGTTCTCGATTTGTCTAGGATGGGGTCGAGTGATGAAGAGGCGGCCCTTGACGTTTCTGTGCCTTGTTCGGGGTCGAGGTACATGTTCTTATTCGGATGATGATATTTCACTATTATTATTTAATTTATATTTTTGAATTTTCAGGAGATTTAGTTTAGATCATTTCTTAAGTTATAAATACATGTCTTTCACATGAAGAATGTAAGCCGTTTTTCATAAATAAATTTCAATGTATTTTCGCTTCTGTATATCCATACCCAAAATGGCCAACAAGCGGTATCAAAGCGAGGTTCGATCGTTGTTATGGCTTCCAACGGTTCGTCATCTCCTATGCTTCCAATCTTCGACGACGAAAACTATCAATTGTGGGCCGTGAAGATGAAAACACACCTCAAAGGTCTTGGCTTGTGGCAGTTGGTTGAAACTGACAAATATCTAACACCTTTAGGTAATAATCCTACCTTAAATCAAATTCGACTTCATGAGAAGGAGTTAACAAACGCTCCAAAAGGCCTTGTCCTATATTTTTTATGCGGTCTCGGATGTGATTTCAGAAGAATTATGGCTTGTGACACTCCTAAGGACGCGTGTGACAAGTTGCAGGAGGAATTTATGGGCAGCTGTAGAACGCGCGATATGCAGATTCTGAATTTAAAAAGAGACTTCTAGCATCTGTGTGTGAAAGAAAGTGAGACCGTCAAAGAGTATGCTGATTGACTTCTGCCGATCGCAACAAAATTCAGCTTCTTGGACAGGAATTACCAGATAGAAGAATTGTGGAGAAAGTGCTGATGAGTTTGCCAGAAAGATTTGACTCAAAGGTATCATCTCTTGAAGACTCCAAATTTTGTCAAAAATCACGTTGACTGAGCTCATCCATGCATTTCAAGCTCAAGAACAGAGAAGGTTGATACGACAAGAAGATGATGCAAATCATAAAGATCAAAAAGAAGAAAAGAGTGTTGAAGGTGCTTATGTTACTAGATAATCTAGATCTCGGGGGAGGGGGGAAGATAAGAAGATAAGCCAAGGAGAAGGAAATTTCTCTATGCCCTCACTATAAGAAAGATAATCATCCTGAAAACCGTTGTTTTTTTATACCAAATGTACGATGCAAGTCTTGCCAACAAGTTGGTCATGTGGAGAAAGTATGCCCAAACAATGAAGCTTCTCAAGAGGAACAAGCACAAACGATAGAAGAAGAAGATGATTAAATGTTTGTTGCTAAGTGTTTCTCGGAAAAGGTACGAAATCATACTTGATTGATAAGCAATGGTTGTACAAATCACATGATGCTAGATTTGATCAGTTTTGTGATGCTGGACAAGTCTAGCAAATCGAGAGTGATGATTGAGAATGGAGAATTCCTTGATGTCAAAGGCAGAGGTACTGTTGTCATAAAAACAATGAGAATTACCAAATATATATCAGATGTTTTATTTATCCATGGAATCAGTCAGAGTTTGCGGTGTGTGGGTCAAATGTTAGAGAAAAATTATGCTTTGCATTTTAAGGATATGACTTGCACCATTGTGAATCCTGATGGTCGTGAGTTTATGTCCGTAAAAATGAGAAGGAAAAGCATTCCTATTTTGTGGAAAGAAGAAACCGCACTCATGACGGAAAAGGTCCAAGAGAAAAACCGAGTAAGATTTCAAGAAGATGTTGAGATAATCAAATATTCGAGAAGGAAGCTCTAAAGATTGATATTCAAAAGATCATATTGAAGAGTTATTGAAGAAAATTTTGAATAGATCGAGATTCAAGAAAATAAGAGAAAATCTTGGTGTTGGCAGCAAAACATCAAAGAGAAGATTGTTAGGATGATGATATTTAGCTATTATTATTTAATTTAGATTTTCGATTAGAAATAATATCTTATAGGATTTTTAGGACATTTTGTTTAAAATCATTTCTTAGGTTATAAATATATGTCTTTAATATGAAGAATGTAAACCATTTTTCAGAAATAAATTACAGCATATTTTTGCTTCCGCATATCCATATCCAACATACCCAACAGTTTTGTGATGCTTCCCTTTATACGTTGAGTCGATTGGCGGAAAAGGACAGGACTGAGAGCTGAGGACACTTATGTGCTGCGGTGATGAGCTGAAGTATGTGACGGTTGCCTGACACATAGGTTGTCGAGGAGAAGATTCGTATTATTGATGTTGTACGGAGGAGGAAGGAACTGCAGATAACAGAGCAAGGCCACAACCATTCCTGTATGGGAAAGAAGGTAAGGGGAGTATGAAATCTTAGATGAAATAGATGGCACAAACATTGAAGGGAAAGTGTAAAACAACGACCTTCGTACACCAAAGTTAAGTGGTCACCAATATCGCGAGATTGCTTGACGACACCCTAAAGTAAAGAAATTGCTAGGGGATATATTTGGAGACAGGAGGAGGAATGATCGTTGAGAAGAGAACAAGACTTCTATTTTTTAAGTTGCTATTGGGTTGTTTACAAATGGGTGCCGATGCCCCTATTTATAGGAGAGGGATCGCATGACCTGTGGAGAAGGATTCTCCACATTTCTCTAGATGCTTCTCGAGATTTTTACCAAAAAATTTTACCACAAATTTTACTTACCCGAACAATTAGAGGTATCTCTAGATCTATCTATAGGAAAATTCTAGAAGTAGCGAGAGAGTGAGGGGGCCTTGGGTTGGGAGGTGTTGCAATTTTTAACGCTCCTCCTCAACATCGATTTTATCTTCCTGCCATACCAAGTTGTGAGCGAAACTCCTCCAGTTTGCAGGCGTTAAGTCCTTTGGTGAATATGTCAGTTGTTTGACCTTTTGTTCCAATATATTAAAAGCACCTTCTCATCTAAGAAGTGATAATGGATCTCCATGTGTTGGGTTCTAGCATGGAATACCGGATTTTCAGCTAGTTGGATAGTTGAACAGTTGTCGCATGATAGAAGTACTGCATATTGAACTTGTTGATGAAGGTCTCTCATTAGCTGCATTAGCCAAATAGCTTCCTGTGTTGCGGTCGCAGCAGCTATATACTCCACTTCTATCGTTGAGAGTGAAACTGTTGGTTGTCGCTTACTGCACCATGATATAGCTCCCCATGTAATGCTGAAAACGTATCCAGTGGTAGATCGTCGAGTATCACGGTCTCCGACATAGCATAGCAATATCCGGCAAGTCTACAATCCCCTTCTCTTTTATACAACACCCCATGGTTCAATCTACCCCAGATAAATCACAGAATCTGTCGGACCGCTTCTAGATGAGGCTTCTTTGGAGCTTGTATAAACCTGCTCACCAGTCCGACAGTGTATGATATGTTTGGTCTTGTATGATTAAGATATATTAGACTTCCAACCAGCTGGCGGTACATCGTTAGCTCTCCCAGATCCTTGCCTTCGTTTATATTGAGTTTGGCGTTGAACTTGATGGACGTCGATATTGCCTTGCACTCGAGCATTCCATACTTCTTTAGAAGCTCCTTTGCATATTTTTCTTGACACAAGAACCAGCCTTCTGGAACTTGATCGACTTCAAGCCTAAGGAAGTGTTATAATTCACCAAGCTCCTTCATATGGAAGCGCACGAAGAGATTCTCCTTAATCGGTTTGATCTCCACATTGTCATCTCCGGTGATTATCAAGTCATCTACATATACAAGCACCACTGCAATCTTCTTTCCTTGAACTTTCATGAAGAGGCTTGAATCAGCGATAGAGAGAGTATATCCGCTTTGGACTAGGAACTCCACAATCTTGACATACCATGCTCTTGGTGCTTGCTTCAGTCCGTATAATGCTTATGACGAGAGCATAATCCAAGTCGTACTGTTGTGAGATGGCTCAGTCCGTACTATTGTGCCTTGTACCTCTCTACTAAGCCATCTCGACAAGTCTTCACCTTGTATACCCACTTGCAGGATATGGGTCTTAGCTCGCTATGTTTGGGAACCAAATCCCAAGTTTGATTTTCTTCTAGCACTCAGATCTCTTCATGCATTGCCTATTGCCACTATTTGTGTCGCGACGCTTCTTCATATGTGGATGGCTCTTGTGGATCGACATCTTCCGCAAGAGTAGCATCTATATGTCACGTTGAAGGTCTTCGTTGTCTTGTGGATCGCTTCAACGGTATTGTCCCGTCACCAGTTTCTTCTTCCACTACATTTTTTTCATAGGACCTCTGGTACACTCATGTTTGTCAGGGCCTGTCTACTTCTGTGTTGTTATTCCTTGTTATAGAATGTCCTTCTTCACTCTCCTCAACGGTTGGTTTTAGGGTTACTTCCTCCCCTTGCTTCATGTGCTTCTTGTCTTCTTCTCTTGTTGAGGCAGCCATCAAGAAGTTCCTTCATCAAAGACAACATTTCTTGATACAATGCACCTGTTCGTTGTAGGATCACAACATCTCCATCCTTTTCTCTTTGTATCGTATCCGACGAAGATGCACTTGGTCGCCTTATTATTGAATTTGCTTCGGAGGTGGTTGGGGATGAATACATAGCAGACATACCCGAAGACGCGGAAGTGACTCATTATTGGCTTCATCTTCTCAATAGCTCGAACGGTGTCTTGGAGTCGAGGCGAGTTTGAGGTAACCTGTTTGCAACATCTGTAGCCATTTTCATACACTCTGCCCAATATCTTCCAGGGACATTCCTTGCATGAAGCATACTTCTACAAATTTTTACAAGGTGTCTATTCTTCCTTTCTGCCACACCATTTTGTTGTGGGATGTGGGACAAGTCAATTGTCGTCTTATCTTGTTCTCCTTCAGGTATTCCGTAAACTCCCTAGAGGTGTATTCTCCTCCGTTATCTGTACGGAGACACTTCACCTTCTTCTGTAGATCACTCTCCACCTTGCTTTTGAACTCTTTGAACTTTTGCAGGACCTCTGACATCTACTTCATGAAGTCTACCCAAATGTACCTTGAGTAGTCATCGATGAAGATCACCATGTATCTGCAGCCATCTAGTGATGGGTGCTTCATCGGACCGAACACATCAGAGTGGATAAGCTGTTGTGGTTCTTCAGCCTTATTCTTGGACCCTCCGTACGGTAATTGGTGTGCTTTACCGTACTGACAGCCTGCGCAAATATTGTCAACGTTCACCTCTAGCTGCGGAAGACCCTTCAGCATCTCCTTGCTCATTATCACCTTTAACTTGTGGTAGCTAACATGCCCAAGCCTCTCATGCCAGAGGTCAGCTATCTCATTCATCTTCACCATTTCTGTGTATGTTGATTTTGCAGATCACATAGATGGATTTTACCTTCCGTCCTTTCGTGAACGACGTCCTAGAAAGCTTCAACTCTCGATACACCTTCACATCATCGGGCCCGAACACCACAAGTTACCATGGGCTGTCAGTTGGGCTACTGACAAATGATTCTTCTTTATTCCTGGGACATGGTACACTCCCTGCAATTGTACCTTATTGGAACTGTCATCGGCTGCTATAACAGTTTTCCCGACGTGAGTAATGGGAGGGCAATCTTGAGTTGTTGGCAGCGACGACGACTCGTTGGCCTTTATATTTTGACAACTATTGTAGCTTCTCCTGGTCACCTGTCATATTGTTGGAGCACCTCGAGTAAAAAATCCAGTTCTCTGCATAGTCCACATAGTTATTGTGGACCACTACAAGAGCCCGGTCTTCCTTGTGGACTATGCAAGAGCCTGGTCTTCCAACAGTTGCTCTTCTTCCAACATGGCGAGAGATGCTTCAATGTGCCATTCTTCTTCGGATTTGTCATTGTCTTGAGTAGTTGATGTGACATCATTTCCGTCCACGTTCTTTTTCTTGGACCAGCAATCTCGAGCACAATGCCTTTTCTTTCCACAGTTGAAGCATTATGCATCCTTCCGCTGAGCTGGTTTGCCTACTCCCTTCTCCTGTTGTGGTATATTCGGTTGCTGCTCACGTCACCCACTTCTACAGCCTTGCGGGAACCTTCTCTCCTCAACCCCCTTATTTTTAGTATAACTTATTCCCTTAGTATAACCCTCTTAGTATAACTATATAAAGCTTCTTCTGCATTTTTCAAGGTTACGCCCGTCATTTGTTTTACTAGCATCTCCTAGTTAGCTAGCAGATTTTATAAATCTTCGAGAGACGGCGGTGTTGGCCATCCTTGCACAGCCACAATAAATTCCCTATACTCTGGCCGTAACCCATGGATAATCCTCCTCATCCTATCATCATTAATCCTGAATCCTGGGTCTAACTCTAATACCTCACGGCAGATAGACTTTACTTTTGTGAAGAACTGATTAATTCCTAATTCTCCTTGTCTAACCGCCAGCAAGTCATTTTCTTGCAACGGAAGTCTCATATCATGTTTCTTTGAGAACCTAATTGCTAAAATATCCCAGGCATCATTCGGCATAACAGAGTACCTTATATGCTCCAGCATTTCCTTCTCTATGGTGGTCTTAATGGTGAACATGGCCTTCCCTGCCTTAATCCGCCATTTCCTCAGTGTGGCAGCATCCTCCTCCGGTGGGGTCGTTTCACTTCCGCCAATAATCTCTCAGAGATCTTGGCCTTGGAGATAGGACTCCATGCACGTCTTTCACGTGCTATAAATTTGATTATTTAATTTTTTTAACATGCCGATAGTATTAAATTTCGTCATACTGAACTAAACTTCTGAAAGCGTAGCCTGATCCTTGACCTATGCCGGACGCAATCTGGATTGCAGCTTCCTTGGTAGAACCTCAGCGGGACTTCGGTAGAACCTCCGCTGCACTTCGGCAGAACTTCCGCTGGACTTCGACAACTCGACCCCAATCGACCCGACTATGATGCCAAATGTAAAACAACAACCTTCACCAAAGTTAAGTGGTTGCCGCGAGATTGCTTGACCACCCCTTAAAGTAAAGAAATTGCCAAGGGATATATTTGGAGACGGGAGGAGGAATGATCGTAGAGAGGGGAACAAGACTTTTATTTTTTAAGTTGCTATTGAATTGTTAACGAATGGGAGTCGATGGCCCCTATTTACAGGAGAGGGATCGCATAACCTGTGGAGAAGGACTCTCCACATTTCTCCATATGTTTTTCAAGATTTTTACAAAAAAATTCTACCTACCCATCTAGTAATTTCCTAGCCAAAAATTTTACTTACACCAAAAATCGGAGATATCTCTAGAACAATTTATAGGAAAATTCTAGAAGTAGCAAGAGAGTGAGAGGGCCTTGAGTTAGGAGGTGTTGCCATTTTTAACAGAGTTTGGAAGACCGGCCTATGACGGCTCCGGTCAAAACATCTTGCTAGTAATTGTAGTAATCTTCGACCCGGGATACCACGATGAGAGCAGGAGGGGGAGAAATACTATATGCATAGCTCAGCAACGTGGCCTTTACGGTCGAACAGCCTGACTTTCCCCGGCAAGTACCAGGCCAAGAAACTCAATCCGGAAAAGGACCCTGCAGATAATTTAGAATCATTCATGCTAGTGTGATGGCAATGCAATGACCATAATCCAAGAGCACAAGAAATAGAAGAATTCTCACTGAGGTATGACCACTTGAGAAAATCTTGTATCCTTCTTTGATGACGGCCTTGTCCCCGGTGCACATCACATTCCAGCATCACATTCTGAAACACCTAAAAAAGACCAAAGAATGTGACATCACCATGTGATCGGAAGTTCAAACATACGCATGGTGCAGAGGATAAGGACATACGCCTTTGTCGTCTGTGAAACAATGCCAGAAGAAATATGGCCTAGGTCGACCTACAGACTGCGTCGGTTATCACCCCGGTGATTAGAACAGAGAACAGCAGTCCTAAGATGATTGGCTTCCCATTCATCAATCATCAAAAGCACAAATCATCGGAAACACCATTGCAAATCTTCTGAAGATAACGGCATAAGTACCTATGAAAGCATGGTGCAGGTTGTAAACATTCCTTCTTTGGAAGAAGTAAACGAGGATGACAGTGATAGGCAGCAGTACGGTGATAATCAAAACAAACACACTCCACGAGACCGATTACCGAAATGCGAACGATCGCATGTACCTAAACAGACCAAAAATGTACCAAGTTACTATTCAAAGGTTACTTCAAAATCAAATCCATAGGCTCGATGTAATTCAAACCAGCCTCCAGCACCGGAAGGAGGAGAAGAATTAGTCAGCCATTTAATTGGGCTCTGGCCACTATCATTCGATGTCTCCTCACGGTGTGTAGGCCAAGTTCGATGCATGGCGGCATCTGACAATCTCTTTGTCGTGAAAGAGTGATATATTATATATATATTTTTTAACATTCTTTCAGAAACCTTACCGTTTAACCTAAAAGTTTAAATTATTAGATAAAGCTTAATTTATATTATATAGTTTAATATAAGTGACAGAAATCTAATACTATTGAATGGAATCGTGAATTCAATGGGACAGAATCAGAACGACCCGACTGACGCTACCACTACAGATGATACAGGGACAAATCAAATAGTTGGGGGGAATACAGAAGCATGAGAAAAGAAAGGAAGAAACTGACACGGATTGAGGGGTGGGGAGACGCATTGACTCCAGCTGCTCCTCCTTTACATGCAACACCAATGAGAAAATTTGTATGTTGTAAAGAAGAGAGAGTCTCCATGGAGTAGACAAGAATACTGTTACACTAAGAGGGGGGTGAATTAGTGTTAATCACAAATTTTGGATTTCAACACTTTTTCGTTTTACCCCGCAGCGTAATGAAAGCTTCTGTCAAACAGAACCGTAGATAGGTTTCTGTAAAACAGAACGTTCGAGTGTGTTCACAATTTGTTTGATTGGACACAAGGATTTTTATAGTGGTTCAGCAAATTGCTTACGTCCACTCTTCACCCATATATTTGGATGGTTTCCACTCAAATGTATCTCAGTACAAGTTGCACAAATGATATCAACTAGAAGCAGACCCGAAGGTTCTGTATAATAGAGGTTTGAGTGGCAGAGCACAGACCAGAAGGTTCTGTACCGTAGAGGGTTGTTACGTAGCACAAACACTAAGGTTCTGTACTATAGTAACTAAGGCTCAATACAGACCAAAAAGTTCTGTATCGTAGAGAGTAAGGCACAACACAGACCAGAGGTTTTGTGTCGAAGAGAGTGAGGCACAACACAGACCAGAAGGTTCTGTGTCGAAGAGAGTTAGGCACAACACAGACCAAAGGTTCTGTGTCTAAGAAGGTAAGGCACAAACTGACCAGAAGGTTCTGTGTCAGACGTGTTAACCTTCTATAGCACAGATCAAGAGATTCTGTACTGTAAGCATCAACCTTCAATAGAACAGATCCAAGGATTCTGTATCACAGAAGGTATAGCACAGACCGTAAGGTTCTGTACCAAGAATGTGTCAATCTTTAACAAACCAAAATGGTTCGTATTAGAAATGACTTGAGTTATGTACAGACCGTAAGGTTCTGCACTAGAGTAGATTCAGACCTTAAGGTTCTGCTCTACAGGAGGTTGTACAGATCCGAAGATTCTGCACTACAGGAGGTTGCACGCGTTAACGTGACTAACAAGGTAGCAAATGCGCAATCCCTCAAGGATAACGACTTCGTGGCGTACCCCACGCGAGTACGTAGCGAACCCTACGCAAGTAGACAACGTTCCCTTTGTCTTAGGGTGGACAACGTATCCTTTGTCCTAGGATGAACAGCGTGCCCTCTGTTGTGGGGTGACAGCCTTCCTCCTGTCCTGAGGTGACAGCCTTCCTCCTGTCCTGAGGTTAAACAGCGTTCCCTCTGTTCTGGGGTGACAGCCTTCCTCCTGTCCTGAGGTGACAGCCTTCCTCCTGTCCTGAGGTGACAACCTTCCTCTTGTCCTGAGGTTCCTGCACACAGAGCTCTACACAATAGAAACTGGTTAGTCCCTCACCTTCTGTGCTCCCGAGGTTCAGCCCTTCTCTCTGACCCGCTGCACGTTGATCACACGACCTCCAGCCGTGCCTCCGGCCAATGTATCCTGCAGCTTCCAGTCGAGTCCTTCGAGCCCCCGAGTCACTCTCCCAAAAGGTTTCACCAACGATGCAGCTTCCGCCCGTAGTGCTCCTCGTATGACTAACTCGAACGAATGAAAGAACTAAAGCTCAAGCACACTCTCTCTCTGGACAGAATGGGAGAAGAGAAAATGAATTGTTGTTGTTGTTACAATGGGAGAGGGCGTGGCTATTTATACACAAAAAGATAAAATACAAAAGGTAAAATATAAATCAATAATCTGCAAAATAAGAAATAAGAATTAGTTTACAAAATAAACAGAATGATATACACGTGCATTCATTTAGCAAGGAAGATAATCATATCAAAATAGAATAAGAATATGATAGTTTCCCTAAATGATGCAGCACAGAAGGTATCGCAGAAGGTTCTGATCGATAACCTTCTACTGATGGAAATAATCGAAGATTTATTTCCATTGGGGTAAAGGTTTGTTCCATCCTGACAAAGACACACGTAAGAATGTATCTGGACAGGTGGTAGATGATTTGCATCCAAATAACGTTCGTATATTGGTCAAGTAAGCTTACAGAAGCCTGTAGACCAAACAATAAAACATTTCTATATATACAAAATACATTTCCTTCTATGAAGGATAATATCTCCAATATGATTACTTGGAAACCAAATCGTGGTAATTTGATCAGATAAATATCTTAATCAAATTATGCATATTTCGTAATTAAATAATTTATAACTAATCATTTAATTACAAAAATAATTCTTACAAGAAGTCCTTAATAAGAGAAGCTTCTGTAGAATAGAATGTTCGACCTTCTGTAGTACAGAGGGTCCGGTTCATCATCAAAACCGTCCCAACAAATACCTTTTACTTGGAAACAAGATAAAGGCTTCCAATTCTTAAAACAATATAAAAAATAATTTCTCTCGAAATTCATATTTGAATATTTTTCCTAAAATCATCTACAAATAAATAGGGGGAGAGAGAGAGTTGATATTAATTTTTCAGAATCAAAATTAATCAGATAAAATGGATGGATGCTAAGCAAAAGCAGATATTCCACTTGGTACTGGTAGACTCAAAATAAATATGAGTACCTTTGATCAGTTAGAAGATGAAGGCTACCAATCAGGCATGGTACCTGGACAACCTCGTACTTGACCACTCCCCCCCCCCAACATGCAAACTCTTTCTGCACAACACAGCGCCAACACTTCTGGATTTTCGATTTGGGATTCATTTTCTCCCCTGTGTGTACATGGATGTCATCTTCGAGCCCCAGCGAGGAAAGCCCTTCGACGTCGAAGTCGGCTTCTTCGACACTGTCCTCGAGATAAAGCTCAAGAGCCAGAAGTACCAGGGAATCCCCGCCTCCGCCTAAACCCTCGTCTTCAATGGCCAAGTCCTCTGCGACGAGCGCGACGTTAGCTCCTGTGAGATCCTCCACAACTCCCACGTCCGCCTAGTCTTTGATGTCCCTGATCAATATAGGGACAGGAAGCCACTGCCAGCTCCACAAGTCCCTGTAAAGTTTGAGCAACCTTGTCCTCCACAGGTGCTTCCTTGTAACGGGTCCAATATCCAGCTGAACGTCAGGATCCCCTTGACGGGATCCTTCTTCTCCATGGAGGTGGATGCCGGGGACTCCATCCCTACGTTGAAGGAGAGGATTCACGAGGTGGCGGGGGTGGGTGTGAACAACATTGTGCTTCATGTAGAGAAGGCGTATCTGGACGACCACAGGTTGATCGGAGAGTGTGATCTTGGAGACAACACAGAGGTTGACATCACGGTAAGGCAACCTTCCCCAGCGGCAATGGCTCAGGTCCAGGCTCAGGGGTGTACTGGGCCCCCCGCTGCCTTGGCGGCGATAACTCGATTGTCGTCCAACAGTTCAAAGAAGATAGGGTGATGGTGCTGCCTAAATGGGGGACGACAAAGATCCCGGTGGAGATAGGGGCTGCAGATAACATGGCAGAGCTGAGGAAGGAGATGCAGAGTATGCAGGAGAGGATGAATATCAACCTGCCGCCGGAAGGGTACTTCTTCATATACAAGCATAACGTGATGGATGAGGACAGGTCGTTCTGGTGGCATCACGGCAATACCATCGACATCTTCAACGGCAGCATCACCGGAAGGTCCTGAGGGATCATCAAAGTGTGGATGAATGCCGATGTACTTCGATGTTGTTTGCGGGCGAAACACGTCGCGATATATCGGTGACTAAGTATTGAATGAAATGTGGTCGCTAATAAAGTAAATGAACAAAAGAACAATCAAAATCTCACTAACTGTAAATAAAAGAACTTACAGTCATTGCACAACATCTAACCCTTACAGTTACGGACAGTCAAGTTGACAATCAAGTAGCCCTTCGGGTCATAGAATAATTGTCTAGTGTCTTACAATTGACCATAGCTAACTTATTTATAGACCCAAACTAGATAATCATCGACCTAAACATATTAAAAACGTGCTTACTATACTTAAAATTGTCATCAGAGCATTCGAGATAGTGTCAAAGTGCTCCTGCTGCGACAATATCAAAGTGCTTCTACGACGGCAACAACTGCTGCGGCGACACCTGCTTTTACGCCAGCCGTCGGCTTCTACGCCAGCCGTCGATGGAGCTGCTTCTAGGCCAGCCGTCGATTGAGCTGCTTCTAGGCCAACCGTCGATTGAGCTGCTTCTAGGCTAGCCGTCGATGGTGCTGCTTCTAAGCGTGCCATCAATGTTGTCCATCGACGAACCATGGAGTTCTCCATCATCGATAGCGTTTCTCTCTAGGCTTGCCGTTACACATGGTCTCGTCGATGTTAGGCATCGACCTTGCCCAAAATGTCGTTTTACCTTATAAACATTTTGTCATCTTCCAAACCAAAGATAAGCTATGTTTGACGGTCCATAACCACTACCTTTCAAGAAGAGAGTCTCGGCATTAGAGGGCGGCCCCGTCCTTGGGGTGAGGGTGTCCCCCTCCGCGTCTTCGACGTGGCGAAGAGGCTGGTCGACGTTACTCGAGTCGATGTTACAATTAACCATCACGTGGAGATCAGTGTCAATTATGGGGTGACCTTTGACGTTTGGGGATTGTCTCTCCTGAGGGGCGAGGGCGCCCCTTTTGGCCCCTTTGACTTGATGATGTGGAAGCTCGTCGATGGTGCCTTGGTCGACGTCTCGATCAGCCATCAAGTGGTAATCAGATTCGATCAGGGGGTAACATTCAACCCAAAGAGCGGACCCTCATAGGGGGCAAGGGCAGCCCCCTCTACATCGACGTCCCTTCGAGGCGAGGGATTTTCTCTTTGCATCCACACCCTCGACCGAGGACGTTTCATTTGATCACCCTCAACGGTTATCTGTTTGTTTTCCCTAAGAAGATGCGTCATATTGAGAATCAACAAACGAAAAGTTTCAAATTCCCGACACATATTTTCTAATCGCTCCGTTATACTATGGTGGGCATTTCTCATAGATATTCGCGTACCCGACTCTCGGAGGACAATTTTCAAAGCCTCATCTAAATATTCATTGGGCGATCGAACAAACCCATCGTCGTAGAAGGGATCATCGTCGCATTTACTGCACAAAAAACATGTTGACATTTCGCATATTCATGCGAAACACGTTTCTGACTCCCACTGTAGTCGTTAAAAATGTGTTTGCGTGCGGAACACGTCGCAATATATCGGGAACTAAGTGTTGAATGAAATGTGGTCGCTAATAAAGTAAATAAACAAAAGAACAATCAGAATCTCACTAAGTGTAAATGACAGAACTTACAGCCATTGCACAACACTTAAAATTATTACGGACAGTCAAGTTGACAATCAAGATGCCATTCGGAGTCATAAAATGATTGTCTGGTGTCTTACAATTGACTATGGTTGACTTATTTATAGACCCAAACTAGATAACCATCGACCTAAACACATTAAAAACGTGCTTACTACACTTAAAATTGTCATCCTAGCGTCCGCTACAGCGTCAAAGTGCTCCTGTTACGACAACGGTAAAGTGCTTCTACGGCAGCAACAACTGCTGCGACGACACCTGCTTTTACGTCAGCCGTCGATGGAGCTTCTTTTTACGCTAGCCGTCGAATGGTGTTGCTTCTAAGCCAGCCGTTGATGTTGTCCATCGATGAACCACGGAGTTCTCCAATATCGATGGCGTTTCTTTCTAAACTTGCCATTACACATAATCTCGTCGATATTAAGCATCGACCTTGCCCAAAATGTCGTTATACCTTATAAACATATGCTAAAACCGGAATGGAGTCAAGAAGTCCGTCAATCTATTGTCGGTGCATCCTTTTAGTTTTTGTTAATCTCAACTAAATATGTATGTCGCCATGAACAAATCATAATCGCTACTAATCTTTCAGACAAGAGAAGGCGAAACGTCTGAAAGTTCTAATTAATTTAATTGCTTTAAATATAATTATACCGCAAAAGTTGATTACTTTATAGGAGGCAAAAATGCAAGTAATCTAAATTCAATGTATAAAAGAAAGGGAGACTCGTTCCATTCGTTACAAGTTATTTTACTTGAAATCGGAATTATAAATCTGATGGTGTAACTAGGAAATCGAATTTAATAATTTCCTTGGAAAACTCGATTCGTTAAAATTCAATTTCAGAAGAAAATATTCATCCTAAGAAATGTCGTACGTTTCCCATGAATTGATTGCGCTGGTTTTCCAAATATTTAATTTTTAATCGGATCATAAAGGATGGGTGATAAAAAGCAAATACTAGATTTCATTATCTAAAGCTCGATTTCAATTAATTAAATCTGGGCGTGATTTCCCCCGCCACATTCTAGAAAATCCATGGCAGTGCGCGATACCTGGGAATGGATGATTATCATGACGATAGGATAACTACTTATTAACAGCACGACACCGCATCAACTGGTCCTCAAGTCCCATGTTGGGCTTGTACGATGAGCTTGAGAGTAGGTCGGTTCGAAATTTTTTAACTAAATACGTGACTGTTCGCACCTAAAAATTGGATTCGAACCGACTAAACATGTCGGCAAAATCCTCACTGGAGTAGATTTTCTCCGGAGACTCCTTCACCTTAGATTTTTTCCATTTAAATTTTTTCCGAGGAGAATCGGATTTTTTTTCCATCTAAGTAGATTCTTACTAAATCAGATTTTACCATAGACCTTGCAACTCAAATCACAATCAACGGGCGTAAACACAGGCTCAAGCTTAAGCAGCCGTTCCACACCCGAGGAGTCCCAGGGCCTGTGGTCGTCCCTAAAAGCGACTATACTCTCGCTCTAGTGATTATATCGTTACTTCTAATCTCATAATTGCTGGAATTTGCGTTGCAGTGTTGGGACAAAGCCACAAGCGAATGAAACTCCAAACCAAAACCAAAAGAGATGCATATTCCTCCAAGCCCCTCATATCCTTGGGACACAATCAACATATTCATAGCCAGGGTTTCACACGAAATCCGTCATGCCTCGGACATCTACACGAAACGCCATATTAGAGCGTGCACCCAATATGTACCTGGTAGTACCAAACGTTGACTCATCACACTTGCCCATGTTGCCATCCACCCTTGTTTTTCGCCCAGGCCCTCATAACAAAGTGAGCGTCAAACCTTGCCAAATTCCTGTGGCGGTCGTGGCGTAAGATTTGCCTCGGCCATGCCTACCCCATCATTTTGGTGCTTCTCCCAGCCACCCGTGTCTGCCTTGGAGTGAACACAGTAATAAAGGACGGAACCCACGAGAGAGAGCAGAGTCAGAGCCGCTCCGGCTGCAAAGACACCTTTGCGAAGGGTGGCGCAGGATAGATGATTTCCCCCAAACACCCCACGGTATTTGGTATGGTAGGCGTTTCTCACAGACCCCGCCAACAAGCAAGCCTCAGCCCCAAGAAAGCTCACCCTGGACAAAGAGGTCCGTCAATGACGAAGAGACATAAATATGAAAGGGTAAAGCAGACAAAGAATTCACAACAGACAAGTTCCTCCGCCTGCCTCGTCACACTGCTATCAGGACATGCCATTAAGTGATTGATAATCCTACTGGGGTCAACACACTCCATCCAAATCTCATCCGGTTGGCAATTTATGAGACAGAATTTAAGCTCCTCGAAGAGACAAAGGGAGAAGCCTTTCCAATCCGGCACGACAATGACACGGGAAGCAAGATAGCCGTCAGCATACAGGAAAAGGAACCTCAAACATCTAAAATTCAGGGCAATTTCGAGGTCTGTAAACAAATGCAAAGAGGCAACAGATGCGGCGCCGGACATCCCAGTCAGTCAGGTTTAGGCAAATGCCACTTCTCAACACAACTCAATAAGCAAACAAAGGAATCGCAAATCCATCAGGAGTAACTCAAGCAAATTCATTACCAAGAGAAGATGAAGAAGAAGATGGTCCAGCTGGTAAGGGAGGTCCCGGACATGAGGCCTCTCCCGAAGCAGAGGCACCTGGTGGCGAGGGTGACCAACACCTGGCTAACCAGAAGGATCCCCAATGCAGACATCCCGTAAACGGTGGAGGCATCGGTGTCGTAGAGGCAGTAGGTACGCTCGTCGTACTGGTCTGGCTGCTCCACCGCCTGAAAGAGACAAGAACCCGGGAATCACGGACGGCGGCGGAAAAGAGGAGAGGGGAGGGGGGAGGACCTTGCTACGGCGGCGTTCGGCGCCGACGGCGAGGAGGAAGGCGAGGAGGTGAGAGGAAATGGTGATGACAAGGATCGGGACGGACAAACCCTTCCTCATCCCCACCCTTTTTCTTTCGGTTCCCCAAGACAAAGAAATCCCCTGGCGGAGGGAGTGTGAGAGTAGAACACGGTCACACTGTGACCAGACCAGATCCAAAGTCACCCCCGCCCGCCCGGACTAATTTTCCAATTTAACCACAAAATATAATTTGGTAAAAAAAAAATATATATTGCTTAGCGTCGAAATTTAGAAAATCGAAAAATGATCAAAGATGTCATTTCGTTCAAAGACGTTCAAAATGACATATACCGACTCAAAAAAAAAAAAGAATATCACTTTTTAGGCCCCGCCGGGCAACCCTAGAAGCTGTCCGCCGACGCCCACCCTTTCTTCTCCAGCGCCTGCCCGACCCCACATTTATCTCCCCTATTTTTTTTTGTCGGTAAAGGATACTTATATTAAAGTAGAAAGAAATAGAAATTTACATCAAGTCATGGAGTCAAGCCCAGTATTATTCTAAATCAGTTATCGAAATTTCAGTCATTCCTAATTAAGAATTTATACACTTCATGACAATATCAGAAGTAACTCCAACTAGGATTACCAGGCGGGCTAAGAGGTGGGTATGTAAGGGATCCGCAAGGTGGGAGGTAGTCCCACTGAAAGAGTGTCATGTAGGCTAGTCTTGTCTTCCAAGGTGTCTCTTAAAATATGCGTGCACTGCAATTCATCATGAAATCCTCGTAACGTAGGAAGCGGCTAACGGTACGTGCACGTAACCGTTACGTTGTTTACTAAAATCGACTTTTTTTTAGTAAACTTTACTAAAAATCGACTATTTTTAGTAAATTGTTTAGTAAAAATTAGTATAGTGTTTAGTAAAGTTTACTAATTTTTCACTGTTCACAGTTAGTAAAGTTTACTAATTTGCGTTTAGTAAAGTTACCCGGCAATTTTCAGATTATTTTAGTAACCGTTTACGAAAAATATCGGTGATTTCCACATTTTTTAGTAACTTTTACTAAAATATCACTATTCAAGTTTAGTAAATGGTTACTAAACTTTTTATTAAATTTGTCATCCGATTTACTACTTGTAGTTTAGTAACTTTACTAATTTTATTTAGTAAAATTTCAATGTTTAGTAATTTTTCCGGTTCACTTTCGAACGAAATTAGTAATGATTTACTAATTTTTTAAGGAAAATTCGTAAAATACTATTGAACATAGTAAAATCGTTTGTAAATTACTAAAAATGATTTTTTTTCGTAATGTTTTACTAATTTTTTAGCGAAATTTTCATGAAAATTTAATAAAGAGTTACTAAATTTTTTAGTAATTTACTAACCTAAACAGTACATTCCGAACCTAACTACTAACCTATGGTCATTGTGAAATTATTATTTTACCTCCGCGGTAAATTTAAAAAACCTTTACGAACCCAGTAGTCCCCTCCTATGGTCTTCGTCCTCTTCGTTTCTCTCATTCGTTCGTCCACCTTACTCCTCCCGTGGTCCCAACCAAATCTCCTACTCGGAGCCGCATTCCTCCGTTCTTCCCCTCCGATCGTCCCCTCCAACCCCTTTCCCGGTTGATATAATGACGTTAGCTGCGATCCCCGTTTCGTTCATCCGCTTCGTTATGCTGTGCGAGAACTCGGCTTCCCGGATCCATCGAGAATCCTGACATCAGGTGCGATCCCCTTTTCGTTCATTGTTTTCCTTTTACTGTCTGATAACCCTTCCTCCCGGAACCACGGTGAATGCTGGACTGGACAGATTAGAAAGCAGAAGACACTCTTCTCTGGTGAAAGAAAGCCTCCCACACCAGGTACATTCTTTGGAAGCAGAAGCCTTTGCCCATTACATTCTTTGGAAGCAGAAGTCTTTGCCCATTACGATCTTGGCATTACGGGATACCATCTCTGTCCTCTGTCCCTCGAAGAAATGGAAATTGTCTTCAACCAGGAGCACCCATGATTCGGTGAACATCCGGATCCTCGCTTTATCCATCTATTTGCTTACTCTTCTGCACCCAAATCTGTCCACCGTGACGTGATATATGTGATTGTAGGTGAGCATGATACGAATGACTTCTTCAATATACTAACGGATATGAATGATGAGCAGTTGTTGAGTATGTCATTTGGTACTTCTGAAGAAGTTGAAGAGTTCATTAAAATGTATGCGACGGTTCACGGCTTTTCAGTTAGGAGAAGAGATAGTCAAAAGCTTCGAAACGGTGAATGCGTAATGAGAAAGCGGGTTTGCTCAAGGGAGGGGAATGTTCCGATTCCCATGTGTTGACGGAAAATAGTCGGGTTAGGACGTCTGTGAAGACAGGTTGCAGTTGTTTCTTCAAAGCTAGAGTCGAGGTTAATGGACAATGGAATTTGGTTGCTGTTCAGTTGGAACACAATCATGAAATGGTGAGTAATGGTTTGTCATATTTCATGTGAGAAAGGCGCAACATTTCCGACCAAGATATGACATTTGCTCGCCGAATGCTCGAGGTTGGATTTAGGCAGTGCGATATTATGTGACTACTTGTACATGTATATGGTAGACACTCACATGTTGGTTTCCTGATGAATGGCCTCAATAACGAAAAACTGAAGGAAGAGTCAGCTGGGGATAATGGTAGTTGTGATTCCGTTATTGCATACCTCCTTTCTAGGAAGAATAGTGAGACTGGTATGACCTTTGAAACTTTTGTTGAAAAAGACGAAGTCAGTCGCATATATTGGGCCCATAGTACATCCATAGCTGATTACCAGGCTTTCAGCGATGTAGTAGCTCTAGACTCTACGTCCAAGACGAACAAATATGGAATGCAAATGGTCATCATCGTGGGTGTTAATCATCATCATCAAACTACTGTCTTTGGTGCTGCCTTGATGACTTCTGAAACAATTGATGACTACAGTTGGCTCCTACGTACTCACACATAGGTCTTGGGAGGGAAACATCCGATTAGCATTGTCACGGACGCCGACCGAGCGATGATTGCATCTGTGAGAGAAGTTTGGACATCTGCAAGACACAGGTTATGTCTATGGCATTTCAGCCGGAACATTGCGCGTCGTGTACAAGATCCGGGATTGCGAGCCCGTATTTCATCCTTCATGTACAGCAGTAGACCATCTGAAGAAGTTGAAGAGGAGTGGTCGACTTTGGTGACACATACAGGATCGGTACGCATTAGATGGCTGCAACAGATTTATACATGCAGACATATGTGGTGGCAAACGTATTTACATGGTCATTTTTGGGCTGAGCTTAGAAGTACTCAACGTTGCGAACGAATGCATCGCTTTATGAAGGGATATGTCAATGCGAAACACAAACTGCATGATTTTGTATATAACTTTGAGCGTGCAGTAGTTGATCTTCGTCACAAGGAATATCAACAGGATTTCAACTCATCGCAGAAGGCGTTCAGGCCAATTACGATGTTGCGTTGACTTGAGGAGGATGCACGTCGAGTGTACACCATGACCTCATTTAGTAAGGTTCAGTCTGAGATACAAAAGGAATTGAGATTTTACGTCGAAAATTTACTCGACGGGAACATCGCGGGGGTGTACATACTTTCATGTTATGACGGTTAGCACAGGTGCGTGCAAGTATCATCTTCGAAGACTGTTGTCTAACTAAGTTGCAGCTGCTTACATTTTGAGACCCCACGTAGCGAAAGTAGAAATATTCATGACCATACCAATTCATCTTGTCAAGAGAAGGTGGACAAAGATAGCAAAAAGTATTCACTCTGAAGGATTTTCAATCCAGGAATACAGTGTTGATGTTGCAGATCTGTGCCAGGGTATTCTCATGATAGCTTGCAGACGTATGTGCTTTTTGGCCGGGAAGTCGGATGAATCATTTCGTCAACTGCAGAAAAGTATTAAAAATTTGACATCGGAGCTGGAGCTTAGTTGCGGGGATCAGGAGGTAAAGACAAAGGATGATGATCGTGTTAATGTTAATATCGGCGACGAGACTCTACGAAAATTCATCATCCAGTCTTGTAATATTGACAGTCATGTCGGCACGTCTCAACGGCTTGAAATGTCTAGCATAGAGTGAAGAAAGGTAGGTAACGTATGCAACGAAAGTACTACGGACACCCATGATAATGTAATTTATGATGATAACTCCGTTTATGGACAGCTAAATATGTATCCTTAAGACTTAAGAATGTCAGCAAGTCAGTAATGCTTCCTTTTACATCCGCCTGGTAAACTGTACACTACAAAAACTTAATTTTCCAGGCAGTTCAGGCAAACAGAAGCCTCTGGCTTAATCTTACATAAGTATCACCCTACATTTCCATCTCCTAATTCCCCCACATTCATGCCCCACAGAAGTACCACAGTTAGGTTTGCAAAAATAGGAGCTCTGTACATACAAGTCGGTCATACAGTCAGGTTTGCAGAATTGCAAAAAATGGAGCTCTGGTCATACAAGTCGGTCATACAGTCTGGTCATCACGTGTGAATTGCAGGGACAGACGTAGTATCATCACTATCATCCTAAAGTATAATTTTCCTAATGTGGTTCCCAGACCATTTGATAAGACTTATCACCAGTTTCAACCTATCAGTATCACCTACAATCTGAAACCACCTAAGATAGGTTAGTCCTGGATTCAACATAGCAACATCAACTACAACCAATAAGCATCGGCAGCTTCAACCAGCTAAACTACCAATCAGACGTGTATGTCCTCCATGAATATCGACGGTTAAACTACCAATCAGACATAAACCAGCTAAACTATCCTGAAATGGTTTCATACCACTTTCTCTGCCCCTTCCGGGGGTTCAGGTAAGGACATGAACTTCATGACATAGTTTCTACAATCGTTCCTACATAGCACCAATACATACGAGGATCCAGTTAAGTATTTTATCATAGTAAGAGGAAGAGTTATCGGTATTTGATCGTACGCATTTCCTGCGGACATTTGGTTTGGGACAATTGCCGGGTATGTAATTCTCCATGAGCAGATATCGGGAATTTCAAACCCTTTTGCCTTGGACTTCACTTTATTCTCTTTCATGATCACGCTGACCAGCTTCACAACACGGCGATGAAGGTCTGCCCTCACTTGGACGTTGCTCAGGGAGTCGTGAAGTGTGTCCATTATGATCACTTCCGATGTCCTGAATGATATGATTTGTAATACCCAATGTGACTCCGCAACGCAAACCGGAATTAAAATCTGCATTCAATGTCAAGCTTTTACTAAAACTTAACCAAGATATACGTAATCAATAAGTAATTTTCATCGACACATTAGTAAAATTATTTGTAAATCTGCATGAGGGATTACTTACCTGTTGCACTTCATGATTCTTCCCGACTTCAGACAAGCCCAAAGTTCAACTAAAGATGAAGCGTGTCGGCTGTGTTATTTAACTATACATGATACTTCGTACAAATAATATTTATATGCTCATATGCAACAGGAAAGCGGATCGTCTACCACAAATGTGTTCAACAGAAGGCATACGCGTCGTACTGCCGAGAGGAAGCCATCCACATTCAAGAGTTCCCCATTTGTACCACCACAACCAGTAACGCGAACAAGGAAGCGTGGTCGTGAAAACATACCTGAGGTATAACAACGTGGCACTATTGAATGGAAACATGACGCGACGTTGAAGATCATTCGGTTTGCTATGTTGATCTACGGTTGTAATTTTTCATTTATAGGCACTTCAAAAAATCATTCCAGATGATTTCCCCGTAAGTGAGCTGAAAACGTTTACAACGGCTCAGTGGAATATCTTAAAGTATGCCTGGAATGAGGATCGGGATCATAGGTTAGTGTCACTGTCATGGGCCTTTTATGTATTGGAATGTTATTTTAAGGTTGACCATTCGGGTATGTAACTTTGTTTCTTCCTTGATTATGTAGTGAATGTCTTTGTGTCACCGAATATGTTCATGTTAATAGGCATGCTATGCTGTCTCTCAGATCTAATAGATGGATTAATAATGATGTACGAAATTCTTTCAACTCAATCAACACATATAGCTTAACACATTTGAATATATATATGGGATACCATAATGCTGATAATAGACTTTCATACCGTGATACTACAGAGCTGGGTGGATTCAGATAAGAAAAGGATATGGTACCTCACAAGTTGGATAGGGGTTGGTCCGTGATGCATTAACTATTGATTTATAAATGTCTTATTATATTTTACTAACCACAAAAACGATTACTAGAATCTTGCTGCAAACCTGTATAGTGAAGCGAAAATGCCCGTTATCACAAAATCGGATGCGGCTTCCCTATATTCTCACTATAAGTCACACGTCGGGAAGAATCATGAAGTGCAACAGGTAAGTAATCCCTCATGCATATTTACAAATAATTTTACTAATGTGTCGATGAAAATTGCTTATTGGTTACGTATATCTGGGTTAAGTTTTAGTAAAAGCTTGGTATTGAATGCAGATTTTAATTCCAGTTTGCATTGCGGAGTCACATTGGGTATTACAAATCATATCATTCAGGACATAGGAAGTGATCATAATGGACACACTTCACGACTCCCTGAGCAACTTCCAAGGGAGGGCAGACCTTCATCGCCGTGTTGTGAAGCTGGTCAGCGTGATCATGAAAGAGAATAAAGTGAAGTCCAAGGCAAAAGGGTTTGAAATTCCCGACATTTGCTCATGGAGAATTACATACCCGACAAATGTCCCAAACCAAATGGCCGCCGGAAATGCGTACGATCAAATACCAATAACTCTTCCTCTTACTATGATAAAATACTTAGCTGGATCCTCGTATGTATTGGTGCTATGCAGGAACGATTATGGAATCTATGTCATGAAGTTCATGTCCTTGCTTGAACCCCCGGAAGGGGCTGAGAAAGTGGTATGAACCATTTCAGGATAGCTTAGCTGGTTTATGTCTGATTGGTAGTTTAGCCGTCGATATTCATGGAGGACATACACGTCTGATTGGTAGTTTAGCTGGTTGAAGCTGTTGATGCTTATTGGTTGTAGTTGATGTTGCTATGTTGAATGCAGGACTAACCTGTCTTAGGTGGTTTCAGATTGTAGGTGATATTGATAGGTTGAAGCTGGTGATAAGTCTTATCAAATGGTCTGGGAACCACATTAGGGAAATTATACTTCAGAAGGTGAAGGATGATGACAAGACCAAGAGGAAGCGAATGGACGACAGCGATGGTACTACGTCTGTCCCTGCAATTCGCACATGATGACCAGTCTGTATGACCGACTTGTATGACCATAGCTCCATTTTTTGCAATACTGCAAACCTGACTGTATGACCGACTTGTATGTACAGAGCTCCTCTTTTTGCAAACCTGACTGTGGTACTTTTGTGGGGCATGAATGTGGGGGAATTAGGAGATGGAAATGTAGGGTGGTACTTATGTAAGATTAAGCCAGAGGCTTCTGTTTGCCTGAACTGCCTGGAAAATTAAGTTTTTGTAATGTACAGTTTACTAGGCGGATGTAAAAGGAAGCATTACTAACTTGCTGACATTCTTAAGTCTTAAGGATACATATTTAGCTGTCCATAAACGGAGTTATCATCATAAATTACATTATCATGGGTGTCCGAAGTACTTTCGTTGCATACATTACCTACCTTTCTGCACTCGATGCTAGACATTTCAAGCCGTTGAGACGTGCCGACATGACTATCAATATTACAAGACTGAATGATGAATTTTCGTAGAGCCTCGTCGCCGATATTAACATTAACACGATCATCATCCTTTGTCTTTACCTTCTGATCCCCGCAACTAAGCTCCAGCTCCGATGTCAAATTTTTAATACTTTTCTGCAGTTGACGAAATGATTCATCCGACTTCCCGGCCAAAAAGCACATACGTCTGCAAGCTGTCATGAGAATACCCTAGCGCAGATCTGCAACATCAACACCGTATTCCTGGCTTAAAAATCCTTCTGAGTGAATACTTTTTGCTGTCTTTGTCCACCTTTTCTTGACAAGATGAATTGGTATGGTCATGAATACTTTTACTTTCGCTACGTGGAATATATGAGAACACGGATATCCAAAGGTCTCAAAATGTAAGCAGCTGCATCTTAGTTGGACAACAGTCTTCGAAGATGATACTTGCACGCATATGCGCTCACCGTCATAACATGAAAGTATGTACACCCTCACGATGTTCCCATCGAGTAAATTTTCGATGTAAAATCTCGATTCCTTTTGTATCTCAGACTGAACCTTACGAAACGAGGTCATGGTGTACACTCGACGTGCATCCTCCTCATGTCGACGCAACATCGTAATTGGCCTGAACGCCTTCTGCGATGAGTTGAAATCCTGTTGATATTCCTTGTGACGAAGATCAACTACTGCACGCTCAAAGTTATACACAAAATCATGCAGTTTGTGTTTCGCATTGACATATCCCTTCATAAAGTGATGCGTTCGTTCGCAACGTTGAGTGCTTCTAAGCTCAGCCCAAAAACGACCATGTAAATACGGTTGTCACCACATATGTCCACATGCATAAATCTGTTGCAGCCATCTAATGCTTACTGATCATGTATATGTCACAAAAGTCGACCACTCCTCTTCAACTTCTTCAGATGGTCTACTGCTGTATATGAAGGATGAAATACGGGCTCGCAGTCCCGGATCTTGTACACGACACGCAATGTTCTGGCTGAAATGCCATAGACATAACCTGTGTCTTGCAGATGGCCAAACTTCTCTCACAGATGCAATCATTGCTCGGTCGGCGTCCCTGACAACGCTAATCGGATGTTTCCCTCCCATGACCTGTGTAAGAGTACGCAGGAGCCAACTGTAGTCATCAATTGTTTCAGAAGTCATCAAGGCAGCACCAAAGACAGTAGTTTGATGATGATGATTAACACCCAAGTTGATGACCATTTGCATTCCATATTTGTTCGTCTTGGACGTAGAGTCTGGAGCTACTACATCGCTGAAAGCCTGGTAATCAGCTATGGATGTACTATCGGCCCAATATATGCGACTGACTTCGTCTTTTTCAACAAAAGTTTCAAAGGTCATACCAGTCTCACTATCTTCCTAGAAAGGAGATATGCAATGACGGAATCACAACTGCCATGATCCCCAGCTGACTCTTCCTTCAGCTTTCTGTTATTGAGGTCCTTCATCAGGGAACCAACATGTGAGTGTCCACCAGATACATGTACAAGTTGTCACATAATATCGCACTGGCTAAATCCAACCTCGAGCATTCGGCGAACAAATGTCATATCTTGGTCGGAAATGTTGCGCCTTTCTCGTATGAAATATGATAAACCATTACTCACCATTTTATGATTGTGTTCCAACTGAACAGCAACCAAATTCCATTGTCTGTTAACTTCGACTCTAGCTTTGAAGAAACAACTGCAACATGTCTTCACAGACGTCCTAACCCGACTATTTTCCGTCAACACATGGGAATCGGAACATTCCCCTTCCCTTGAGCAATCCCACTTTCTCATTACGCATTCACCGTTTCGAAGCTTTTGACGATCTTCTCTCCTAACTGAAAAGCCGTGAACCGTCGCATACATTTTAATGAACACTTCAACTTCTTCAGAAGTACCAAATGACATACTCAATAACTGCTCATCATTCATATCCGTTAGTATATTGAAGAAATCATTCGTATCATGCTCACCTACAATCACATATATCACGTCACGGGGGACAGATTTGGGTGCAGAAAGAGTAAGCAAATAGATGGATAAAGCGAGGATACAGATGTTCACCGAATCGTGGGTGCTCCTGGTTGAAGACAATTTCCATTTCTTCGAGGGACAGAGGACAGAGATGGTATCCCGTAATGCCGAGATCGTAATGGGCAAAGACTTCTGCTTTCAAAGAATGTAATGGGCAAAGGCTTCTGCTTCCAAAGAATGTACCTGGTTTGGGGGGCTTTCTTTCACCAGAGAAGAGTGTCTTCTGCCTTCTAATCTGTCCAGTCCGGCATTCACTGTGGTTCCGGGAGGAAGGGTTATCGGACAGTAAAAGGAAAATAATGAACGAAAAGGGGATCGCACCTGATGTCAGGATTCTCGATGGATCCGGGAGGCCGAGTTCTCGCACAGCATAACGAAGCGGATGAACGAAACGGGGATCGCAGCTAACATCATTATGTCAACCGGGAAGGGGATTGGAGGGGACGATCGGAGGCGAGGATCGGAGGGGAAGAACGGAGGAATGCGGCTCCGAGGGGGCGATTTGGTCGGGACCACGGGAGGAGTAAGGTGGACGAACGAAGGAGAGAAACGAAGAGGACGAAGACCACAGGAGGGGACTACTGGGTTCGTAAAGGTTTTTGTAAATTTACCGCGGAGGTAAAATAGTAATTTCACAATGACCATAGGTTAGTAGTTAGGTTCGATTACTAAAAATTTAGTAAGTGTTTACTAAATTTTCATGAAAATTTCGCTAAAAAATTAGTAAAACATTATGAAAAAAAATCATTTTTAGTAATTTACAAACGATTTTACTTTGTTCAACAGTATTTTTCTAATTTTCCTTAAAAAATTAGTAAGTCATTACTAATTTCGTTCGAAGCGAACCGGAAAAATTACTAAACATTGAAATTTTACTAAATAAAATTAGTAAAGTTTACTAAAAATGAACAGTAAAAAATTAGTAAAAGTTACTAAACTACAAGTAGTAAATCGGATGACAAATTTACTAAAAGTTTAGTAACCATTTACTAAACTTGAACAGTGATATTTTAGTAAAAGTTACTAAAAAAATGTGGAAATCACCGATATTTTTCGTAAACGGTTACTAAAATAATCTGGAAATTGCCGGGTAACTTTACTAAACGTAAATTAGTAAACTTTACTAACTTTGAACAGTGAAAAATTAGTAGACTTTACTAAACACTATACTAATTTTTACTAAACAATTTACTAAAAACATCGATTTTTAGTAAAGTTTACTAAAAAAAAGTCGATTTTAGTAAACAAGTTACGTGCACGTACCGTTAGCCGCTTCCCCATAACGTGTCCTTCTCTCATTGTGGGCGGCCATGCAAGCCTGCTAAAGTTTTGGCCCAGAGCGCCACCGACCAGGACCCTCGAGAGGGCAGTTCATTGTTTTTTCCTGCACCTTTCAATCCAAAGGGTGTAGAGAGTAGTCGTTACCACTTTAAGAATTCGCAGGCCCCCCACGCGCTGAAGATATTTGCTGTAGAAATTGACACGTGTCTTCCCAATTCATTGGCCAGGGTGAGAATTCCATGCTCTTCCCTAATATTGGCCATGCCTTAGTTGCATACTCACGCAAGAAGAAAACGTGGTCCAAAGTCTCCTCCTGCTCCCCACACGCTATACATCTGGCATCAGAGCTTACGCCAATAACCTCAGAGAAACTGGCCGTGCGAAGGCGATTCTTCATACCAAGCCACGCTCTTCTGATTCGCATCGAAGTCAAAGTATCCGAACCGTGATGCCAACGGGTACTCCACGACCGAGCCCTTCCCGGATGGAAACCAAAACTACGAGCTGTTCGAGGGGAGCAAAACAAATGATATCGCTTTAAGGGATGTTGTTTGCATTAGTTGGAATCGGTTCATTTTTCTACAGGATGTTTTGGCAAGCTACCCCGAGTATTGGAGACTCGTACTCTACTCGCAAGTAGTCCCCCCTGTTTTCGGCAATCCGAGGCGTAGATTTGTCCGGCTTCGTGGACTTTATCCAGAACATCAATGCTGGTCTAACTATAATCATCTGCACGGACAATCTGAAATTAAGGAGACTGGAGGAAGGTTTCGTACCACTTCCAGAAGCTTCTCCCTGGCTGCTTCTTTGCTGATAGGCTTTTCCCGACCTTCCGGGTTATAGTTCCTACAGCCAAAAACAACCCATCAAAGAAGACCCTCCCACCTTATTTCAGACAGGTCATCATCATGCACCCCCGAAATTAATGAAGGATAACCACATGACAGCACTTTCAGGGAGTCAATGAATGTATCGATCAACTTCCAGTTAGAACAGCAAATGCTGCATCTGAAGGTAAACACAGCCGACGAGAAAAACGCCTTCCTTCATTCAATTCATCCTCCACACTCACACTGCAGCAGTAGCTGCCAAAAACCCAGAAAACAAACTCCGCGCTCACACATTGTTCTGTGTACAGTAACCCATATAACAACTAACAGAACCTGCTATTACTAATATGCCCCTCATACAGATCATTTGTAAATGTATGAGGCCTTTACTGGCCCAACCATCAAATGAACCTTGCTCCGCAGCCTTTTACTCCATCAAGGCCGTTTAGTCTTTTCTCTTCTCTTCCTGTTTTACTCCTCTGCTCACTCTTCATACTTCAGCTGCATCTGCTAGCTTTGTAATAGTCCACACTCCCCCTCAAGATGTGAATTATGTATATCCATCATTCCCATCTTGTTCAAAAGCTCATTCTGTCTCCCAGGCTGTAAAGCCTTCGTGAAGATATCCGCCAACTGCTCGTAAGTCTTGAGATGCAAGACATTGATTACTCCTTGTTCAAGTTTTTCCCTGACAAAATGCAAGTCCAACTCCAGGTGCTTCGTACGCTCATGGAACATTGGATTTTTGCTAATATATATTGCGGACTTATTATCACAATGAAGGGATACTGGTAATTCAACATTTAACCCGAAATCCTTCAACAAAGCAACCAGCCATATGATCTCTGCCGTTGTGGTTGCTATAGCTCTGTATTCGGCTTCTGTTGAACTCCTTGATACAGTCGTCTGTTTTTTCGATCTCCAACTTACCAGTGAAGCTCCCAGAAAGATTGCCAACCCAGTGGTGGACTTGCGTGAGTCAATACAACCACCCCAATCGCTGTCCGAATATGCCTCAAGTTTAGGAGCCTCTCCGCTCGAGAAGAACAGACCCTTTCCTGGGGAATTCTTCAGATATCTGAGAACCTGACTGGCAGCATCCCAATGTTTCTTTGACGGTTTGTCCATAAATTTAGCTAAAGAATGGACTGAAAAAGCTAAATCCGGTCTTGTAATCCCCAAATAGATCAATCTTCCAACCATCCTTCTATAAGCACTTGCCTCTACAATCTCTTCCTCTTCCTGTGTTCGCCCCAGCTTGATATTAGGCAACATAGGAATATTACTCGGTTTTACTGCTAGCTTGCCCATGTCTTCTAGCAGCCGAAGTGTATAGCTTCTTTGAGAGATAAAAATCCCCTCTTTGCTCCTTGCTATCTCCAAGCCCAGAAAATATCTCAAGACTCCCAAATCTCTCACCTTAAAGTGTTGTGACATATAATGTTTGAGTTCATCAATCAGATTATCTGATGAGGCCGCCACAGCCATATCATCCACATAGACTAGTATTGCTATAAAGCCTTCTCCCCCTTGTTTAGTAAACAGAGTGTAGTCAGATTTTGACTGACTAAAGCCACCAGCCAACAGATCTGCAGATAACTTTTCATTCCATTGCCTGGAAGCTTGTTTGAGGCCATATAAAGCCTTATTGAGCTTGCAAACTGATTTCCCACCAGCAGATTTCTCCCCCTGAATGTCCAAACCTTCTGGTAGATCCATATACACCTCTTCTAACAAATCTCCATGCAAAAATGCATTGTGGATGTCGAATTGACGTAAACTCCAGTTATGCATAGAAGCAAGAGCAAGAAATAGTCGAATAGTAGTGTGTTTGGCTACCGGACTGAAGGTTTCTTGAAAATCAAAACCTTCTTTTTGTGTATAGCCCTTTGCAACCAATCTTGCTTTGTGTCTTTCAACTGTGCCATCTGCTCTGAGTTTCGTTTTAAATACCCACTTACAGCCTATGGTACGATGGCCTGAGGGTAAGGAAACAATCTCCCATGTCTTATTGTCTTGGAGAGCTCGTAGCTCAGCAGCCATTGCTTCTTTCCAGTGTGGAAATTGAACAGCCTCTCTATAGCCAGAAGGTTCAGGATATTGATCCAAAGACAATAGGTAAGTTCTGTAAGGTTTGGACAGTCTAGAATAGGAAATGTATGGTTTAATTGGATAAGGTACAGAAACAGAGGAAGAAGAAGGAGCTTGAGCAGACCTGTTACACAAGTCGGATGATTCAGGACTTGCCTCCTGTGAAGAGAGGTTGTGGTAGTAATCGTGGAGATAACTGGGAACTTTTCTGAATCTTGTACTCCTTCTCAAATGCGGATCTATATGTATGGGGTCAGAAGGACTGGATGTATGTGATGAATGCCCAGAAAGATGATGTTGTGGAGGAATAGATGTGGACCCTGTGTGTGATGCACTTAATGGAAGTGGTGTGTCTGGACAAGAATTATGCTGTCTATTGTGATCATGCAGAAAAGATAATGCAGACTATGATGAGGACTGTGGCAAAACCAAAGAATTATTCACTTGTTATGTATGATGTTGTAACTTGAAGGGAAAAATGGACTCATGAAAAACAACATCCCTAGATATAAACACAGTGTTTTGATCTAAGTCATATCGATAATAACCTTTTGTACCAAGTGGATAACCCAGAAATATACATGTTCGAGCCCTCTTGTCCAATTTCTTCCTATCATGCACAGATGTACAAGCAAAGCAAAGAGATCCAAAGACTTTTAAATTTTGATATACAGGACCTTTAAGAAAAAGCCTTTCATAAGGGGTCTTATACTGCAGAATCTTGCTAGGCAACCTGTTGATGATATGGGTAGCAGCTAATAAGGCATAACCCCAAAAATGTAGAGGTAAATTTGCCTGAAAAAGCTGTGCTCTAGTGACTTCTAACAAATGTTGGTGCTTGCGCTCAGCAACACCATTTTGCTGGGGTGTTTCAACACAAGAAGTTTGATGGAGAATGCCATATTTCTTATAAAAATCTGTCATTAAAAACTCAGAACCGTTATCACTTCGAATTGCCTTAATCTTTCTTTGAAATTAGTTATAAAAATCCTGCAATAATTTTCTTACTTCAGCTTTTGTCTGCATTAGAAACACCCAAGTGACTCTTGTATAATCATCAACAATCGTTAGGAAGAACCTATATCCTCCTAATGCTGTGATTGAACATGGCCCCCATATGTCACAATGTAATAAATCAAAGGACGCAACACTGTGTATTTTGCTGATTGGGAAAACCAACCTTTTTTGTTTGGATTGATGACAAGCAGTACATGCATTACTTTGCTGCAGCGAAATGTTTGGGTCTAAATTTCTGAGGAATGATATTTTGCTATGCGCAACATGTCTTAGTCTTAGATGCCAAAGATCAAAGTTGTCTAAGCTAGTGCATTGTCTAATTGCATTGAAAGCATGTAATGTGTCTGAAGTATGTAGCTGTGAATGTTGCTGAAGCTTTTTTGTGTTTGGCACTTTCTGGTTGTTTCCAGTCATCTCCCCGATTACATATAAACCTCCTCTTCTTCTAACAAGTCCAATCGTCATCCAATTGCGTAAGTCCTGAATAAAACAGCATTCATGTGACAAAACAAGGCATATGTAGGACTGTTTGGTAAGTTTACTAGCTGAAATCAAGTTAAAATGAAAATTTGGGACAAAGAGTACATCTTCCAGAAGAAAACTTGGAGTAAGTTGAACTTTTCCTATGTGAGTGGCTTGGACAACACTGTTATTTGGAAGATGTATTTGTAGAGGTTTATGCAATTCTTTATAATCAGTAAAACAAGTAAGGGTAGAAGCAACGTGGTCTGTGACACCAGTATCTAGAATCCAGGTCTGAGGGCTTGCCCGAATGGCTTTGTTATGAACAGAAAAAGTTGAAACGATACCTGAAAAAGGGACAGAAGGGTTGATCAGAATGGCTGTATGAAACCTGGGCACTAGATTGGCCGTTCTCTTCCACATTCAGCAATGACAACAACCGCTGAACTTGAGTCTCTGAAAGATTTAAATGTGAGAGATTTTGCATAGTAGAAGTTTCTGCTCCAACTTTGGCTGAGTTGACCATCCTTCTACTATCTCCACCTTGAAACCTCATCACTCCTCTTCCTCTGCCTCCTCTACCTCCTCTGCTATTCGCAGGAAAACCCACCAAGAAATAACACTCTCTCTTAATGTGTCCTTTCTTGCCGCAATTGTCACAGACTATATCTGGGTTAAACCTTTTCCTCCCAACAAAATTCACCAGACTCGACTCCTTCATTTTTCCTGCATCATATTCATTTTTCGCAATTGCTGTAGCTGTCATTGGGTGTGTGAGCATGATATTATCTTCACTTCTTAAAGATCTCTGCAACTCTTCTCGCTGAACTATACTGTAAGCTTCCCCCAACGTGGGAAGCGGTTTCCTTAACAGAATTTGAGTTCTCAACCCTTCGAACTCTCTGTTTAATCCATTCAAAAATTTGAAGAGCATATCCTTTTGCAGCTGGTTTACATAGCCTTGCTCCCAATTGCAATCACACTTTCTACACTCACAACAAGGTATAGGGCGATAGACCCTTAGCTCTCTTAGAATAGAAAGCATTTCATTATAAAAAAACCGCCACAGTCCTAGTTCCCTGGACCAATGCATAATATTGCAGCTGTAATTGACAAACTTTCGAGTCATCCGGCTCCCCATACCTTTTTCTCAATTCTTCCCAGATTTCCCTTGCAGAGTTGAAGTAAAAGATCGTTGACGCTATCGGAGCAGAGACAGACTTTTGCAGCCAGGCTTTCACCAGGTTGTCACACCGCACCCAAGCTGGAAATACCGCGCTGTTTGCTGCAGGTTTCTCTATAGTCCCGTCAACGAAACCCAGTTTATTCTTGATTGATAGCGCGAGCTCTACCGACCTCTTCCATGATGGGTAGTTCCCCTCCGTCAACTCGGGCGTGACAATGCTCCCCACCTGGAGATCTGTAGAGTTCACGGAGAAAGGAGATTGCGGACTGTCTACCAACTCCATTGCCATCTCGTCGTCACAGCTTCACCTCCGGCGACCGCCGCGCTCTGATACCATGAAGGTAAACACAGCCGACGAGAAAAACGCCTTCCTTCATTCAATCCATCCTCCACACTCACACTGCAGCAGTAGCTGCCAAAAACCCAGAAAACAAACTCCGCGCTCACACATTGTTCTGTGTACAGTAACCCATATAACAACTAACAGAACCTGCTATTACTAATATGCCCCTCATACAGATCATTTGTAAATGTATGAGGCCTTTACTGGCCCAACCATCAAATGAACCTTGCTCCGCAGCCTTTTACTCCATCAAGGCCGTTTAGTCTTTTCTCTTCTCTTCCTGTTTTACTCCTCTGCTCACTCTTCATATTTCAGCTGCATCTGCTAGCTTTGTAATAGTCCACAGCATCTTTGGGCAAAGTTAGCACTATTGTTCAGCTGTTGACCGCCGAAGTTTTAGTTATCGAGGGTACAAAGCAGCTACCAGTACCAGAATGACCTGTGCGTTCCTATTAACAAAAGAAGTATGTCGGCGAGTTCTATAATGCATCAAAGTCGATTACCACACAAGTAAACCACATTTGCCAGCAGGAATTCTGTAGTAACAACACGAAGCAAAACGAACCAGGGAAATGTACCATGGAGGAGCGTAATGGACCAAGTCGGTGACGCTCTCTGAAGTGGAGATGCACTTCCTGGTGGCAAGGCACAATGCCAGTGATGGTGGACTCTTCTGCACTCCCAATTACTCCGGCTTCGTACCACTGGCATCATCTCATCATCAAATGGCAAAACAACCGCCATAAGAACTCAAACAACCACATTCAATTAGGGGTTCCTTAGAATCAGTTCAGAAGCAACCTGAATTGGAAAATGGCTCCGAGAACAACCAACTCGCTGCTTCTCAAGATCAACTCCCTGAGACAATTCATCAATAGCCCAAGAAACCAACCCACCGAAATCGTCCCCAATAACAGGCCGACAGGATTGGGATTAGGGCAAACATTACCTCCGAAGAATCTGGTGTCGGGGTACGTCCTCAATATGGTCCCTGCAGAGGGTAGTGCAAACGACGGAAGATCCCCGAAAGTTCTTTACTCCTTGCGGAAGTAATGCTGCCGTAGGAACAATGGTAGGTGGTCGCCGACGTCGACGCCATTGAAGGGATGGCTCGGCCGATTTATATTGGCTTTTTCTTTCTTATCTCCCGGGTCGATTTCCGACAAGAACTACCCAACTTTGGCAAGACCGGGGGAAGGAATTGAGAATGTCCGTGTGTTGTTTTCCTGTTTGGTCCAAAGGCAAGTGTTTGGTGTACAGAGGCGGGCAAATTGCACCCGAGTTTTGTTTCAAAATATCATTACTTCGAAAAATATTTTCAGATTTACGGTCCAAATTTTTAAAAATTCTTGTTTATCGTTTCGAACTCAACTCTTAAAATTTGACTTCGTGATAAATAAGGTTAACTCAAACTCTTAGAGTTTGATTTCATCTTACTACGACCAAACACTTAGAAATTTTCTAAGTGTTGAAACGAAGGAGGTTGTCTGATGGAACTCAAACTCTATGTGTTCGGCTTCTTTGATCCATTAAGGAACTCGAACTTAGATAGACAACACACTCCAACATTTAGATTTCTAAGTCCCTGTTAATAAATAGAAAACAAAACACAACATAATTGTCATTAGAATCCCACTCCATGCTCGCCAACAATAAAAAAATCATCCAACAACAAAAGTACATCAACCATCCAACAACAATAGAAATCAATTCGTCCCTGGGGCTGGCTGCCTCCTCCTCCTCAAACTCCTCCCATCATACGTCACTGGCAATTCCTTGGGCATTTGCTGAGTCAATTGGGATATTGGTTGGTCCTCATCCAGATTTGGAAGTGAAAATCTGACCGCCTTCCTCCTCTTCACAGGCGCAACTAGAGCCGATGATGACAATGGATGCCCAATCTCATGAGTGTCAAACTGATCGAAGCCCTGCCATGTGAGGACGGGTACATCTTCATGATCCTGATAAAGGAGGACGTCATCCATGTTGAACATGTTTGCGCCTTCCTGATGGTCAACCTATACTTCCTCCTCTTCTTGAGATCATTCGTCATCAACATCATGTACCTCCTCATGTACTCCTAAACGTCCATAAAGGCGTAGTGGAACGTAGTCGTCGAGGAATGTCTCCATCTCAGTACATATTGCCGAAATCCTACTCAACTCAGCAACATTTCCCTTGTCTGATCGAAGCCAAATATCCCTAAGGCGGTTTATCTGTGAAGAAAATGTAATTACTAATTGTAAATAAAAGTAAAAAACTTTGTTATAAAAACTCACCACTGTGCCCAACATGACGCGGTATGCCCGATGCGAGGACGACCATAACGGGCATACCGCTGATCGTATGGTGAGACATTCGAGGACTCCTAGGAAAGCGGCACTACTCGATTTCTTCGATTACTCCATAGTTCAATATACTTCTGGTGCATGCGTATCCAATTGTCGAATTATTTACCGCGCAAGTCAATCTTATGAAGATTCGCATCGGTGTCAAATTTGTCTGGCACTATTTGCTCGTCTCCGAACTATCTGATCACTCTATCTGGTAGGTGCCGCTCAACTATGTAGAAAGATATCACAGGTATCTTCGCGCCATGACAGTGTTCCCTCGAAACAGTTCCGAGGAAGACACGAGACAATTTCATCCGTGTAGGGATTTTAGACGACCTACAAGTTGAAGTAATCATCAAAATCATTAAGAAAGTATTAGTGACGAACAAGTAACGATGCTTGTACCTGATTCGGACTCTGTCTATCAAACGCCTCTTTATACGACGACAACACATGCGTTGCAACCATGGTTGCCCCATCGATGTGCTAATGGCATGCCGCGTACATTATTCCTCACTTTACTGAGTGGCGAGATATGGGGAAAGTGGTCCCAAACCCATATTTGAACTAAAGTCAGATAGCCGACATCCTAAATTGCATCCCTATGAGCTGCTCGACACAAATTCATGTATAACCAACCTATACAAGCAGATCCCCAACTGTAACGGCCCACTACCGCGAAGTCCTTAAACAAAGGCAGTCACATTATATGTACTAAATGATCCTTCTTATCTGGGAAAAACATTGCTCCTATCAAATAAAGGAGTATGCTCGTTTATGTATACATACCTGATCATCGATAGTATCATCCAGAAGGACAACAAACATGGATGCTAGCCAGCTCAACTTAATACGCCCTGCTTTACGATCCCCGGTAAGTGGAACAACACCGAACAAATCTGTACAAACTGCCTCAAAGTCCACCGATGTGTTTTCGGTCATGGGGTCCCCTTCAACTGGCAATCCAAACTATATATGTATATCCCTCATAATAATGGTCATCTCTTCATGTGCCATTGGGAAAGAATGCATCTCTGTCCTCCATCTCTCCACCAATGTCGTGACCAGTGCATGATCTAACTGAATGTGCGCCAACTTCGCAACACCATAAGAACCGGCTTGCCTTAGATACACCTTCATACGAGGGTCTATAATGATCTTCTTCACAGATTTCCCTCCATAATCTCGACTCTGTTAATTAGACCTCTATCCTAATACACTCCTTCATTTTCATATTTAACATTTCCATGCGAGAAAATCAACAATTGTATTGAACTCATAACTGTAATTTATTTACACTCGAAGCCTAAAACATGAAATAAATTTCGATAATAAAATAAGCACTCAAACACTAAAATTCATAACTGCAATTTACCTTAATTGCTTACCCAAAGGCTAACGGCGACAACGAAGAGGGGAGCACAACGAGGAGGCAGCGACGGGGGCAAGGGGACGGCGGTGCAGATCGGGACCGACAGGAGGGACGATGGCACGGCTGGGAGGGGGATTGGCAACACAACTGGGAGGGGGATTGGCAACACGACTGGGAGGGGGATCGGCGGCCCGGCTGGGAGGGGGGATGAGAGGACGGCAGGCTGGGAGGTTCGGACGGCGGGCTGGGGGTGAGGAGCGGACGGCACGGGGAGGGACGACTGGGGGGTAGAAGGGGGTGACGGCTTAGACCGGTCCCGAGCTCTAATTTTTTTAAAATAAGGCAAGAAAGTCGAACTCTAAGAGTTCGACTTCCTTAATGCATAGAACTCAAACGCATAGAGATCGAGTTTCATCAGATAGCCTCCTTCGCTCCAACACTTAGAAAACTTCTAAGTGTTTGGTCGTAGTAAGGCGAAGTCAAACTCTAATAGTTCGACTTCCTTGATGACTAAGAAGTTTGACTTCTTTGTAAACTGAAGTCGAACTTTAAGAGTTCGAGTTTAGGACAGTAAATAAGAATTTTAAAAATTTGAATAGTAAATTCGAAAATATTTTTCAAACTAATAGTATTTTGGAACACTCAATTGCATCCATCCACGTTGGGCCGTTCCGAGCGAACTGAGATGGACAGTTGTTCCATTCGGCTCGGTTAGTTCCGACCTGGGCACGACTCTGGTTAGTCTCTGAAGTTTGTAGGGTACGTCAAGACAAATTACATTTTATTGGGTTTAGCGAAACCTACGGAGGACAGTGTGGAGTAGAAATATGATACATGGCTCTCGAATCAGCATACGTAGAAAGTTAAATATTCGTAGATTTCGACATTTTAGAAATCAACATTTGTAAAAAGTAGAAATCGTCCGTAGTGAATTTAAGATTTTGCCATAAGACACATACTGAGGCTTCCCATAAAATGACAAACGAAGAAATTCGAGAGCTAGCATTTAAAAAGAGTTCAAAGTGTTGATATCGCATGAGCATGGAGCGTTTTTAAAGTAATTATGCTTGGGACTTTAAAATACGGTCGTATCGAAACGTATTTATACGTATTAAAAAGGTCCGATATCAATTTCGGATAGTTTTTTTGAAATCAGCTCATGTTACGCCCGGTAAAAATCCCAGGGTTTCTACCTACGTTTTCGGTAATATGTGCCGTCCAAATTCTTCATGATTCATATACCAACACGGAGGTTGTTGCGAGGCTTATTGACAAAGACCGTAACCAAACAAGTGTGTTAGTCAAATTTGGCTATTTTGGAAAGGAAAAGAAAGATAGCAACTACGTGTATGGTGCATCATTACTAACTTAAGTTGACTATAAAATCAATGAACATTCGCATAAAGGTAAGACTTTTCAGATTTTGGCATTTTCAAGAAGTAGAAATCCAACGTAGTGAACTTAAGATTCGGTCGTAAGAAATATATCGAGGCGTCCAGGTGTAACTGAGAAAACCGAGGGAGGAGTCCGAAGTTTTCGTATCATGTGGATGTAGATTATTTCTAGAGAAGTTGGGTTTTGACTTTTCAAAGACGGTCGTGTCAAAATGTACTTAAACTTTCATAATTATTATATCCGATTTATTAACGTATTTTACTATCTATTTATAAATGCATAAATTCGAGATCGATTTTGAATTTTTTTTTTTCGAAATCAACCTTTAAAAACCCTTAGGTTTCCACCTAAGATTTGGTAATATGTGCTGTCCAAATTCTTATTCATGATTCATATCCCCAACACGGAGGTCATTGTCGAGGCTTATGGACGAGCGAAAACTGCGGATAATATGAACAGTTAGTTGTTTTCACCGGAGTCTCCCCTTATAAAAGCGTTCGTAGAGAAAACCGATGCGGATAGGTGGTTCGCATGTGACACAATCAAAGTGCCATGATGTTCAAATAAGTAATGATTTGACATGACCCATTTACATTTATTTTTTTAAATTGATTATTAGTTCATGATAAGATTGAGTTGTTGCTATGATTTTTATTTATTTATTTCTTTACTAGGTTTGTACATCAAACTAACTAATTGTTCCTCGGGGGTATTATGGTGGGTATTAACTAATGAATATGTGGAAAAGAATCAATCACTCGTGCATTTCTACTCTGAGTTTTTCTGTTCATACCTAAATAATTGTTTAGGCCGAACACGGCATTACTCGACGTGATTCAAAGAAAAGTTAATGATATTAAAATACTAAATTATGGCTATTGGGATGGTTGTTCCGAAAAACATATTCCTTTTCTTTTTCCTCTAAAAAACCACATGATTGGTGGGATCAGTAATCGAGATGATTGGTGGGTCACACTCTCTTTGACTAATATTTTTTTCTTCAATCAAAAGATTACAAAATATTCTTCAACCCAAACTCATCAAAGTGTGAAGTGGAAGACCCGTTCTTTCGATAAGTGCCGGAGTCGTACTATTGTTACTCGATATCAACGATAACTTTAGAAAAAGATTTATTAAATTTAAAATTTATTGACTAGTATTAAAAATTTGGTGTCGTGAATACGAATTTTCTCTAAAAATGAGCGAATTTATTGACTAGTATTTGTTGTCATCTTGACCGCTTAATCCCATCATGCCTCTTTCCTTCTTCACTTCACACTGTCTAAATAATGCTGTTTCCCTCTCCTTTCCCCTCCCCCATGTTCATGCTTGTTGTCCTGGCTGCGGCACTTCTCGTTCCCGTAACTTGCCTGGATCCTAAGTATGCAAGTTGCAGCCCAAGGAACTGCGGCCACCTCAGCATAAGCTACCCTTTTTGGGTTGTCGAGAAAGCAGTTGATAATTCGGCATGTGGGTACAGGGGGTTTGATATGCGGTGCATCGATGACCAGCCGATATACCGCACCTCCGGCGCCGATTACATGATCAAGGACATATCCTACGAGGAAAACTCGTTTCGTGTAGTTGATCTCCAGGTCATCAATTCAAGCTGCCCGAAGCCGACACAGAACTACTATTTTGACCGCTCACCCGTCGATTTCGGCCCGAACCATGCCGATCTTGTCTTGTTCTATGGGTGTAAAAGATCGTCGCCCTTGGACAATGTCACGACACTCGTCAAAATACCCTGCGGCCAAAATGCGAGCTATCCCTCCTTCGTAGGGCTGATCGCCAACGGCAGTTCGCCGGATTGGCCGAACATGACTCGGTGTGAGACCTCGGTAGAGGTGCCGGTCGAGCTGGGGGAAAGCCAGGTGAACTCCACGGTGAAGGATGTGGACTATGCGGGGCTGCTGAGGGCAGGGTTCACATTGAAGTGGACGGCGCTGTACGACTGTGAAAGGTGCCATAGAAGCGGCGGGAGATGTGGTTACGACCACGAGAAATTGATCAGCGTCTGCTTCTGCCCGGATCGACCACACCCTCTGGACTGCCACGACGGTACGCCGATATACATTTCATTACATGGTCAAATAGCATAAACCTTTTTCTTAATCATTATTTTGTTCAAAGGTTCATAGTCTGACTAAACTATCTTCACTCGATTATATTATTTCCAATGACCTAGAAGAACCTCTGTATGGATCACACGCAGAAAAAGCTCATTGATCAAAAATGTCAGCTTTATCGACTTTAGTTAACAAATACGTTAGAATGAAATTATATAATATACTACATTTTTATTTAATAGTTGGAGCTTTTAAGACAATTGGAGTCAGAGTGACACGAGTTTACCAACCTAACAAATATTTTGATTAATGTAACGTGCCCAATTGGGGGGGGGGGGGGGCATGATAAAGAAATGAACCACCGCAAACGAGGAAAACTTTTTTCTGCCAAACTTTCCCACTTCTCCTTTCCAATTAAATTATTCGAACGCCAGACAAGCGGTCTAGTTAACCGGATATATTGGCTGATGCAGGGAGAAGGCATGTTTGGCACAAGATTGGACTAGGTACTCCTTTTCGACATGCCCCCTTGATCGCAGCGTCGTACATATTCAACCATGCGGCGTGGCTCGTGGTTTATGAACCGGTAGGATTGATGGCCTTCGATGCTTGCAGATATAGGGATCGGAGGTTTAGCCATCGTCTTCTGCTTGCTGTCCCTCGGTATCTGCTTCAGGAAGTTGCGTGCTGCCTCACCAACCTCTTTCAGCTGTTCCTCTGATGGTGAAGATCGGGGCGTCTGCTTCGAGGTTCCGATCTTCACCAGCCGAGAGCTTGAACAGGCCACTGGCCATTTCTCTCCCTCAAATATACTCGGCGACGGAGGTTTCGGCACTGTCTACTATGGTAGCGATGATTCTGTCATTCTTATGTGGAAATAGTTGACGTTAATGATATGCTGTTTAGGTGATCGGTTGGTGCAATCTGTGTTCAGGTAAACTTCAAGACGGAAGGGAGGTCGCGGTGAAACGCCTGTTCGAGCATAGCATCCACAGGTTGAAGCATTTTATGAACGAGGTGGAGATCCTCGCTCGCTTGCGCCACAAGAACCTTGTCACCCTTTATGGATGCACCTCCAGTCATAGCCACGAGCTCCTCCTAGTCTACGAGTATGTCCCGAACGGCACGGTTGCGAGCCATCTGTTTGGCGAACCATCGCAGGTGGGTTGTCCACTGCCTTGGTCCATCCGAATGAGCATCGCCATCCAAACCGCCACAGCGTTGACCTTCCTTCACTCATCTGATATCATCCACCGTGATGTGAAAACGAATAACATTCTCCTCGACAAGAATTTCGGAGTCAAGGTAGCAGACTTTGGAATCTCAAGGCTGTTCCCAAATGACGTCACACATGTATCAACTGCTCCTCAGGGGACACCAGGCTATGTCGATCCAGAATACCACCAATGCTATCAGTTGACGGAGAAGAGCGATGTCTACAGCTTTGGCGTCGTCCTCGTGGAGCTCATATCATCCAAGCCAGCAGTGGATCTGTCCAGGGACAAGCACGAAATCAACCTGGCGAACTTCGCAATCAACAGGATTCAGAGGCACGCACTTGATGAAGTGATAGACCCTGCACTAGCATGCCAGTCAGAACCTGAGACCCACAGGATGACGACGTCAATGGCTGAGTTGGCTTTTCGGTGCCTGCAATTGGAGAAGGAGATGAGACCCACCATGGAAGAGGTACTGGTAGAGCTCAAGGCCATTGCAAACAGTGGGCACACCACCAACGGAGATAAGCTCTCAAGTGTGTACGACGACAATGGAGACGTCCTTCCTCCATCTCCCTCTGAGCACGACAACATTCGGCTCCTGAAAAAGACACATCCGTTGCTTTCTCCAGTCTCCGTCGCACAAAAATGGGCAAGTATCAGCAACAGCAGCGCTTCTCTTCCTGGTGATACTGCTGATAAGGTAACACAGACATCGTAATGTTCTTCAAACCCCGTGTTTCACCAATCCGAGGACGTGTTTCGAGCCAAATCTCAGATAAGTTCATCTCTCCGTTGATTTACAAAGTCGGCTGATTACAAAAGAATGTTTTTAAGGAGCTGCTGCTGCTACCTCGTAACAACAGGGGGAGATCAATGTCCTTTTATTATGTACCCTTTTCTTCCCATTAAAACTAACTATTACAACCATATGCATAGTTTTCCGTGATCGCGAATGATGAAAATACGATCAGCGCCTTGCCGTTAGCTGTTCGGCGTTTCCTAAGGGAACTAAATGAGCAGTCTTACATGACTGTGCGCGATGGGATTGTTGAGAAGAGCCGGCTTTGGCTCCCTCTTCTGCTCCCGCATCACCCGGTTCATGCTGAGAATGGGAGTGTTTCTCGTCCGGAGGTAAAACTCGTTCCAGGAATCTATGTATCATCTCGTAACTGGTGAATGTTATGACGGCGGATGGAGTTGTCCTTATTAGGTTTGTCGCACAACCGCGGTAAAAACCGGGCAAGCCTTCATGCTGATACACTTTCTTCACACAGTCGATCAAGCCGCCATATCTGGCCTTGCGATTTCCTGCCTGACCTTGCTCTTGTAAACGTGAACGTACCACCTAATCATTACAATATCAAAAGATTTCATAAGTCACTCAACCACGACAACCCAAAGGCAAGGCTGCATTATTCTAAATCAAGTTACACAAACAATTTAATAATGCCAGCATACCTCGTGCGGGTAAGTTATTATGGAAGCTGCTACTTTTGATACTGAGGAGGCAATAGCAAAGCTTCCTGGGCTAAGCTTGTCGACAGTCGTATTATCTGAAAGAATTATCGTATGTCATGATTACTGTAAACCTTAGAGAAACTAGCAAAATCTCATAATCAGCCCAGAAGAATAATGAAACTGCAACAATAGGGAGGCTACATACCTCTTTTGGCCATATAACATTTCATATTCTCATAAGCCGGAAACTGAATTGCAACATGACTGATCCCCATTAATGAAGGCACAATTCCACTGTTCAAGAAATCAAAATTAGCACACTTTGCCACTGTGTTCAATAAATAGACCATCCCTACGAGATTAACTGAGACTGGCCAAGTTAGAGAGACTAACCTATACAAACCCCGTAAGCCTTCCTCACGGGTTATTCTGCTCAAGGCTGAAAGCACGCTTTTATACGGCACTACATCAGGCCTCATACCTTGAGTCTGCAACAAACATGGTCAACATCAAGATTGCTTACATTCTGTAAAGAGATATTGTCAGCAACAACACACTCGTGCCATGTATTATATCTGCACGTGGCATTAATACCAACAATGCACCATATGGCAAACGGACAAGTTAACTATAACTGAAATAACAAGGCAAGATTGGGCAACTAACTTGAAGCCTAGTTTTGACAACCCATAACGGATTTGTAGTGATGGACGTCGCAATCCCTGCACCAGCTGCAGCAATCATATTTGCACCAGTACTAAGTTGATCGCTCCCATCATCTGCCGCATGAGGATAACAATTCTAAATCAAAATTCATTCTACTTCTAAATTGATTTTGGGCGTGAATTTTCAATGTTAACAGTGAATTCTGATATCTGTAAGAGCATGAAAGTTGACAATCTAAAAGAAGACAATATAGAGACAGCTAATGCTAGAATGTAAACAATAAATGACGCTTATGCCAACCGTTTTTATGGAGCATGCCCTTGAGTCGCTCATAAATGGTGAAGTAAACCTGCAAAAGGATAACTATTGTTCATCAGACATAATCATCTTAGAATACCAAAATTTCTTTTATGGTGCATGTAAAAAGTAACAGAATCAAGAGACTATCTGGTACTCAATGATAGCAAAATCATGAATTCAAGGGATATTCACTGAGGAAAGGAAACCAGCTTTACAGAAGCAATAGAAGGCCCCATAATACACAGCAGTTGTGAATATTTTATTACCCGGTTTTCATCCTAGAGCATGAAGACCATTAAAAATTAAGCAATAGTGGCTTGAACAATTGCTTGAGTCTCTAACTATTATCCAATACCTCTTACATTTTAGATTCAAACGATGCCATCTTTACAATGGAAAGGTCAACGACAGAAAAACTCTCAGCTTAAGAACAGTTAGACATGTTTACCCTGACCGGAAGAGAATGATAAGACATATACACTGGAATTAGTTCCATCCGATAACAAAGACAACTGGAGCTGGTTACATCTGATTAGAACAATTACTTTGTTCCCAATTATAGTTAATAATCAGTTAACAAGTATCATCACCTCCAAGTAGTTAAAAGTCGCCAAAAAAATTTCTGGGATAATGGAATTAACAAATTTTATTAGAGGGAGTTTTGTTGAGCAGGTAATGATAACAGATGCTGAAACTCACAGCCCAGTTTGGAAGTAGAGCAATGATAGTTGGAGAGAGCCCACGATACAATCCCCTCAAGCCCTCAGTCTCCGTAATGTTTCTTAGACTTGTTATTATGATACTTCCTGGGTAAACATAGGACATATGGAAGCATAAGATTATGATAGGTAAAAGAACTGAGAAGTATATGGAGATAGTAAGACCAAAGCACTTTGCTGTACCCAAACATATTACAAAACAGTACAGAGGATGCAAAGAGGTGGCGTTTTTGTTATGGATACTTCACATCGGACTTCGGGTAACTCGCGAATGAAGTAAAGTAACTATTCTACAGATGCAACTCAGATAAATAAGAGAAAATACAAGAACAGCATCCTTCCCCAACTGAATTCCACAAGTACTCACCAAATAGGATGAAGGAAACATGAAATCTTGAAACTAAAAATGTAGAATGTATGCCTATCCAGCAAGAAAATCATCTAGAGACAGCACCGACCATCTTAGAGATCTTCCAATAGTAATTAGGCGTTACTCAAAATGATTGACCTCATCTGTGCCATCATTCCCTTAAATAACAGAAACGAGTCCTAATGACCGTAATCGCCAAAAAGACATGAAGAATATTTTAAATTATTCAAACTATTAAATCAGAGATATAAACAATACTTGACAAAAGACACAACTGTTAGCTTTGCATCCAAATAACACAGACGCCTCTGTTCTCTTCCATGATGAAAATCCAATAAAGCAATGACTAATATGCAACCGGTCTTACTCCCACTGCCCCTGAAGTTGAAAGAACCATGAAGTAACACACATGACATCTATTTTAAACTGCCATAAGTCTCTAATTTTCTGTTTCATCATCATCATAGTACGAGTTAGGACAACAAAAATAGCAACTATTCAGCAAATGCGCATTTTATCACATGAATTAAGTTTGCAGAGTCATTGATCCTTCACGTAGACTATCGAATTGCACAAAGAAAAAATGTACATGTAGATGAAATGATCCAAACATTTTACATCCCCGTCACATTCATCCATAAATTGAACCAAATCAACGAGCTCCCGGTTTCTCTTAGAACAAAGCTGCTACTAACATTCATCACCTCATGGTAAAAACGATTTCATCACAGCATGTAAAAGGGCAAATAAGCTTAGGGGATACCTTTGTGGCCGGGAGGAAGGCCATGCACCTGTAACCTAGTCTTGATTACATCCAACGGGCAAACGAAAGTCGCTGCAATCGCACCTGCACCTCGGAAGAAGAATCACTCGGACCATCGTTGCCACATAAAGAGGAAAAAGAAAAAGGAACAAACAGCGTCACATCGATCCCATAACACAGCAATAAACTCTAAAACTCCCAATTCCACCAATCGAAAACCACAAATCTCCGACATCGACCCGATAAATAAATAAGAAAAGAGAAAATCACACTAAGGGAGGGAAGGGGATGGATTTCTAGCACAGACCTGCGGCAGCACCAGCACCGGCATGAGAAATGAAATCACGGGTACTACCACTGTTTTCCCCATAATGCCCGCCGCCTCCCCTCATATCCCACGGAAAAAAAAACGCCTTTCTGTCAGAGGAAATCCCCACAACCTAATCGCAGATCCGCCGATACCCACATAAATACCCAGCCGGGGAACCCGTAAATCGCGGTCAAAATTGAATCGTGTTTGAAGGGTTTGACGGAAGTCGACCTTGTTCGAATTTGACGAAGCGACGAACAAAGAAAGGAAAAAACAGAGGACGTTTGGAGGGTCGTTTCCCGTCTTCTGTTGTCGGAAGGAAATCAAGCTGAGTTTCTGGGAAAAATGGGGACAGAATTTGTTAAAAGGAAAGGGAGATAATTGGGGGAGCCTTCCCCCTATTCTTCAAATTGTTGTTTAGGAGGATTGAATTGGCATCGAATTCAATGTGTTTTTTAGTGGAATTTTCTGTGCTTTCTCTGTCTCCCTCCCCTCTCTCTTCCTTCACCAAAGTTGTTTGACTTTAATTGCTTTTTTATATATACTTTAAAAAAAATTAAGAGATTCTTATCTTTTTAATAATATACTTTCATTTTATTCGGGCTATGGAAATTTGAATGTAATCGATTTTGTTGAGGCAAGAAGAAACTTATTCTAAACAAATTTGAAACAAAAAAAAAATTGACATCTATCTTGACAAATTCTGGGATGAGATTGCTGAGGAGGGAATCCGATCGTTCAAAAGTTAGGCCATCCCTTTGTTTTCAGGAAATGGGGAAAGGAGATAAGGAAATCGTTAAAGCATATTATTGTGTAAAAACTATATATTTGTTATAATCGATTTGCTCTTTTTTTTCTAAATAATTATGGTAAAAAGAAAACACTTGATGGGTTGGTTGTACTTCTATGCGGGTATATGATCAGGTCGAATGTTTGGTACGATTTTATCTTTCTTTTTTTTTCTTTCAAGATTTCTCTTGATTGAAAAATTATGGGTTATGGACCCAAATATACAAATACGAGTGTATAGATGGACTCGGGTCCAGTGTAAGGCATCGTTTAATACTTGCTTGTCTTCCTTCACTTACGAGAGACTTGTCAGAAATTATTTTACTTAATGACTTAAACTCATTCGGACGGAGAAAGTGGGTATTATTTTAGGGACACATATCGCAATGTCAAGAAAAGGAGACAGATGATTGCATGATGTATTGGTGAAAAAAATACGAGCATGAAATTTTAAGCAATTAGTTTATATTCCTGCATAGATAAGATTCTCTTAAATTTTGTAAAACAATGACCAATCAATCAAAATACTTTATTTTTTATTCTTAGATTTAGTCAATTATCCTGCTGCTACAATTTTTATAAAAACCTATATCCATGTTTATATGCAAAAGGTGTAAAGGGTTTTTATTGACAAATTTAAACGGCGATCCCATTATCAAACCACACGAACTCATTGTTAGTTTATCAATGTCAATTCAGCCATATCTAACTTGTTCGTTCATCGCTCTTGAAGGGATTATTCCTGTTAAGGAAAAAATTCTTAAATAATTTGGGTGGTAACAACAAGTTAGGAAGCCATGAATGCTGTAAGAAGAGAGCAATGGGGATGATGAATATAAATTTGTCCGAACAACCCAGCTGGTTAACCGGTCAAACGTCACTGTCAACGCTCTCCCCCCCCCCCCCCCCCACCCCCCACATCTCCCTCCTCATCATCATCACCACTGCTCAGTTGCTGCCAGTGAAGCAAACCAAAACCCCCAAAAAATAATATAAAAAAAAGGTACGTCAATGTTCCCTTTTCTTTTTGGAGGTTATTCATTTTGTCTTGCTTTTCCTATGGTGGGTTTCTTCCAAACCCCTTTCCCTGTGTTTTTCTTTTCCAGTCCGAGAGACACTTCCCCACAATTTGTTTACGGTGTTTAGAGGTAAAAAAACGGGATCTTTTCTAGTGTTGATGCGTGCCCATTTCTTTGTTTCTTCTTTTTAGTTTTTCAATTAGTATTGAAGGTGAGATGATGGAGTGGAGAGTATAATTGGGTTTGGTCGGGGTCTTCTTTCCAGTTTCTGTTCTTCTCCCCCAACCCCACCTCTTCCTTCCTTCCAGCGAATGACGCGTTTTGCTTTGCGTGTTGAATGATTTGTCCTCCTGTTCTTCCCCATTGTTTCCTTTTGATGAGATAAGCAGGGAAAATACTCGATTTTCTGTGTCGCTCAAATTTCGGGGTTTTTGTTGCCTTGTTTGATGGTCGCTGGTAAATCTGCTCGGATTTGATTCGATTTTTTTTTTAACACGCCCGAGTCGTTGTTTTAGTGTCTGAGACATTGTCTATCCCCAGTTTCTTGATATTTGGGTCCCGGAAGTGTTAGCTGATCCTAATGCGCGTTAGCCTCCCCCATTGCGGATTTGCAGATCCGGGCTTGATCTGAGGGTTGTGGGTGGAAAGAAGCTAGGGGAGTTTCTGGATCCTGTGGGAAGATCAGTTGGTGGCTGAAAGGGATAGTGATCTCTGCGTGGTACTCGCAAGTTTCTTGTGGTCTGGATGAGCTTGAACGTCTGAGCTACTAGCTACTTGCGAGAGCTGAAGTGCTCTTGGGGGTGAGTTGTTAGGCGTCCAAGGTCGAGCGAAGTAAGGCTGAATTGACTTTGAATAGTGGGAAGCTGGGATGGCATCTAGGGAAGGGAGGCGTAACCAACACAGGTTGGTCCCTCTCGCTGCTTTGATCAACAGGGAGATGAAGAACAAGAAGCTGGAGAAACCTACTTTGAGGTTCGGATGTGCTGCACAGGCTAAGAAAGGGGAAGATTACTATCTGATAAGGACTGATTGCGAGCGGATCCCCGGGAACCCCTCCTCTGCTTTCTCTGTCTTTGCTGTAAGTACCGATGGTTGCATCGCGACCTTAGTTTCTTAGGACGAAGGTTTTGTCCGTCCTGGTCTTATCCTGAACTGCCCTCTTAAAATATTAGGTCTTTGATGGCCATAATGGAAATGCTGCTGCAATCTTCACTCGGGAAAATTTGCTTAACCATGTCGTGGGGGCCATGCCTTGTGGTATTGGGCGAGATGATTGGCTGCAAGCCCTCCCTCGAGCATTGGTGGCGGGATTTGTTAAAACTGACAAGGAGTTTCAGAGAAGAGGTTTGAGACTTTACGAGTTCATTTCCTCGACATCTTCCTTCTCATTTGGGATGTGCAATTTTGATCACGTGCAATGACACTTAAAGTCATCTAGTCTTGGAGCATAGATCTCATGCCCATGTGTTGTGTTTTCTAGGGGAAACATCCGGAACCACGGCTACGTTCGTGATAATTGATGGATGGACCGTAACGGTTGCTTCTGTAGGAGATTCACGTTGTGTTCTAGACACTCAGGGAGACGCCGTCGCAAACCTGACTGTTGATCACAGACTCGAAGACAATGTCGAAGAGTGTGTTTCCTGGTCAAGCTTTTTAGATCTCGTCTCCTAAGCCTCTCCCTTCTCAATTTATGTGTGTCGTTGGTGATCCTCTATCGCAGGAGGGAACGTGTCACTGCCAGTGGAGGCGAAGTTGGAAGGCTTAGCATCTGTGGTGGTGCTGAGGTGACCCATCTTTTGTTCTTCCATTGACAGTCAGAGAGCCAATTGTTCATGGAATTTAGACTATGCATTCCAATGTTACTGAATCATGCATGCATACACAGATTGGTCCCCTCCGCTGTTGGCCGGGTGGACTGTGCCTTTCGAGGTCGATCGGAGACACGGATGTTGGAGAGTTTATCGTTCCCGTGCCTCATGTGAAGCAAGTGAAGGTGATTGTAGTGTGACTGAGCTACGCGCGCTTATTTTTACATCTAGCCTCGTGTTGCCTGATCGCTTTCTCTCCCGCTTTGCAGTTGTCTAATGTTGGCGGAAGGCTTATTATCGCTTCAGATGGCATCTGGGATGCTTTGTCCTCCAATGCGGCAGCAAAGGCCTGTCGTGATTTGCCTGCTGAACTCGCAGCCAGACAAGTTGTGAAGGTTAGTGGGCGATTTTTAAGTTCTCCGCTTAATTGGGATGCACAACGAGAGCAATCATGACCCGTTTGTGTTTATGTGGTGAAGGAAGCGTTACAGACGAGAGGGCTGAGAGATGACACGACGTGCATCGTGGTTGACATGATCCCCCCTGATAATCTGGTGATGCCATCCACACCTCCCAAAAAGCAGAACAGGCTGAGGGCACTTCTGTGTAGGATTAAGTCAAAAGGTTCCGGCAATAAATTGTCGAAAAAGCTCTCTGCCGTCAATATAGTTGAAGAACTGTTTGAAGAAGGCTCTGCAATGCTTGCCGAAAGGTATGTCATAGCTGTATAATTTCATACATTACATTTATTGGTGTTAACACTGCTGCGAAAAATTACGCCACAGATTAGGGGCGGATTCTTCCATGAAGCAATCGACGTCCGGCCTGTTCATATGCGCTGTGTGCCAAGTGGACCTCATTCCCAGTGAGGGCATCTCAGTCCACGCCGGTTCGATTTTCTCCACAAGCTCGAAACCCTGGCAGGGGCCTTTCCTCTGTGTAGATTGCCGCAACAAGAAGGATGCAATGGAAGGGAAGCGTACTAGTGGAGTAAGGGCAGTGTAGATTTTTATCTTCTTTCGGAGCTTTTGGGCGATCTCTTCATTCTTTTTGCCTCATTCATTCTTTCGATTGAAGGTCAGGGATTTGTGTACTCCCCGAGATTGTTCAGATTCTAACTATGCTTCTTAAATGTATACGAAATGCCTTGGTTGAATAATGCTAAGTAAAACCCATATAATTAGTGCAAGTTCAAGCTTACTACAAATATGTAGAATGCGAACCAGCAGGGACTACAAAGTGGTTGCAATGTCCCTTAATTTCTGTTAGTCAAGTCATAACATAATGTAAGCTTTGAGTCTTATTTTCGAAGTTTGTCTTCGCCGGTGAAACATAGCTAGCTACTACCACACCGGAAAAATTGATGCCCGAATGCTCAGTGTCCCAAGCTTCGGCCTTAACTTTTTAGCGAAGTAAGCCAAGAACCAACCTGCGTAGAATATCATCCTGCTTCTTCTGAACTTCAGCATTTGAAAGCCCTGCAGGACCAGGGAACCATTCGATCCACTCGGAATTGGTAAATCAAATTACATATTCACGAATACAAAATCCTTGTCGAGCTTCACACGGTTAGCCGGCTTAGCAAAGTTTGCACTAAGGATGTGAAACCACAGGCCTTACTTCCAGAAAATGCATAGTTGATCCGAAGTAAAATAATGGATTTGATGGATGGCCAGAAGGGAATTTCTTCAGTTGGTCCAAAATTTACCCAACTTCTCGACAGATTGAAGCACACTTCCTTGGAAAGCTTCCATGGAGAAGCACTACATGGCTCCGGATAACAAGCGTATTTCACTGTGCAGGCGAAATTAGATGCTATACACACCAATAGTTTAGTGGCTGCAGCAATCAATACAACCTGACTACTTTTCCCAGTCAAACAAACAATATTAAACGAAACAAGCATCCTCATTGCACAAAGCATTCCCCGACTGACGAGAGAAAATATGAAGATTGAACTGTGCATTCAATAATACCCTTGCAAGTAATGGCAAAACGGTTATTGTCACTTCCCAAAGGTATAACTAACTTTTGGCCAAACGCAGCAAGCCCCAAAAACATTTGACGGCAACAACATGACCGGACAGCGTCTCCGTGGAAACTGAAAAAGAGAACGATCAATGAAGCAATAACACGATGTCGCCACAGCTGAATTCAACACACAAGAAGACTAGGTTTTCTTTGTAGAGATGACAAATCAAATTGGCTCCATGAAACATAAATTTACTTGCATTGAGTAGCCAGAAGGGGCAGTAGCCAAGAAGCAGCACATAAATTGATTACAAGAGCCTACAATAAAATGAAATATGTATATCGCATTGAGAAGGGTAAATCACACTCGTAGATTGGCACTAACCTTGGGTAGCTTCTCCAGCTGAGCCAGATGTTCAACATGAACTCTCACATTCAAGGCAGCAAAAATATCACAAAGCACGGTCAACATTGGCACACACTGCTGCAACTACATCAGACAACGTCTGAGCTACACCTTTGATAGCTTTCAAGATCTCCTGCAACATTGGTCCTTCAAATCGCACACATCTGATCAAAGCAGATTCTTGTCGCAGATTCTTGCTTGGATAAGCAAGCTGATCTTTATCTGATGTTTGAAATTAAAATTTCTCAAGTTCCTAAGTTATCCACATAGTAAATTCGTTGGCCACGGGTCGACCCTCCCATGCATGGGAATCATTGCGCACATAAAAAGGTAACCCCCCTGTCACAAACGGGGAGGCTTCAGGACAAGACAAAGTTTCTTCTTTTACATTGAAGTAGCTCAAACAAACAACGCATCAAGACTCACCAAGACCCTAAAACAGAACACCCACCACCCCAGCACAGCGTGGAAATGCCAAAATTTCACGTACAACGCCGCCTTTACCTTAATCAACGCGGAATCGACGCCGAACAGCGCCAAATCGACCTTCCCAACGTTATCGACAGCAACCTTTCCCGACCCAGAAGACCCCTTTCCGAGGTCACAATTGGGCAAGTCCCAGAGGTCGGAGTCAAGGAAGGAGTCTGTACTCCTCCTCCCCGTTGCTTCGACAGGAGGAACACCCCGTCGCCGGACGACGACGAAGAAGAAGAAGAAGGTGGAGGTCTGAGGACGAGTGCGAGCCTGTGGGACTGGGACGACGCAGCCATTTTAGGCGGTGGAGAAATCAGTGAGGGTGCAGAAGTAGGGTCAATATTTAAGCGCCTTTATAAGTTGGTATTGGGGGGGGGGGGGAAGAGTTCGGGTAGTTGGAGCTTTGGGATTTATTGCAGGTGTTGGGGGACAACCGCTTGACTTGACATGTCGGCAAGTGATGCGTTGTCGGGCTATACGGCCTATGGGGGGGATGGTCTCTGCTAACGGCGTGTTTGGTTCGGGAATTGGGAGGAGAACTATTATTTAATTGGCTTATTCCTAATTTAAAAATAATAATCTTGAGAGTAATGCTTGAAATTGAAATCCTATTTTTATTGTTTGAGTTGAATTGGACGCGTTGGTCCGGCCGGAGATCTTATGAATCATGGGGTTATAATAATTCCTTTCCCTTAAGCCTTCCTTTTGCTTTCCCATTTACTTGTCCTTCGGACAAGACCGAAAACCCGATGGTCCGATTCATTGCATCACCAAACCACTCTTATTAATTAAACCAATCGGGTTTTAATTTCATTTACTATATCTGATATGAAGAACAAAGAATGGAGTTACCCCATCTTCGTTCCCTACATCTGCATGGGACAACGAAAGGAAACAAAGGCTTGGAGTTGTAAATTGTTGGAATCCTACTATCCGGTTCAGACCAAAAGTTTTTCCTTTCGATGATCAGATCAGGAGGAGTTGCCGGTTTTACCTTTATCCGGGACCTCCAGTTAGCCACAACTCGGGAAAAATCATCTTCGATGGAGGGGATGGTCGTTAGCCCGAAAGTGGAGGATGTCGAGGAAATAATTCCGCACCGCGAAGAAATAAGCTTGGATCAAGGTATATAATGGTTGATTCTTCAACTCCAGACTAGCTTTTAGGCAAAGAAACCCCAACAAAAAATTCTAACAAGCAGGCCGCCCTCCTCCTGTCCATGGCCTGATCACGGCCGTTACTTCCTCCTCCCTACCGTCACCCCTTGCTTTGGCCCTTCAAAAACTCCTCCTAAAACTTACCCGTCTCTGTCCTTAGATCCTACACCAACTTCACCTTGCCTGATCGTGCTGGAGCGAGACCAATGAACGCCTTGCGCCGCCAGAGGAGGAGGACGAAAAAGGTGTTTCCCCGAATTATCCCAACCATTCTCAATTATGTATGTTTCCCTGAATATTTGGTATTCAATGTTCTGATATTTGTTGGCCATTACCTAAATAAGTAATGGGTCATTTGTTAATTATTCCTAAATGTTTAGTTTAACACTTTTTAAGATATTAAGAAGTAGTCTCATGTGTCAAGATATATTTCATCGTATCAAGTTATAAGATTTGAAATTGGTTTAACAAGTTTTATGATAAACGTTTCGGGATTTTAAATTTAGTAGAAATGAATCCCTGCATTGTGAAGCTCTTTTAAGGCTTTTTCATGTTTCACCGTTAGCAATTTTTTTTTTTTTTTAAATGTTAAGATCTTTTTTAATAAAATTCAATTTTTCGCTATCGAATTTGATATTTTAATACTAAATTCGATGTATTATTTAACGAATTTTAAAAATTAGTATCGTAAAATTGTGTCGGGTTGAGAGCAATGGTGATGTGGTATACGAAGGTAGAGATAGACAAAAGGTATGCGGCAACCTCGACAAGTGATTGAGATGGTGGGATGAGTTGTTGCATATTATCATTCCAAAAGCCCAGTCACGAACGAGGAAAGCAGCCCCAACCTCCCCCCAAGACAAAACTCAAGTTTCCCAACCGGGTGGGGAGGGGGGCGACTCCTCCCAAAAGGAAGTGCCTTCCTTGCCTTCTTCCCACCACCACTCCCTCCTATTCTCCTCGCCGTTTCTGCCTCCACCAAACCAAAACCCTCTGCCCCCCACCAATCCTTACACCGCCGCAGCTCTCCGTCTACCACTGCCACGTGGAACGTCCTCTGAACAATCTCTCAGCGGCTGTGTTTCGTTCGTTACCGGTTTCCGTGCGGGGAGTTGGAGAAGGCCAAAGAGATTGCTGTGATGATCCGCGAGCGAGCAAACCCCAAGCCGCTCCACAACTTCGCCCTTCCCTGCCTCCGGTGGGGCAACCGGAAGCAGGCTCGTTGCATGAAGATGGTCGAACACTCCGCGTGGCCCTCGATCTCGGCCGTGCAGCGCCATACGTCGGTCTTGCCGTCGTTCGGGCAGTCGAGGCTGGCTCCTTCCATTCTTGAGGAGGAGGAGGAGGAGGAGGAGGGTGGGGACGGGATCGATGCCGTCAGGGAGAAGTTGTTGTTGGATCTGAGGGCGGAGACGGATAGGATTCAGGAGGAGCTGTTGAAGGGCCATGACGATGTGGAGGAGGAGGCGGCGGCGGCGGCAGTCACTATGGCGGTTGTGGCAGAGGTAGGGAAGGAACTGACGGGGGGTGCAGCGGCAACTGACCGGCACGAGGAGGACCAGGTGACTGAGACTAGGCCATGGAGACTAAGGACTCGGAAGACCTCGTGGAAGGCGCCGGTGGCGGCGGGGTCAGCGGCAAGAGACGATTCTCCTGCGAGGAAGGAGTCAGTTCCTGCATCACGTGGCATGAAGGGGTTGCCGGAGAAGAGGAAGCAGAGGACAAGATTCGCGGTGGCCTTGAGAAAGAAGGAAATCGAAGAGGATTTCGTGAAGTTGACCGGTCATCGTCCTCCCCGGCGGCCGAAGAAGCGGCGGTGCACCGTCCAGAAGAGACTGGACGTAAGTTAAAAACAATCCAACCTACCTCCTCCTCCTCTGCTTTAGCTCACAACCCGCGGGGTAGATTTTAATCTTCTCCTCCTGTGCGAACCTGCCGGCGACCCGGAACCGACCATCCGCAGGTGCTGTTCCCGGGGCAATGGTTGACGGAGGTGAAGGCGGACGCTTACAAAGTCATAGAGGCCCCCTCGAAATCGGCGAGGCGGACGGACCGATCGGCTTAGCCGGACAACGTCGCACTTCTCCCGCGCGTAAGTGGCCTCCGAGCTCAGACCGACAAACCCCGTAAGGATTCAATCGAAGCGCCATGTCATAAAACATGTTTAAGGTCCGATTTGGCACGACGATGTCACGTCCTAACAAACAGTTGCTAATCCTCTTCTATTTTTTATTATTTGTTTTACAGGTAATAAAAACGAGGGGGAAGAATTTCTGGGCTGGTTTTTTTTTTTGTTAGTGTTTTGGAATGTTTTTATTTAAGTGTAATTTATGTTATATTAATTAATTAATGTTGATTTTATATTTTGTTTTTTTTTTGGGTCTCGGGGGGAATTTAATTACAAAACCGATACAAAATTTACCAAATTACTCCAATCAAACGCAATAGGGGATTTATTTCTGATTTGTTGCTTATACTTAACAAATCAGATTTTTTTTTTAAATATATGTATAGTGGAATTGATATAAAATGGACTTGTAATAATAAGAATTACTATGATATTGATCAAGGTTGGGTCAAATAATTCAATCTCCATATTTTTACTTTGTAATTTTTACTATATTTTGTTATTTTTAAATATAGGGGAAAAAGGAAATGAGTAAAGAAAAAAAGGGAAATAGCAAAATGCAAGAAGAAAGACGAAAACACAAACACAAACACAAACACAAACACGCCACCCGAACGTTAGAAGCGACCCCTCCCCCCCTCCACCATCGACTCCTTCCTCTCTCCCTCTTTTCTCCTCACACCCCCCGGAAGCACAAATAAATAAATAAATAATAAAAAGAACCACCCCCTTCCCGTCGACGCCCGCCAAGAAAACCTTCCCTTCCGATCACTTCTTCCCGCCTCCCCCCCCCCCCTACCCTTTTCCCAAACCCACCCGCCCGCCTCACACCAAAGATTCCATCTTTATTTTTCTTGTACCGTTCGTTACTTCCCCCCCCCCCCGACTTTCCCCTCCATGGTCCGCAGCGCCCTCGCCTCCGCTTCTGCTGCAACCGCAACCGCAACAGCCGGAGAGTCCCCAGCCTCCCCCTTCCTGTCCCCTGGCACCGTGGCGGAATCAGAGGCGGGAAAGGAGATGATCCGCCAACGCGCCAACCCCAAGCCACTCCACAACTTCACCCTCCCCCGTCTCGGTTGGGGAAGCCAGATTCAGATGCGCTGCGTCAAGGTCTCCGATCGTTCTGTTCCCCACTCTGAGTCCTCCTCATCGTTGTCTGCCGTCCGCCGCCGTTCGTCCCCCCGGTTATCGTTTGACCGCGCCAGCTTTGGGATGAAGGAGGACGGCGACTGCGATGGTGTCGTGGGGGTTCGGGAGGAGTTGTTGTTGGATCTGCGGATGAAGCAGGGGTTCAAGAATGACGTGGAGGGAGATTCGGTGGTGGCAGTGGGGAGGCCGGATGGACGGCGGGAGGGGGAGGAGGAGGTGGGGGCTGAGATGAGGCCGTGGAATCTGAGGACTAGGCGGGCTGCGTGCAAGGCTCCGGCCGGGAAGAACTGCTCTCCGTTGAGGAAGGAGGGGTTGGCGGTGGAGGAGGAGATGGTGTCTCTGGAGAAGGTTAAGGAGAGGGAGAAATTCTCCGTGGCCTTGAAGAGGAAGGAAATCGAAAATGATTTTTGGAAGTTGACTGGCCACCGACCTCCTCGGCGGCCGAAGAAGCGGCTGCGCCCCGTGCAGAAACAGCTGGATGTAAGTTCAATTGACTGGAAACCGATTTCCCATTTGGTTATTGAATTCCCAGTTTTATTTAAAAGTTAAGGTGCTGAGTTAAGGGCTTAATCATCTGTTGAAGTTGTGATCTTTGCTCACGAATCGATTCCCTTCCTATTTGCAGATGCTGTTTCCAGGTTTATGGTTGACAGAGGTAACAGCGGATGCATACAAAGTAGTAGAGGTTCCTGACAACGTCAAGGTAAATCATCCACATATTCAGATTCTTTCGTTCCTTTGATTTGAAGAGCAGGATCAAGTTTTTTATCTGTAAGAGGGTATTAAGATTGTGATTGTCGTTGCAATCCATCGATCTGGTTGGACCGTCTGATGGGCAAACAGAACTTACGTTAATCCGCTTGACCTATTTTCATATTTTGAATTATATTTTGACCAATGGTGTGTGTGACTGTGTTTAACAGAGATCTCTGTTTTGTCTGTCCTTGCAGAGGTAGCAATTGGGATATCATCGAATGAGGGTACAAGTCGGTCACCTTGTCGGAGCATAACCGTGTGAGGAAAGTAATCCTCGATAGTGTAGTACTTTTTTCCCCTTATATGATTCTTGAACTGGCTGATTTTCATAAGCGAGCTGTTCCATATTTTCTTTTCATTAATCCTCCAATAAAAGTTTGTACAAAGATAAATCCCCAGCTTTTGCTGTGATCGGGTCCTTGCTCCTGAGAATGACATTGTGTACTAATGGTTTACCTTATCAAGCTGTGATTTTGTCACCGGATTTGTGTGGAAGTTGCTCTCTTCGGTTACTGAAGCTTCAAAGCACAAGTGCAATAAAAGCTTAAACCAAGCACTACTCAAACTAGATTTGATACTGAAGCATCAAAGTGGCTTGCATAAGTTGACACCAACGAATGAGATTTGACGAGAGACATGCTTCAGTTGTTACAGTTTAGTGTTAATTCTTGGAGAGTCGATGGATTTGCCTGTTGCATTACCAGGTCGTCTTCTCCTTCTGCATCATCAGATTCAGAGGGACAAGCACCATCTCCAGATGGAATCTCCTGTTGGTATGTCTCGGATCTGTTTTTGCCCTAACCATGCTGATTTTGCCAAGTCTTCAGTAGGTAATTTCCTACGACACCCCTTTCCAGCTATGTAGTATTGTCAAAGTTCAGGTTGGTTGGTTCATGATGTTGGGTTGGTTAAGAGGACAATTAAATCAAGATCGTGCTTGTTGTAGGGGGTCGATGCTGTTGTTTGGTTTCTCTTTGTTTGGGCATTCCCGATAAGAATAATAAAATCGCAAACGATTAGGGGGTGATTATGCCTGAAAAGAATTAGAGGAAGTAGTTTATTGGTCAGTTCTTGGTTGGCTGACCCTGTCGGACCTTTCAAGTCCTGCTGCTATTTTTGTACACACAAAGACTCCGGAGTTTTGTTCTATTATGACGTCCGTCCGTCAAAATAATTGCTCAATGTGACAATAATTTTTAAAATTCTTGATATAGTGTCGAGAAATTCATTGCATTCGTAAAGAACTTTCTGTTGGAAAGGAGTGAATTCCCCAAAATTTCAAATAGGCCTTGGACTGGTTAAGAACATTGATTTTCAAAATATAGCACGAGGTCGCGGTTTCTAGTAACGATTTTCAAATTATTTTGTGGACTACCGACAACGGGGAAGAAAGCTCCAAAGATTGTGCCATGTAACCATTTCTTTGCCAATACCTTGTTACATCGCTATTAGGCCGGAATGATTTTTGTAGGGTAAATGAGTGGATGGTGATCGATCTTTCCTACCAAAGAGAGTGGAATAATAAATTGCAAGTGGGATGCGTTGATGATGATGATGATGGAGACAGCGGCTTATCTAGTATTTGGGTGTTGTATGTGTTGATATTTTATATTATGGTTAATAATTTAGCACTTACTGATTCGTCTTATATCAGATTTATGCTAAATGTGGTAGACAGGATGCAAATGAGTGAACTGCAGGGAAGCTTCTCCCACAGAAATGGCGACTGCATGCACTCCCATTTTGAATTGACCCTCCCTTCCGACTTCCCTTGACCCGCCAAACACCCCGCCGCCCTGCGGGGACTTTCATTCCTTCTGCTATATGACATGGAACGGCACAACCTCCGCGTGGTCTCCGCATGAATCAACTGACCTTGTTATGAATCCCAACAGCGGTCGTCTCCTGGGTTTCTCATAGCTTTGTTCCAATTTAACCTTGTTTTTCAAAATAATTCGCGAAATGACCTCGTCAGTTTGAAAATTCGTAAAATAACCTTGTAAAATCGGCCTTTGAAAGGCCGACTTCAATCCCTTAAAAAGTCGGCCTTTGAAAGGCCGACTTCCACTGAATAGGAAAAAAAAAACAAGGAAACGGGGGATTGTGGGGGATTTGGGGGATTTGTTTTTTTTTTATTTGATGGAAGTCGGCCTTTGAAAGGCCGACTTCCCTAAAATTTTTTATTTTTTTTTATTTTTATGAAGTCGGCCTTTCAAAGGCCGACTTCTTTAAGAATTTGAGGTCGGCCTTTCTAAGGCCGATTTCACGAGGTTATTTGCGGAATTTCGAAATTGACGAGGTTATTTCGCGAATTATTTTATAAATTAAGGTTAAATTGGAACAAAACTCGGGTTTCTCATGTCCGAACTTCCACAGGGACTGGTGGTTCCATTCATCCGGTGCAGGAATGAGTCCGTGACATAGGGGTAGAGTGCTCCAGAGACACATACTCGTGGCAAGCATACCCCCGCGAACAACAGGCAGGCAGAATAAATAATCTTGTTGCGTGCAAACTAAAGAATGACATAAGTTAACTCATCGCATGGCGGATTTTTAAATAAATACGACTAGCTAGCTGTAGAAAGAATCATGGTTTTAGTTTCCAAATTTCTCAAATACTTTTCAAAAAACATTGAAAATGTAAAGAAGTCGCGGTCCATAATACAATTATTGACACGATAGGATATTCTGGGCCTGTGTTAAGTCTACAGCCCATATCGGAACACGGGCCTTAGCTAAGTCTATAGCCCGTCGACTGTGCCGAATCCTCAGTCCGCAACAGCATAAGTCTACGACCCTTTTTAGAAATACGAGTGTGAGCTAAGTCTACAACTCATCTGGACAGGTCCCACGCACGATCTCATTAAGTGGAGGTTAGAAGAATCTCTGAGAAAAACAAACTCCGAGATCCCTGGAGAGAAGTTAAGATCAAGCCACGATTTAAGGGATTTTTCGGGGACGTGTGGAGCGTGCAAAGACTTACGAGATTCAGTATAAAAGGGGAACAGGTTCTCCTTAGGAAAAGACACGATCAATCAGCCAAACACAAGCTTTGCATTGCTCGTCACCCTTAGTTTAGTAGATACCTCGGCCTGGGTTTATTGGGTCATCCTTCCAACAGCGGAGTGAGCAACCGTAGCTCCGTTGGCCAACCTTCCGCCAGCACTCCCATCGTCGAGACGAGCAGCCGTAGTCTCGACACCCAGCTTCCACCATCGCCTCCACCGTCGGGACGAGCAACCGTAGTTCCGGCGATCATCCTCCGCCTGCATCTCCGCCACCAAGGTGTTCATCCGAGGCCTTAGCATCCACATTCGACATCCGCCAGACTCTGCTTCACGGAGCGCAAGTCTACAGCGCACTGTACCGAGTCTACAGTGTCAGCAGTGACGTCAGCACCAGGTCTACGTTTCGCGACAACGAGTCTACAGCGTCAGAAGTGACGTCAGCTCCAGTCGCACCTCCAGCAACGAGTCTACATCGCCTCCGTCATCCATACCACCGTTTTTTCCTTCATTTTTATGGCTGTAAGCATTCGTTTCTTCTTTTAAAACTTTGAACTTGTAACAGCCGTATTATTTATCATTGAAATTCATCTTTCTGGCGACCACATACAATTCCCTGTGAGTCCAATTGCCAAATATTTCCGACGTGGTCCGTTTCCTACGCGAACACGTCTTTGGCGACCACAGTGGGAGACGAGTAAAATACCTCATATTTGCAGATGGCAAAAATTACTAAAAGTGGTGCGAACCGCGATCCCCTACCTCCATTAGTTGGAGATGGTACTTTTCAAACAGGGGATGCGATCACCGAAAATGTAGCCCTAAGTGGTCAGTTGAACGAAACACAGACCGAGTTTGTGGGGCACGCACCTTCCGAATTCATATCGAGGCTCGAGTTCCATAAGGAATTTAACGATATGAAGAATTTGGTCGACAGACGGATATCTGGACTGGAAAACAACATGACTCGGATTCTAGCGCAAATCAGTGCCTTAAATAGGCCCAGTGCTGTCGCAGGAGCGAATAACCCCGTAGATAGGGAATTCTCCTTTATGGGAGATGCGCGGCGCACCGAGAGAAGGAGTGTCTCGTTCCAAAATGATGATCCTTGGAATGGTGATAACCAATACCCTACAGAATTGAGGGACAGGACATCCCCTTCTAGGCCAGCCTCATCTCGATCGCCCACGGAATGGAGGCAAAATGCCGTCTACACGGTAAATCCAGAAGACGAGTATGGCGAGGCTCAAGGTGAGACAAACAGATATGCACCTTCTGTCCCCGCTCGTCGACCAGGAAAAGCCCCCATAGATGAAATTCCGCCAGGGGACTTGCCAAGCGCAAGGGGTCCATCCCGGGTAGAAAGTTTTTATACTAAAGCCCCTGTAGACTCGCTGCCAGCAAAGGGCGTTGAAAGAGCGCCTTACGCAGGAGAAAGATGGGGTCAAGAACCTGTACGAGAGCTGGTTGGCCGTCCACCCCCATTAAATTTGAGGGAAACGATGGCCCAAGTGCTAGAACAGATGGTACCTGGAGTCATGAGACAGGATGATCCCGACCTCTACAGGAGTCCTTATCCGGCATATGTTGACAGGGACTTCCCTTTGCCCAGAGGGTATAGAGTGCCTGATTTCCCCCGCTTCTCAGGAGAGGATGAGATGACCCTTCTAGAGCATATAACGCGATTCACCCATCAACTCAGGGAAGCTGCAGCTAATGATTTTTGGAAACTAAAATTGTTTCCGAATTCTCTCACGGGAGATGCCTTTACAAGGTACGCTAGTCTACCCCCTGGATCGGTGGCATCATGGACAAAAATGCAATGTAGCTTTATGAAGGCATTTGCCCGCTTGGACTCGCCCTTGTCGATCTTTGAGGTGATGCGCTTGAAACAAGTCGCCGGTGAACATCCAGGACAGTTTCTGATGCGCTTGCGGAAAGCACTGCTTCGCTGTAGACCAGCAATCCCGGAAAGAGATCAACTCATGGTGGCATTAAATGCCTTATCTATCCCTTTTAAAAAGAAATTACAGGGGGAGAGGTTCACTGACCTTTATGATCTCGCCAGGAGAGCGACTGAGTACCATCAATTATTGTTGGAAGAAGCCCAGTCTACGCGCACCTATCAGCTAGAGACTGTTGAGGTAGACATGGCTGAGTTCATAAAAGGGGAGGCCACCGTTTGTGAGCCATTAGCACGGAGGAATTTCAAAGCGAAAGCATCCCAGAAAACAGGAGAGGAAAGGAAATACTCTTTTGACGTAGACAAAGCGGATGCGATTTTCGACTGGCTTTTCCAGTGAAAACGAATTAAGTTGAAACCGGGCCATAGGACCCCCCAGACAGATAGAGAAAAGTCTAGGAATTTTTGCAAGTGGCATGGGTCGTTTACACACACGACCAAGGATTGCTTGTCCTTTAGGAACATTATTCAAGACCTCATAGAGGCAAAAGAGTTATGTTTTCCTGAAATCGATGAAGTCACTATGGTTGACGAGAAACCGTTTGATGATGAAATCGCTATTCATATGTTTGACATTTCTGATGTAGACATAAATCTCATAGAAGCTGACAATGGTTTCTCTCTGCAGGACACAAAAGCATATGGAGAAACCATGGTGGCGAATGCCCTGTTCCGTAGACTGGCTGATAAAGGGGTAATTACCTGCCCAGCCAAGGCAGTTGCCAGTAACCTCTGCTGTTGGCACATGGATGACACGCACACTACTAATAGGTGTAACACCTTTCGCAAGTATCTGCAAGCTAATCAGGGCGACGCCTGGTATGATCTGACCCCGTTTGAGGAGGTGGCAATGGGAATAGGTTCCCCGGGACCACGGGTTGCCCCCAATAATCTGCAAAGAGGATTCAAAAGCCCTCCGAGTCTGAAACGCATGGCAGCGATTCGAGGAGGCAGAGGTGGTCCTCATAGTAGAGGAAGGGCGCCCGAACACCACTCTCATGCTGTGGAGCGCTCCAGGCGGCACTTGGAGTTTGACAATCTGCTGATCCAGCACAAAGCTAAGCAGGAAAACGATGGTCGCACCCATGAATCGCACCCTCTAGCAGGTGCGACTGACAGAGCGCAGCGAGGCGACGAAGCACAGAGGAAAGTAGCCAAGCCAAGGTATGGCTCGCATAAAGTTGACGCCCAAGCAATCCAAATGGGACCGCCGATCGCTCAGTTCTTGGACGAGAGGTTGCTGTGCCAGAAGTGCAAACTGATCGGACAAAACAGGATTCTGATCACGCAACTCTGTACGGCATGCTGTGTGAGCTATTTTCTCAAGCTCGTAGACCTATCGGCGAATGGAGAGATCGTGGTCCAGCCAGCTTACCCTGCGACTACAGGTACTCGGAACCCCTCACATAATTCGGAAATGAAACTGGAACCGTCACGAACAGTCGTGGGATATGATCCGTTCGTTGAGGACTTCGTTGAGGTATGTCAGACCACCATTGATTCTAAGAAATCAAGAATGGTGAAGGTGACTAATCCTTCGAAGTTTTGGCAGAAAGCTGTGGGTAAAACAACTTTACCACCACAAACCCGGAAAAGGAGAGACAGACGTCTAAGTCACGTCGCCAAAAAGTCTAGACCTGCCCCGACGTTGGTCGCTCCGCATGCCCAACTCCATGTAAAGAAACCAAATGTGGAAGCCGAATGCAACGAGTCTACGGACCATTCGGAAGAGCCTGGCTCAAGCTTCGATTATACTCCTCTTCGGAGTGAGATCCCGAGTGATGCTAATGGTAGCAAAGAGGTGATCGTGGATTGTAATGCCATCACTTTGCCTGTAGACTTCGCCAAGGCGAAAGATACAGAGGTCTCGAGAGGTAAGTCGCCTCTTCTTCGTCCCTTAATTTACCCGTCGGGTTTCCCACTCCATTGGCTTAAGAAGCCATCGGATAGTATGAAACAACACATGCATTCCTTGTACATCACTGCTACCTTTGATGGTACTGTGGTGAACCGCATCTTAGTAGACAATGGAGCCACTATAAACGTACTGCCGTTGTCCAGGTTTAAAATGCTTGGATATAAGCCGTGCGACCTGGTAAAAACGGATGTAGCCGTAAGCGGATTCAATGGCAGGAAATCAGAATGCTTAGGAATCTTTTCAGTACACTTAGGTGTGGGTCGACAGGAAAAAGAAACTGCCTTTTTCGTCATAGACATAGTTCCTACCTTCAACGCCTTGCTTGGTCGCGATTGGCTTCATAAAGCCGCCGCTATACCATCTACTTTACATAGGGAATTAATGTTATGGCTTGATTCTGAGGTTGAAATTGTTAAGGCTGATGGTTATTCCTGTTGTGATAGAGGTATTTTGCATGCAGAAACAAGCAAGACCGTGAAAGACCTTACTCTGCATCAGCGATACGAGTTGAGCGATCCTACAGTCGGACCCCTAGGCCAGCCATCCGGAAAATTCGACTACATCGTAGACTACGGGACGTCGCATCCCAAGCCTGAGAGTGGCCCAATCATCCCGACAGGTTGGGGAGATGAGTTCACCGACAAAGACATAGAGGAGGCCTTGCAAGAGGTTAATTCATGCGAGAACCTCGCTGAGGAAAGCAGAAATAGTGGAGACAAAAGCGACAAGAGAGAAGCTTTAGGGGGTCAACAAAGTGCCGGAGCGGAATTGGAGCCCGATAGACTCCTGAAGGAAGGAACTTATGGACCAGAATGAAGAGAGGAATGCGGCGGTCGTTGATGTCCTCCAGCGACTCCGAGTCTATAAAGAAGGACGTTTTCGGGACCAGTCTACATCGTCTTTAGCAATAAATTTAACAGGGCTTAGAGCGCCCGATGCTTGTAATAACCCCGTGTCCACTAGTCTTGGTGGTAACAACGGTCGTGAATCTTTGATGATCCCATGTGACCCTTTAGTCAGTGTTAATGTGGGAAGCGAGGCTTCTCCTAGGAGTCTTTTCATTAGTTCATCAATAAATAAAGGATTTTTTGATGCGATCAAGGATGTACTTGATGAATTTAAAGATTGCTTCGCTTGGGATTACACCGAAATGCCAGGGCTAGATCGTAGGCTGGTAGAACACACTTTGGCTATCAAGAAAGATTTTAAGCCAGTGCAACAGGCTCCAAGACGAATGTCTAGAGAAGTGACGCAATTGGTGTTTAAAGAAGTAAAAAAGCTCTTTCGGGCAGGATATATAAGGACCTCACGGTATACAGAATGAATCTCTAGCATTGTTCCTGTATTAAAGAAAAACGGAAAGATCAGAGTTTGCGTAGATTTCAGAGATTTAAATCGTGCTACCCCTAAGGATGAATATCCTATGCCTGTCGCAGATGACCTTATAGACAAAACTGCGGGCCATCAAGTCATGTCTTTTATGGACGCCTTTTCGGGTTACAACCAGATCTTCATTGCAGAAGAAGATGTTCACAAAACTGCGTTTAGGTGTCCGCTAGGCATTTTTGAATGGGTAGTAATGCCTTTCGGTTTGAAAAATGCTGGGGCTACCTATCAGTGAGCAATGAACACCATATTCGATGCCTATCTAGGAAAAACAATAGAAGTCTACATCGACGACATAGTGGTCAAGTCGATGAAGGAAGAATTACATGTTGAACATTTGAGAAGTGTCTTTTTGAAAATGAGGATGCACCAACTGAAGTTGAATCCTCTTAAGTGTGCCTTTGGAGTCAGGGCAGGGCATTTCCTAAGTTTCCTAGTGCATCAACGTGGCATTGAGGTTGATCAATAAAGTAAAAGCCATTCAGAGCCTGTCAGCGCCAAGGAATAAGAAAGAATTGCAAGCTTTTTTAGGAAGAGTTAATTACCTGCGTAGGTTCATAGGGAATGTCGCAGGAAAGACAAAAGCCTTCTCTAATCTATTGAGAGAAAGGGATGAATATAAATGGACTGAAAAATACGAAGAAGCTTTTAATGCCCTAAAAGGATACTTAATGTATCCACCGGTTCTGATTCCCCCTCAACAAGGAAAGCCTTTCATCCTTTACGTAGCAGCTACTGGAATAACAATAGGCGCGATGTTGGCACAAACAGATCAGGACGGACGCGAGAGGGCAGTCTACTATCTATCAAGACAGCTAACCCCGACTGAGGTTAGATACACTCCAAAAGAGAAATTATGCCTGTCGGTATTCTATGCCGTAATGAAACTTAGACACTACATTGGGAACAGGGAAGTCTACGTGGTGTCTAAGTCGCCCATAATTAAATATTTCTTTGAAAGTCCATTAGTAGCCGGACGTATCAGCAAATGGAGCTTAATTCTTTCCCCGTATGATTTGAGATACAAATCCCAGCAGTCGGTTAAAGGACAGGTATTAGCTGATTTCCTAGTGGATCATGACCCGGACCTGTCGATAGATCAAGAGGGAAAAACCGACGATATCTGGCAGGCGTGGTTTGACGGTTCGTCTACAAGAAACGGAGCAGGGATAGGAGTTCATATAATGTCTCCTATGGGCAGAGACATCAGGTTGGCTTTTCGTTTACATAAATTGTCAACCAATAATGCTACTGAATATGAAGCGTTGATGACAGTACTAAAAGAACTCCTTTCATTAAAAGCAAAGCGAGTTCGAATCAAGGGTGATTCCCAGTTGGTTATCAACCAAGTGAATGAGGAGTGTTCGTGTCAAGAGAAGTTGCGACCTTACCTTGATATAGTTCGGCAATTGGTCGCACGCTTTGAAACTATAACTTTTCATTTCATAAGCCGTAACGAAAACAAGGTAGCTAATAATTTGGCACAACTCGCCTCAGGTTATAAAGGAAAAGTTAGCTTAGGGGATTTGATAGAAATAGAGTCGCATTTGCAGCCAAGAAATAATGTCATGGCTATGGACATAATGAAGCAAGACGAAGATTGGAGAAAACCAATCATAGATTTTCTCTCTGATCCGAGTCGAAAGGTTAAACAGCGAATTAAGGTCCAGGCGCTAGCATATGTTCATCTAGATGGCGTCCTCTATAAGAAAGATACTAATGGAGTACTCTTGAGGTGTGTAGACTTAGAAGAAGCTACCCCAATAATGTTAGAAACCCATGAAGGACTCTGTGGATCGCATCAATCGGGAATTAAAATGTGTTGGATTATTCGGAGACACGGGTTTTATTGGCCATCAATGATGAAAAATTGTATTGAAATGGCCAGGGGATGTCAAGATTGCCAGCGACACGGCCCGTCGACTCGTGCACCAGCAACTGACCTAATTCCCATAGTCAAACCTTGGCCTTTTAGAACTTGGGCTTTAGATATAATAGGAGAGATTCACCCCCACTCTAGTTGAGGGGACGCGTTCATCTTGGTAGCAACAGACTACTTCACTAAGTGGATAGAAGCTCCAGTCTACAAGAAAATTGACCACAGTGAAGTGATCGATTTCCTGCGAACTTACATCATCTATCGCTTTGGCATTCCTCAAAACATCGTTGTAGACAATGGGACAGCTTTTAACAATGCCAAGGTGAGGGAATTCGCTGAAGAGTTTGGCTTCACAATTTCGAACTCTACCCCGTATTACCCTCAAGCGAATGGGCAGGCTGAAGCATCTAACAAACTGATAAAAAACAACATCCAAAAGATGATTGGGTGTAATCCGAGAAAATGGCATGAAGTGTTAAATGATACCTTATGGGCTCTAAGAGTCACTAAGCGAGAAGGCACTAGAGAAACTCCATTCGCGCTAGTCTACGGGCATGATGCGATTTTACCCATAGAAATGAGGTATAAGTCGCTTCGCGTTGCACAGTCAAGTCTACAAGATGAAGCTATGTATATAGCTCTAGAGGAATTAGAGAAGAAGATGTTAGAAGTTGTAGACAAGTTAGAAGTACACAAGCAAAGAATAGCCCGATACTACAATAAGAAGGTAGTCCATAAACGCTTCAATGTTGGCGACTTGGTCTGGAAAATGGTGTTGCCACTAAAATCCAAGGATCAAGTATTAGGGAAATGGTCCCAAATTGGGAGGGACCATATCGGGTAATCGAAGCCTGTTCAACGAATAGTTATATGTTGTCAACGCTCGAAGGGGTTAAACAACCGTTGAAAATTAATGGTAAGTATTTGAAGCAATACAAAAAGACCATTTGGGAATCCCATAGGAAGGTTTTAGAGAAGCGTTTCCCAGCTGTTCTTAAAGAAATTGCACAAAGAAAAATGTTGATGTAATTGTAGACTTGCAAGTTTGTGCTCTGAATGCTGTCTACATTATAAAAGAATAGTGTAGAAGAAATTGAATACACGGTCGTAGACTGAGTTTGTTTATAGGGTGACATCCCTGCGACTTGCTGTCTACAACCGGTAGGAATAATATGAAAAGTAAGGGAAAAACTTCAGCGTGGAGGGAGTCGCAGGCTTGATCTTGTACCAGGCCTGGAAATTGAACCGGTTGCCTCCACGAACAGAAGAGTCAAAACCTTGGCACGGTTGCGCTTAAGGGTGAACTCGTTCTTCCGGCGATACCAAGACATCAAGTCGTCTTGGTCCTGCTGCGCAGAAGCATGTGCAGTCCGTTCAACGAGCAGAGATTCCACCACAGCGACCCGCTCCTTGAGATCTTTCTCAAGAGCCAAGAGCTCCTGTAGTCGTTTTTGGACTTGGAGGAGTTGCCGGGACATGTCTTCTTTCTAGTCCCGGAGGAGTTGGATATCATCCACCTCCTGTAACTGAGCAGTCAGCTTCTCATGGATATGGTATTTAGCTTCCTGGTGAGCCTTGAGATCATCCTGATAGACTGACCACTCAGTCCAAAACTGCGACTTGAATTCCTCGCAAGCGGCCAGCATCTGCACACTGGTTGTTGGAGAACTCTGTATCTCTGCAACACAGTCCTGTAGCTCCTTAAAGAGAGCTTCAGAGAAGGTTTCATGGCAGAGCAGCTTCGCGATACGGTCCACATTCTCCATGACACGGTTGTAGTCGCTGACGCCGATTGATGTGCCTTCGCCGGAAGGTGCATTTAAAGGATGGGTAGGAGGAGAAGCGACAGGCGTTGCAGCTAGTTGAATATCAATACCCGGATCAGCCTCTGAAGCGACTGCCACCTCCTAAGTCGCAACGTCCGCTGTAGACACAGCAGGGTCTACGGCGCCAAGAGGAGTGGCTTCAGGAGCGCATATCTTTTCCTGCGCTGCGACTTCCCCTCCGATGGTAACATCATCCCCCTCTGTAAGCGGTAACAACTGAGGGGTAGGGAGGGAGGTATCCTGTGGACAGAAAAGAGATTAGATATCAAAGCATTAAAAGAAAAGGAAACGGTAAAGAGGGACTTACATCCATCTCATGCTCTGATGATGCTTCTGGCGATATACAGATTAAGGGCACTAAAGCCAACGATTGTCTAAAGCAAAAAGCAAGTATTATAAGAGTTGGTAGATAATTGTTCATTAACAACAAGGGAATGACACATACTCTGGAGGTGGAGTGATAGATTGGACAGCCGCCGAGCTTGGAGTCTGGGGCATAGATGAAGTAAGTCTCGCCTGCTTCTGCATTTGAGAAATGGGGATTTCATCGGAGTCTGAGGCTGGAGGAGAAGGCATCTTTCGTTTCCCGCGCTTCTTCGATGAAGCAGAAGGCGAGTCCTCGGCCTCGGACTTCCTAGCTTTCTTCACAGGACCTCGCCGGTATGTGCGAGCCGAGCGACTGGCTGGAGGAGTAAGGCTCGTCTCTGAAGGAGTACCTCTTCCAGATCCAGATTCTTCATCCACTGCTGTTGAAACACAGAAAACAAACATTTGTTTTCAAAAGCGACTAGTAAAAAGGAGAGCTGTTAGATCTTACCAGCTAGTACTTTCCGCCCAGCCTTTAACTTCAACTCAGTGGTGAGATGTAGGTCCGGCTCTGTGGAGACATCCAGGAACCTCATCTTGCTGCGAAGAGCCTTAAAAGTCAACGACCACTGATAAGAAAAGGCTTCAGTGACGTAGACTATGGTGTTCTCAAAAGGGAACTCCATACGCCGAAGCTCCGTATTTCTTGATAAGAGATCCATCGCTGCCTGGAAGGAGTCCTTAGAAAGGACATAGCTGCTCCTAGAAGACATGTTGGAATCGTTGAAGAATGGGGCTGCAGAGCTTTGGATAAAACCCAACCGTCTTGCGCATAGCTGGGGATTGTAGACTTCGAAGCTGAAACCCGACTATGTTGCACAGGCTAAGACTCTGCTAGTAAGAACAGAGTCCCAGTAAACACTCGACTCCAGCTTCTTCCGGCGCTTGTTGATGGCATGATCAGCTGGGAATGGGTGCCAGTCACGGCGTTCACTCCGGTCAATGTCGACCAGGTGTTTCATGTGCCCTGTAACAGAGGCCCACAGCCATTGATCCTTTGATTGGCAGCAAGACTTGAGCATATAGATCCCATAACAGCTATCCTTAGCAACGCTGGAGGGCATCCGATACCCAGAGAGTCCTAGAAGCCATATGCAGGCCCATAGATGCACCATCCAAAGAAGGCCACCAGCTGGATATTTCGGGAAGGGCTTGGCAGACGCGCTGGTCTTATAGAGACTCTGGTAGATAATACCCAGCAAGAATGGTGCCCAAGCCACCCTGCTCTTCGCCGTGCTCAGGAAATTGGCAATCCCGTATACAAGCTTCGGCACCCTCTTGCCAGCAAAGCAGTAAACATATTTGCTCAACCAGATGCTGAAGAACTCAACCTCCTCAGCCTTACCCCAGACGAAAGTAGACCGGTCCTTAATCATCTTAAGTGTTTCTCCGCTATGTTCTGAATCTGTAGCATCTCTTTAGGATGATAATCACCATCCAAGGAATATAAGCGAACGGGGGCTCTAGACACACTACTCTCGGTCAAGAAGTAAATATCTTCTAAAGTATTAGTCATAGGACCCTCCGGCAGATAAAAGCAATTCAGCTCGCTATTCTAGAGAGGAAGTAGACTGGCCCATACCCTTGGGTCGCAATGCTTCCCAAGCATAGTAATCTTCATGAAAGACCAAAGACCGCATGTTCTGAGTTTGCCCTCCAATTTCTCCAGCCAGCAAGTGAACCACAGTCAGAATAGGATTTTCTCTACGGAAGGAAAGCAGAGGAAGCCACTCTTGTCCTCCCAGTTGAGGGGGTCGACGAAGTCTACCCGGCAGATAGGAATCTGGAACGCTGTCATCAGGTACTCGTAAGGAACGGGGTCCGGGAAAAGATGAGTGCCGAGGACAGGACCAAGGGTTAGACCCTCGCCGTCCACAGTAGTAACGACACCGGCGGGAACGGCACGTTGTTGATGCCACTGAAAAGAGCCAAGAGTCGACATCGAAGTTTTCTTTGGAAAGAAGTTAGGGTTTTAGGGAGAATGGAGGTTTCTTGGAGAGAAGGAAGTTGAGGCGTAGGACGTAAGTGAAAGGAGGGAAAACGAAACGCTTCTTTTAAACCCAAAAATTTGACAACTGTGCTCAAGCGACGAAAAGTCGCCTTAGCAAAAAGATGGAGGCTTATGTTGACACGATAGGATATTCTGGGCCTGTGTTAAGTCTACAGCCCATATTGGAACACGGGCCTTAGCTAAGTCTATAGCCCGTCGACTATGCCGAATCCTCAGTCCGCAACAGCCTAAGTCTACGACCCCTTTTAGAAATACGAGTGTGAGCTAAGTCTACAACTCATCTGGACACGTCCCACGCACGATCTCATTAAGTGGAGGTTAGAAGAATCTCTGAGAAAAACAAACTCCGAGATCCCTGGAGAGAAGTTAAGATCAAGCCACGATTTAAGGGATTTTTTGGGGACGTGTGGAGCGTGCAAAGACTTACGAGATTCAGTATAAAAGGGGAACAGGTTCTCCTTAGGAAAAGACACGATCAATCAGCCAAACATAAGCTTTGCATTGCTCGTCACCCTTAGTTTAGTAGATACCTCGGCCTGGGTTTATTGGGTCATCCTTCCAACAGCGGAGTGAGCAACCGTAGCTCCGTTGATCAACCTTCCGCCAGCACTCCCATCGTCGAGACGAGCAACCGTAGTCTCGACACCCAGCTTCCACCATCGCCTCCACCGTCGGGACGAGCAACCGTAGTTCCGGCGATCATCCTCCGCCTGCATGTCCGCCACCAAGGTGTTCATCCGAGGCCTTAGCATCCACATTCGACATCCGCCAGACTCTGCTTCACGGGGCGCAAGTCTACAGCGCACTGTACCGAGTCTACAGCGTCAGCAGTGACGTCAGCACCGGGTCTACGTTTCGCGACAACGAGTCTACAGCGTCAGCAGTGACGTCAGCTCCAGTCACACCTCCAGCAGCGAGTCTACATCGCCTCCGTCATCCATACCACCGTTTTTTCCTTCATTTTTTGTGGCTGTAAGCATTCGTTTCTTCTTTTAAAACTTTGAACTTGTAACAGCCGTATTATTTATCATTGAAATTCATCTTTCTGGCGACCACATACAATTCCCTGTGAGTCCAATTATCAAATATTTTCGATGTGGTCCGTTTCCTACGCGAACAACAATGCTTGCATTCTTCCACCGATATCGCGGTTCGATGCTAGGACACGAAGAAAAATTTTATTTTTCTTTTTATTTTTCTGTTGTCGGGTACTGTTGCGGTTTAGGATTTTGTCGATATTGGGTGTTACGGTCCTGGGCCGTGACATACTCTCAAGACGAACTATCTCTAATAAAATAATTTTTTCTAAATCTCATATTGTTGCGATTTCAAAACGGCATCATTGAGGAATTTGCCAGTGTCATTATTTCAGATAGCAAATCTTTTGTATTTTTAATATCACGGTCTAAAAAAAAAGATATTTTAAAAATTAAACTTATATTTTATAACTTTTCTTTTTAAAAATTTTCGAAAAAACTCGGATAATCATGAATTTAAATTTCGGATAGATAAACACTTATCGAATAATTTAAACAAAGTAAACGAATTTATGATTTTATCAGCTTTACAGTTTATTTCTAAAGTCCTCTCGTGCTTTGTTTTAAAATTAATTTGTAAAATAATTTCGTTATTCCTAAGTCCCTTCTCTTTTACTCTTCTCCGTCATTTCTCATTTTTATTAAAATTGAAGCATCGATATATTTTACAAATTATTTTGCGTACATTAACGTTCCTAAACAACATTCCTCGTTCAGTGCTATGCTATCCATTCATTTATTTATTTTTTATTACTAAACCATAGGTTTAAGGTAGGGTTTTTGCTTACATTCCCCATCCCACCATTCTCTAGAAAAGGTTTTCTTTCCTTGGTCATTTCCTTTCCCACGTTCCACTTAGTTTCCTCATTTCACCCCCCAAAAAAAATCTTTGTTGATTTCGGGTTTGTCCATCCAAAGAGTTTGTGAAGGAAGACAAGACGGTCGACGGCGAGCCGTTGGATCTGTTCCTCAAATTCGGCTTGGACGAGCGTACTGCCAAGAACACCGTCGCCAACATCAAGGTGACGGCGAACTTGACCGCGGTGATTCACGAGGTGGGTTCGTGGCCCTCTTCTTTGTGACGATTCTGGGTGTGAAAAAGTCTGTTCCTTTCCCGCGTTTTCTTTCCGTTGGGTGCCCTCGGAGGCAATGTAAGGGTCGTAGGTTTTGGGGATTTTTATGCTGTAATTTGATAATGGATGGGTTGTGAAATCTGGGTTTTATGTGTTTCTCGTAGGCTGATGTCGCGGATGGCTGCAATAGGACGGTTGGGAATCTTCTTTATACGGTAAAGCAATCTCCGATAGCTAGTAGTGTCTTTTTCTTGTAATGACGAGGACCAGTACATGTATTTCGGAGAGTGGCGATGAAGTTGATTCGGATGGTACTACATGTTTGACACAGGTTGCAACCAAGTTCCCCGCCAATGCTTTGCACACCGTCCAACATTGCTCAAGTATATAGTCTCATCCAAGGTGCCATTTGTGGTGACAGTGTGAAATGATCGACTTGATTAAACCAACCTAGTTGTTACTTTGCGTAGTTTGATATATTCTTTTTTGCAGATCAAAACGCCAGCACAGCTAGATGCTGTATTCGCATTTTTCAATAAGATTGGTCCTGAGAACTTTAAATTGGATGTATTGGACCAAGCTTGTGGTGTGGGTAAGTGATTCATCAGTTTGCTTTTTAAGTATTCTCCAATCTGTGGTGCCTTTAAATTTGGGAACATGATGCTTTCATGCAATTTTCTGCATCAGATTGTTCAATTTACTTGTTTTCAACTCAATTGTGTGTAGTAGGCTTAGCAGAATGTATATCACACCCAAGAAACATACAATGTGATGATACTCCTCCATTTGAGTAAGTTGGCTATACATATCCTAGTGTAGGTGTTGAAGTTTCTGCTGAGGAGATTGAACTAGCTGTGGGTGAGGTTTTTGACGAGAAGAGGAGCATAATCTTGGAGCAGCGTTATCGAACAAATGGTGAGTGTCTATCCATTGCATACTGTTTCCCATGATTGAATTTCCAGTGCTTAAGAGTCTAGTTAAGGAATTTTTTGTCCGATTCACCTAGCCTGTTTGCTTTCTGTTGCCATTTTGTAATTATTATTTTTATTTCTAAGTGTAAAACCTAAAAATAGTTTTCCTCTTCAGTGGGTGAACTGCTGGGCCTTGTGCGAAAGAAGTTGCCCTGGGCCGATCCTAAGATAGTCAAGGTGTTTGTTTTGAATTTTTTAGTGGGACTCCTCATTCATTTGAGTGGAATATTATATGCTTCTTGGCTTCTCATTGAGGGAAGCATTTGTTTTTTCATTATTACAGCAAAACGTTTATGCAAAGCTGTATGAGTTATTGGGTGAAAGTACTGCTGCAGACAATGAAAAACCTTCGAAAAAGAAAGAAAAGCCTGCCAAAGTTGAGGTAATACAATTAAATCTATGCTTTGCATAAGGTCACTCTGTGACTTCGTGAAATTCTTTCTGTAGTGATCCTTAGCCGTTGTGGTGCATTTGTTGAATTATGGTGGTTTAAATATTATGCATGGGTGAGGGAGAAAAAACCTACAGTGGATGTTCCACCTCAGCCATCTGAAGAGGACCTTAATCCATTTGTCATTTTTCCTCAGCCAGAAGAAAATTATAAGGTTTTGCTTCCTTGTCGGTGCTTCGTTTTTAGTTTCTGTTTATTCTTCTTTCCAAAGTATAACGATTGCAGGAGAATGAGGTGAGAAGAAGCTATTTATTTTTTTGCATAGAGATCGATTGTCCTCCTTTTTGGTAAGGCATTGGTCTCTGTAGCTTTAGCTTAGTCACATGGAGTAGGATAGTAAGTTGTACAGTACTTATTATCACATCCCCCTTAATATAGAGCGTCGGCTTATGGTACTTAAGAAATAAGAAAATGTCTCAGTGACGGATTGACTAGTTCAACATTACATCTTCTGCATGTATATTATTATCACATTTATTTATTTTAGGCCAATTATCAAATATATCCTAAACTTTCTCACTTTTTTTTTTCGATTTATTTTAACATTTGGAAAATATCTTCGTGTAACCTAACGTTAAGACAGCTCAAAATTATCCTCTGTTAGACCCGACCCTTAACGACGTTCGACTTGTCGCTGATGTATACCTTAGCTAGCATTTAACGTTGTTTAGTGCCAATTAAAATAGGCCAAATTATCAAATATATCATAAAATTTCATATTTTTCTCCGATTTATCCTAACATTTGGAAAATGTCTTCGTGAAACCTAACATTTTTCCCGACCCCGACCGCAACTCTCCTCACCGACCTCAACTCGCCCACGTCCTTTCCCTTTCCTACTCAGTTACCTAGGAGGAGTGTATTGAAGTCTTGCTAATTTTGATTGTTATGCTCCCTTGTAAGGAGACTCGAAGTTGCGATAAACATAGTTCTTAATGGAACATTGTACCAACTGAGACAATACCCATAAAGTCAAACAATTCCATTGTCGGACAAGTAACATTACTAACACCCAACACTTGGTCCAGACTGACACACATGGCATGCATGTTAAATGTCGGTTAAAGTAGACATCAGTGTCAAGTCGAACGCCGTTAGGAGTTGGGTTTAACAGAGGATAATTTTGAAACAACATCCTAACGTTAGGTCACATGAAGAATTTTGATATAACGTCTTAACGTTAGGTTACATGAAGATATTTTCTAAATGTTAAGATAAATCGGAAAAAGTGAGAAAGTTTATGACATATTTGATAATTTGACCTTTATTTAATATGACTATTCAACCAGAGTGTCAAATTTGGAAATGATCTATGTTGGAGTCTAAAAACATAATTTTGAACTATTACTCCAGACTCCTCCACTGGTACCAAATCATTAGGACGTTGTTTAGTGGCATAAAATGACTTAATCATATGTATCTTTGGTATGTTGCTGATTCAATGCGTTGGTAGTTCTCTTTCTTTTTTTTTTTTGCATTTTAAAAAATGGCCTACACGCTATCGCTGTGCCTGTCATGCATTGTTAAATTGTTCTTTTTTTGTATTTTAGGTATGATGACACTAACCCAGAAGCAGAAAAGAGAGAATATATCGATCATATTAGAGAAATTGTTGATTGGATGGGATGGAAGCCTTTCAAGGTCTTCAACTTTTTCTTTGCCTTCCTTTTTCAGTGACTGTTTTCTTTTTCTTTAATACATATCCATCTGGTACTGTTACTTAGATATATTTCTTCTATTTCATAGGTCACTTATGATAGTGATTACTTCCAAGACCTCGACGAGTTAGCAGTTGAGCTCATTAAGCGAGGCCATGCATATGTTGATCACCAGGTTTGCTGTATAATTATGTTGTTCATCTTTAAGTCCTAATTAGGCATTTTTATCTCTCCTTAAAATTTTTCTTCTTGGTGCTAATGTCAAAGCTATGTGTTAATATATTCACGGCGAAAACAATATCTCGAGCCTTAAGAAAATAAGCTTTAGTTTCACATATATCCAGACAGATGATCTATTTACTATAAACTATTAAATAGCCGCATTGACATATGATTCCTAGGAAAAGATTTTTCTTACCAATCTAATTTTTTTCCTGAAACGCACTCTTGCTTTGTTGTTCTAATGGTTTTTATGAGTCCTCTGATGATGAAAAAGGTTCATTTCCATCTCTGTGCATGCGTATTATGCTTATTAGCCTTAGAAGTTAACAAGGTCAAATACCATGTTCTTGGATTTGTTTGCAGACAGCTGACGAAATTAAGGAGTACAGGGAAAAAAAGATGGATAGTCCATTGAGGGACAGGCCTATCGCCGAATCCTTGAAGCTCTTTGAGGATATGAAAAGTGGATTGATTGAGGAAGGCAAAGCAACACTTAGAATGAAACAGGATATGAAGTCAGATAATAGTGATATGTATGACCTTATAGCCTATCGCATCAAGGTAAGCTGTGTGACAATTCCAAAGAAAACTTCTAGTGCTGAGTATACATCTGCATAGTCTTAACCTTCTGCAGTTTACTCCTCATCCTCATGCTGGAGACAAATGGTGCATATATCTAAGCTATGATTATGCACATTGCATTGTAGATTCGTTTGAGAACATTACACGTTCGGTATGAATTTGTTCTCTTATAGCTAGCTATGTGTGTCTTTCTGTTGGCTTTTATGTATTCCCTGTTGGTTGAAGGATATTCGTACACAACAAAATTGTTGGATGGAAAAGTTTTGGTATTGCTCTCCATTTGAGTGTTTGATCAAACTGCAGAACCAGGATTATTTGGGGTATAATTGAAACTTTGAACGTTTTGGAGAAAAGGATTATTGTATAACTGGAGTTGTACTGGAATCTTGAAAGTGCCCGATTTGTTTCTATTTAGTTGGAGGAATTCTTAATTTGGTCACATTCTTTCTATCTATCGTGCACCTGCTCATGTTTGCTGACATGCAATGCTATCTTGTTGACTTTCTTTTGGGAATTTATAGGGATGTGCAATGTGATTGGATTTTGTTTTGGGAGGTTACTCCTTTCATAGCATTAGCAGCATTCCCCCATCCTTCTAGTGGAACTCTTTTCTTTGAATGTGCCAAAATGATTGCCATGTCCCATGGGTTCCTATGGAGTTGGAATTCGTGGAAACTTGTCCTGCTTAATCTTCTGCCTTATCCTCAATCCTTTTATCAGGATTAGTAAAAATAAGATTAGAGAAGAGATGTAGTTGTTCCTGTATTCTCCCAAAAGAAACAGGCCCCATCCTCAACCTTGGTTCATTTTCCAAACGTTGAATCTATTCATGATGTTGCAGTTTTTGGCCTTTTCCTGATAATTTTGTTTCCATTAACATCAGCTTGACATTTGATTTTTTTTTGATAGAACAGCTTGGCATTTGTTTAGTTTCTACCATTCTAATCTTTTATTGTTCTTGTTTCATGTTTGTATAAACAGGTATAATCCATGGAATTGGAGAACGTATCAAATCCAACAAGTTCTGATTCTCTTTTTTCCCCTTTGCTTGGTTCATCAGCTTTGTACACTTGAATTTGAGACACGGCGTGCTTCATACTACTGGTTGCTGCATGTACTAGACCTTTACCGTACGTGTGGGAGTATTCACTTTTAAATATAGCGAATACCGTTATGTCAAAGCGAAAGGTCAGCTAAAATTATTTACATTTTTTAGGATTCTTTTTTTAATACATCTGAAATTTTCTTTCAATGATTCACTGTTGCAGCTAAATCGCCTAGTCACAGAAAAGTATGTGGATGGATGGGATGACCTCCGATTGATGACCCTAGCTGGGTTAAGGTGCAGAGGGGTGACCTCAACATCAATTAATTCCTTCATTCGAGGAATAGGGATCAGATGGAGGTCGACTTCTCTAAATCAGTTGACGGTACAAAATTCTAGAATCGTAGTTTTTCCCATGGGCATATCAACTTATCTTTCATATGGAATGCAGTGATTCGAGCACAATACGTTTAGATCGACTTGAGTATCACATACGCGTAGAACTGAACAAAATGGCGGCACGAACAATGGTAGTGCTGAATCCACTGAAGGTGTGTTCTCAGTAAATTTCCTTTTATTGTTCTAGGTAGCAAGGTCTGATAATGTGTTAGAGGACATACTCCAATTTGCGGGTCCCTCTTTTTCCGGTGTGGGGTAGGAGGATTGTTTAATAATTTTGTTGCCTAGCTATTTTTTGCAATCAAACCTAATGGATGGTCCTGTGGGTGATTAAAAAAAAGAGAACCATCTATTTTCATAGTATGTTAATTTTTGTGTTTAGGTTGTGATTGCTAACTTGCCATTGTTCCTGTGTGGGGTAGGAGGATTTTTTAATAATTTTGTCGCCTCACTATTTTTGGCAGTCAAACCTGATGGATGGTCATGTGGTTGATTCAAATGAAAGAGAATCATCTATTGTTTCATAATATGTTAAGTTTTGTGTTTAGGTTGTGATTGCCTCCAGACGTAACGATGGATCTTGATGCTAAGAAATGGCCAGATGCTCTGGTTGACGATACATCCTCTTTCTACAAGGTACTTTCTTGACTGCTTTACTTTGGGATATTCGGCGTTCGTTCCACTAGATTGAGCTTTGTCGGCATCTTTACCAGCTATTGACCATGGTTCTTGGTTGGAAAAAATTTCACAATACATGATGTCGTTTTCTTTCTGGGGATGCCTGAAAATAATGTGTAATTGGTGCTTGGCTCTGAGTTTTCTTTAGGTTTCACGAGATTATTAGGAGAATATTGTATCTGAATGAATGCTTCAGATTCTCATTTAGGTAGCTGTGCATCTTCAAATTGTTTCAAAGGAATAAAGGACATTAATCTCATGACAACTGTTGCTGCAATATCTCATTTTTAGGTTCCTTTTTCTCGGACAGTTTACATAGAACAGTCAGATTTCCGGATGAAGGATTCAAAGGATTACTATGGTCTTGCTCCTGGTAAATCCGTCCTACTCCGGTAAGTTGCCAATGAGATTATTCATGTACCTTCTAGCCAGAATACTTGCTCAGATACGGAAGCTTGTCAGGACAGATTAGAGCTAATGTAGTGTTGTATGCATTTAGCTATGCATACCCCATTAAGTGTACGGATGTGATCTTGGCTGAGGATGGGGAGACGGTGGTGGAGATTTGGGCCGAGTATGATCCATCAAAGAAAACCAAGCCAAAGGCAAGTTGACTGTTTTCCACTTTCTTAACTACATGCACCCTTGATAATTTTAATCGAGATTATCTTCCTTTTTTCCCCCGATAATTTTTATTATTCAGGGGGTGCTTCATTGGGTAGCTCAACCTTCGAATGGGGTGGAGCCACTCCAGGTTGAAGTCAGATTGTTCAATATACTTTTCTTATCAGAGGTGCAAATTCTGTATATTAGAAAAGGTTTCTGTTACCCCGACGGCACACATAGGAAAGAAGTGTAAGTGCTTACGGTAGTTGTGTTTGTGATTCAGAATCCGGCAGACCTTGGTAACTGGCTGGCCGATTTAAACCCTCAATCGAAGATTGTCATTCCTGGCGCTTATGCTGTTCCTTCTCTTCGAGATTCTGCTGTCGGGGAGAGTTTTCAGTTCGAGAGGCTTGGTATGCAGTCCAAACTTCTATAGATTGCATTTATTCAGCTATATTTTATCTGCAATTCCTTTTCACGCTTCTTGGGCTTATTGTCTACCTGAACTCGTGGTTCATAAAATTGATGATATCTGATTACCAACTAATCACGGGATGATTGTTTGGTGGTCGCAGGTATTTCGTGGTCGATAAGGACTCCACGGAAGATAAGCTGGTTTTCAACCGCACTGTGACGCTACGAGACAGCAACGATAAAGCCGGAAAATGAGAGTGAGAAGGGCAAAGGCCAAACAAATACCATTTCACAGGTTCTCGAATCCTTGTTATATCCATAGACGTGTGAATGTGATTTGCATTCTAATCAGTAACCACAGGACGGGCCTCTTGGCGAATTGGCATACTGTTTAAGCTTCAACGTTAACTAGTAATGCCGTGATACCAACAGGGTCGCGCTCGGACTTTGCTCGCTTGCGCGGTTGGTCGGACTGAATGAGCATGTGACAAGTGTTGCAATGAGATGAACAGTGATACCAACAGGGTCGCGTGCTCGGAGCGTTTGGTCGGACTCAATAAGCATGCGACAAATGTTGCAATGAGACGAACAGTAACAAACCTAAAGCCATGGTTCCATTCCATTCTAGTAGTCCCATGTTGTTGACATTCTTGTGATAGAGAAGGGAAAACTCCACCCTCTCATCCAATCAGATGTCCCCAACTAGTTTCAATCGCTCTGTGGACCAAATAAGATGGAAGACAGAGTCCCCAACTGTTACTAACAGGGTTCATAGACGTGTGTTTGATTCATGCGAGGACTTTACATGGTTGAAGGGTTCACATGCCCCAGATGGTGGAGGAATCATGCTATAACATCAAACGTTGATGCATCAACGAGATTTCGGACGTTTTATATTACGATTTTTGGACGCTCGTTTCGCCTTGATCGTTTTTTTTTTTTTTTCGATCAAATGGCCTTACTTTTGTTTGAAAGGGATGAAACAGTCGCCTCTCCCTTTGCCCCTATGCATGTATTGCCAACAATGCCTTTGTAGTGGGAGGGTTCTCGTCGTTGTCATGCATTGCTGCCCCCACATCATTCTCGCCAGTTAATCCTAGTGCTCTTTTGATCATTCATTTTTCTTAACAGTAACGAGGGTTCTCGCTTCGGCAGTTCGACAAGTTGCTCTTAGGGCATCGATTTCGAGCTAGAAATGTTCATCTTTTCCGCCCGGGGGGGGGTGGAGGCACAGGAAGTAGTTTGAGAATCATGTTCGTCATCTCGATAGGACGAGAATCGTGTTCCAGACATCTCCTGGTTTCCACATCGATGCCTAAATTGTTTAGAAAGGAAAAAGCAGGAGGAGGGGAGGATCTCAGGACATAAATGGTCTTATTCTCTCTCGGACAGCCGGATGATGATGCCCCAATTCTCCCCGCTTTACTAACTATCGTGCTCCGATACCAAACATCTACAAGAGATAATTCCATGACGCCCGATGAAGCATTCAAACCATATCAGGCATTTTAGACACTCTTTAGAGTATCGAATGCTTTGGACCTTATTAAGTTGATGATTGCGTTCTTGTTGAAACTTTTTCCATGTTCAGGATTCCATCATCGTTTCCTACTTGCTAGAACGACTCCGGTTCAAAGCAAAGATTATTCTCAATTCCACTCTCCATAGAAGAAAAACAGACAAGACAAGAAAAAAACTCATGCATCAAACAAAAATAACCTGATAAATTACTAAACACCTCGTGTAATAATCCATTTTCATGATCAAGGAAATCAGCCAGTAATTAATGTGTAAGGTCGAAGGAATTCCATGCATAAATATATTACCAAGGCCTACCAATCCAAGAACATTACTTTGAACTGCATCATTTGGTGAAGATTTCCTTAATATGGCATAAGTTTCTTGGAGAATTTGCATGAATCGAAAGATTTATGTAGATCATAATTAAATATGTACTTATTTTATTTACTTTTTTTCCATAAAAAAGTCTGTAATTGACTTTAGAATTCTCTAAAAACATCATATGACTGCCATTACAATTCAGCTCTTAAATCTATTCAAGTTTGCCTCACCCCATGTATGATTAATGAAGCAACAACACCTTGATCCTTTCCACGGCGTTCGAAGTGGTTCCGGGGACCTCGAGGCAAATCCTTTCTCTAATAAGACGACCGGCCGATTCAGAATCCTCTGTCGGAATTCCTCAGTTGCCATATATCGTCATCCTCCACGTCCATGAACCAGAATCCCTCTGCCGCCCATTGGTTGTCCATTCCGTTCCACCCCTCCCCCTGGAATCTCAATGGGGATGCGTTGCAGGCCCCTAGTGACGTCATGGCCGAGAACTGATCAGTGTTGTAGTAGTGGCTAGGTCCGGCTGCGAATTCGTCCAAGTAACACTTGCCAAAGTCAGGCTGCTGTGTAGCATTGTGTCCGACTAACTCCGTTGGTAGTTCGTGCTGATGGGGCTGGTTTAGACTGTAGTAGCTACATAAGTTGCTTCCCTCAGAAGGTGAGTTCGTCATGCCGCTTGACGAAGAATCTGCAGAGATCATAGAATAGGGAGATAGAGCAGTGGCGACGGAAGAATTTTGCATGGTTGCCTCTCCCGAATGAGGTCCCATCTGTTGCTGGGCCAAATCATGTTCTGTGTTCGGGAGGAGCCGAGGAATCCAGTAACTCCTGAAGGCGTCGAGGAACCTCTGGCTGTTGGATTCGACGTTAAGCTGCCGAACTTGTTTCTGAACTCTCGTTCTCCAGTAGTTCTTGATCATATTATCTGTTCGTCCTGGCAGAAACTGCGCTATCTTCGACCAACTGCCACAGGAAAACGATTGTGTTCTTTCTCTATCGATTTCTTCCTGAGGGAAAGGCAGAGTCTGTTTCGTGATTAAAAGATTACCTGTTTCCCCACTTGTGGTGGAGTTCTACGATCAACAGCTGTTCCTCGGCCGTCAGATTTCCTCGCTTGATGTCAGGCTTCAAGTAATTCAGCCACCTCAATCGACAACTCTTCCCCATCCGCTTCAGCCCTGGAAAATAGTCATCGACGGAGACATATGTAACCATTCCTTTCCAACTATCAAGCCAATAGCAGTAGATGGATCGAACCATTCTTATTCATTACCAGCACGTTTGGCGAGCATGTTCCACCGGCCCTCGCCATTACAGGAAATATAACGTGTAAGGAGATTGTCCTCCTCGCGAGTCCATGGTCCTCTCCTGAGGTCATTCTCGTTGTCCCCAGAATTGGAAAACTCCATCCGCGAGTGTCCTGTTCTTCTCCTCATAGTTTTCCGAAGAAAAAGAAGAAAGAAGAGGAGAGAACCCGAGTTGTGGTTGGAGTGGTAAGTAAAACACGTTGGAGGGTCGAACTTTATATACACGAAGAGATCGAATGTGGAATGGAATTTTCAGGACAAGTGCTGCCCACCTAGGAAAGATTGAAACAAGGAAAAGGTTTCCTGTGTCAGGAATGGAAGTGTCCCTACCATCTTATCCATCCATCTATCTATCAGGTATCACCTCTTGGTGTGATGTAACATTCTATACGACTGCGGAATTCCGGAAACTACCGATGTGTGTCCATTCTAGGACTGCTGGCGATCGGAAAAAATGGTAACGGATGTCGCCATACTTGTGTAAAGCTGGTCCTACGGAGCGCGCAACGGGATGCTCGGTTCGACTTTCTGACATCTCGCCGTTACCATTGTGAAAGTCACAAGGGCTTAAGGATTTTTCTCCAAGGTTTTAACTAGATGACGTAACACGGGTCGATCCCGGATCCGATTCCTAAGGCGTTCACGAGCATCTTGGTTCACGCACTTGGACGATGAAGGAACGGCCGACGCCCTCTTTCGTAGAAACAACGGTCAGTGGTCATCGAGATCCCGATAAGGAATATGAGGCGGCAAGGGCGAGCACCCATGGAGGGCAGGTCCACGAGCTACGGAAAGGAAGGTGCGTGGGTGTCGTAAGAAGTGGCTTGTGATGTTGACAAGGATGCTTTCGTATCATCTCAGTATCAAAAGTATTCGTGTTCCGACCCCGAGATGAGGGCATATGTAAGAAGAAGCTTGATTGACCAGAGAACAAGGTGATAATCATAATGGCATTAAAAAGTTTGCACAGGACTAGCTTAATATATCATTATTCAGCCCTCAAACTAAACGTGGGGAAATGATTTTTAGAGAGGGTGGCATGCGATTTAAATTTTCATTTTTCTGTGACATATAAGTTTCAACATATTTGATATGACATGTCGATATATATAATACTATACTCATAAGTTGCTGTTTCTAAAGAGGGTGAGCTTTGCTGGCATTAAAAGCAAACCACACTTTCCTCTTCCCCACCCCTTTGAAAGCAATATTTACATTTTGGGAAGACATGCAAAATGACAAAAGCTGTAGCTGCGTAGGATTGACACGCAAATAGTAAAACCTTATCGCCCCCTCCACAAGAACGATGATAACTTAAGTGTTTGGTTTTCCATTACAAGCCTTTTCTTGAATATTTCCATGTAAAAAGGTTGTCCCCCGATTTTGAATGGTGATTGACTTCGGCCTTGTCCTACTCCGAAAACTAGATCGAAGATGGCGTATTTTCATTCCATCCCATGAAGAAGGAAGTTCTTGAGGGTCGAATTCATAAATCTAGGAATGACGCAACGCGGAAGCGGTTGAACTAACAGATAACTACTATCGGATTTCAAGATAAACGATAATCCCATGTAGGAAATCCTCTCAAAAGAGTTTAGGTTTTTCAAAAGAGTCTACCTAAAAAACCCTAAAAATAAACTATTTATAGTCTCTAGGAAATTTGGTAATAAAAGATAAGAAGTCGTAATATTTATTTAACCCTGCGGACGCATCCTTGGAAGGGTCGGATACATCCTTCGGCCGTTAGATCTAACAGACGCATCCGTCTGTCAACAGTCTTCAAGTGCCTCATCCTCGTTCATGCTTCGACTTGGCCGCCTTCCGTGCATACCAATTGTCCATATATCTTACCGTCAACTCATCTGCATCATTCTCTTCCACCTGTGAAGAACTCGACCCCGAGTTCTCTTCCGGGTATAGAGGCATATCGTCCGAGAAGAATGGATATAAGTTTGCCACATTAAAAGTCCCCGAGTTCTCTACTTCAAAGAGTTGTGGTTTTTGTCCCCGATCAGCAGCCTCCTTGTACTTGGCATTAACCTTTTCGACCTTGGCCTTGAGTATGTTGCCATTGTTCTGCCATGTGTTTAGTCGGTAGACTGTACTCTGCCAATTGAAGCTTTATCACATCTATTGCACGTTGTGGTACTTTGGTATGGACAACGTACTTTGTCCCATCGAATTCTTCTAACACTCTCTTCAACATCCTAGGAACTCCCTCGACACCTTTCTCTTCCACCCTCGAAACATTCCTCAAAACCAAAGCATGTACCTCCTTGGTCTCCTTCATAGTTTCCTCTATTTCCCCTGTTGAGCTCATAACGGACAGGAAAGACCGTCTTTCAGGCTTAGAACCTTTAGGATGTAACACCACTTTAAGAGGTAAAAACGTATATCTCTTCCCATCCTTCTCTAGCTTGTAGATATTCTCTTTACCATGGTGTTGGGCATCTGCATCAAACAGTCATGGTCTACCGATTAAAAGGTGGCAAGCATCCATGTCTACAACGTCACAATAGACTTCATCACTATATTTCCCTATGGAGAATGACACCTTACATCTCTCCCAAATATCAATGTTTTCAGCGACCTTGATCCACCCAATAGTATATGGATAAGGATGCTTCTCGATAGGTAATTGCAATTCTTTAACCACCTGCTGACAGATGATATTCTCACTACTTCCACTCTACAATCAGATCAAACGCCTTCTTCCCAATCACACACCTGGTACGAAACAACTGGTGGCATTGAGTGTTATCCTTCTGCTTAGGTGTTAACATGAGTCTCCTGATAACATATGACGGTTCACGCCCTTCATTATCCTCATCATAACATCTTTCTTCCCCATTAGGATCACAATAAATGTCTTCTTCCTCTTCTCGCTCGACCATGTTGACACCTCTACAATTTGGGAATTAATTTGATCTATGCATCGGTTGATTGCATCGGCAACACTTTCCAAAACGGGTTTGGCATATGGATTGGGTTGCTTTTGCACCGCCCTAGCTTCCATGGTTTGTTTTTCCATAGCTCGCTCACTCTTTTTTTCACTGCTATTACACTGTTTCTCTATCACGTTCTTCTCTTGATCATCAACTGCCCTGCTAGTTCCATCACATTCACCTCCATCGAGTCCATATCTAAGCCTACCAACATCAATTCGAGTGCTCTTGTCATTCAACATAAGCTCAGCCCGCAAAGCCCATGTTCTTTGCTTTATTCACGCTCCTTAATGTCATTCATGCAGCCTCACTTCTCTCAAATCATAGCCACCTGTTGTCCCTCACTTTCTCTCAAATCATTACGTGGCGATAATCGCATGAACTCAGCAGTGTATTCATGAACAGTCCGTAATCCTTGACGGCACCGCCGATACTGTTGGAAGAGTATATGTTCGTAATCCGGGGGAAGAAACTCACCATGCATTAGTTGTTTCATTCGCATCCACGTTCGCACGGGTTGTCTCCCTTCTCTCAAACACCTGCTTTGTACTCTCTTCCACCAAGCGAAGGCACCACCTTTCAGTCTACTGCTACTGTTTTCACTCTTCATTCTTCTGGCACATCCTTGTAATCAAAGAACCACTCGACATCTGCCAGCCAATCCATAAACTCCTCAATATTAAAAGTATCGTTGAAATAGGGGAGATGTACCCTTATGTGATGATCCCTCCGTCTGATTGATCACGATCTTCACAATCATGGTATCCCCTCCGGTTCATTCGCACACCATAATCAATCCTCTCTCGTGGATGTCCCCTCTCAAATCTCAATTTATCTCCCTCTGAGTCATCATCAGAGATCGATATTCTTCGATTTACACGGATGGGTTGATTGATTGAAATATCAAATTCTTCTCGTGTTATACATCGCCTCCCTCCGTCAATCCTAGCCCTATTAATAGTGACCTCCATGGAATCAAATCTCTCGACCAAAGTTTCGACAAGCTGCTCTACACGTCTCAATCTTCGATCCATAACATCTACCTCCGTCCTTAGAACCGGTTGACTAGCCCCTTGGACTCTCGCATCATGAACACCGTCATGAGTACGACTATTGTCAACATCATTGCCAGAAGACATCTCGCAGGAACTCACCTTGCTCTGATACCACTCTGATGCAGTGCAGAAGCGTTTGAACGAATAGGCATCGATAACTATCATTGGATACCAAGATAAACGATTGCAATCTGCAATCCCACAGAGGAAATCCCCTCAAAAGAGTTTAGGATTTTCAAAAGATAGTCTGTCTTATGAAACCCTAAAAACAAATTATTTACAGTCTTTAGGAAATATGGTAATAAAAGATAAGAAGTCGTAATATTTATTTAATCCCGCGGACGCATTCTTGGAAGGGACGAATACATCCTTCAGCTGTCAGATCCCACGGATACATCCGTCTGTCGTCAGACGTCATGGACGCCTCCGTTTGGAGGGACGGATGCATCCGTCTGCCGTCAGAAGTCACGAATACATCCGTCTAGTGGGACGAATGCATCTATTTGCCAGCAGTCTTCAAGTGCCTCCTCCTCGTCCATGCTTCGACTTGGCCGCCTTCTTTGCGTCCCAATTGTCCATATATCTTGCCGCCAATTCCTCTGCATCAAGGCATCGTGGATTTTCAATTTCGAATAGTGAAACGACGGCCGAATCTCTTACCAGCCGTGGAATGTAATAGATATATGTAGGCGACCAGCTTATTAAGATTCTTTTCGTCGGAAACCAAACACGGGGATTGCGTCTTGTGATCAAACTTTGAATGAATGATAGGGTTGGATAGATCTAGAGATCGGTGACTAAGCCTATATGGGGAGAGTAGATGTACTACTGTTCGAAGTGAGGTTCGATCAAACCGTGCTCTCCTTTGGGGGAAAATGATTGGTGTGAACGAGGGGAAGTTTGATCTCGTTGGACAGAACAGCGCCGTGAGACCGGTCAAGGGTTAGATTCAGCCACTTATCAAAAAAAAAAAAAAGGGTTAGATTCAGTCTAATCATATCATTCACAGGTGTTGCTGGCATGGATGAATAGTTGTAAGAGTGCCCTTTGAACAAGGTTGCCAGCTTCAAACTCCGAGGAAACACAAAAAGCAAATAATTACATACAGATCAAACATGACAACCGTTGTTTTGATCAAGTGACGTCTATGGCACGTCGTGGAGTATGATCATCATTGAAACCATTCACGCCTCGTGGCATAAAATACAATGTGTTTTCGTAAGTTAGGTTTCATCGCAAAGTAGTCCATCTCTCGAACGGAATTCGTAATCCATTTAGCTTTGGAATAATTTATTTTTAATGAATTAATTATGATTTATAAAGATTTAGTATGTTTTTATATTTTAAGCTAGTTGCTGCAACCGAGGAAAATGTCTAAGATTAAGACCACGTGATTAAATTTACATTTGTTAGATTTCACGAGTGTCCGGAACAGTGAACTTGACTTTGGTCGAACAAAAGATTACGACGTGCAGTCTCGACAGACTTCGTGACTAGAACGTAACTCCCCCAATACCAAGTCAGACATTCCAATGACAGGTGTGGCCATTTAACTTAGGAGAGTAACACGGGACGAAAAAATGTTGCTATCCCCCAAAAACAAGCATCGCCGCCCACTCTATTCAAATTCGGAGAAATGTGGAGGCAACTAGGGGGCGTGTTAAACATGTTTTTGGAATGTATACCTTTTGCCTCCCTCCTAGGATGAACCCTTGCCTGGTTCATGCACCATGAGTAATTAATTAAAGAACCGCCAGATCGTAAGATTCGATGCTCGAATTAACATTTAAAGTTTTGAATATCGTGGGCAAACAAAAGTTAACATAAAAAGAGATATATTGAAACACCGTCTAAGCTTAGGTCGCCGCCGTGCAATTCTCACTTAATAAAAATGGATCTTGAGTAGTAGTTTTCTTGTTACGACCCATAAAAAGGGGTAACGATAAATTCTTTACCAACCAAACGTGCCCTTCATGTGATACATAGTTGCTCAAATTCGTTTGATTCCTTGGAACTTTTCCCCCGAGGAAACCCTGACAAGGGGTTAAAAGGTCAAGAGTGACAATTTAATGGATGAATGGAGACAATGCATGTTGAAAGGGAAGGGGAGAAGGGCTCAAAAGAGTCCTATTGCAAGTAAAACTGCACTTAATAATAATAATAAAAAAAGAAGAAGCATGGGTCAAATTATTTGAGGGTGGGGGGAAGATGAACAGTGTAGTGATAGGAGCAATCGTGGAGTTGTGATTGGGATATTTGAAAATACTGATGATGGTGTTGAGTCGAGTCATAGCTCGCCTTTTCCATCGAAGGGGACGGGTTTGTCCTCAACCCGATTTAGTGATGTTGGAGTTAATAATTCTCATGTGAAGGGATTCGAATGAGGCAAGAGGTGGGGAGGAGGGGGGCTGCAGAGCCAATCTCTTCTTTCTTCTCGCCATCAAATTATTGACCCAACTCTTGGAAAGAGATGGGTCACAAGTCAAATTGGCATGCGGGCAAAAAAAAAAAAAAAAAAGAACAAAAGATGGTGGGGGATGGTTGGTTGGTTGATTCTCAAATGGGACTTATCATACTTCCCATTTCATAGCTATGGTAATATTTTTTTTTCACTTAATGATTGCGTGTGTGTATTCTAAGGTGGTGTTATTATTTTGTACAAGGTTCGATGAAATACTTACTACTCGATAACCTCGTAAGAATGAAATTATGCCAATCTATCGTTCTTCCTTTTTTTCGGATCTCTGGCAACAACTATCCCTTTCTTCCTACCTCTCTGTCTGAATGCTTGAACTTTTGAAACCCTCTCCAATCCACTTTTTTTCCCGTATTTGTTATTTGCGCGTGATGTCCTCAAAAGTCATTTCCCATTTTGGGCAAAACAAAACTTTGTCCACAAATATATACATCCACTTCGTTTGTTACTTTGATGAGATATTTAGTCGGATCATATCATCCATGAAGCGGCATGGATAATCTTTCTTGGTGCTTGGATTTAGTAGAAGTTACCAATGAGAGAAGGCGGTGTCGTCGAATTAGATGGTAAAAGGCCACACCATCCGTCGATGCCGCGCGGACTAACCTTTCTGGAACAAGGTCTGCGATTTCGGATGAAGAGAAGAATAGGGAGTTAAGAGAAGCTTTTAACTCCCCCTGGGGGGTGAGCTGAATCGGAATCGGCTATGAAAAGCTCTCCCCCCATTCCCAGTTAGATGTGGGCTCAACTCAAGTGCAAGAGTCGAATTGGGCTTTCTCACAAGAAAAATCCCCCCCTCCCTCTTCTTACGCCTTCTTGCATGCGTCGTCCAGAGAACTTTCCCAGACGGGATCGATTCAAGGGACCTGTCCACATGGGGCATGTCGCTCCAGGTGTGTCTTAGGTATACCGGGACCAATCACGACGACGTGGAAGGGCAGCCATTGAGATCACTTCATCTCGAGAGGAAACCAAGCGTTAACATGGCAATTCGTTGCTGTTAGGTACTCGTGTTTTCTGTATGGTCTAGCTGGTGTGCTCTAGTGTAACATCAGGCCCATCATAATCTGAGGGATTGGTACTAATGGCCTGAGATCATGATCATGACATGTGACCGTGCGCCACTGTGCAGGTCGTGATGACACAGTCTAAGGCGACACGCTTATACACTAAGTCATATAGTTAGACATAATCGTCAATATGAACAGAATAAAACGATAAGCAACAGTGGAAATAATAATATTAGTACGCCTGAGTAATTAAATAGTTTACTCTGCCGATTCTAATTAGCTAAAGACTAATTATGTATTTGCTGGGAGAGTTACGTGTAATACATCTCTCCGGAACGCGCTGTGAGAAGGGCTTTTCTTGGTGACGGATGTTGTTCACATCCTCACGAAAATCCACGCCATGTTCATTTACTTTCATCACCTACGATTCCACGACACAGCTCGTGATTCCCTAAAGAAAGAAATGGAAAAGATCGCCTGCGGTGGAGAGACACACCCCCCAGATTCTATCAGGCAAAGAGGAGTTCAAACTCACCCGCTCCTTTCAACAAATTTCATCATGAGTGGGAAATATTGTCCACATTTTTATCTCTTCTTATTTTTCTCCACCCCGTCGTGAACTTAAGACGAAAAACATCCGAGGGGTTAACAACCTAATTTCAGACCAATCCTCAAATCGGGCGGTGCGAATGCTGCTGTGATCTGCATTATAGGCTGAAGGGGAAACCCTTTCCTTTTCTTTATCTTCTAGGCCGGTTTGATCTTTATCCTTAATAAACTCGTGGATTCCATCCCAATTAGTCCCACTCCCAAAACTAGTAGACATTAAAAAAGAAACAAACACATCTTTCAATCGGCATCACCAAAACACGTATTGTGATCACCAATTCTAATCTTCTAAACTGTGCTAATGTGCGCTAATATGTCGCAATCATCCCCTCCCCCCCTCCCCCCCTCCCCCTGGTCTCGGAAACATTTTTAGTGTATATAGTTGATGGGAATGGGAATGGGAACGACCCCATTAATCTGACTTTTCAGAAATACTAATCATAAACGAAATAGTCTATCATTGAATCAAAGCCCTACCGATGTATCGTTTAATAATAGGGGTCGATAGAAATGAACGAAGAAATGAATGAAGCCTAGAACAAAAGAACGCGGGCGGGCTGATACTAAGTGTTCGGCGGCTTGGTATCACTTAGCTAAGGTCTCGGTTTCGAGGTTTGAGAACGTAATTATTTTTGCCCATTCGCCAAAAAGTCACGTGCGCTGCTTGGGTCAAAGTCCACGGGAACGAGCAACTTAAAAAAAAATAGAACGCATTCATCCAAACAATATGGTGTGGAAGCATCCGATGGCTTAAAATGATCAATGTATATAAACTCTTAAACGTTGCGACTTATTGAATGGATTTGAATTGATCTTGGCGTAGCCGTGGAATATACATTTGAATTCATCTTAGGACACGGCACGTCGTGACACCCTGTAATGTTCGAGACAACAACAATTATCATTTGCTTTCCACTTGTTCCCCAACCCCCCCACCACATGCAGCAAGTGGGTTCGTGGATAATTTGCGCCATCTTGGGAGAAAGTGGCGAATAAATTATTACATGAACGAACTACTTTCAGCTACTACCCGCAAAAAGTCAACATTGGTAGAGCCACGTGTCCGCTGTCTAAATAAAAGCAACGCAACGAGTCATTAATGTTGTTTGTTGCCATGTCAACCTCAACCGAAGGACATAAATTAAATAATTAATTATTATTATTTTCTTCCGAACTTACCAAATAATTTGCCATGGTGTCGACCGTCGAATAAAATAACAAGGGAATAGCGTGGATGAGGGAACCAGTGGATTTTGATGCCTAAGGAAGGAGCTGTCCAAATGAACATGGAGTTTAAGGTTTTAGCCCTTGGGATCATGTTCCGAGTTTGGTATTAAAAATAATTGTTCTGAATGTCACGTAAACACATGTACATGTTAATCTTCCCAATATCATATGATCACGACAGCATTTAACAATCAAGCTGAAAGAAAGCTCTGCAATAAACTCAAAGTGCCTGAAGGAGAGCAATTGACAAAAGTCCTGGGTTTTCCTTCCCCTGTTCCACCGAAACTTGACCGGTTGTTCTGACCTACGACCCCTCCCCTCCCCTCCCCTCCAATCCAATCCAATCTCCTCCCCCTCCCGGTATTTATAATCATAGTTATCCGCCGTTCGATTCCCAGAGTTGTGTGCTCTGCTCGCTGTTTTTTTTTTCTTTTTTTACAATCCCATGGCGAGGTTTGAGGAGGATGTTGCGGCAGAGGGAGGGGACGCGGGCCGACAGAGGAAAGTAATGGTGGCGATCGACGAGAGCGAGGGCAGCTACCGAGCCCTCGTGTGGGCTCTCGACAATCTCAAGGATAACATGAAGGAAGTCGTTATATTCATGGCTCAGCCTCCTCCTCAGCAGTGCTTTGCTGTCGCTGCTCCCCTCAGCTCCGCTCTCATGTTTTACCCTGCTTCCGGCTGTAAGTCCCCTTCGTTCCCTTCGGCCCTCTGTTTCCTTTGTTCTTTTTTATGCTTGATTTTGTTACCGGGACCCATCTCATTCGCGCCAGCTCCGGAGTTCGTCAACGGCCTTCGAGAGCAGCAGGGGAAGCTGACCTTGGCCCTCCTCAACAAGGCGAGGGAAGTCTGTGCCAACCACGGGGTAATTTCCTCGATCCGTTTATCCTAATTCAAGTTGATATATTGATCGACTTTCAAGGTTTCCTGACTCCGCGCAGGTCAATGCAGAGACATTCACTGAGGAAGGCGATCCTAAAGAAGCCATATGCGGCGCGGTTAAGAAATTCGGCATAAACCTCCTCGTGATGGGCGAGCATGACCAGGGCAAGGTCAAGAGGTTGGTAACTCCTAACTTTCGGAATTCGCCCCGTTCCCGACATTGGTTGGTCCTTAAGTTAACCTGATGCTTGGACTGGTTCAGGGCATTGGTCGGAAGTGTGAGTAACTACTGTGTCCAAAATGCAAATTGCCCTGTGTTAGTCGTGAAGCCGTCCCAGTGCGTGTAGTGTCACCAAGTGCCCGTGTTCCTATCGAACTTCCACTGGTTTTTCTCAATGTTTTATGGTCATTTACTGGTAAATAGCGCTTTGATTCTTCATCTGCTTCTGTACATACAGTAATGTAAGTATGGGTGAAGTCGTCGGACAAACTTGTAATGGCATCTGAAGCAGTTTTATTGAACATAAAATGCATAGTGATTTCCATTGCGCTGGAATGTCGATCCAGTTTAGTTCATCATCAGGGGAATATGTGCTTCAGAGATGCGGCCAGTCGAACGCCACCCTGGGCCAGCCGCTGGTAGACAACAGGCAGACCGGATAGGAAATAATTGTATGCGGAGAGAAAAAGGAAATGACGGCTTGTTACTCTTCCTCCAAGTTAACGATAACCTCCTAAATGATTGATCCGACTGGGGCCATGCTCGTTCCGTATGTACCCTTACCTTTGAGGACAGCGCCTTCAGTCGCGCCTTTATAAGCCCAGTTGCACGCAGCCTTCACGCTTTCGGTCGCATACCTGCCATGATTCAGTTCACGTAACGAACATACAGAAACTTGATAAATCTGACAAGGACAAGCAAAAAGCGAGTTTACTAGTCCTGGCATGGGGCCTTGCCAGAACTGCAGGACTCCCATTCCTTAACTTCACCGGCCCACGCTCTGTTGAAACGAAAGGAAATCCCAAGACTTCAAACACAAAGCGTCCTATTCTCCCCCATCTCGTCCTCGAAGTCCCCTGCTGATTTCACGAATAAGGGATTCCATGACTTCCAAAGGCAATCAATGGATCCATTAAATTACAACAGAAAATGCATTCCTTACTTCTGTACTGATAATTTGCAAGGATGATCCTGGGTGTCGATGTATTGAAGTGGGGACTGCCAGTGACATCGAAATTTCACCCTGTGCACCCATATGCAAAGGCTTGTGAAGTCCCCGCCCGTGTACCGGTGCTGCCTTGCTCAGCCGCTACTGAACGATCTTGCACACAGTGTAGTGACCCGGCCACGGGCACCCGTAGAACGGGAAACAAAACACCGCCACGAGAGCAGGCAACTTCATACTCGCCATCTCTTTCGCCTTTCCTAAGGAAGACAGTTTCCGGGAAGCAGAAGTCGTGGACGAACGTGGTTGCTTACGATTTAGGGACGGCTTTTCACCCCCTCGCCGGGAAATGGCCTGGCAGCCAATTGTTCTGAACCAAGACCGAAATGGGAACCTTCCGTGTGTTTGTATACGTGATGACTGCCATTTTCAGTATAAATTATGGATGGAAGCTGTCGAAGTCTGTCCCAAGTACTTTGTCGGCCCATTCCTAGCAAAGCATCTGTATGGACCATGGCCTGTGTCGAGACTTTCATCTTTTCGGGAAGATATGGATTCACCTTACTAAATTTAAAGAAATTTCATAAAAACAAAAGCAGAAGCTGCAAGGGGGAGAAGGCCTATAGTCGTAGGAGAGGATAACACAATTCATTGTTCTTGTCTTGGCGGGCCTTACTTTTTGGATGCCTGTGTCTCTGTCCGTGTTGTTGATGAAGAGTAGGATTTTGGAGGCAGGAAAAGCGCCAAGCACAAGAGGTTGGGTTGGGGAGCCTAAAGGACAAGGCCAGAGCATAATTTTCTAACCGGCCGAGTGGAGAAATTGATTGTCGTAACACATGAAGTCAAGTAGGAAAATGTCCAGAAACAGGTTGTAATAACAACAAGGGAGCATTCAATTCGGCAAACCCCGGAAAGACCAAGAAGCTTCAGATGCTAGAGTCCAACCATAAGAGTTCAACTAAAGTGAGTCCAAAACAGATGCATAGGAAATGTTACCCGGAGAAAAAAGACCAGGCGCTGGCAGGGACCACCGCACACTTGGGTCCATCGAGTTCACCCGCCCGAAACCATTTAGACATGAGATTTGTATTTTGTAATGGAATGCACCGCTCGGGTATTGTACGTGGGCGTGAAACGTTGCCTTGTAAGTTGGGAGGAAGGGGTGGCTGCTAAGCCAGTTGGTATCAAATAGTGATGCCGAAACATCACATGAGCAACCAGAGAGACGAACTTCCAAATAAATTATTGGTACGATTTTGTATTTATCCCTTCACATTATTTAGGGTTGGATCTGACAAACATGTCACATCACAAGACCGACCAGAAAAAAAATGAAAATAAAACTGGCTTCCAAAATTATTAGATGCAAATCATTCGTGTACGAATACGAACAAGATTATTTGAATTTCGACACGTGGGTCCCACTCCCCCTGTTCAAAGAAAAGGACCCATTGGACCTTCCATGGCATCCTTGTCCTTCCCCTTTTCTTCTCTTCCCCCCCACCCCATGTTGTCCTAACGAGAGAGAGAGATATATATCCAAACAACACCTATCTCCATCCTTTACTTCCAATCTCCATGCATCATTCTCTACCATTCCTCCATCGTTCATGAGAGTGCCGACAGAGAACGAGACATGTGCCTCAGGTCCCGGAGATCCGACGCTCTCATGGTCTCGACGTTGCTCGCGGTTCTCCTCCTCCAGATTTGTTCAGTCTGCGACTGCAGGGGCTTGCCGTCGTCGTGGAATGGCACAGAGGCGCGGGCATTCTCTGTGGAGGATCCGGGGGTGACCGCGAAGAAAAACGTGACGCTAATGTTCAAGTATTTCGGTCTCGGAGGCGGGAGAGGGCCGACCCCCGCTCCCTCCCCGGCGTCGTCGTATCCCTCAGAGGACGGCGCCCGGTTCGAGGGGAGCAAGAGGAGGGTCCCCAGCTCCCCGGATCCCCTCCACAATTAGTCTCGATCATTAGATTCGTTCTTGCCATATTATTCCTTGTATTTTAGGATCTTGTAAATCACCCGAAATACCCTCGATTTTTCCGTCTGCTTAGAGGCCCTTTATGTACGTTTTCCTGGGAAAATCTGGGGTATTTTGGTCTTCTTACCAATAAAAAAAAAACTCGATTGTTATGAAGGTAGAAAAGAAAGAAAGGGCAACCTCCCTCCTCCCCCCCTTACATCGTAAATCTCCGAATGTTGGACCTTCTGATTCAGTGTCGGAAGCGGCTAACGGTACGTGCACGTAACCGTTACGTAGTTTACTAATTAATACTAACGAAAAGTAGTAAATTTTACTAAAAGTTGATCGTTACTAACGAAGTCAACGCGAAAGTAGTAAAAAAAGTAGTAAATTTTACTACTTTTCGGTCAACCTTTAGTAAAGTCAACGCAAAGGTAGTAAAAAAGTATGTAAATTTTACTACTTTTTCACTGTTCACTCCAGTTCAATTTTACTACTTCTGCGCTGACTTTACTAAAACATTTCCATTAGTAACGTCAATGCAGATGTAGTAAAAAAAGTAGTAAAATTTACTCCTTATTTTACAACTTCTGCGTTGACTTTACGAAATTTTTTCGTATTTTAGTAAAGTCAAACCAGTTGTAGTAAAAAAATGAGTAAAATTTACTACTTTTTTTACTACATCTGCGTTGACGTTACTAACGGAAATGTTTTAGTAAAGTCAGCGCAATGTTAGTAAAAAAGGTAGTAAATTTTACTACTTTGGACTGTACGAATAACGCCGATAAGTAGTAACGGTTTACTAATTCTGGTGTTTTTTTTAGTAAAAAACTCTTCCACTTAGTAAATTTTACTAATTTTGAATTGTTTTTACTAAAAAAAGTAGTAAACTGTTACTAAAAAATGAAAGTGTTTACTAACGAATTTACTAATTTGAACAGTGTTTCAAAACCTAACTCCGAACCTATTTTTGATGTGAAATTACCGGTTTACCCCCGTTACAGGGGAGAAATTAGGTTCGTAAATAGGTTCGGATTTCACTGATTAGTAACGGGGGTAAAACGGTAATTTCACATCAAAAATAGGTTCGTAATAGGTTCGGAAACACTGTTCAAATTAGTAAATTCGTTAGTAAACACCTTCATTTTTTAGTAACAGTTTACTACTTTTTTTAGTAAAAACATGTCAAAATTAGTAAAATTTACTAAGTGGAAGAGTTTTTTACTAAAAAAAACACCAGAATTAGTAAACGGTTACTAATTATCGGCATAATTCGTACAGTAAAAAGTAGTAAAATTTACTACGTTTTTTACTAACCTTGTGCTGACTTTACTAAAACATTTTCGTTAGTAACGTCAACGCAGAATTAGTAAAAAAAGTAGTAAAATTTACTCCTTTTTTTACTAAAATTGGTTTGACTTTACTAAAATACGAAAAAAATTAGTAAAGTCAACGCAAAATTTGTAAAAAAAGGAGTAAATTTTACTACTTTTTTTTACTAATTCTGCGTTGACATTACTAACGGAAATGTTTTAGTAAAGTCAGCGCAAAAGTAGTAAACTTGAACTGGAATGAACAGTGAAAAAGTAGTAAAATTTCCATACTTTTTTACTAAGTTTGCGTTGACTTTACTAAAAGTTGACCGAAAAGTAGTAAATTTTACTACATTTTTTACTAAATATGCGTCGACTTCGTTAGTATTAATTAGTAACGGTCAACTTTTAGTAAAATTTACTACTTTTCGTTAGTATTAATTAGTAAACTACGTAACCGTTACGTGCACGTACCGTTAGCCGCTTCCTTCAGTGTCGGATGATTTTGACCGGAAAATGTGCGAGGCCTTTTCGGCCACTACCATTATGGCTTTTTCCTGCCACCGCGGAAAGAACACAAAGCTTTTGAGTTCTTTTCTTGTCCCCAGGAGTGCAATTATGGAAAGAGTCTTGGTAAAAAGTTTGATGTGATTACGATTTTGCGATTACGATGAGGTTGAAGTTAAAAAATGCATGTGTGGGTGTGTGTAGTGTCTGCCTGCGTATGGAGAAAAGAATCTCTGACGCAGTGTAACCCAGTTGTCATGCATTGTCACTATTATATTTTATTTTGTCGTACTATTTTACTTAAACAGTAAAAACCCCCTGGTCATATATACGCACACATTAGAAGGGCTGCTGCATCACCATTTGATTCACTAATGATGATGATTCCTTATGATTTGCGCTTCCATATGAAAAGGTTTTTAACTCCGAATCATTAAACCCTTGCCCAAAGCAGCCAACTTCTTCTTTCGATCTCATTTTGATGATATTGGGTTGGGCGCAAGCGGACACGGGCAGCACGGTGACTCCATCCCACCGCCGTGCTTCGTTTCGTTTAGTTCAAGTAGGTATGTTCCAAAATAAGATAGGTGAAAAAAGTATTTTGCGAAATGTAACAGTAATTTTTAAAATTCAACTAATGTCCTTAAATCGAAGAAAGAAACATTGAGTTCGTCTGAACAAGGAGGTGAACTCGGAGTTTCAAGCGCAGAATTTTCTGATTTTTTCAGCAAACTCAGTGCTAGATTCATTATTAGAGACATTATTTGACGAATTTCGAAAGTTAAACATATTTTCGAAATATTTTCTCATAATAGAAAAAAGAAAGCGAAAATCAAAAGAGGTAAAAATAAAAGCCCGATAAAAAAAGAAATGTAAGTCATTTAATTATGCAAATAGTGTTGTTTATAAAATTCGAGTTTGCCTTCCATAACCCGATCATCGTTGTCTTAAGGAACTTCACTTTATAAAAAGTAAATTTCAGGAAAAAAAAACTTCAAAAACTTCTAAGTAATCGGCTATTAAAAAATTGTGTTCTTTAAGACAATGAGCAGATGTGTTTCAACTAAAGAAAGTGAACTTGACTTTTATAAAAACAAATTCGAGATATTATTTATGAAAAAATAACTATAAAATAATAAAAAATCAAAAGGAATGCTAAATAAGTAACAAAGCTCTTCCCGTGATTATGATATTTAATGATTAATGTATAGGCAGCTTGGACCCAAAAACATATTTATTGGGGTGTTTTTTTTTCTTCTTTGTTGGTTAGTGTTTGTAAGGTTGTGAGGACAAAGAAAGGAAGTTGGTATTCATTTTTTTTAATTTTCCACTGGATATATTATAAAGAAATATTAGAGTTTGATACGCCGAAGCCAAAGGAAGTTGGGAAAAAAAAATAATTAAAAAGCAGGAAAATTTTTTTTAAGAAATTTCCTATTGTCGCCTTGTTGTTTGGATTTGGCATAAAGACTCTTTTACTTCCTTCTCCATCTCTCGAACACTCTGACTGCGACTGATTTGTCTTGAGGGACGTTAAGACAAAAAGATGGATCAGTTCCGTGTCTTCATGTGTTCGCTGTCCGAAGCCTAGCATCCGAATATCAAAGTCCTTGAATTTCCCATGACCCTTTTATAGGAAGCACCGGAACGGGAAGTACAGTCAGGTCCCTCAAAACAAAGTCAGTCCGCAAAGATTGAATACATATCACAACACTTCTAGTAGCTTTAAAAGATATTAATGCACACAAACTGGAGGATCTACAAGACCAGTTCTCATCTCTCCCCCATCTCCTATAACCATCTATCTTCTAGCCTTATGCCGTCGACAAGGTTAAAATTCCAAAAACTAGCGGGTCATGTTCCTCCACTTGTCCTTCAGATCTACCTAAACAGATACAACGAACCCAGAAGAGAATAAAAAAGAAAGAAAGATGCAATCAAAAGCAGGAGGGTCAATCTTAGTCTACCAGACATGGGCACTTACCTCAGTTCTCCCTTCCAAGATGTTTGGGTAGCTGTGCAAGATGACTTTCCAGTTTCATTTACCAAACCTATGATCCAGAAGTATGAGGTGAGATGAACATTTTCACTCGTTTTGGATGCACCGACTTGGATAAACCACCAAATTAAGCCTACAAATTTCAGGGAACCAAAGCGAAAGGAAAAACCACACTTGCAAGGCTAATGGGTATGAAGGACAATGAAACTTGTTCCAATATGAGTAAATTTCAATACAGGAATTGCCATCTCTTAAGAAAAAAGATACTGTCATGATTAGATGTTACTTGGGGTCATAAACGCATATTCGCTTAGCTAAACCAAACTCTTTGTTTCACTCTTAGATCGAAATAATGGTAAATTACTATTGCTACACAAGTCAATCTCAGCTATATCAGCAAAGGACGAGCTAGTATTGACTCGATAAAAATTGTATCAGCAAGAGTCGACACGCAAATTGCTGATGACACAGACGGGATCAATATCTGACAGAATTAGAAGAAACCCATCAGCCAAGAATTGTTAAAACAAGAAAAAATGAGTTCATCCAATAGTAATTTTTAAGCTTAGTAGCTGTCTGGGTCTTGTTTTTTTGACAAACAAGTCCGCCAATATGCAACAGTCTTTGGCTTCTCGCAACTTTAACAAAGTTATCATCAGAAAATATTGTAAAAATCAAATCTATGATGGCCACTGCTAAAGCACTTTGTTGTGTCCTTTACTTCTCTGTTTCCAAAACTACATGTCCACAAAAATCACTTTTTCTTTTGGTGGGGAAAGGGGGTGGTGGTTGGATCCCACAGTGGTTTCGAGTTTTGCTGCCAATTCTTCCTACAAGGCTCATGACGTTGCCGAAATTTTCCTTTCCAAGGGTTAAGTGTGAAGAGCAAGAGTTAGGCCGGACTATCAATATGTGCTGTGAGATTTAAACGTGGTTCAAAAGGTGGCCCTCACTTCATGGACCAAAATTTCACCATATCAATCATTTAAAAAGAAAATGTAAAAGTGAAATCCAGGTAATCCATACAAAACTAAGTACAGATAATGCTATAAATTGTAAACATACCTTTGAACCCCCCTCCTCAAAGCGTTTTCTTCCTCTGCGCTCCATTTCTTCTTTATTCTCCGCCCAGAAAGTCTTGTAACTCGAGCGATCCTCAACGGAGAAACGGCTCTTCTTTTCCTACTGGATAGCATCGGCCTTTCAAAATCACTTGTTGATTCTTCAACAGGGTACTCTAGTGAATCCTCCCACTAATAAATGTATAAGGATAGATTGATCAGCAATGCTGTACAAATCAGTATAATAAAGGATAATACCAGGAAAAGATCGGTAATGTACAGTATCGGAACAAAACAACACCAAAAGAACAAGGGCGAACCACTGCTCCAATCATCTAAGACAGAGAAGACGTCAATTAGGAGAGCCACTAGTTTACATGGCAGTGCATGGAGATTTAAACAATGTCTCTTGCCAATAATGGAAGATCAAAATCATATGAATACAGATGAAATTAACAATCTCAATAAATAAGAGCAAATATCTTGAGGTCATGTTACAGCTTCCACAGCTAAAGAAGTATTGGACAGCCCAAGTAAACAATATAATGCAGTAGACAAAAGTGAGGGACCTTGAAACACTTGCCACACAAAATTTACCTCGTCGTTCCTGGCAGAGCTATTTCATTCCATTAACGTAGGCTTTTGAACAACAATTTGATGATTGGGAACCCCATTAAGACAATGCTCTTCCAGGATGGGTGGGTTAACCTTACCATTGTTATCAGCATCCTGTGTGATAGCAACTATTCCTGTTTGTTCTTGTGGCAAATTGTCGGGATTTTCAGATCCGAATGATCTTGCAACTTGCAGTGCATCTGGAAGTGGGTCTTCAACCACTTGTTGTAGCTCATCAGAACTATTCCTAAGCGCTGCCTGCACTTTGCTTACGGCAGCGGAAGGGATGAAATCATGCTCCGTGCACAATGATTCCTTCGCGGAATCCCCCATAGACCTTACAGAGGGACCGGCTGCTTTCCTTTTGTACCGCGGAGGTCGCTTGCTTCTATGTAACTCATGCATTTCTGAGGTATAAAAATGAATTAAATAAGGTCAAAGGATCTGAAAGTATATAAACAAATGGAGCACCTATTATTAACATGCCATTGAATATAAATCCAAACTTCATCCACATAGTGAGGCACACAGCCTCCGAACAACAAAGCATGATTTGATGGGCTAGATAATCAATAATGAAATTAACCCAGCAAAAGAATAAAAAAGGAAGACAAGGAAAGATATATCATAATAATAAATTCCATGATTATAGACTTATACAGTAAATGATTATAGCATGGGCATCCGTGATACCAGTCAGACCGAACATATCAAGGCCGATGTTTTGCATTCTAGTTAATATGAATCTGTAAAATTTAAGAGACGTGTCATACAGCAAATAAATACTATCATACCAACTGGTTCCTCAACTTGTCGAGATGCTTCAGTAGCGCCAATTTGCAGACCCTCATCATGCCCAAGTGGAAGAGATTGTTCTTGTTGACTAACTGGAGCGTCAGACTCTGCTCTACGATCGACAAAACCAATCTCCTCACCATCTTCTAGTGGAATAGAGTGTTCCTGTCCACTCACTCGAGCATCAGCCTGTCCTGCTGACTCTGCTTTATCATCAGCTAAATCGATCTCCTCACGTGGATTCAAATGCCATCTGGGTCCAATGTGGGCCGCTATAGTCTCCAGAAATGAAGGACCCATCTTCTGGAATGCATTTGCCACATAACTCTCGACCACCCTGAAAGCATCTGCTCTAGTATTTATCATCATGAGATTAAGGCACTTGTTCCCATCCCCAACCGCAGCTTCAAGTCGACAACCCCATTTCAACAACTTCGGCGTCAACAACTCACTCCTGATGGCCGAGTGCTCCATCACCCTAATCCTCCCCATCCAAATACGTCGTACAGACTCCCTAAACTTCCCGAGCTTCTCCAGCTTCGCCCCATGAATGTACCTAACACAACATTCCACGGCAACCGCGCAGTACGCCTCCTTCATGGACTCCTCAATGGACTTGCCAGAATTCCTATCTATCTCCTCCGCGACTTCTATGTATTCGAGCAGCTTCTCCGAGATCGAAGCCTCGTATACCTCGGATTGAATCGACCGCAAAACCATCAACTTTGTAAGGAAGGGGTCATCATCCGGAAGAGGTAGCGTCGAAAGGGCTAGCCTCACTGCACCATCACTAACCCTGGGATGACCCACAAGGAACTTCAAAACCCACCTACAGATATCCGTGTCCATCCTCCCACCGCCACATGAAATCCTCCAAGACATGAAAACCAAACTATACTTTCCAGATGAAACTACTCCCTAAATCCTACAAAACACCTATTCTGGATACCCAGAAGCCCGCGCCAGGTGGGTTGGATTGAAAAAGGCCGCGAAAGACCCTTACCCCGACAATCGACGCCTGATCGACAATAGAATCGAATAAAAGACAGTTCCAATAAAAGTCGCTCCTACGGGGGGAGAGAAGGACAAAATGACGGGGAAATGCCGTCTGTTTCTTCTACGGACACGTCTGCTCGAATCTGAGGGAGGGTAATCGGGAAGGAAGGGAAGGGGGTGGTGGGAGGAAGGCGACAAGTGGGCTCAGATCGTGGGCCTATTACCGAACTGGATCTGTCTGAAATAGCCCGATTTTTATTGGGCTCACAATAAGCCCAACTCTCCAGAAACCCTAGTTTATTCATTATTTTAAGGCTTATTTATCCAATATATCCTCAACTTTACTCCTTTTTTCCGATTTATCCTGGAGTTTAAACTGTATCTTTAGATATCCCGTACTTTTGACTTATTTCAAAATTATCCTTCTTTTCTGGGCTCCTGAGATTTCCTCAGACAATCAGAAAATTAATTCTTCTTAAGCGGCTCTGATACCAATAATCCCGACAGGAATCGAACTTAAGAAGATTTTCTTTGTTGTCTTTGTCGCCGGCGTTCTGCCAACCTCGAATACTCGTTTGAGTATTTCGAACTTGCCGCAAATCCCAAATTGGACTTGCCTTCAAGAAAGTATTCCTCGAATTCACTCTGAACTAGAGTCAGCTCTTCTAATTTTTTAGAATAGCTTTCTATCTGCTGTGATATTTGTGATATCTGTGCCGATAGATTTTCCAGACGATCTACTATGGTATTGAGAAGACCAGTAGTAGAATCCTTGCCAACCCCGTGATCCAAATGTAGAAGATCTGGGTTAGGACAATCAGTCATAAGAATGACTCGTGCACTTGCACCACCTTAATTAAGTTGCCTTAATCAAGATCTTCTTTCTGATCTGAAAGAAAGCATAAACAGCTCTAAGATATAAAGATGTTTATCATACCTTAATCGAATTGCTCAGAGGGTTCACCAAGCTTCCGCACCAAGAGAACTCAAGAATCAATGCTTCAAGAGTCTTCTTCTCAGGGACTTAGAGAAGGCAGTGGAGAGGCTCTTCTGTGTCATTCCAATGCCCATGCTATGAGGGACTTATATAGACACTCCTCATCCCAAGGGTTCAGCCTGATGGCTTAGCCTTTCAAGGTTTAGTCATAGTGACTTATCCTTCAAGGTGTCGATCCGCAGATCTAACCTTTGGTTAGACTTAATCAGTTTTGATTAATTCTAACATTCTTGGTTTCTTAAGGTATTCTTCGAAGAATAATCAGAAAGATTTGAGTTTCTTCCGGAGGACAATCAAAGAATTCTTACTCAAAGTTTTGAGAGAGAAAATTCTCTATTCAGATTGCCTCCCCAAATGAGGTAGAGGGCTTGTGAATATATACACAAAGGAGCTGGTGTCAATGCACTGTTTGCCAGCTCAAAAGTAAAAGGAATCTAAACTGTTACAAAAGTTAGTGGGGTCCTAATGACCGACAAAATTGTCCTATTCTAACAGCCTCCTCCCGTCTGCATTGGTGCGTTGTCCTGGGAGGTTCCTTCCTTGCTGTTGGCGCTTGATGGTTCGCCAACTCCTTCTTTCTCTGAGAGTCCCGGCCTGTCTTGAACTGCTTCAAGAATTTGTTGTGACATTTGCAGGGTCCTCTCATCATGTTCGATTTGCTGATTCAGGGTCTTGTCCGTGAAGTCAGCAATCTTGCTCCAAACCTCGAAGGTGTCGGTTCGGAGGTGCAGCTCAGAGTTTTCTCGCCTCCAGAAGCTATCCAGAAGGTCGAGCATCCTCTGCCATCCTCGGTCTCCTGCTGGTTCGTCTATGAGACTTAGATCCGACCGAAGAATCGTGACGGTTATGATGCCGTCACAGAGCACGTAGTAGTCATCCTTGCGGGTTAACACATGCTCCAACACATCTTTTAGGAACTCAACTTTTATGGCCTTTCGGACAGTTTTGTCCTTGTAATACTTTCGCCATAAACCTCTCTGATCGAGGTCCTGTCGTTGAGGTTCCACCAGACGTCTACTCTCACAAGGGTGGATGTTCCATACTTGCAAATTCTGCAGTATCACCTTCCCGTATAGGGGATGGTCTTCTTCCTCCCTTATTGTGCTAGTAATCAATGCCGTGGCATACTTGGGTCCGTAGCCTAGGCATCCGAGTACATACCTCACCAACATCGGCAGTGTTTCCATACATTCTGGTTCAGATCTATCGATCTCCAAAATGTCTACAAACCCAGCATGTATGTAAGGTGCTGCTACTCCCACCATCTCTGAATGAATTCTCAAAGACGGCCACTTCCCCGATATCCAGTGTAGATACGGTTGAAGTACAGCGTTCTCCTCAAGAGAGGATTCGCTCATGTCTACAACTACCCTTGGGACTTCATAATTTTTGACTTCCCCTGGTATGATTGACATAGTGGTGGAGAATATCTGCTGTCTTTCTCTTTCGACTTTAGACATCTCCTCTTCATCTGAAGCCATAATCGATAGCTTAAACTCCAGATCTTTGATATACTCAACAGTCTTCTTTGCAAAGTACTCAATTTGGCGTTTGTCATCATGTTTGATGCCGCCTAGGAGTCCTCCGCAGACTACAGACGCATCCCAACTCAGGGATCCATCCTCGAATGAGTCTTGATCAAAAAACCAGGATCCTTCCAGATCCTCTTGGGTTTCCCCAACATGGCCTTTGCCACCGTGACTTCTGCCACCAGACTCTCTAACCGAGTCTTTCTCAGGAATTGCTTCCTCAAGGTTCTCTTTCTTTTCTAGAGTCCCTTCCAATGCCTCGTAAGCACTTCCAAAGTCGAAGTATTGCTCACACTCCATTGCAGCCGCTTCCTCCGGTTCCACCCTTGATTCAGGGTCTACCTCTTGGACTGGCTCGCCAATAATGGCCTTGAACCTAGCCTCTTCTTCAGCATACTGTGTCTCCATTCTCTCTTTCTGTTCCTCCTTGCTTTGTAACAAAGCCTTATAGGATTTCACAGCCTGATTGATGGAAATCTTCTGCTCTTTGGCTAAGTGATTTCGGCAGTAATTGAACTGCTCCATGGTCAAAGGTGACCACCAAGGTTCTTCAACCTTACCGTCCTTCTTAGGACCTTCTTTTCCAGAAACACCCCTTTCGGGACCAGAAGACCCAAACCTCTTGGCTTTTCTCTTCTTCCTGGCTTTCTCCCTCGACTCAGCTTTTGCCTTGTCTTCCAGGTCTGCCATTTTCTCCTTTCCTTTGGAGCTTTCCTCCTTAGGATCGGTCATCTTCTCTTGAAGATTTTTCTTCACATCTCTTTCGGAGTTGGTGTTATCCTTCTCCTTTAGATCTGTCTTTCCCTCCTGGGAAACTCTCGCTTTCTCTTTGGGATTGGTTGTTACCTTTCCCTTAGATCCAGCCATCCCCTTCTGGGATTCTTTCGCCTTTCCCTTAAATCTGGCCTCAGCCTCCTTGGGATTAGCCATCTCCTTCTGGAGATCTGGTTTCGCCTCACTCTTGGAGTCAGCTTTTGCTTTCTCCTTAAGTTCAGCCTTCCCTTTCTGGGAATCCGCAGTTTTCAGCTTCTTAGGACATTCGTAAGAACGATGCCCCAGTTGCTTACACTGCCAGCAGAGAACTGCTGCCTTCGTTCCTGAAACGGAACCAGCATCACTATGCTCACCATCTCTCAGGTTAGGACATACCTTTCGGGAGTGTCCCTCCTTCTTGCATCCCCAGCATATCTTTCTCTTTGCAGCAGGATCCATCTGCAGAGTTTTTAGAAAGAGAGGTATTTGCAAGTTCTCTAGAGAGAGAGTCGGCTATTAAGTTGTGGTCGGACCGAATGTATTCGACCTCATATTTATAATAGCTCAATTGTTCCTGCAACCTCAAGAGTCTAGTTTGCCTAGCTTCCTTAAGGTTCAGACTCATAAACCTTTTAACATAGGTCGAGTCAGATCGCACTAAAAATGCTTTTGGTGCCAAAAAGATGTAAAAAGCCTTTATTCCGTATTTTAAGGCTAATACTTCCTTTTCATGTATCGGGTATCGTAATTCGTACCCCTTGAAACTTCCCGACCAGTATTTACACACCGGTTCTGGTTTACGTCCCTTAATTTTAAGGACTGCTCCCCAATGTTCTTCAGAAGCATCAACTTCCAAGACTAGCTCATCTTTATCAGATGGTAAAGCTAATTGTGGCAAATTTTTCACCTTAGCTTTTATCCTTCTAATAGACTGAGTGTCTTCATCTTCCCATATCCAAGGATTAGTAGAAGAGGTTTTCTTCGAAATCCTACTTAGATCTTGGGAAAGATCTTTCACAAACTTTCTTGCATAGTTAGCACATCCACAAAATCTTTGGACTTGCTTTCTATCCTCAAGTTTGTCAGGAAAATTAACTATTTTCTCGGCAATATGATTTTGCAGTTTAATTTTACCCTGCTCAATCTCCATGCCTAAGAAGTTAACCGATTCCTTAAACCATTCTATCTTTTTTTCAGATAGAATCATACCTTCCCTTCGGAAGACATCAGTCACCTGATCAAGGTGCCTCATGTGTTCATCTTCAGACTGACTGTAGATTAGCACATCGTCAATATAGACCGCACAAAATTTTCGGACCTGCTTAAAAGCATTATCCATTTTGCGCTGAAACACGCCTGGAGCATTCTTCAGACCGAATGGCATAACCAACCATTCAAACATTCCTTGTGGAGCATTGAAGGCAGTTAGAGGAACCGATTCTTCCTCCATCTTGACTTGCCAGTATCCACTTTTCAAGTCAAACTTAGAGAAGAACTTTGGATGGCTCAGACTCACCCTGTCAATTAAATCTCCCGCAGTGGGAATCTTATAGCCATCGTCCTTTGTAGCTTTGTTAAGCTGACGATAATCTATAACCATTCGTGCTTTACCTCGCACCTGCTCGGCATGATTAATAACCATAAAGGCAGGACTAGAATGTGGACTGTAACTGTCCCTAATCAAGCCTTTTCCAAGCAACTCAGGAATTTGTTTATCAAACTCCTCAACCATCTCAGCCGTATATGTAATGTTTCGGGCTCTTATAATGGTTCCGGGATCCTTCAACTCTAATTTAGCCCTAAGGCCATTTCGAGTCCATAACTTTAGTGGATCTTCACTAAAATTATCGGCCAGCTTTATTAGGAACTTATCCCATTTCGTTCCTGTTAGCTTAACAGCCATACACACTTCTTGTTTTGGAAACAAGTCGTCATACCAGCTAGAACTTCTGATATTCGTTGGAGAAAACAGGGTTTGTTCCCATGAATCGTTCTCATCCAACCGTATATCACCACGTTGAGCTCGCACTCTGAAAGCTCTTTCACATGGTATATCACCACAGTATTCAGTCCGTTTTACCGGATAAAAGCCAAATTTTAACCGCAGTCTAGGCTCTTGTAGAATACTTATTTTTATCCCACCGATGGAAACATCATTCTCATTCTGCACAAAAGGAAGGTTTTCCTTCTGTCCCTTTAAAAAGGCATTACCAATAATGATGTCTGCCTCTAGTAAAGGATGTGCAAGAATCTCTTTAATGATGAACTTTTGTCCACCAATAAAGACAGGCACGTTGCTTGCCTTATGACCAACAATGGTGGCCATACCATCGACGTTAACCATGTGGATGGGTTTCTGCAGTGGTTCCCACCACTCATCTGGCAGAGCATTGAGTCTAGCACAAGTTATGCTACACCCAGTGTCTATCAAAGTATCTAAAGAATACTCATAGTATCCAGGAAATTTGAAAGTTAAAGCCACGTATGTGCTCATGTCTTCCTTCCTGACACTAAACCCAATATTCTCAGGTACACTTTGGGATGGTTCTATCATCCTCCAGATATCGTCTATCGCAATAGACCTTTGCTCGGCTATTTGTTCAATAACCTTGCAAACTTCAGGAATCTTAGATAAAGAGTATTCCATACTGGTGACTCTTAACATCCTTATAGATTCCTCTCTCGTCTGATCTACAGGGTCTTCATAGACTGGTAGTGATACCTGTCTATACCCTACGATTCTACCCGTATGTTGCGACGGGGTCCTTGAATCAACAGACCTTCGAGACATCTCTTCTACTAGTGGAGGTGCGCTTGCAATTTCTGGTCGAGAGACTATTACATCTTCTCCCACGTCACTAGCTCTTGAAGAGACTTCAGAGGGCGCTCTATTGAGCGGCTCTCTCAGGAGTGGCATCCTCACAGGCAAATGCCTGTCAGCTCTTTCGCTAAGCATAGGCAGATGCCTATCAGCTCTTTCGTTAACCCTTGACGGATCTCCTAACATAAGAGTAATTTCATTACCCCTTTGTCGGATATTAGCCGCACTAATGGGCCTAGAGCTATTACCGGGCTCAGTCATAACCCAACTCCTTGGCCAGGTTAATTCCACTGGATTTACCTCACGCCTATGGAACTGTTGGTAATTGTTATGACCTTCCTCGAACAACTCGGTAAGTCTCGAGATGTTCCTCACACCAGGACTGGTGGTATTTACCAGTCGGTAAATTACCCTAGTGTGATACGCCAAATACTTGGCTTGGGGATTCATACGATCCATATTCATTGATTTAATCCTTAAGGTCAATGAAGTCCCCAAACAGCGATCGTTCAAGGCCATCATAAAGTTTGGATGGACTTGGAACCATACAGGACCGTGTGCAAGATTGGCCTGTACACCTGATATCAGCTGATCTCTAAACTCTCGCCAACGTTTATCAATCACAGCTGCTACCACAGGACTATCCGCTGGTAGATGAAACAGCGGGACTAATCCTATCTGGATCAACCCAATGTGTATATAGTTATATACACCTCTTGCGTTACGCATAGTATCTCTTATGCGTTGTACGTTTAAGAGTGGGATATCCAAAGTCTCAAGCTCTGTGCTTGTGACTTGTGCCGTTGCTTCTGTCTGCGCGATATCTATGGTTGATCGAAACCTAAATCTCGATACCTCATAAACTTCTCTCGCATTGACATTTGGCAACCTCCATTCCAGAATTGACTGGGATGGATCTTCATACTGGTGGGTTTCCTCCAGTACCTGATTCGTTGTTTCCAAAGGAACCAACTCATCACCATCTTCGTTCTGCACTGCTCTCATCATAAACAGATGCATCTTCCAAAGATCAGAATCCTCTTCCGAGTCTGTATCATAATCAGACACCACCTCGTAGATTGATTCTACTTCCGAGTCTAAATCGGAAATCTCTTGCTCATCAATTGGTTCATAAGCAAGGATTTCTTCCTCATGACTCCGGTCATCCAGGAAGACCATACGGAGTCTTTCCCTTCTTTGGTTCTTCTTTGGACAACTATCCGCTTTGTGGTCTTTTGAACCACAGAACCAGCAGCAATTGCAACTGCTCAAGGGTTTCCCTTTAGGACATCTAGGCTCTCTGCCATGCTTTCTTTTGAAAGCATCTATCCTATCTTTGTCCTTCAGGTTATCCCTTCTCCTTACAAACCTCCTTGGTTTGTAAGCAGAACCTCCTTTTTGCTTGCGCTGGAAGTCCTTTTTGGGCCAAACTTTCCTTTTGTTGTACCCAACAAACTTCCTCTTACGAGGAAAGTTCCTTCTCTGTAAAGAGTCTCCTGAGGTACTGCGAGTATCGCATCCATACCTTCCAGGCACATACTCTATCTGAGAACAACAGCTCTTGTTCAGGTAAGGTAGCTTCTTAGCTGCCTCTTTCACCTGGAGCTCAGTACACGCCTTCCGCATTGCGTACTTTACCGCCTGAATTTTTCCTCCGAGTCCAGAGACAATCTTCTCTTCACTCAGAAGTAATTCATAGGCCTTTTGCGCAACTTCTGGCCAAGGTTCTGGCAGTTTTGCAAAAAAGGTTCCCAATATGAACTGTTGAGAGACTACGTCCAGATTGTAATAATACTTCTGGAATTCACATACGTAGCTATCAAACCAGCACATATCGCAGATCTGTAGTTTAACCAGAGCTGTCAATGACTGCTCTTTTTCCACAGTTTCAGTGGATAATGAAAAACCACAGAACTCTCGTTTCAGGGCATCAGCGACTATTGCTAATACACCGTCAACCGTCAGCGCTTGATCTATTTTTTCCTTGATGTCTGTATGAGCCACCAAAGACTTCCAATATTTCTGCGCTGTTCCCATGAGGGCTGCCACACATAATTCATAGACTGCTCCAGGAGGAATTCCTCCTGCTGAGGCTGTCATTCGAATAAGTGATAACCACTCATCTATCTTTTCAGATACATGCTTTTCACAATCTATGTCCAGAAAAGCACCAGGGGTAATTATAGGCTTTAAAACATTATCTCTAGGGACAAACTCCTGTTTAGTCCTATGTGGATAATCAGGCCTGTAAATTTCCCTCTTCGCAGTTACCAGTTCATTAAACGTTCTGTTGTCTAAATGAACTGGCGCATCTTCTGCCAGACCTAAGGCTTTCCTCAGGTCTTTCGCCAACTCTCCACTTTGAGAGTTCAAGTTTGCACTTCGCTTTTGTGTGTCTAGAATGAAAGGAGCAACCGACTCCTTATACATTTCTTCCACACTTTTGCCTTGATTTGGTCTGGAATTTCTTCCTCCCAAATTCAATCTTTCGACTGGTTTTCCAGTTGTACTTTCCAGTCCAGAGGTCGCCTCGGCTTCAGGCCTCTTTAAACCTCTCTCTCTTTCCAGAGCGTCTAATATGTTATTGACATACAAGCCTACTTCCTTTGCCATTTGGTTTCGGCTTTCTAGACTTTCTGTGCTCCCTTGAATGGTCAGTTGAGTTAACACATCGTTTATACTCTTGCTCATCCCAAAGGGAGACAATCTAGACTCTGGAACGAACTCCAATCGAGATGGAGTCCCAGAAGGATTTCCTGAGGACTTTCCTTCTCCAGCCATTCAGAAAATCTTAACTAGGAGCTTTGATGGATATATTCGAAAATGGGTCAAAGTTTAGGATACAAGGAGATATTATCTAAACCTTAAGATAGATTGGAAAAATTTTGTAACTTTGGGATATATTTGATAAAGTGCCCTTATTTTTATAAAAAGTGTCGTAAAACAAAGAATAAAAAGAAGAAAGAAAACAAGAGAACACAATGAGAAGAGGAGGGGAAGAATTTTCTTATTGATTTCAAAATTTTCATTACAACTGAATTATAAAGTCATCTATTTATAGTATAAACAAATAAAACGTCTCGGTAGACGAAGGGTCTTGATGGATGAAACGTCTCGGTAGATGAAGAGTCTCGACAAGCGAAGTGTCTCGGCAGTTACTACTCGGAGTCATAATGACATTCACAAATATTCATAACCCTATGAGAAAAAATTGTGGTCAAGGAAAAAAAAGTACAATATTTTTATTCCCCCTCTTCATAGCCTAATTGTAGATCTTCAAGTCTAAGCATATCAATCTTATATCTAAGCTTTTCAAAGGTCGTGGTAGGCAAAGCCTTTGTAAATAAATATGTCATATTATCTGAAGAACGAATTTGTTGAATGTCAATATCACCACTCTTCTGGAGATCGTGTGTGAAAGGAATTTTGGTGGTATGTGTTTCGTTCTATTGCCTTTGATATATCCTCCTTTCAGTTGAGCAATGCAAGAATCATTATCCTCATATAATATCGTCGGGACATTCTTATTTACATGTAAACCCCATGATTTTCTAATGTGATGTATAACAGATCTCAACCATACACATTCTTTGCTTGTTTCATGAATCACTATAATCTCAGAATGATTAGTAGATGTAGCAGTAATAGTCTGCTTCATAGATCTCCAAGATACAGCAGTACCACCACATGTGAATACATAACCCGATTGAGATTTACCATTACGAAGATCGGATAAATATCATGCATCTGCATATCCTATCAATTTTGCTTCAGGCGTATAAGGATAATATAAACCCATATTCATTGTGCCTCGAAGGTATCTAAATATGTGTTTTATCACATTCCAATGTCCCCTCGTAGGAGATGAGCTATATCTTACTAATAAATTTACAGAAAATGATATATTTGGTCTAGTATGACTAGCAAGATACATTAGTGCTCCAATAGCATTAAGATATGGTACTTCAGGACCAATTAGTTCTTCATCATTCATTCGAGGTCAAAATGGGTCTTTATTTACATCAAGCGATCTCACGACCATTGGACAACTCAATGGATGCGCCTTATCCATATAAAGTCTTTAGCAGATTGATGGACGAAAATTCCATTTTTTAAATGCTCAATCTGCAAGTCAAAACATAACTTTATTTTCCTGATATCTTTCATCTCAAATTCTTTCTTGAGATAATCAACTGTTTCAGTCAGTTCATCTGTGGTTCCAATAATATTCAGATCGTCCACATAAATCGTAATTATTACAAATTGTGATCCAGATCTCTTAATAATCACACATGAACATATTGGGTCATTCCGATATCCATTTTTCAACAAATATTCACTCAGACGTTTATACCACATATGTCCAGATTGTTTCAATCCATATAAAGTCTGCATAATGTGACCGAGTTAAGGTCTCGACGATTTGAATTACATGCTTCTGGCATTTTGAATCCTTCAAAGAGTTTCATGTAGATGTCGTTCTCAAGAGAGCCATATAAGTATGCTGTAACGACATTCATCAATCGCAATGAATTGATAAACTTATCAAATATCTAAATGTTGTTGCATCCACCACGGGTGAATATGTCTTCTCATAATCAATATCAGGTCTCTGGAGAATCCCTTGGCAACAAGTCGTGCCTTATATCTGACAATCTCATTTTTCTCATTTCTTTTTCTTACAAATACCCATTTATAACCGATCGGTTTTACACCTTCAGGTGTACGGACAACATGTCCAAAAATTTATGCTTTGCGAGCGATTTTAACTCTGTTTCAATCGCATCTTTCCATTTTGGCCAATCATTTCTTTGTTTGCATTCTTCAACAGACTTTGGTTCAAGATCTTCGTTTTCATTTACAATATCGCATGTTATAGCATATGCAAAATTTTCATCGACATCGATTTTATCTCGATTCCATCTATTTCCAGTCAAAACATAATTGATAGAGATCTCTTCGTTTTCAGGTACTGGTGACTCTTCCGAAATCATTTTTTCAATGACTGGAGGCTCTTCTAGAGCGATTGTTCCCGTAGTTTGAGCCTTTATTTTTCTTTTTAGAGGATTTTTATCTTTGGAACCGTCTGGCCTACCACGTTTCACTTGCACATTAGGCTCATTTGCAATCTTAATATGTCTTTCAGGGATATCAATTCTAATTGGAGCATTTGCAGCTGGAATACATGATTTAGGTATTCTCTTAGGGTTAGTAAAAGCATTTGGCAATTGATTTATTAAATTCTGCAGTGAATAATTTTCTGAACTTCGAGGTCAAATTATTTTGTGCGAGGATCATAGTGAGCCAATGATAACTCACGCCGGATTATTTCCTTTTCCAACTGCTTATGCTCCCCTTTTAATGTTGGAAATGTCATTTCATCAAATTATCAAACGGCAAAACGTGCCGTAAATATATCTCCCGTCAACGGTTCTAAATATTTAATTATAGACGGTGATTCATATCCAACATATATCTCCAATCACTTTTGGGGTCCCATCTTTGTGCGTTGTGGTGGAGCAATGGGCACGTTTACCGCACACCCGAAAATTATTAGATAAGATATATTTGGTTCCTCACTATAAACCATTTCCAAAGGGGAGACCTCATTATAATTTGTAGGTCTGATGCGATTTAACGCTGTCGTGTGAAAAATAGCATGTCCCCAAGCATGTATCATGAGTTTTATTCTCATAAGCAACATCCTTGCAATTAATTGAAGACGTTTTATTAATGACTCTACAAGGCCATTTTGTGTGTAAACATGTTCTACTAGATGTTCAACACTTATCTCAATTGACATACAATAATCATTAAAAGTTTGGGAAGTAAATTCTCCGACATTATCAAGACGAATACATTTTATTGGATATTCCGGAAAATGAGCTCATAATTTGACAAGTTGATTAAGCAATCTTGCAAATGCTTGATTACGAGTTGACAATAAACCCACATGTGACCATCTTGTTAATGCGTCAATTAATACCATAAATTATTTGAATAGTCCACATGGTGGATGAATAGGCCCACATATATTACCTTGTATTATTTCGAGAAATTTCAAAGGTTCAATCCTAATTTTTTATGGTGATGGCCTTATTATCAACTTCCCTTGGGAACAAGCGGCACGTGAAAATTCATTGGGGAGAAAAATATTCTGGTTTTTCAATGAATGCCCACACGAATGATTAATTATTCCTCGCATCATTATAGCTCCAGGATGCCCCAATCGATCATGCCATGTAATGAAATTATTTTGGTCAACAAACTTCTGGTTTGTAATAGCATGTATTTCACCAACACTTAAATTTGTGAAATATAGTCTAGGGGAAACTGCGGATAATTTTTCTAATATACATTTCTTACCCGAGATAATATTTGTAATACACAAATATTCTTTATCATTTTCATTTGAAGTCTCAATGTGATATCCATTTCTGCGGATATCTTTAAAACTCAACAAATTTATCTGAGACTTAGAGGAATACAATGCATTATCGATACAAATATTTGTTCACCTGGGTAATAAGACATTTGCTCTTCTTGAGCCCTCAATGATTTTGTACTTCCAGATATCTTATTGACACTTGTTCTGTTCATTACCAAGACGGTAAAGAATTTCTTGCTTTTCAAAATAGTATGCGTTGATGCGCTGTCAACGAGACAAGTGCATTTTTCATTAGTGGGGGATTCGCTTCCGGAAACCTCCATTTTGCTGACTAATTACGCAGTGTCTTGCCCTTCTGGGAATCAAGAAAATTGAGGATTCTCTTCTGGGAATCGAGAAAATCGAGGATTCTCTTCTGGGAATCGAGTATCCACTTTTGGAAAATGATGATTCGCTTCTAGGGACTGATAATCCACAATCTGCTTCTGGGGACGGTGAATCCGCTTTTGGGAATCGTGGATCCGCTTCGGGGGATCGAGATTTGGTACGAATAAACTTTTCAGTAAATGTAATAAAGATATTGAAATAGCGTATAGGATTACCGTTTACAACCTCCACAAAATCGTTGAATTAGCGCCCTTTGAATCCATGAAGAATCCTGCAGACGATAGTCGTTTTTCTTTACTTTCCTTGCTTTTCGGTAGAGCTTTGTGCTGATAACGTGTTGTAAAACAAAGAATGAAAGAAAAAAGAAAACAAGAGAATACAATGAGAAGAGAAAGGGGGAGAATTTTCTTATTGGTTCCAAAACTTTCGTTACAACTGAATTACAAAGTCATCTATTTATAGTATAAACAAATGAAACGTCTTGGTAAACGAAGGGTCTCGATGGATGAAACGTCTCGATAGATGAAGAATCTTGACAGGCGAAGAGTCTCGACAGTTACCAATTGGAGTCATAATAAAATTCACAAATATTCGTAATAAAAAAATGTTTCACATTTCTTTTCCCAAAATAAAAATTATAGAGTCGATAATCGTTATTACCAGGGTAGACCATTGATATTTAGGATCTGGAAAGAAACCGGGTAGCGTGTGACTTCTTTGATTGTGGAGGTAAAAAGTAACAGGAAAAGCATCCGGGATTCACGTGTTGGGATATTGAAGTGTTTCTTTGAAAATTTTCTAAAAGAAAAGAGATGATGGTGGTGGTGGGGTGTGCGTTTTGGGTGACGCTCACGCCCAATAAAGAAAAAAAAGGACCAAAAGGAAATGAAATCACGTGTTTCCCGAGCACGTACCTCTCACGACAAGCTCCCGAAATCAATTCAAGACAATACTAAAAGAAAAAGAGAGAGAACTATTGATTGGTATTTAGAGAAGGCACACGTGATCTAAGCAACCATATGATTCGGAGGCCATCCCACTTTTATCCGGCATTCCACGGATAAGAGGTGTTTTGAAAATACGAGTGGGAATTACGAGTTAAACGTGGTCACTAATAAAATAGAGAACACGAAATAAACACAAAATACAAAGTACGCTGATACGTGGACAATAAGATGGGAGTTAATGTCCTGGGATATTTTTCTCCCTATTTATCAAGTAATGGGAAAAATAGATGAGAGTTAATGTCCTGTTACAATGTTTAAAATTCTTCTCCTGCACTCCGATTACCGGTTTGAGAAGCTTGTTGATTACGGTAATGAATCGTTACACGAAACGAGAAGACTAAGTTTTGGACGCAATTGTAACGTAGAGTAAGCGTTGTTGTCCAATTGGCGCTAAATTCTATCCATATATATGTCCCTTTATGTGTGATGCCGATGCTCTGTATTTGGTATAGTTGAAGATTACAGATATATAAGTGCGTTTATTAGTGAAAAATACCACAAATAAAAAAAGCAATTATAGAATTACTTAGCTAATATTTTTGTTAAGAAGTTGTCAATAGAATGAAAATCTTTGTTAAGCTTAATAAATTATACTTTTTTATATCAATAATCAATTATGAATAATTAATTTGCAATCTACCACGAAATCTCAGACGCTCACCCTAACACGATTGAAATGAATAAATGTGGTGTGACATGACATGAAGACAGCAAGATCAAGTCAGTCTTCACGATGGTGGTAATAAGAATATTCTACGAATCATTAGCTTCTTCCACGTTCAACCCCACGCCCAATCCCACCAATCCATGATGATGATGTTGTTGTTATTGTTAGTCTTGTGGATGAAGAAGAAGCCCTATGAATAATCAATCGGTGGAACCCTGCCTAACTTTCTTCCCCACCCACTACCGGGACATTCGATGGAATTTCATAAAGTAATAATAATCCAAACTGTTGACCCCCAGATAGTTGGCTCGCTCGGCCAAGTTGACATCGGGGGTGCATTCCTCCTATCAAGAGACGTCTTTGAAGATTTCAAAACCCTATAATAAAAATGGAGAAAGAGTTTTTGACTCGTCTAACTAAGTTTATCCCAAGTGAAATTGCTATTTATTATGCTTGGGGATGAAATCATTCGAAGAATTGAAATAGTCGCTTTTTATGGTCGCCTAGAAAACCGAAACTCTGTTTAGTTTTTTTTTTGTTTTTCAAAACATTTGAATGATGGATAATAGGTTAGTTTGAATCGAACGTGCTAAACTTGTTTAGTGGTGAGATTTATATCTAAGTTTTATGAGGTAGAATCAACGTTCAACCGAGAGGCAGGGAGGCGTGGAACTCTCTGTCCCATCGCCAATTCCAATAGAGTGGAACTTTGGTTGGTTTTCTTTACAACTGTTCCTTTCTGGGGTTAATGATGCCGGCTCCACTCCTCAAAGGATTCTCGAAACAAAAAATTTTGTCTTCTTCTTTTTCTTTATTCGCTACTTGGCCGACGCACAATCAATAAATTTTTAATTTCTATTCTGCAGCCGATAAGTTTGAGCGTTTCTTTTTTTTTTTTTTATCTTTCTTATATAATGTCAAGAAGAGGATTTGTTGCTGCTTTGGGTTGGGATTTTTCTTATGGTGTGAGATACGAACCATTCGTTGGGTTGGGATCTCGTGGTCGAGTCCAAATGCAACGACGTGGACAAATCATCTTAGTCTCAAAAATAAAAATTGCTTGGCTTTCTTTGTCACGTGAGGGAGGGAAGATTTTAGGGGTTTCCAGGAGCGTAGCGTGACCGGCCGATTTCATATATTTAAATCGTTGGACATTTATCTCCAACAGGAGCGCCCCCCCGTGATCACGCGCGTCATATCGGATTTTTCTTTTTCCTCCTTTTCCATCCCTTTGTTAGTTAGTAATATCCGACTCAAAATGAAACCCTTTTGTTGCATAAATAAATTTTAAAATTGACAAAAAGCTTCCGGGAATTTGGGGACAAAATCATATCGACCTGTCAACCCCTAGCGATTCCCATTTGTTGACGGTCCCAACTCATTCATTCATCATGACATGACCCGTTTGTTGTTGTTGTTGAATGTATTATATATAAAGGCCATTTTCACTAAAATCATCAGCCATTATGTCATGCTCTCCCCCCCACCACCACACCACCCACCTAACCAAAATTTAATCAGATATGTATGACTAGGGAGACCCACCCAGAAATCATATAATCATCTTGAATTAAGTAAATTTTATTTTTGTTATTCTATCTCCGTTGGGAAAGGGGTTAGCGTGGCATATGGGAGGAATATATTGAAAGTGGGTGGCTCGGTCGGTCGCTGAAATGAAAAATGGGTGTTGTTGATTCTTTTATTGTTTTTGGAGGTCGCCAAAGTCGGATTACGGGGTGGGGTGATTCTAGAATTGTTATTATAGTCGGAAAAGGGATTCGAGTAAAAGTGATGAACAACAAACAATTAGTCGTCGAACCAATTAATTCGTCTTAGTCATGCCACCCCCACAACCACCATTTCTCTAATTTTTCTAGGGGCCAAAACAAACAAATATTTAAAACTCTTTGGACAAAACGAATGAAAATATTTGTTACATACACAAAAATCTATAACAAAGACTTGATATGGCAACAATTTTTTTTTAATAACGTGCCTGCCTGGCAAGTGGTTGGTGATGATGATATCGAACACTCCATTCTTTCATCAGGAAACACGTTTATTGCTTATGAGTCTGTAAGAAAATATGTTCCTTTTTTAGTGTCTTCTTCTTGCTTTCGGTAAAAGTAGGACATGCCAATCCCACACCTCTTATTTTTCTTCAACTTTTATCAGATATTGCTTTTCTTTTCTTTTCTTCTTTCTTCGTGGTGGAATTCCCGACCACGCCGCATGTTATCTAGGCGCCGCACATTAAGAATACAAATGATAATAATGTCACGTACATTTGTTCAATAACGCTTTTTACGAGTCGCGTTATTTTTATCACGCAATCCGCGGGAACTTCCCCCCGGGACAAACTTAATCATGACTCCCACCCGAAGAAATGGTCTCTTTTTTAGACATTTTAGGTGCTTGAAATCGCGTACCCGTCATTAGTTTAAACCAGTCAGTCCACTTTGGTCCGAATCTTTTCATATTAGCTCGATCTTCGGGATCATTAAAAGGCAAGATAAATAAACAAAGAGGTTTAATTGGATAATCATCCTGTCCACACGACGATGCAGACGTGTCGAGAGGATTAGGTCTATGTTTTCTGGAAGGGAAATTCCCGCGGCTGAATATTTTATCTTCAATGTCAACAAATCTTGTTTGCGGCTTTCCACCTCGTTGTCATTATTGATGAATATAATATATAATTAGAGACCGTCGGGCCGTGATTGATTCAAATTATGTAGCTCAATGAGTTATTATAGTACATAGTTTTTTTCTTTGCTACTATTAAGTGTGAAGCTCAGATATATCATGCTTATATCATGTTTGATTTAATGACCAGTTCATGAAATCCATATTTTAGGAGTGGATTTCTCTTTACCATACTCCTCCAAAATACCCATAATTTCTTTTTTCTTTTAACATAAATTAATATCGACGTGAAATAAATTCGCGTTAGTAATACCATATTCGTGCGATAGCACTAAGGGTTTTGGTAGCCCCCTTCGATACCTAATTGTTAAGACCTGGAATTTTTCTAGATACAAATCCAAAACCGCACATCGACTGGGTATGAACAAGAAGGAGGACAAGGAAACGTCCCACACGTCGTCCGAAAACCCAACTTACCCAAAGTAATTAATCCCGCGTACGAGAGGTCGACCACCCACCCAAAGGAAATCCCAAAAGGAAACGTTAAGAAAGAAGGAAGATGAGCAAGTTGGAATGGAATCAAAACTACACAAAAAGGATAAGACAGGAACGGCCACGGCAGTGACGAGGACGACGATAAAACTAAAGAAAGAAAAGAACAATCATAATAATAGTATTTTACGTTTCCCACGATTCACACTTACGGTGTTAGGGTTAAAGGAAAAAATGGTGGGTTGGTCGGGAAGGGAGGGGAGGGGCCCCACCTTTCTGGCTTTCTTCATTCCTCCTCCTCGGACAGACACACACAGAAAAATGACTTGTTAGCTTAGCAAAACGTGTCCTGCTAAACAGATGAAACCTCACGAGTCGTGTTTGGTTTCCTCACCTTTTTTTTTTTTTGTTTATTACAACGGAAACGTGAATAAATCTCGAAAAGTATTAGTTATTCGGCGTCGGTATTTTCATCAAACCAAACCCCCAAGGCGGCAAAAGGCCGACTAATGGGACGATTCTTTAGTTAGTTTTATTGTTTTCTTTAAGTGGTAGGTTTTTTTCGGTTTTTTTTTTCTAAAAAAAATGAAATTGTTATGTCTGAAAAGTCGCACAACAACGTCGCGACCAAGGCAAATAGAAACACCGTGTCAACAAAGTAGCAGTAGGATTGAGAAAAACCAAAAAAAAGGAAAGATCCGAGCCAAGCCATCCCTCTACGTCACGGTTGTCGTCGTCGTCGCCCCTCCTTTATCGATATTCCCTATATATAAATTCACTCCCACCTCAATTCCCTTCTCTCCACCCACACACAAAAATTACCAGAAAACCAAATAAACCCTAGAAACCTTCTTCTTCTTCTTCTTCTTCTTCGTACATGGAGGATCCTAAGAGTACTAGCCGGAAGAGGACCAGGGAACAGGATGACCCCGCAGACAGTTTTGACCCCGTCGAGGCGGCCGAGGTTAAACGGCTGAGGGACGACCTCCTGGGGATCCTTGACGATGCGGATCTCGATCCCGGCACTCAGGACCTGGACTCCCTCGTCCGCAGCTTCCAGGAGGAGATCTCATCCTCTTCATCCACGTCCGCATCCGCTGCCACAGTCGCCTCGTCGTCGGATGAGGAGCCGACGGTGGTGGAGGTCGTCGACCTGACGTCTGAATCAGGGGAGCTGGGGTTCTTGCTCGGGGCGTCCGACGATGACCTCGGGCTGCCGCCTAGAGCCCGATACGACGACGTCATCGGGGACGCGTGGGACGGGGAGGCTGAGCTGGCGGGGGTCCCGTACGATTACGCGGTGGGGGGCGAGCTCTGGGGTCTAGAGGGATACGTGGACGGCTTCGTTGAGGGATTGGGGTTCGGGAGCGGCGCCCCCTACGGTAGCTACGATGGCGACGAAGGGTACGAGTACGTGGCTTACGATGGGGGGCTCTTCGATTACTCCGAGGTTCGGTTCGACACGTCCGATGATCTGTCCGGACTTTCTCCTTCTTGGCGTCGTGGGAGTATGCCGACCCAATGAGGAAGCCCAAAAAAAAGTCCGTCCGTCCATCGACGACGAGGTTTTATTGTATAAATTTAATTGGCTTTTATATTTTGAGTTTATATTACTATTATCATCATTATATTTGTTTCTTATACTTTGGGTACTTACTCTTACTGTAATTAGTTTAAAAGAGAAAGAATACGAGGGTGGTCTTGGCATAAAGTCTATTTATCATTCGTTGCAAGTGAATAGAAAAAAAAAATACAGGAAGAACCTGTAATAATAATTTCGTATTGTGTCCAATCAAATTGGCATTTAATAATATGTGATCTGTGTTCTCCCCCCCCCCCCAAAAAAAAAAAGGAGGAACACTATTTATTGGGCGAATCAAAGGACAAATAGATTTGGTCTCTTTGTAGTTGCCAGACTTCCTTGAATGGTATCCTGTGGTTAATAATGGATTATAAATATCTGCCAAATTAAGGTTTTTGAACATATTGTAAGAGATCTTAATATAACATAATGGGTGAAAACGAACCGAGTTGAGATCGAATACAAAGTGGGACTAGAACTGTAGCTCCATTGATTGGCGGAAAATTCAAGTGCGTCTGTTTTTCAACTTCTTTCAAGTTCATCTTTCTCTTTAAATAATTATCTATATGCCTTTTTAAGTGAGATGTACTCCCCGATTTAACAATTGTTAAGAGACGGCGGCAATGAGAACATTTAGCTTTTTTCTCTCCATTCACCAAAATTTCTTTAAAATCATCTCAAACCGCTAAAGGTTTCTTCCTTTTATTTGCTTTGAATGTCTCCTCTTCTAGTGCATCATTCTTTGTTGCATTATCAGTTTCACCAGCTGAATTTAGCTATATCATTTCCAATGCCTCCGTTTGGATTTGAAGCTCCTTTCCCAACTCGTTATTTTCAGCAACACCACTCCCTACAGTTGGTGCAGAAGACGTATAATCCATTAACATATTTGTTTCCGGTTGACGGAGCAAATAAAAAGAAGATGTGAGACCAAATGAATCCGGCACAAAGATCAGGGCTTTCGCCCAACAAAACAACAACCGTAACCCACCAAAAACAGAAAACCCATAAACGATCTGCTAAGAACCCATGGCCCTCCCAGGAAAGATCAAAACTCCTATTCAGGGCCAGATTTTCTTTATTATTTCTTGAGGACTCCAACAAACTACCACTGAAGGCCCAACTGCCATTACTGCAAGAAAGAGAAATTTTGAGAATTTGAGGAACTCATGCTAACATGCCCATTCATGGGTACAGAAATATACCCAGCTCACGAGCGGCTCGGTTCGTTTCCACCCCTAGGTTGGTGGACATCATAAAATTCACTCGTGTATGTCGAAGATCAATGATAATGTGTTTGAATTCCGTAATCATGTCTATGTGACTTGGCACATATGTTTGCGGCCAAGAATATGTTCCCGGAAGGAGACCCTGAAAACGTGCAAAAGAAAGGATGGCACATGGTGGAAATGCTTCGCTAGAGCAGTCTTAATCGATGAAGTATGGCGATGATAAGTCATCCCAACGGGCTATGGATATACTTAGGGAAGTGGATGCTTCCCGACTTTTCTATATATCGTTATATTGTAAGTTAACGAGAATTATATGTTGGCCATGATCTATTTGCTTCCCCGCCCACTTGATTTTGTGTGTTTGCGGTTGTTATTAAGAGGATTATTGCTATTACTTGACCTGATTTCAGGTCCAACACTCATATGAGTCCAAATCTCGTAAAGCAAAATCATTTTTTATGCTAGTCATTACTATGCATGTGAATTGCTTAATAAATCAAGATTTTCGAATCTGAACTAATTTTTTGGACTTAGACCACTATTCTAAAATTGAATGGCAAAGGCTCTGCAAAAGTTTTCAAACTAAAATGAACATGTTTTTGACACAGACGCCTTTTTTGTATATCGCCATTAACTCCTCTCGGAAATTGGAGACAACAAACGAGGTCCTGAATAGGTTCAAGTAGCAAGAATGGAGGGATCATTTCGACGCTAAAGCCGAGGGGCTTACAGAATGAATGACAGGCGAACTCGTCGGATCCCTTACGATTCCCACGCTCGCGTAAAAAAAAACAAAGAAAAGCTTTGCCCCAATAGTTGACGACCATATTAATAATATGTTCGGTCCATTTTGATCGAAACAATGATAAAGATAAATAGCCTCTTGTTTCAACGATATGATATATAAAATATATACGCAACTCAAAGCAATTTGTGAGGCCAATACTATAACAACGTGTATTTAGGGGCGGTTCCATGTCTTTATGGGACACTTCAACATTAAATCCACCACATTACTCTAATTAATCTAAAGAAACCTTAAGCATTATTATAATCAATATAAAAAAACCTTAAGCATTACTCCAATCAATCTAAAAATATCTTAAGAATTACTCCAATCAATCTAAAAAAACTTCAAGCGAATCAAGGCCTCGCGAAGAGGGCAAGGGCAAAGGGATGGCAGGTTCGGATATTCGTAAGGAGAGACTTATCAGTAACCATATAAATGTGCTCAAAATTGCTAAATATAAATAAGAAATATTTACAATTTTAAAATAAAAATTATTTATATAAATAGAGAATAAATATTGTATAAAGATATTATAAAAATATATTATATAAATTATATATGAAAATATATTATGTCAGGTTCCAAGCTCTCCATGTTGGTTCCGAGGTGAGAACCTGGAACCGTATTGCCGGTTTTCAAAAATTTATAACCTAGTACATATCCGATCTATTTAAGAAGCTATACTGACACCGACCCTATGGTACCGATTTCAACCGGTTCCCGATTTTACCTAAAACCTGTGCTCATCCTATGTGTATTCACGTGTCCAGCCTCATGAAATAAAAAACCAAGTGTTATTGGGTTCTTGAGAGGCCCATTATCTTTGACACATTATTAGGACGATCCAAAACCTTTTCTGGACCCATAGGAAGCCCCCCTTCTCAGTACCGGCTCAACCCCTCGTCATCCAAAACTTGAATGTTTCAAAATTTCAAGACATACAGTAAATTCGATGTAAATTAACGTGCGAATGAAATAAATAAAATATAATCTTTATGTCTGCAAACATAAAACTACCCCTTAAAAAAAAATAAACTTAAAACCGTTAAAACAATTTTCTAATAATCATTTTTATCGGTAAGTACTAGAAACCCTGACAAGAGAACGTTATAGTCCACGTCACCACTTGCCATAGCCAGGCTGTAATGATCACCTCCCCACCACTCGCCTTACCGTCCCTTGGGAAACACGAACAATTTGTAGACCGTCGGATATGTCATCCGACGGTCAGTGAGAAAGGGTAGGGGGAAGCAGGGGAGATTTCTTGGGCGAGGGGTTTCTTTCTTACATTTCCTCGATTTGTCTGTAAAAACGACAAAGATGACGTCATCAGTACCCAAGACGGTAAACAACAAAAGTGAAACAGAAGTCGTATTATTCTAATCCTTATCGGCTCTGCTGGACTGCGGTGCCGGGTGGGTGAATTACGGGAAAAGGGAGAGGGGGGGACATCGGTGGAGTTTTTGTCCGGAGGAAGAGGGGAGAGGAGAGGAGGAAGGGGGGAAATTCGGCCTTTCGAACGATGAAGATCGTGGTGAAAACCCTAAAGGGAACCAACTTCGACGTCGAAGTCAACCCCCTGGACTCGGTCTGTGACGCACACGGGCTTTCTTTTCTTTCGATCTTCTTCCCGAGGGTTCCGTTTGATCCTTGTCGAACGATGTGGGTTTTAACTGTGCGTGTGTGTGGGTGGGTGGGTGGGTGGTGGAGGTTTGATTCGGGGATTTTTTTTATTGCCTACTGCGATTGGTGAGGTGAGGCGGAGTGTGGGTTTTGGGTGTTGGTCTCGGTTTATGGTTTCTTGCAGCTAATTGAGTGTTGTGGAGGGATGGTTTTGGGGCGGGGTTTTTCTTAATGCATTATGTGCGCCTGTTGTCTCCCGATTGGTTTGTGCAAAATTTACTGATGTTCCAGTATGGCATTCTGGGAGCTGGATTGTATGGGGATTCCAAGTTAGTGGATTCAATCAATTAGTGCGTGTATGTTGTGTTTTGATTGATTTGTGCGGCATGGACGGGTTAATGATAGGAGTGCTGGGATGTCTGCTGAATTGTGCATGTGGTCGACTGTGGACAGTGGGATTTGAAGTTAGGGTTCATGGTTGATTGTCGTGGATCTGCTGTGGGCATATTAGTTTGTGCGTCATTGACAGGTTGTTCATACAAGTGAGGGATTTTGTAGAGTCGATTTTTGGCTCAGCCGTGAGCCCATTGTTTTTCTCTGATTGGTTGATGGAAAACCCTGATTACTTTAATCCAGGTAGCTGATGTAAAGAAGAACATTGAAGCAGCCCAGGGAGCTGCTCTGTATCCAGCGTCTCAACAGATGTTGATTTATCAAGGGAAAGTCCTCAAAGATAATACAACATTGGAGGAAAACAAAGTTGCTGAGAATAGTTTTGTGGTTGTAATGTTAACCAAGGTAAAATATGAATCCTTTTGTTTGCAGTGTTCTTTCAGTGAAGCACGCGATGTTATTTCCGTAGGGCCACTTCTGCTACTTCATGTGGACCTTTTACCCTTTGACTTAGTTGTGTGAAGCTTGTTTATATTTAGTGGACAACATGTCCATCATTATTGAGAAGAATTTAGGCATAGCTGTCATAGTTCATAAAATTCACCTGATTCAACAAATTATTCCGTTGGAAGTCATCATAATTACTTTGATATGATAGGTTTTGCATTACTATTGACTGTAGGTGGAAGATACTATTCTATGGTTATTTTTCCCACAACATTTTTTTCTAGCTAGTGAATTAGGTGTTATTCAGCCTCAAGTTATGTTTCTCAGGTTGCATAATGGATAAATCATATAGTATCTGGATTGGTTACGAGTGCACAGATTAGAGGTTCTGGATTAGTTAAAAGTTAGGCATTGGGGGAACTACTACCATATGCATTGGATGCTTTTTTTTCATATTTAGTTATTCCATTAGGTAGTCTGTAATACATAACCTCTTAGGCTTAAAAAAATGGATGAAGAAACGTATTGGAAAAACTAACTCAGTGATGCTCGTTGCAGACTTTCTTTTCGGGTGGGCTAGATTTTAGATGGGGTAGGTTGATGTAGATGCTTCCTCTTTTGTTGCCTAGTCATTTGACAACTTGTGCTGTTCATTGCTATATCCTGTGATCCTTGCTTTTATCTCTTCATGTTACTTCATTGCGCTGATGTGTTTATTCATTAGAGTCATTATAGGATGGCACAATATCGTATTATAAAAATATTCCATTCAACCTTTCCTCTAAATTATGTACGTGAAAACCAGTCCACCCACCTCAATTTCGTCCCAACATGCTTGGTGGAATGGACGTCCATGTGGGGATGAATCTCGTCAATGCTTAGTGAGGCACTTCAATATGTAAAACAGTGATAGCATTTGATAGTTACTGGTTATCCCCAACTGGTCTTGTTTCGTAACTAAATAAAGCCTGGATTGTTGTGAAGGGCATAATTCAAACAAGTATCGTTATAATTTTCCTCTGGTTCAGTGACGTCCTGTTTACGCTACGATATTTGCACTATGGAAATCTGATAACTTGAATTTAGAAAATCTTTCTGCATAAATGATATTGTTGCACTTCTTGAACTCGTCAACTTAATAAGTCATGAATTTGATGATACCTGTCGTTGACTTATATATATTTGCTCAATTGTTAGAATAAGAGCTCAACCGGTGAAGCCTCAACTGCCTCTGTGGCACCACCAGCTAAGGTATTTTCATTAATTTCTTTGTGTTAAATACCGTTAACTAACCATATGTATTCGGATTGGGCATGATATGTTGTGCAGTTTGTAGAGGACCTTTCTGATGTGTTACATATTGTTATTATTTCTCTGATTCCTTCCTCACGGCCTTTCAAATTTAGGCTCCAGAAACAAATGCACCTCCTGTCACCCCAGTGCCACCATCAGCTTCACCTCTAGCACCTGTCGTCTCACCAACGTTAGTCAATCTTTTCATTTTTACTTTTCTGCAGAAGTTGGTTTTGAATTCTGATGAGAAATTATCAATTACATTCTTCAGTCCTGTATCTATTACAACACCTGCTCCTGCACCGTCTCCAGCAGCCGTGTCTTCTGTGTCGTCCGGGTAAGTGGACCTATATTTTCTTTTTCTTTTGAGGTACCCGGTTGCTTCTTTTTTTATCTGATCACCAGCCATATTTTTATCGCTTCTCCAGGGCTGAGGCTGACGTGTACGGCCAAGCAGCATCTAACTTAGTCGCTGGAACTAACTTGGAAGGTGCAATACAACAGATTCTGGATATGGGTGGAGGCACTTGGGACAGGGATACCGTTGTTCGTGCTCTTCGTGCTGCTTACAACAATCCAGAAAGAGCTGTTGAATACTTATATTCGGTGCGTGATTCGTTCCGTTATCATTTACATATGTTTTTAATATGTTAGTTTTCTCAGAGCCTTCTAGCTGCAGCTTGTTGTGGAGGATGAAGTATTCCATGTTATTCAAGATATTTCTTAAACATTTTCCTTATCATTATTGTTTCTTGTTAGCTACTGGATGGCTGTTAGATTTTTGTTATGCTTGCTTCAATTGCATGTTCATGGCTTCCTTTATTACGACATGTTTATATATGCATGTCTTAGTGGATGTTGATAGACCTGTCCGTGAGTTATTCATTGTGTTCTCATCTTAATAATTTGCAACAATTAGGGCATCCCTGAGCAAGCTGATATTCCAGCCGTGACTCGTGCTCCTGCACCTGGACAACCTGCAATTCCTCCTGCACAACCTACACAGCCTGCACCAGCTGCAGCAGCTGCACCTGCCCCTGCCCCTGCCCCTGCATCTGGGCCCAATGCAAATCCCCTGGACCTCTTTCCCCAGGTTGTTATTATACTTTTGAGTTGAAACCAATAGTGGCTTTGGTTTTCTACTTCTAGCAACACCTATGCACAGAGCAGTTGATAGCCAGTGCGGGTTAAGAGGTTATTTCCATGCCTAGATAGTGCCTTTCATTACTAGGTCAAATTTCTTTTGACTATAGGGCCTTCCTAGCGTGGGCTCTGGTGCAGCTGGATCAAATACTCTCGACTTTCTTCGGAACAGTCAACAGGTTAGACTGCCTCGTTGATATCTGCTCCAGATTTGGGAAGACCAGAGGTGTTACTGCACTTACTCCCGGAATATTAACAATAAACCATTTCTTTCCAGTTCCAAGCTCTACGGGCCATGGTACAAGCGAACCCACAAATATTACAGGTTTGTCCTTTAAATGATCGAGTTTTCTGGCATGATTCTTTCGTGGCTCACTGTTTTCTGATGCACAGCCGATGCTTCAAGAACTTGGGAAACAAAATCCACACTTGATGAGACTGATCCAAGAGCATCAAGTCGATTTCCTTCGCTTGATCAATGAACCTGTGGAGGGTGGTGAGGGGTAAGAACACTTTCCTGTTTCCGCCAATAGAAAGTATTCGAAGAACAGTATCTCTAGTGATAAGACTTTTTCAGGAACATATTGGAGCAGTTGGCATCATCCATGCCACAGGCAGTGCAAGTGACACCTGAGGAACGAGAGGCGATTGAGAGGGTACTTCCGTGCATTTGTTTTTCTTATCAAGCTTCCGTTTGCCTTGGCTGCAAATTTTCATTTTCACTTGTCAAGATCTGTATGGGGGAACAGTTCTCTTTATTGTTCTGAAGGCATTTCCATTGTTATACTCATATTAAGCTGGTATGGAGGGCTCAAAAGAACATCAGGGCGGCATAATTATTGGATTCAGTTATTAATTTTGTTCTTGATTCCAACCTTACAGACAGATGCATTTGCAAAATGATTATGGTGTGTTACATCATCACGTCACGTGTACACTTTTTCAGATGGCATTGTTTTTGGATTTACTGAAGTTTGATATTTTATATGCCAATTTATGTTGCAATTCGTAGATGCTTTTGATCTAATAAGCGACTTTGTTCTTTTTGCCAGCTCGAGGGCATGGGATTTGATCGTGCAATAGTCCTGGAGGTGTACTTTGCATGTAACAAGGATGAGGAGCTGGCCGCAAATTACCTACTGGACCACATGCATGAATTCGAGGATTGACGGTTAAAAAAAGTGTGATGCCCCTCGTACCCAGGCTATTTCCCGTTATCCCTGCTCTGCTTCCGATCTCCGTTCTAATCCCCTGTTCTTTGACAGTTTCCAAGTCATAGAAAGGGGTTGGGAAAAGCATACGCCCTGAACAGATGATGATGTAATGTATTCTTTCTTGTTCGACGACTCCGGTTTATCCTTTTTACCTAGTGCTATGAATCTGTGCAATACATAGTTCTGTGGGTAAAACTCATTTGTCGCTGCATGGACCAGATTACATGTGATTTCTTTTCTTTTCATTCCAGAACTTGCAAGCGGATAAAATTTGACTTGATTAATGTGAAGTTGCGGACTGAGATGAAAAAAGCATGTCGCGCCCGTCGATCCTGCTAGTGATCCAACGAATATATATAATATAGTCAGGGATGTCCACGGCCTTCCGTAGCCTTCCTGTTTCAGTTATTGACCCAACGGGGAAGCGAGATTTGAGTAAATGTGGGCTTAAGATTAGCACAAGATCGCACGAAGTAAAGCATCCAGTTCAGGCAATTCCCAACTAATCGCAGGGTTGTTTTATTACCGTAAAACTTAAAATTCCTAGATTAATTTTAAATTATAAGCTCGGTATACTCTGGATTTTTACGGTTTCAAAGTTGTTTATGGAATAACTACTTTCAACCATGCTAAAAGTAAACTGTTATTTTAAAATTGAAGTCTAAATTACGAACTTAGAATTAATATTATTAGTCTATAAAGTTTAGATTTAACCTACGGTATATGTTAAATTATTTTGCACCTATCGATCGGGCAACAAAGCTCCTTTTTTGTTTTTACTTTCAACGTACAGGCGTCATGGTGCACCCACCACCACAAAAGTGACTCCCGGTCAAACCTATGACTTTATTCAAAATTGGGAAACCAAAAAGAGAGAGAACTCATATTCCCACGTATTTTTGCCTAAATCATCAGTCATATTTCTCAAAGTGGGCGGTAAGACGCTTCCATTTGAAATTGTACCTTTTCTTCGTCTTCTTCTTCTTCTTCCCTTTCTGCCTCCACCAACTTCGCCCCCATCGCGAAATTTCTTCGAGTCCACGTGTGTTCTATACAAGGTGGTCGTAATGGGCAAGAAAATATTAGGAAGTCCCTGTCGATTTCTCTAAAACATTAGTCCGATATAAGGTAAGTTACGCGACATTATGTTCCTCCCACCACACGTGTGCAAGCAAAGTCACTTACTCGTTAATGATCGGTTGATTCAAACATAAAATTAATATGTGTATGTGTGAATGAAAAGATGGGTTTTGAACTTATAAATAGTGGGGGCTTGGGAGGTTCATCTTCATCGCCCGGAGAACATAACCATGGAGGAGATACGAGTCCAAGGTTGTCCTAAGATCAGAAGACACGAGGGAGGAATCATCACAATGCCCTTCATCTTGGGTAAAACTCTACTCCTTCCTTACTAGCCTTGAACGAGACATGGTTCCCTTAGTTATGTGTAATGGCATTTCGTGCAGCGAACGAGGTCTGCGACAGGTTAGCCGTTACCGGGTTCTTCTCAAACATGAACAATTACCTGACCACTCAGCTTCATCTGCCGTCCACGAAGGCCGCCAACATCTACACCAACTTCAGCGGCATGGGGAGCCTCACGCCCTTGATCGGCGCCTTCATAGCTGACTCTTACGCCGGCCGCTTCTGGACCATCGTGGTCGCTTCCTTCTTCTACGTCGTGGTAATTATGATTGCTACTGTGTTTAAGAAGCGGAAGCTTGAGGTAGATGTTGATTTGTTGTCGTTGATTGCAGGGAATGACAATTTTGACACTGTCAGCCACTCTGCCGCAATTTCGGCCTGCTCCATGTAGACTTAAGGATCCAACAGTGCCGTGCCAAGAAGCCAATGGATACCAGCTGGCGATATTATACGTAGGTCTGACGCTCGGAGCAATCGGGGCTGGGGGCATCCGGCCATGCGTAATAGCATTTGGGGCGGACCAGTTCGGCAAGTCAGGCCCGAACTCGAGTGCAAAGAAATTGAAGTACTTCAACTGTTACTACTTCGTGATGGGGGCGTCGGTACTTGTTGCGGTCACCCTTCTTGTGTATATTCAGGACAACGTTGGATGGAGCGTGGGGCTCGGGATCCCGACAGTGCTCATGCTGATTGCTACGATTATCCTTCTCTGCGGGTACCCACTTTACCGGAAGCAGGAACCATCAGGGAGCCCGTTCACGAGGCTCTTGCAGGTGGTGGTGGCGGCCTTCCGGAAGAGGAAACTGGCAGCCGTTCTGGATGCTGACCTGCTCTACGGTAACGACGATCTCGATGCGTCGATCTCTTTTGGAGGGAAGCTGCACCACACTAAGCATTTCAAGTGAGTTTTCTTATACATCCAAGGCTTGTTAAGACTGTGGTTTATTCCGTCATCTGCACATGCGTAGGTTCCTTGACAAAGCGGCCATCGTGGCTGATGACGATGACCCGAAGTCACCGAACTTGTGGGCCCTGAGCACTGTCCACCGTGTCGAGGAGCTCAAGTCGATCCTCCGGATGTTCCCCATATGGACCTCGGGAATCATCCTCTTCACCGCATACGCACAGCAGAGCACTTTCTCTATCCAACAGGCCAACACCATGGACCGCCACATCTTCACTCCAAAACTCTTGATCCCATCCGGGTCCATAACCGTGTTCACCATAACATCTGCACTCTTGACGATTGTCCTCTACAACCAGATCCTCGTCCCCGTTGCACGCCGATTCACAGGTCTTGATCATGGCATCTCATTCCTCCAAAGGATGGGCATCGGGCTGGCAATCTCCACCCTTGCCACCCTTTTAGCGGGTTTCGTCGAGGTTCACAGGAAGCACGCCGTCTTCAGTGGCTCTCATTCTAATCCCCCCAACCCAACAAACCCGCCCATCTCAGTCATCTGGCTCGTGCCGCAGTTCGGACTCCATGGGATCGCCGAGGCATTCATGGCTATCGGCCAGCTCGAGTTCTTCTACGACCAGGCGCCCGAGAGCATGCAGAGCACCGCGTCCGCTCTGTACTGGGCCTCGATGGCGGCCGGGAACTACCTCAGCACACTGATAGTCACCATGATCCACAAGTACAGCGGAGGAGGGAAAGGTGGAGGGTCGAACTGGCTCCCGGATGACGACTTGAACAAGGGGAAGCTGGAGAACTTCTACTGGTTGCTGACAGTTATGCAGGCTGTTAATCTCGTTTATTACATAATCTGTGCAAAGTCGTACACTTACAAGCCAGTTGAGGTTCGGACAGAGAGGGTGGACGTCGTTGTCGATGTCGAAGATGGCAACCCACTTTGACTTTCTAACATGCAGAGACTATGGAAATTTCATATTACAGAAATAGCTTAACATCATGGATTATATTTACGTGTGCAACTTGTCTCAAACTTTGTTGGGTTCTCCACCGTCAAAGACATTGATTCTAATATTCTCCATCTTCTTTCGAAAAGCTTTGTATTCCTTCCACAGTTACCGCCCGAAATTATACTTCCTTTTCGGAAAGCAGAACCACCACCAAACAGCTCAAACCATATAGTGAGGATCTCCTCATCCTCCAAACAGATCACCGCCGCCCAACACCATGTTTGGAGCAACCACGAACAGCGCTCTGATCCAGCGGAACCTGCCGCAACTCGTTGGCTCCCACACCTTCCTACCTCTCTCGGAGCCGAATAGTCGACTCGTTTCTACAACTTGTTTCTTAAAGGTTACGGGCCTAATTCCTTTAATTAGTGGATCTGCTAACATCGACTCTGTACCGATATGTTTAATAACGATATCGCCTTGCTTTACTAGCTCGTGAACCTTAAGATACTTAATCTCCATGTGCTTAGAACCACCCGTAGTTCGGTTATTCTTGGAGTAGAACACCGCAACATTGTTATCACAATATAACACCAATGGCCTAGCAATGGAGTTAACAATTCTAAAGTCTGAGATAAAATTTCTGACCCAGACAGCATGAAAAGACTCCCCATAACATGCAACAAACTCTGTCTGCATAGTTGAGGAAGCTATGAGAGTCTATTTAACACTTTTCCAGGAAATAGCTCCTCCAGCCAACATAAATATGTAACTTGAGGTAGACTTCATGTCATCAGAACAACAGGCAAAATCAGAATCTGTATATCTGACCACCACAAGATTATCTACTCTCTTATAGACCAACATGTTAGCCTTAGTTCGTTGCAAATATCTCATTACTTTCTTAGCAGCAGTTCAATGCTCCATTCCCGGATTAGACAAATATCTACCAAGAACACTGACAGGAAAGGCAAGATCCAGTCTAGTACAGACATGAGCATACATCAAGCCACCAACTGCACTGCTATGGGGTATGTCCTTCATGGATTCTTTCTCAATACTATTCTTAGGACATTGACCTTTATTGAACCTATCTCCTTTCACTATTGATACCTATCCAGGTTTGCAAGACTGCATAGAAAATTGCTCAAGTACCTTATCAATATAACATCTTTAGCTCAGACCCAGCACATTTCGAGATCTATCTTGATTAATTTCGATTCCAAGCACATAAGCAGCATCGCCCAAGTACTTCATATCAAATACTCTAGATAACATTTTCTTAGTTTTGTGTAACAATGCTAAATAATTACTTGCAAGAAGGATACCATCAACATAGAGGGCAAGAAAAATGAAACTACCCCCACTAGTCCTCATATAAATACACTGATCAAACAGATTCTCAATAAATCCAAATGATGATACCACCTCATCAAAATTTAAATACTATTATCGGGAAGCCTGCTTTAATCCATAAATGGACTTCTTTAACTTGCAAACCATATGCTCAGATCCTTCTACCATAAACCCTCTGGTTGTTTTATATAAACACTCTCCAAGAGGTTTCCTTTGAGAAAAGCTGTTTTCACATCCATTTGGTGTAACTCCATATCTAAGTGTGCAACTAGTGTCATCATAATTCTGAATGCATCTTTAGAGGAAACTGGAGGATAAGTTTCCGTGTAGTCTACACCGGCTCGTTGAGTGAATCCCTTAGCCACTAGCCTTGCTTTATGACGTTCAATGTTTCTTTTGGCGTCTTTCTTAGTCTTGAAAACCCATTTACAACCAACCGCCTTTTGTCTAACCGATAATTCTAAGAGCTCCCACACATCATTAGCCATCATAGACTGTAATTCATCTTTCATTGCATCCAACAATTCATTGCTTTGAGGTCCGCCGACTGCTTCCTCAAAGTTTATGGGATCACTCACTAGTCCACCGCAATCTTCACCAAGGAAGACAATGTAATCATCAGATAAAGCAGGTCTCCTCACTCTAGTTGATTTCCTCATGGGAACAATTTCTGTAACAACCGGAGGATTTTCAACAATCGTATCCTGCTCCTCTCTGTACACACCATCCGATGAATCAATATTTCCAATAGGAGCCGCTACAACTGTAGTTCCTGTAGAAGCTGGTATGGAAATGACAACGAAATTTCGATCATCGGATGAGGTAGCAGGAAAATCTCAAACATTTGCAATGTCATTCTCTAGAAATTTCGCAGTAAAAGACTCTATTACTTTATTTACCCTCGAGGGACGATAGAATTTATAACCCTTATATCTTTCCGGATATCGAATGAAGTAGGCACGAACAGTTCGGGGATCTGTCTTTTTCTCAGCGGGATTAAATACTCTCACTTCAGTTGGACAACCCCAAACACGAAAATGATTAAGACTAGGCTTTCTTCCGGTCCACAACTCAAATGGAGTTTTCTGCATAGACTTGTTGGGAACTCTATTAAGAATGTATGCGGCTGTCTTAAGTGCATGTCCCCATAGATAGTTAGGCAAGTTGCACTTATCCATCATACTCCTTACCATATCCATAAGAGTTCGGTTCCTTCGTTTGGCCAAACCATTCTACTCAGGAGTATATGGTATAGTATATTGCGGTACAATGCCACATTCTTGCAAAAATTTAGCAAATGGCCCCATCTGCAGTCCGGAGCCTGTATGTCTTCCATAGTACTCACCACCTCTATCCGATCTCACAATCTTAATTGTTTTCTCCAATTGATTCTCAACTTCTAACTTGAAGACCTTGAATTTCTCTAAAGCCTCTGACTTCTCTTTTATGACATACACATGGCCATAGCGAGAGAAGTCGTCTATGAAATTGATAAAATACTTATTTCCACATAAGGTAGTTTGAAGAGGTCTACTGATATCTGTATGCATAGTCTCCAATAGACCAGTACTACGTTTGGCTTCCTTCTTTCGAGTCTTTGTCAGCTTTCCTTGGATACAATCAACACATGTCTCCATGTCACTAAAATCGAGAGAAGGAAGCAAATTGTCCTTAATAAGGCGTTCCACTCGCTCTTTAAATATGTAGCCTAAACGTTTGTGTCACAACATCGAAGACTTCTTATTCGACAAAATCCTTTTAGGCGCTGAAGATTTAGCATACAATGATTCAATGCCATATGAAGGTACCAAATTTAATCGATAAAGGCCATTGGACAATGTCCCACTACCAACAACCTTTGAATTTAATGACAACTTCATAAAGCCAATCTGAAATAAAGAACTAAATCCAAATTTGTCCAATACAGGAATAGAAATCAAGTTTCTCCTGAAAGTGGGAATATACAAAACATTCTCTAAAATAAGTTCAAAGCATGAATCTAAAGGAAGTCTAACAATTCCCATAAATTCAACGGCAGCTTCGGCGTTGTTTTCCACTTTCACCTTGTTTTCATATTCATTTGGCATCACTTGCCTCTGAAATCCCTACAAGGTCATAGCAATATGAACAGATGGATCGCTATCTACCCATCATGTATTCGAAGAAACATCGGCAATGTTTGATTCAAAACAAACCAAAGCTGATAGTTTACCTCCCACATTCTTCTTTTTTTTTTTTCTTTTCAAGCCAATTATTATATCGGTAATAGTCTTTCTTTAAGTGCCCTATTTTCTCACAAAAGAAGCACTTAATGCCACCTTTAGCACTTACAGGTGCATTCTTTTGAATTATTTTGTCGTGCCTTTGTCCAACACATGACTTCTTAAAAGTTTGAGGCCCTTGACTGTTCTGTGGCTTGAATTCCTTTTGAAATCTCTTTCTTTTATGAAAACTTGAGCTCGCACCGGTCACTACAAAAACACTTAGCCCCATATCTTTCTTAATTTTCTCCTCCTAAGCTACACAACGAGTGATCAGTTCATTCACTGTCCAACTCTCTCATTGAGTATTAAAAGCAGTATTGATCATTCCAAACTCAGGAGGCAGAGAACTGAGGATGCGATGAACAATATAATTCTCCAGTGAATAAATTTTGTGGGCACTCAGCTTGGACTGTACATGCACCCATCTCATAATATACTCCCTCACATTGGCAAAATCCTTGTAGGCCAAAGCATTCATCATCTCAAGCAGATGTGTGATCTCTGCATTATCAGACACCTGATATTGATCTCCAATGGCAGGCAGAAGAACCTTTGCATTAATTGTCTCCGGTAGACCACTAAGAAGATGATCCGGGATAGACCTTTTCATGGCCCGCATGCACATTTTATTTGCATATGTCCATTTCTCATAATGTTCCTTCTCCCGGAATGAGCTTATATCAGTAGCACCGCAGGTTCATCAACTGTAAGCCCCATATCCTGATTAATGCAGCCCATAACAAACTCGAGATCTTGCTTCCACCTCTTATAATTTGAACTACCTAAGACATCTATGGTGGTAGCATTGTTGCACATATTGAAGGAAACTGTAGAACAAAAGTAACGCAACCATTAAGTGTTATGAGCCTCATAAGATTGATCAATTAGATTCAACAATTATGAAGAGTCCTCATACTCCAATGTCAACTCCCCTTTGGGTAGAGAAAACACATAGTAGAGAAACCTTCCCATAAGGATCAATAAGAAACAACAGATTTGACAAATTCATTCCCTTTGTGGAATAAACAGTCTAATCCAATGATCCAGAATTAAAAGAATTCCCATACCTGATAACGTGTCATAATGCATGATGCACTTTGGCGAAATCATACATAGCATAATGTGCTTTAATAAAATTGTGGGAAATTAATACATGCCACCTTTTAAGGAATCACTTCCTGTCACGTACAAGTGAGTCACTTTGGTAGCCAAACACTTGCAGCATATTATGATGTTCCTTCGATAAATAAATGTATGTATAAATAATTACCAACTGTCACCATAAACGGGTCACTTTGACAACCCAACCATTCATGGCACAACATGGTCATACTTTGTCAGGCTCATAACGTTTGTCACATTAAAAGATTATGTGTGACCCTTTACTCGTGTTTTATACGTTTCCTTCCACGAGTCAAAAAATTAAAATGGTTGGCGTAAAGCAAACTTTATAATATGTGCAACCATTATTTAATGCCTCAAGTTTTATGTGTGTGTGTATATATATATATAATAATAAGATATTATTATTATTATTATTATTATTATTATTATTATTATTATTATACATAGGTCAATTGGACATAGCAGGCCAAACTAGCCCAGTTTTATTTATATCACATCAATTTACGGGGCATTCATTTATGTACAATATCCACATTGATTTCTTCAGTTGAATAGATAAGGATACTTCTCCCGAATTTTAGCTTCTGGTTCCCAGGTTTCGTTACCCTGCGACCAAGCTATCCTAACAACCGGTATTGTTTCTCCTCGTATCTGTCTAATGCTATGATCCAAAACTACCATTGGAATATTGAGATCTTCAACAGTTGATATATGCTCTGCCACAACGCTTTCTGCATTCTGATCATGGATAGTGTTCATTTATTCTCCAACTGTTTAAAAGAAGATCTGTCCAGAATGACAATCTATCATGCTTCGTTTTTTCTTCATCCACTGCATTCCAAACATGACATGAATTCCTGGATCCATGTCGGTGATGAAAAGATTATCTTTAGTAACTAGAGAATCAACTTGCACTTCACAGTCATGACAAGGTCCCCACGCTTTGACGGGGATGTCCTTCCATGAAGTTATTATTGATCCATATTCAACTCTTTCCCAAGTCATTCCCATTTCTATCACTGATCTTTTTGAAATAAAAGAGTTCCATATACCTGTAACAAAAACTGTTCTCAGTTGGTGACCGTCAACCCATACGTCCTTTTCCAATTTCCATGAACTCCAAACTGGTTGATTGCAACCCGCTGCCATCAGATACCTTGAACAGAGTTTCTATATTTCTTTGATGGCTAAGCACTTTCTGAGATTTAATCGCTCACACTACGATTGACTACTCCTATTTATAATGTAACATTACCTACTTCACGAGGTATATTATTATTATTATCATTATTATTATTATTAATATATATAAATTTTAAGAGTTGAAGTAAAGCTTCCACTTGAAGCAATGGTTCTGACTGTTTTCAATTTGATTTATATGGCAACTTTTGTCGCTTTAAATATTATAATATTTATCAATTTCAATCGGCGACCTTTGTTGCCTATAACGAATATTATACCTACTTCACGAGGTATAATATTATAATTTAATGTCTATAATTTAAGGCGACCTTTGTGCCATACCAAAGGTTATTGCCCTGCCTTGCCACCCATGGATAACCCAATAGTTCTCAGTGCACCTGTTACTCTAGACACTAGCCCCTCTTTTCGTAAATCCACATCTTCCCGATTAGATTGTTTATATGAAATTTCTCACCAAAATATTTCAGACAATAATCAAATCACCGACACCACTATCCCTTTGCTCATTCCATACACAGCCTTCAGACAGCCCCATCCGGCGCATAAGATCACTCATACGCCAACCTGCCTCCTCAGTACTTGAATCTATCAAGGCCAGCAAGTTTAATCAACATCATATAATGGCTACACAGAGGGAACAATTTGTATCCCTTCAATAGCCTATAGACTGTCCACGACAATGGTCCCATAAAGGCTACACACACCTTCATTTCGGAGCCATCAAACTAGCCTTGACGTACCATGGTAGAAAAGGTTTGCCAGTAACGGCAAGAATGGCTTTACTGGACACAAGGTTTGTTGAGTATCAACATGCTTGCATAGGAACTATTGAGACCACCTTGAATGCAGGAACAATATTTGTTACTTTATATCCTAACTTCTGCATGTCTCTACAAGATCCTAAATTATTAACAGCCTTGCAAGTACAGTTACAGATTTGTGGACCTCAGCAGGATCCAAACTCGATAGAGGCTACCCTGCACTGTCAGATGTCCTACAGAGTATAGAATCATGCTTTGGATCTTAAAGTTCCTAACGAGTCTAACGATGCTTTAATGATTACAGCTGATTATCATCACCCGAGCACTCCTACTTGTCTGCACATACCCAGACAGATCTAAAAAATGAATTGCTCAAACTCCTTCCAGAAAAATGGGTGACGAATTACGAACAACTGCGGCAACATGTTAGACCAATCCAGTCTAAAGAATTAAGATTCATCAAAGAAAAAGATGGATCTGTGACAATCAAGTTTGATAGGTCTCACGAAAAGGATGCATCTACGCCATCCATCTTCCCAACAATGTTTATGGTCCAACCAGTGCCAAGTCGTAAGAAGCCTGACTCGTAAATAAGATCATTCACTCTTTTGATGGACATGGAAAAGAATTCTACTTCTTCAAGGATCCCCATACGAACCACTGTTATTGGGATGATTGCAATTGTGGTTGCTATGAAAAACCGGAAGAAGATGATTATTCTTCTTAAAAGAAGAGATCAGCCCATCGATCACGTAACCTTCCCGAGTCAGACAGTGACAGTGATGATGAGGACGAGCTAGGCCAGACGACTATTGTTAAAATCACACCTCACCAAGAAAGCTACGGTGATTGGTAGTATTTGATGGACATGGCTAGAAGAAAGAGGCCATTAAAGAAACCATCAAAGGTACTACCTTGCTATCAAAGTATTCTTAAATGGCAAAAGAAAAATTCATCTCAACAGGTAATTCCTAGTTCCTAAGAGGCACCAGTATCTGCTCCAGTGGTATCACCAGTTCCAACACTTGGACCGTAGAGCCTAACAACCTCTTACGCTCAGGAAGCTCTTAGAATGAAACAAGAGCCTACATCGCTAGTACCTAGCATAATGATGATGGGTCACACAGGTTTTAACTTTCCTCCTATTGATGAACATACTATTGATAACGTTCGCTATTCTGCAAAGATTCCCATTCCCACAGAGCTTGACAAAAATAGTCATCCAATACGCAACAGTACTGCTGAGACAGTCCTCAACTGGCAGAGCCAGAACGCACTAGCACAAAATTCAGCATTAAATACTATTTGTCATAAGATAAACTCTGTGCAGGATCATCTACAAGGAACAGAAAAGTGCTTACATGAAAAGCTAGCATATCAGCACAATAAAACTCATGAGGTATTACAATCCCTCCAGAAAAGGTTAGATAATTTTGAAAAGGGTAAATTTTCCTCATACTTCAGATCTGATCCAGATGTTGAAGTAGCTAAGCTTAAAAGACAAATTAAGATGATAGAAGATAGAGAAGTGGAAATTCCAAAAAAACCAAATGTTTCGGACTTCTTGAATTTTGGAAGACCAAAATCTAACGATTCGGACTTCTTGAATTTTGGAAGACCAATTGTGTAGCCTTTGTCACAAGTACAGGTCAGGACACAATCTTTTTGGAGAACTTGGGAAAAAAGGATGTAGCTGAATTAAGAAATTTGATACGAGAACAGCAGCGAAAAGACCGGAGACGTGAAGAAATACGAGAATGACAAAAGAAACAGGAAAGCTCTTCTGAGAGAAGACCTTCGTCAGAATATAGATCTTCACAATACAGATCTCCAAGTCCAACTCCTCCGACTCCTCAACTGATGATAAAAGAGAGGGAAACTCAGCCCAAAGAAAATCCGAAGGAGTTAGTACCAAAATGAGTAACATAATCACTTGCTTCAGTTTCACTAAATGATTCATCAGATTCTACACCCTCTGAGAATTATTCAGAACTAGAATCCAATGACTATATTTCTCAGAATTCGGACTCTGCTATTAGACATTACTTTGAGAATTCTTCACAGATTTTAATGGCAGATAAGCCCAGAATAGACGATGAAAGTCTACCAGAAGAATCAAAAGATTCACCTCAGATTTTGATGGCAGACAGAGGTGAACAAGGACCTATAATTGATGATCCTATAGATGAAAGTTTTTCAGGTCAATCTGCAGATAGACAAAGGCCCCGTTTGAGATCAAGTGAAGCAACTCCTACACTCAAGTTTACTTTTGATGACATCCCTTATACAAAATGGCCCCAGCGTATTCAAGACTTTTACGCTTGGTGTTTGCATAAGAGATTGACAGTTTTTTCTACATCTGACATCCTTGCAGACTTAACATCCAGGTCTATAGGAACCCTCCTAATTTGGTGGAGTTTGTTTCCAGAAGCAATTCAGGTACAAATGATGAGCCTTCCTCTTCAGGATTTTATGGGAAACCTTTATACTCATTTTATTGAAAGTTCTACTAATATCTTAGAAGAAAAGAGAATAGAGTTTTTCCAGAGAAAGTGTTGTTCATACAAACTGAAAGATCTTGACAGACACTACCAAAAGCTTTTACACTTGTTTATAAACCTTGGATGTGATGATTCCTTAAAGCCATTTTTTTATCTTCAATATCCTCTTCAATATCCTCAATGGTTGAAAAAGGATTGAATAACAAGAATTTGAATATTGTTGATCTCATAGTTGGACAGATACAACAAGAGATTAACGAATTATGTCAAAGAAGAGAGATCATTTGTGGATTCCTCAAACAGGACAAGAGACACGATACAATTTGCCAAAACAAGTCGACAAGGTATAAAATTAAGTGTACAAAATGAGACTTGTGTGATTGTTCAGGAATTATAGGCTCTAAACCCGCAAAGCATAAGCTCATTAGAAGAAGACAGAACTAGTAGAACCAACGGTTCAGTCAAAGGTATAAATAATACAGAACTCCTCCAAAGAGATGGAAACGCTATTTGAGGAAAAAGAGGACCCCTGGAAGAAAGTCCTCCAAATGTTTCATTTGCAATAAGTCTGGTCACTTTGCAAAGAACTGTCCAAAGTGACAGAAGAAGCTAATTGCTCAAATCGAGAAGTTCTCTGGCATTTCATTAAATGATGATGATATTGAATCAGTTTTCTCTATTGATGATGAGCCGTCTTCACAAACAGTTTGTTGTCTTGAAGGAAATATAGACTCAGAAGAATCAAGTTCTGAAGAAGAGTCTTATACTTCCTCCACATCAGAAGAAGAAATTACTCGAAGGATATGTACTATCAGCGCTTATCCAAGCCCTACAAAGTTGCATGAAAAATTCCCGTACATAGCATCTTATCCTAGAAGAATACCATCCAGTGAGTCAATCACAGAGCTTGGAGAAAATTCTGAGGAGCCCAGAGAAACATTCCCTTTCATAGCTGCCTTTGAGGTCTCCCCTCACGCAAAGGTACAGACAGATATACTTCTCACCATATCACAGGCCTATACTGACGATAGCTTTTATTGATACAGGAGCATCAGAAAGTTTGATCAATCTAAGAATAGCGCCTCCAGAATTTCTAGTCCAGAAGAAAGGACTTTTATGGCCGCATCCGGTGAACCATTCTACACTCACCTTAAAACTAAACCCTTGAAGGTTATGATACTTCCCACATGTTCTGTAAGAACTTCTCTGATTGCTACCGACCTTCCAGGGAGAGATATAGTTTTAGGTTGGGATCTTTTACAACTAATGCCCAATCTCAGGATTTTGCCCACATGAATAAGATTCAAATGAAATTTCAAGCCTTTTACCAGAATCACAAGGATGTACTCTATTGAACCAGTTGAACAAGTACGAAGACTGTTCCAACCATCTTTTGCAGATAATCATACTGATTTCCTGTAGAAATGCCCAAATCCCTTATGGCAGAACCCAAATTTCTTCATCAGATTACCATTCAAACAGAATGACGATATCAATCCCACCAAAGCGAGTCACCCTGGTATGAATCTAACTGACTCTTATTTAGCAAAAGAAGAATGCAGGGCTTTATTGCAGCAAGGACTAATTGAGCATTCAAATTCACAATGGGCATGTGAAGGATTTTATCTCAACAAACGATCAGAACAGGCCAGAGGTAAAAAGAGACTAGTCATAAATTATCAACCTCTGAATTACTTCTTACAAAATGACAAATTTCCACTACCTAACAAGTCAGCCTTGTTCTCATCTCTAGCAAAAGACAAGGTATTTTCTAAGTTTGATCTTAAGAGTGGATTTTGGCAAATAGGTATACACCCAGATGACAGATGGAAGATTGGATTCTGTATTCCCAATGAACATTTCCAATGAACAGTCTTACCATTTGGTTTGAAAACTGCACCTTCATTATTTCAAAAAGCCATGACACGTATTTTCTGGTCTATACAATCCTCAGCATTAATCTACATTGATGATATTATATTATTCAGTCCAAACAAAGAGTCCCATGAAATTTTGCTGAAACAGTTTATTGAGATACTCCAAAAATATGGAATTATGCTTTCCGAGAAAAAGGTGAAATTATTTGAAACTTCAATTGAATTTCTTGGCATGAGACTTTCAGATGGCAAATATCACCCTGGACCACATATTGCTCAAGAACTGCTGAAATTCCCAGATACTCATCTAACAGTGAAACATGCTCAATAATTTTTGGGAATTGTGAATTATTTACGAGATTTCGTGCTTAAGATTAGCAGATATACTAGTCCACTTGAAGCCTAACTAAAGAAAGATGCTTAGCCATGGGGATAAGCCCAGACAAAAGCAGTCCAATATATGAAAACACAGTTACAACTCCTTCCGCCACTACAGATTCCTTCCGATGGAACTCGAGTGTTACAGACAGATGCCAATGATCTTTATTAGGCAGCCATCTTATTAGAAAAAAAGGAAGGTAAAGAACACATCTGTGCTTACAAATCAGGGAAGTTCAGCCAAGCAGAACAACATTACCATTCTACCATCAAGGAAATACTTGCAGTAAAGTATAGTATAAAAAAGTTTGAATTTCATTTGGTTGGATATCACTTCATTGTAGAAAGCGATCTCTCTTCATTTAGCTCAATGCTCAAGTTCAGAAAGAAGAAGATATCAACTGCACAACTGCTACGGCTAGCAGAATGTTTTTCACAATACTCCTTCACGGTCAGACATATCAAAGGTACTTCCTGTCCAGGCCTATTGATATTACACATCCTACTTTGTTGGAACATCCTAAACTTCAGGCTATGATCACAACTAAAGTATATACGCCACAAGAGTACGCCTCACTCCCTCCAGAAGTTCATCGGTATGGCCAAATAGAAGATTTATTATCCAGAACTTCTATGATGATGCATAAGTACTTGGTTAAGATTTTTAGAAAACATGAACAACTGTTCTTCCCAGAAGATGGAATGCATCCCAAATATCCTTTCTTACAAGTCATTCCAATCCATCCACTTGATGTCTTTCCTATAGAGCTGAAGTGGTTTTTATGGTATTTCTTTCATGCTTACACAGTTGCTTTAGAATTTACAACCACAGAGATACTCGAATATTTGAATTCTCTTGGAAATCTTCAGATGTATACTCCGCACAGAAGGCCTCATGCATATCTTGTAGAAATATTATCTTGGTTTGCACCATTGGTACAATGGAAAAATTGGTTTGAAATTCACATGGACAAGTTCACAAAGTACCCTAGAATTAATGCCTATTCAACTTATTTATTTCGCAGGCACTGGATTATGACCAAGGACTCCAAGCAATAGTTGCAATTAACACAGTTGATGATTTTGCACACCTTCCGCATTCTTTGACTATATGTGCAGAAGACAGTTTTTCAGATTGGGAAGACTCCCTTGCAAACAACGAACTTTTGAAGCAAAGATTATGCAGCGAAACGGATTCCCTTATTTGACACATGAAGAAATTGTTCATTCTCGAATCCAAGACTGTCCTGAATCATGTCTATGAACTCCAATGTGCACTTCATCATTATTCACACAACAAGAATAATTGGGATGAGTTGGCCGAAGAATTTTTAATTTAGGTTGATCTACAACAAGAAGGCCCAGGATCGTCCTCAAGCACTAAAAGACAAGACCACGATCCAGACGATCCGGACCCACATGGAAAGCGTCCCAGAAATAATTAAGGACCGGCTGGCACAAACTCATTCAAGCGCATGTGACAAAAGGACAAAGATGCTTTAAAGATAAGGTTGTACAAAGATGCTTTGAAGATAAGGTTGTACAAAGATGCTATGAAGATATGCTGTCAGCCAAGGACGATAAGATAAGATAGCTTTGTAACTTTTTGTAAAGCTAGCAAAGGCAACGTGGCTTAACCACATCCTAGTTTTCCTTTTCATCTTGTAATATAAATACCCCTCGATCAGAAGAGAAAAAAAATGAGGGGGGAAATAAGAAATAGAAAAAAACACTTTTCTTCTACCACATCCATGAGTTTCTAAGCTTCTCTGAAGGGCAATAATCGCGACAGTGGCGTCTTAGTTCTCAATCTCTCAGCATCCTCTCTACCTTCGATAAACCCAAAAACATCCAAAAAACCAAATCTCTCTGTTTTCTTTGGTATTGTCTAACTTTTCTTATGTTTATGATCTTTTAGTTACTTAATGTTTTATGCTCTCAACTGTTACCTACTGGTGCTATCTCTTGCCTAATCCCGAGGGCTTTGGTATTAAGATGTCTTATATTCCTTCACTATTTGTTAAGGTGTTTTGTTTCAGGTATTTGTTTACTTGATAGAGTAATCTCTGTTGATCCGTAAAGCTGTCAACAGGCTATAAGTGACCACATCGCCGTCGAAGCCAGGAGGGCTGTTAGGCAACAGGTCCAGGGATACTAGTAGTAGGAGAAGATATGAGACCTCCATTAAGAAAACGATGCCTCTGCAGACCGCTCTTTCCAAAGAATTGGAGGTTATATAGACATTTTATTACTGAACTTTCTAATACGGAATTTGAACAACCTCCTTGGAACTGCCCCAAATAGATCAAAAGAATCCTGCATCATATCCAATGGTTAAGTAGGTACATAGAGTATAAAGCCACCAAATGCATTCTCAACCAGATCCATGCACATCTTGCATATGATCTTTCTTCAGACCCTGATAAAAATTGGTATCTCTATCCTTATGAGGGTCATTATCTTCATGGTTGGAAAAAGCTTCAAGAGCATGTATATTATCGCACATTCCTCCTCTGGTATCGTAAGCGGTACCTCTACTGGAACTCCTTTTAATATCTTCCGCTTCGCATCTTATCCAAACTTTGTTTATTATCTAAAGCTTGTTGCTTATCAACTAGGATTTGTTGTTTGCACTCCTGTTTGATCCTGTATTTCCGATCAAGTACGACTCATTGTCTTGAGTATCCACTCATTGTCTTCTGTATCTTTTTGATGAGTTGTTAGCCGATCGCGTAATAATATAATATTCAATATAATCATTCTAATTCGTACGTTTATAGCATAGTTATCGAGATTACGCGTATTGATATTACACTTATCGAGATATATCATATTTATCCGATAGCGTTGACAATATATATTATTACAAGCTATAATTTAATAATTTTGTTGTTTATTGTCAAAATTTGTGAACACGCGAAAACCCTTAACGTAAGTTTAAAGAGTACAGCCTCATCGGCCGTCATCATCAGTTTAGTCTCGATAACCAAGACAATAAAAAAAAATCAATGAAACAAAACCAAAATTTCTTTTCAAGATCGTAAATCCGCGTAATCCGCTCTGATACCACATGTTGACTATCTCATATAATCAGAGAAACCATAAATCGAACAAAACAGCTGAAAATTTGATCGTTTACGCGGGTTTACGGTCACCGAGAAAGACCAAGGAAAAAGGAAACGTACCCGTATTCATGGTATTTGCCATGTCGTGAATCAGAAGAAAGAAACTAGAGCGGCGTAGATCTTCTTCCCTTTTTCCTTCCCGCACGGCCGCTCTCGATGAAGGAGGCGAAAGAAAACTGACGATCGAATCCTCTGAGTTATCTTCCCAGAATCTCCGTGTATATATATGTGTGTACGTGTGTGGTTTTCTTTGTGAAAAGACAGTTTTGCTCTTTAATATATAAAAGTATGAAGGACAGATGAAGTGACCTAGCCGTAAATAACTATAATCTGTATAACCTATGGTCTTATCCATCAATAGACCACATGATATAAATGGCCTACACCCAGCCACAAACCACAACAAATAAACGAGATGGGCATATCGCAATAACTTTATTGATCACGATACTTTAGTGGGATTTCATGCTACGGCTTATTTTTATAAAATATAGTTTGATAAAATAAAATAAAAGTTAATATAAAAAACTATACAATTAATGGCAGCCCTAAAATTCCAACACTTCATGCAATTAACAGGAACACTTGAGATCCATCTTTCGACTCGAATGAGGGTTTGCAGTGTCAAGCGATCAAACTAAGCCCCTTCATTCACCTTGCTAGGAGGAAGGATAGCATCGAATCTGTCCACACCCAACATATCGAGGTTGGACAAAGTGAAGGTCTCTGAATTAATACGTAAGATAAAATGGTAGTCACTGCTGGATCTTCAGTGAAACAAAAACATAGGAGCTCTTATTTATTAAAAACTAAGAAAATAGATATGCTTCGCAGCGGAATTGTATTCATGGGGCTGAAGTTGCTTCGAGAGAGCCTTGTCCACAAGTTCCTTCCATTTTTGCAATAATCCAACTACAGCAAATAATTCCTAGGAAAAGTATCAAATCTCCGAACCATAAGCCACATTATCCATGGAAACCTTGCGAGCAACCTCCACTTAAAGCAAATATTCTCGTAAAATGAAAGAGCTGAAACCTTACAGCATCATGAAGAACTGGAGTGATCAGCCCACCATTTGATAGCCACAGCAATATGGCGGTCATTGTCACACCTTTCTGCTTCACCCGAGAAACGAAAGGGAGCCATTCTCAATAACACGGCAGTCGCAGTGCGGAAACATCTGCAGAGGACATTGCTTTCGCCTTTGCATGACAATAAGATGATGTATCATAGTAATCGATGCACCACTGCCAGTAGAGTAGCTCTTGACGACGAGGGAAGTAAAACACTAATGTAATATCCAAACTTGCATAAATTCCGTAATCAATCACTAATCAACCTAAAATTAATGGATCACATCAAAAGTGAAAAGGATACAAATCAATAAAAAGCAGAAACGTTATCTTGGACACGGACTTAGAGCCCCAGTCCTCCACACCAACAGCCACAAGAGGCTCCTCCCAACAATTAGGACACCCAAGGCGTGTCCCCACTTCTCCAACTCCGCCGTACTCTCCCACCCATCATGGAGAACCGTTCCCCACATCAGTTTCACCACCTTCGTCAGCCATAAGGAGTCCTGAGAGTGACCCTGTCGGTCCCACGACTGCAACAACAACCAGGAAGCCTAGTCCTTGGCTCTTGTTCCAACCGTTAAACTATATAATGTATAAGCAAGCCTCACCTAATAATAACTTAAACTTTTAGGTCAAACGGTAAGGTTTCTACATGGTATCAGAACGGTCACAACTTAAGTTTTAAGGTCAAACGGTAAGGTTTCTACATCAATGACAACGGTGTCGCCTTCCTTGTCATCTCAACCATCTTGGCTTGGATTCCGTGGAGCCACGGCCACGTCTAGAGAAGCCTTCAGCATAGACCCTCCCCAATCGCGCTGCCTCCCTCATCTCTCCAGATTATGCTTCCCAGGTCGCTGCCACCTCCAACCAGCACCCCCACCCCATGACTACGGCAGCTATCCACCACTAAAAAGGAAACATTAACTTCTCACAAAGAGCATACAAGGCATTTGTCGAAATTGGATAACCGACTCTAAAGGTGGGTACTAACAGACGCTCGACCATATTATTCGATACTTTCTCCTGCATTGTTGAGAACGGTACTATGGATGATCTCGGTAGGGGAGGTGGTGCTTGATCGACATCGTCGTTGAATCTTACGTTCTAATCTCATTCGTGATACAAAATATGTGTTGACTCGTGACGAACCCAAATGGAGAAGATGATATTCCATTGCCATAAAGATAGAGTTACAATACACAATACACCGCATAGGGATATAGGTGGTAAGTGATTGTATGTGCTTATTCACTTATAATCGGGATTGACGGGCAACGACAGGCTTACGTAGTCCACGTTGATTGTGTCGTACTTAAATGAAATGTCACAATTGAGGGCAATAAATTATCATACGTGAAAACTCCTTGGAGCCTCCCATGCCTACCGCCGTTGTAGCATCAGTCTTAGTATAATGCCCTCCGCGGCCTCCACGTCTACAGGTGGGGTTAACCCGCAAAAAGTACCAGTCCCAGCAATCTTATTCAAATCCACCTTACGCTGCTTCACAAGCTTCTTCGCAGCAGGAATGCTGACGAGCTTCCCCACCTCCTCCAGCAGCAGCAGAGAGGCAGCTTTGGCCTTGGCCTCGGCGGGGATACCATCATAGAAGGTCTCAACGTCCATGTCAGCCTTGTCGGGCTCAACGAAGCTCTCGTCCTTGGAGAGGATGTCTCTCTGGGACTCGACCCAGGAGACGATCTTACCCTCGGGAGAGCGGGGGAGGGAATTCGCCATCGGAGGCGGAGGAAATTGATTTTGGTTTTTATTAAAAATGGATGGAGGCTAAGACATCATCGACGACGAGGGATGAGAGTGGAGCCCTTTTGCAGTTCCGTTGTCCAAATAAGTACCCGAATCCTCCTCCAATCCAAGCCCCGCCGAACAGTTGGGAGAATTAGGCCCCCTCCCCAAAATCACATTCCTTCCAAACAAGCATGTTGGGGGGTGGGCTACCTGCAACCGCCCGTTGGCGGTGGGACGCCCGCCGTTGTTTGGTGTGAGGGGGACCGACGGGAAAAGTCAAGTCGCCCCAATAATTGGCGTCGGGAAGTTCTTAGCTGTCACACAGGTATTAATTAATACCACCACAAATGCACATTTCAAGTTCTTGTAAAATAAAAAATAAAATTAAATAAAATATCCATTGGGTATGTATGTGTTGATATTTTTGTTTCATCCCCCTTTCCCTATCATGTAGCTGTCCCCCACACCACACCCAACCGCCACCCCCCTCGTGGGTGACGTCACCCCCGACTTTGGCACCTTATCCGGCCGGCTGATTTGGACCGTGGGTCCAATTCAACCAGCTACCCCTCTTGTTTTGTTTATGGGTTGACCCCATCTCATTTATCTAATAGTCCAAAATTTTTTAATATAATGAAAATATCATTTTCAAAAAAAAAAACGAAAATAGAAAACGAATTCGGTTTCCTATAAACAAACAGGGCCTAATATTTCATGTTGGATTAGTCTAAACGGTCACCCCGAAAAAGGAAATTAAACGATATCGCAAAGAGGAGACTTCGTGTGTTTTAATTGGAGTTGGGGTGAAGTTACCAGGAAACTTCCTGTTCAAACCCAGTGACACGTGGCGGATAGGAACGAAGACGCCTTTCCAAATTGAGTGGACGGATCTTGGAGGGCTCACGTGGTTTTGTCCCCCCTCCCCAAAATGCGCCAAAAATTCAAATTGCCCACCACGAGGCGTCGTCACGTGTTTTATTTCAATATGTTATTTTATGAAATATAATATCGAATTGGGTGTTTTCGAGAATTTCGGAGAACGGGTTGAAATAGTATTTCGAAAACAAAATTTCCTCCGGATGCATTGAACTGGTGTTTCGAGTATCAAATTCTTTTTTACTATATAATCGGGCGAATTATAAAAGTTATTCCTGATGAAATATTTTTTGTCGAACTAATATAGCTACTAATAATAACGTGTTTGTTATGCATGCGGTTGCGGGTTCATTTACTAGGATGAAAAGGTTTTTCTTATTAGGGAATTTCTTAACCGGGATTCCAATTTACCTCATTTAATTTTATTTTCATTTTTACGACTTCTTCCCTGTTCCTTTTTTTTTTTTTGACGGATCAACTTTTTCAGCCTAAAGTAAATTACATATAAATATATTATCCGATTATATAGTAAAAAAGCCCCATTATAGAAACTGAACTCTGTGGCAGGAACTATTATTTGATTTCCTTCCTTTTTTAATGCCCCCAAAAAACAGGATCAATCATTCAAGGCTCCGAATATTACAGATCTCATAAATATCATCGGACGTTCTTATCCGCAGTCATCTCATGCATTGTTATTCCCCGAGCCGGAATATTCCCCCCGCCCGCCCCCTCAATTGGACTTTCCCTTATAGAAAGGTTCTAGAATGATCCGAATAATATAACCCCCACCCCAACTAATAATAATTACATATTTATCCACCCCCTCAATTAACCGATTCGTTACAAATACTTAATACGGCAATAAAATGAATTATTAGATAGTATCGGGATGCGATAAGCATGAATCCGGGGGGGGGGGGGGGGAGTGGTGCGAGCCATGTTGTAATGATCGAGCTTAAAAAAGACACGGCCGTTTCAACCCAAACCCGCGGAATTTCAAAAGAGGCAAAGCAAGAAGAAAAAAATAAATTAAAAAGAAAAAGAAGCCAAGGAGAAAAAAGGGAAAAGGCCGTCCCAAATTACAGCTGGCGTAGTCAAAATCCAAGTCCCCATTTTGCCCCCTCCCACCGGCAATCGCGGACTCCTCTAAACCCCCCCCTTCCTTCCTGTTTAAGAAAAGAGAAATAACATTAACGCCGCGTCCAACGGTTCCCGCTTAAATTTTGTAGGAAAGCGCTGGAAGGGGATTTAATGTTTTTGTAATGAAATTAAATTGCTGGATGAGGGTAAGGATGTAATTTCACTCTGTGGAAAGGGGGATGGTGTAGATTGGCGCCGCCCTGGTTTCCCTTGCGCATCGCTAAGATCTAATCAGGGCCGTCCATTTTCCTCCCATCACCAAACCCTAGTTAAGCTCCCCCCCCCTCCTCTTCCCTTTTTTTTACATCATCTTCGTCGTCGTCATTTAAATCCCCTTCTCATCATTACAACAGTTGTCCGTAATTCCCCTCCTTCATCCTCTCGTGTTCCTTCCTCGTCCCTTCCCTTTCCGTTTCTTCTTCTCCTCATTCGGATTACGTTTTCTCGATCTGTTTTCTCTGTACCGGCGGCTGCGGTGGTGTTCATGGAGGAGGGCGGTGCTTATCTAGGGTGGGTGGAGGAGACGACGGCTGTTCCTCCCAAGGGGTCGAGGCGCGAGGTCAGGTTTTTTTTACTCAGGAGGGGGGACGGCGGTAAGGAGCTGGCTGTTGTCGGCAGGGAGAAGAGCCTTAGGCACATGTCTTATTACCTCCTCTTCGACCGAGGTCACCTCCTCAGTTGTCCCCCTCCGTTAGGGGGATTCAAGTCCAGGAGGCAGGTCGTCGATTGGCTCAACTCCGTTGTTTCAGGTGAATAATTCGTTTCCCTCTTAAGTTTTCTTTGTGCCTTGCTTGATTTGAAGGTCTTCGTCTACGGGACGGCTCGAGGCGTCGAAATTATTCCTACCTTGGCCGTGGGATTTTGTTGTTTTGGGCTAAGATTTCTCCTTTTATCTTCCCCACTTCTTAAATTTTTTTTTGGGGGTTATTCTATTTCGACGCCTGGATCCCTTGGTATGCTGGATCCGTCTTTTTTCCGGGGTTTTTCTTCTGAAAATTTAGTCCCCGGTTTTGTTGTCAGATTTCCGTTCTAGAAAGATCTGCTGGTTATTATCTTCCGCTTTGTTGATTCGTTCTCTGTGATTTCCCTTTTTTATATTGAAATGGTCGTTCTGTCTCAGATTATCGTTTCTGACGAGTCGGTCATTTGAGGATGAAATTGATTTTAGCGGATTGAAAATTTTTCATTTTCGTGGCGTTTGGAATTTTGGGTTGTCTGGAAGTCGTCCTGGGGTTAGATCTGCTTCTGTCCCTCGAATTTATGCGAATAGGGAGGTTTCTCTTTTGTTCTCTGGTCTAAACCTTTTGTCTTGTACATTCCAGTTCCAGTCATGAGAGTTTAGAGGATGGGTGTTTGTTTTTGGCAAAATCATGGGAGTAAAAAGGATAATTATGGGAGGATCTTGATGTTCTAGGGGCCTGCTTAGACATACTTGTCTTGTGACGATACCACGGACAGACTATAATATGAGCTGGAAGAGTCCCTTTTCCACTTTGAAATAGCTGGTAGAGGATTCGAGAATGGTTATTAGCTCAATTATATATATCCCATTTTCGGCCCGCTTTCTGAACCATTCTGTAGGGTATAGATTTTTGAACGTAGTGTTGAAAAGACCTAATGTTACTGAGACCTGTTTCTCTTAACCAGTAGTTTAGTGATGTTGCATGAACTCTTCTCATCTGCACCTTTTGTTATCAATTTGGCATTGATCGGATGTAGAACTTGTTACCTTCAGGTCGGCCATCTCCACCGAGTCATGGTTATCTGGATACTAGTTCTTCGGGGAGCGAAGGAGCCCAGTTTTTAGGCCCCGGCAGCAAGGTACTATATTAAATCCCTGCACTTGTCCTTGAAAACAGTTTTATCGTTGTGATTTAGGGGCTGCCCTAAACTCATTCTCTCTGAAATCTGTTCTTCCCTCAAGAGTCCTTTGGATGTGTAGTTATGTAGATTGTCGGTGAGGAATGTTTTACCTCAAGTGTAGAGAAATAACCTCTTCTGAAATATACCAATTTGAGGTCGATATTTACCTTCTTCCTCTGTAGAGGCAGCTTGTTTTCCTTGGATGGAATGCCTCCCTAAACAAGCCTCCGAGAAAGAAAGGTATGAGATTGGGAGTTGGTCGACAATCTCATTGGATTTATCACCTCAGCCTGCATGTGCTTGTGATAAGCCCAAATCGCTTCTATGAACTAGGCACCTATCTCTGATTCAATTTGTCATGAGTCTGGTTGAAGTCAACCATTGTTCTGCATTTCCTTCATCAGTCCACTTTAACCTTCCTTTCTAGGCTTTAATTCTTACAATGGTGTCCCTGCTTATTTCAGGATACATTCTCTTCCATGTTAGGAGGACGGACAATGGAAGAAATTACCTGGTTAGGTTCCCCGAGCATTGACAGAAAAAAGAGAAAACATTTTCCATCTTTTTGTCGGAAGGGTGTCAAAATCTCTGTAAGTCCTCTGAATTCTGACTTATTGAACTTTTGTCAAGTATTGTGACAGAAACTTTTGTTCATCAAATTAAGTTTTGTGTTATGCTTATATTTTTTAACTCTTATCGACAGGTTCACAACTTTGTGTATATACTTGCTGAGGAGGGGAAGCGCCTTGTTGCTTACCTGGAGGATATGTACGAGGACTCTAGGGCCAATAAGGTGGTTGTGGTGCAATGGTTTCACAAAGCGGACGAGGTTGGTATTGGATTGTCCGACAGCTTTAGTGACAGGGAGATATTCTTTTCTCTTTGTCTTCAAGATCTCAGCATTGAATGCATAGATGGCCTGGCTACTGTCCTCTGTCCACAACATTTTGAGAAATATAGGGATGAGGCTCGCACTTATCCCCGAGAAATATTTGTATGCCGGAATCTGTTTGAAGAGGATAATGTACGGCCTTTTGACATCACGGAGGTTGAAGGGTACTGGTGTCAGGAATTAGTTAGATGCATGTATCCATTTAGTCTTCTAAAGCCTGTTCCCAAGATTGATCAGCAAAATCCTGATGATGGGTTTGGGATCAGACCAAGAAAGAAGCGGCGCGAGCATAAGGAGGATATTCCAACTCAGCGGCAAATTGTGAAAGAAAGTTCTGGCACAGAGAATAAGCTAAGGCAGCAATCATTGTATTTGGCTATTGGTTCTGAAGTGGAGGTCTTTTCTCAGGACAGCGGTGTTAGGGGTTGTTGGTTCAGAGCTACGATCATCAAGATGCACAAGGACAAGGCTAAGGTGCGATATCGGGACATTCAGGATCCAGTTGATGAAGCCAATAAACTAGAGGTAGGACCATGTTGTTTGTGTTATTCAATTATTGTCGTCATTTGGAAATGCAATATTGAAATTATCTACAATAGATTTGTTGATGTGGTGGTTCTCCTTTGTGTTTCAGGAATGGGTCCTGACTTCAAGAATAGCCGATCCGGATAAGTATGGAATTTATTCTCATAGTAGAAAGATGATTCGACCAGCCCCTGAGATTGGCTCATTTAAATCTCCACAAACTTTTGATGTCGGCATGGTTGTGGATGCCTTGTGGCATGATGGTTGGTGGGAAGGGATAGTGGTTCGAAGAGATGGTGAAAATAAATTCCATGTTTATTTTCCAGGTTAGTGAGTGTTATCTTTCTTTACAGAGCGAGTTTTTATGATTGGTGTCTCCTTGAGCTTTTTCAGTGCTTGCTTCTTAATTGTGCTCTATTTTGGTGTTCAGGGGAGAAAAGAGATGAGCTGTTTCCTTGTGAGAACTTGAGACATGCCCAAGAATGGATGGAGAATCGGTGGAATCCTGTTAGGGAACGGATGGATCTCGTCAGTGTGATACTGCCACTCATGGATTTAAAGCAAGTCCAGGAAGAACCTTCGTGCCGGGAGGATCCATCTGCTGTTGCATGCAGTAATCATCCTAGAAATATTTATCCTGAAGAGAATTTAGGCCCATTTCTTATTCCTGATGAGGCGGAGGGTCTGTGTGGATCTCGGGATCTCTCAAAGGACAATTTACTTGCCCAGTTGAAGTGGAAGGCATTCGGAAAGAGAAGTCGTAGCAGTGGCAGCTCTTCCCAGAAGGCCTATTGTGAGGAAGACCCATCAAGTTCTCCAGAATCACGACTTTCCACCCGTACGAAATTCTTTATAAAGGCACCCCTGAAGGTTGACCGTGAGAATTGCAAATTTATTGGTGACTCCGTGTTCGGTCCACCACCAGTCGTGCCGGCTTTGACCAGCTTGGTCATGTCCAGGTAGCGGAGGGTGGTTTCCTGTTCCATATCCATTGGGTGAGGTAAATAATGTTGAGGTTCCTTTATTTATGTGTTTGGGTTGGAGATAGGGATCCGAAATGGAGCACATTGCTGCCCACTTCACAGTGCCATGACAGGTTTTACTTTGTGTCCTGGTGTGAGTTGGATAGTGGTGGTTTCAAGCAGAGGAAATAGTTTTTTCCTTCTGTTCTTTCCTGTAGAGCATCCTTTGATGCAAATCCGTGTACAACTCTTAGGTCCTTTGTCCTTGACTTTAGGTTGGAATTGTTAGAGAGAGCGGTAGCTCCCTAGTGTTTGTTTGATTTGTTTCTTCACTTGTAACATTAGTAAGAAATTGGGTCTGCTGAACCTGTAGTGAGGCAGCAGTTTTGGGCACAGTAGGATAACCTGTTAGAGCTTTACTTCTTTTTTCAAGGGATTGTGCAGCAGTCTTCTTTCTTGGAATTTGTATATGATTTTCTTTTAATAAAATAATAAGTCATGCTGTAACTTCCCGTGTAGTTCTCTTTTTACATTGTTTTACTGCCGTCTTTTGGCACGGATAGACCGTGCTACAATTCCTTCCTGGATTGATGTTCTGTGGCCCGAAAACGGACTTGGGCATTCGGAAGGATGGTTGCCATTCATGATGTCCTGCAACTGTGATCTGAACATGGGAGGTAAAAAGTTCATCCGGGGAAGAACATAACTAACTGATATCAACCTGGATGTGGGATCTCTTTTCCTCGTGGTGTTAGGGTTGTTTTATTTATGCTGGTTGATGTGAGATTAGTTAAACTCGATGAAGCTCAAAGGTCCGATCCTATTTCTGTTGAGTCGGGGAAAGATTGGTATGATGTCATGGGAAGTCACGAGGCAGAACGAGGTACTGCTTTTACCTTACCATTATCTATTTCTGAAAAGATCCGAGAGGGCATCATTATGTCCCGAAGGAAAAGGGAGTCCCAATCCGAACCAAAGGTCATTCTGAATGCTTGTAATCTTGTTGGGGTTGGTGCAGAACAAAACAAACCTGCTAAGTAGGAAGTTTTTACATTGTTACCTGAAAAAATACATGAAATACGATTTCATTTTTAAAAGTATTTTAAAGATCGCTCTCAAATTGCTATTTAAAAAATTTATCTTAGTTGTAATTTAAAATAGTGATTTAGGAAGACTTAGTGAAAAAAAGAAGTGAAAGAAGCGTCATGAATTCTGATCAAAGTTTGGTCGGAGTTTCAAGTGGTGACTTTTATAGAACATCGTGCTCTTTTACTTTGATTTTTAAGTATTATTAAATTACAGTTTCAAACCGCCATATGACAAATTTCTCAAAGCGCAATTTCAAATCGCGTCTTAAGGTAATATTTAATTTATTTTCAAAATTGAAATCGTACATTACAGTTTTTTTTTTAACTAATCACACGGTACAATGCTCTCCTAGAGTGAGTTATTTCAAAGTAAGTATCAAATGATATTTGATTTCCAGTATATATGCCTGCGGATTGAATATTGCCATCAACCGAAAAGAAAATGAATGGCGCACGATAGCGTTTCAGCGCCCCCGACTATGTAAGAGGCCCGAAATCCTCCTCCTCCTCCCGCTCCCTCGGCCCGATTTTCCTCTTCGCGCGAAACCACAATCGTCGGGACGCCCTCGCTGGGAGAACCAAAAACCCTAACCCCAATCCTTGCCTTTGTCCCTCTGATTAAGGTGCTCGATCCGTACCTCGATGTCTAGCGGCAGCGCGGAGGTCGAGGCCTCTCGCAAGCACCGTCGTTCCGCCTCGCCTCCTGATGTCGAGGACGAATTGGTATGGACGACGTCGTCCAAGAGGCATAAGCATCACCGGAACGAAAGTGGAGGTGGCGAGATGGCCGACGAGGGTGTGCACCTTGGAGGTGCTGCCAATGAGCCAGGGCGAGTTCCCGGGGATAACCTGGGCGATTCTCCCGTTGAAGTTCCTCGTCCTCTCCCTGATGATCTAGAGGAAGGAGAGATTCCTGACGAGGGAGGGATTTTTTCTGCCACTCAGGTGGGTGAGATTCGATTGCCTTCAGATTCCTTCCCTGGTTTGCAAAGTTTCTGCCTTAGTGAGATTTGCGGGGCATATGGTGTTTCTTGGATTACTTCAAATGGCTTTTGCATTTGCGACTTTGATCAGTTAGCTTGGCCAGCCTAGCTGGTTGTCAATTTTCCTCGTTTCACTTACACATATGTCCTTGAGTTCAGAGGAGGTAGACACATACAACTTGAGACTGAGTCTATCTATATTACCATGGTCCCTAATTATCACTTATTAGTTGCTGTTGAGAAATCCCATCGCATATCATATACAGTTTAAGGTCTAACCTTACTCGTGAGCCATTGAATTCGCAGATTTCTTGTTAGTTAAGGTATATGAAAAATTGTAGTTTTTGTTCCTGGGCAGTTTCGATGCATTTTCTACTGTCTAGTGAAGATTTGACTGCGAATTTTCCAGTTGTAATTACACTATGCTTTCTCGTGATAAAATGATTTTTGTTATTATTGTCCATTTGTTTGTTATGCTTTTTCAGTTACCTGATAAGAAAGTGACTGCTCGTTAGAGAATGTGGTAAGACAAATTACTGCCAATGACTATGGATCTTTGAAACTTGCTTTCTCTGTACTCGGGTGATTGAAAATGTGCCAAAAAAATAGATTTTTCCTGGCATAAACATTGCAGGAAGATGTATTTCTATGGATTTGTAGTACTTACAAGTTCTTCAGTGGGTGTTGATTAGGTAGCATTTTGTCCTCTGATAATTGAAAGCTGACTTGTTGGTTATCTTTAAACTTAAGGTGCTTGATGCTGAAGCTGCTTCGGCAGCTATGGAGAGTAATGCCATGGGTGGGACATCAAATGGTGATTTAGTTTCTGATTCCTCTGTTGTGAAGGATAAAAAGAAAATATATGCAGCCCATAAAAGTAGTCTTGGTGAGAAGAGTCGTTATTTTGGTGACAATGAGATGGATACCGAGACTGAAATTACGATGTTCTTGCCTAGTAATGCTGCTGTCAGACATAGTACATCTGGAACTTCACCTTATTCTGATAGATATGAAGATGATAGAGTGGATTCCAGCCATCATCTCAGGGACAGATCACACAGCATTCCTTGTGGGGATCCTTCATACAATGTGGGCTGGCATCGTGGTGACTATGATTCAGATGATAGACAAACGACTTCTCTTGAAAAGAAGAGGCGACATGGAAGTAGAGATACAGCAAAGGATTCTGAGCGGGATAGAGTTAGTAGTCATAGTAGGTATGACTGTAAAGATGATAGACACCATGCAAGATATGGGAGTCGGGAGAGAGGTAGTAGCAGGGAAATGGACCTGGGAAGGAAGGGGGAAGAGCGCGAGAGGAGTAGAGATAGAGATGTTGACAAGGACAAAAGGAGAAACTATCGGGAACGAAGTATTGATTGGGAAGATGAAATGGATAGTAGAAGAGAGAAACGGAGGGATCATCGAAATGATAAGGAAATTGATGAGATTAGGAGAAGAGAGAAAGAAAGAGATCAAAATGGGGCGAGCAAGAGAAACAAAGATAGAAGAATAGAGAGGCGAAGAGATAGGAGTCGTGACAGGTTGCTCGATAAATATAGAAAAGGAGAGAAAGAAGATGATGGAACCAGTGATGAAAAAATCAATAAGGATAGAAGAGGAGACAAAGAGAGAGACAGGAATTATAGTAGGGACGCAGAGAGCAGGAGAGACAGAGAGAGCGAAAGAGATCTGTATCGTGAAAGAAGCCGAAAATCCTCCAGAGAGAAATCAGAGGATAGGAAGCGGGCTGAACGTAAGGATTCCGGACATGTTTCTAAGCATGGGTGTTACGGGGATATGTTTTCTAGTAGGGATCTCAAAACGGACAATGTCAAATGTGAGGATCCTGGAAAATTATATACTGATTCTATGGAGACTGCCAAAGATTCCCAAGGAAGGTAATCTTAATGTTTTGGAATATTTTTTCCTGTTTATCAGCCAGAACTGTGTCTCGACATGGGATTAATCGACTTGATTCTGATTGGTTTTGTATATTGCTGCAGGGATGAAGATGAGCTGGATGATTCTGAGGAAAATTTATCATTTTTGGTTCCTGAGCAGGAGGAAGACCACCTCAAGAAAATTAAAGAAGAGAGTAGAAGGCTGAGGCAAGCCATTCTAGAAAAATACAAGAATAAGCAGCAGATGCAGGGACAAAAAGATGCGGAGGCTCAAGTGGCAGGTGTTGTCGAAGGTATGCTTTCTTGAAGATCATTCATTCGGAATAATACTGAATCACTGCCGGTAGACAGTGGAGATGAAATTAACAGTGGCATTGTGTCTTCTGATGAGATAAGTTGTTCAAAGCCCATGCGAGTGCTCATCCAATTGTAATCTCATAACAATGAATAATTTATCACTCAGGAGATCTACTATTGTAATTTATGCAAGCTTGAGAGCTATTTTTTTATGCGAAATTGTAAGGGGCGTTGTCTTTTATGGTGACTGGTTTAATTGACGGGGTGTTTATTGCATGAAATTGTAGCCTCTTTGTTAAGGTCATCAAACTTTCACTTCGAGAAATAAAAATGAAAGGAGAAACAATTATGTTTACTTTACTATTTCTTTATTTATGTCCATGGTTGTACGGTTCCCTGTGTTGATTTTTCATGGGTGCCATTAGGATGTCACATGTCTTGAACTTTCACTATTTTTATGTTGCTGTTTCTGTAGGTTTTTCTGGTGCCCCATGTAAAGGTCACCGTGTTTCGATTCTCTTGTTTGGGGGGGGGGGGGGGGATTGGCGATGTTGACACTTGCCTTAGGGGGAGTTGATATTGGATGGGAATCAATATTTTTCCTTTGTGATGGACATGATTTACACTTTTCATCCTTTGGGGCCTCTATTTCCTGGATTTTGATTCTGTGAGTGTGTGATACTAGGATGGTTTTCTGTGCATTTTGTTGATTGTTGAATGAGATGTCATTTCTTTTTCATCTGGTATTACTAAATAAAAAGAGTTTCTTCAATGTTAGCTGACAATGGTTATCCTCGCCACCCAGGAAGAACTACCATTTCTTCTAAACCAGGTGCAGAAAATCCTGGAGAAGTAGCTGATGGCGGTGAAGATTATGTTGTGGAACCTTTGTTCTCTGTTGGGAAGTCGCCCCCAAGAAATGAATCTGCAGTAACCGAAAAAGCTTACGGAGAACGAGGTTTAGGAGAGGGTACCCCAAAGGTTTGCTCACAATTTATGGTGCTGCAATTTTCCTGCAGATCATTTTTCTTTAGCTCAATCCATCTTGTAATTTGTTTTTTGGCAAAATAAACTGAGAAATTTCAATGCTTTTGTTCTCAGAGCGAGAGATCAGCAGACATGTTCCATGACGAAATTTTCGGTGATTCACCTGCTGGCATTCAGAAACATGTGAGTTTGACTTCGTGCTTATCGTTTCTTTCTAGCCAGCACCTTGAAAACATTTTTTTTTCATAGATTTCGTTAAATGGGATGAACTACTTTGCTTTTAAAAAAGTTATTTATTAAAAAAGAAATCTTTGCTTTTAACTTTTTTTGGGATGAACTACTTTTGCATCCCTGCATCCAAATTAACAATAATCATTGCACAGTTGTATCTCTTACTGTAATTTAAGCCTTAATTGCTGCTGTCTGCTAATATAGTGGCAAAACACGCTGTTTTGAGATGGTTTCTTTCTCTAGCTGCATGATTCAATAACACATGGATTCTTTTCTATATAGGAGTGATGGTGTTAATGCTTGAACCTTTTTGTCTTATTTAAGATGCCTGGTTGCTTGCTGCTGTTTGTATGTTTTAATGTCTTGGGACCTCAGTGCACTAGTTTAGACTTTTAGTTGCTCTATGCTTGATAATGGAATGTAGTTCTAATGGGAAAATCACTTTAAATTGGAAAATGTTTTTTTTTTCATGTGTTTGCAGCGATGATGGATAACCAAATTGGGAAGAGATTCTTTTTAGATGAAGTTTATTTCTATTTTATTAATTCTGGCCTAATTGTATAAGATTCAGTTCCTTTTTTGGGGCTTTATTAATGTGTATACTAGAAAAGGGCGATGATTTGGGACATTCGGTAGTATTATTTAAATATTGGCTACCCTTGATTTTTGCTGAGAAAAATTTTGGCACCTTTACCAATTTCCTCGTATTAGTGAGATTTTATTTTCTGTCACCGTGGATTATGTTAATCCAGGTTCAACTGTTTCCAAATGAATACTTAATACTTACTGTTTATTACAGTATAGTCACTATGCAACTCCATTTGATTTTCTTTTTTAATTTTTGGAGACAGAACACCGTTAGTTTAATTGTCTCACTAACGACACTTGCTTCCTGATGTTTTCAGGATAAAGTAGGTGGCGAGCATGTCGAAAAGAGTGGTTTCGATGACAATTGGGATGATGCGGAAGGATACTACTGTAAGTTGTCAGTTCCGTCCTTTGCATTTCTTTTCTTTAGTGATCATTAAATTTGCAGATTTTATCCCAACAATTGATTATTACCTTTGTTGTTTATCTGTCAGGTTATAGCTTGGGCGAGAAACTCGATGGTCGATATGCGGTTATTGCTGCACACGGTAAGGGTGTATTTTCAACGGTAGTACGTGCAAAAGATGTGAATGCCGGTGTTGGTGAGCCTAAAGAAGTTGCAATAAAGATTCTGCGCAGTAAGGAGGCCATGTATGTTTTTCTGTTCTTCATCTTATTACCAATTCAATTTTTATTTATATTTCCCATGGGCATCTTATCCTGCCTCTTTTTTATATAATTTAGGTACAAGGCTGGTGTTCAAGAACTTGGAATATTAAATAAATTAGTGGGTGCTGATCCTGAAGACAAGCGCCACTGTGTTCGTCTATTATCGAGCTTTAAGTTCGGGAATCATCTTTGCTTAGTTTTTGAATCACTTAATATGAATCTGCGTGAAGTACTAAAGAAATTTGGTCGCAATATTGGTCTTAGATTGACTGCTGTTAGGGCTTATGCGAAGCAACTTTTCATTGCTCTGAAGCATCTTCGGAATTGTGGGGTGCTACATTGTGATATAAAGCCTGATAACATGCTGGTGAGTTGGTGTTCCACGCTGTTGTTTGCGTTTTGATTAATGTATGCTACGGAAGATGATTGTAAGTTGTAATGCCCCGCTTGATATATTTAAGGTTAATGAAGCGAAGAATGTGCTGAAACTTTGTGATTTTGGCAATGCCATGTATGCTGGAAAAAACGAAATCACACCGTACCTTGTTAGCCGGTTTTATCGAGCCCCTGAAATAAGTAAGAATCTGACCCATTGAGTGGTGATGGGGGTTTTTTTTAGTTGAATATTGATTTGTAGCCTCTGCATCTTTTCCTGGAAGTAATTCTCTACTTTCTTTTCTCCCTTTATTTTCCACTCGGTAATGCAGTTCTTGGCTTGCCTTATGATCATCCTGTGGATATCTGGTCGGTCGGTTGCTGTTTGTATGAGCTTTATACAGGAAAAGTTCTGTTTCCGGGTTCCACTAATAATGACATGCTTCGTCTTCACATGGAATTGAAGGGACCTTTTCCAAAGAAAATGCTGAGAAAGGTTTGACTTCCGTTCTTCCTCCTTAAATGTTGTGTCATTGATAAGTGCACTTGCTTAGTAATCTCTTTCTAAGACTAGGTGAAACATAAGTCATTGGGGGGAGTTCTTTTAGATTCAAATGTTCCGTTTTACTAGCTAAAATTTAGAACTATTACAATGAAATTGAACTGAATGCTTTCCTGCAGGGAGCATTTACTGATCAACATTTTGATCAGGACTTGAATTTTCTGTCTACACAAGAGGATCCAGTGACCAAAAAGGTTCGTGAACTCTGTCAAACTTTCAGTATGGTTGTAAATTTGTTTGTGAATAAGCACAATTTTCCTAAGAGCGTAATGTTAGTGTGCTTGTTATTTGTAGACGATTAAGCGGACGATCCTTAATATCAAGCCTAAGGATATTGGTTCTATTATTAAGGGCTCTTCTGGTGAGGATCCAAAGATGTTAGCTAACTTTAAGGATCTTCTAGACAAAATATTTGTGTTGGATCCTGACAAGAGGATGACAGTACAGCAAGCTTTAAGTCATCCTTTCATCACGGGCAAGTGAATCACGTCGCTGATTTGTTTTAGTCCAAAGTCCTGTTACGATCATAATTCTTATTTGGAGTTTCTAATCCCTGGCCGTTACCTCTGTAACTACTTCTGATTGAAGAACAAGTAGAGAAGCTGTAGCATGACTGAGGAGGAAATGATTGTTGGGCTGAGAGCGCTCCTTACTGGCGGTTCTTTCTGTCCATGTACTGTTGCTATAGTAAGAAAGCTTGCCAAAGGCATATTTTAACGTGTCTTATGATTTTTCTTTTTACCAATATTCTTGTGTAATGGAACTTTCTCTTAGTCGACTTCGATTGGAATTAAATAACCAGTTGTATTTATGTACTCTAATTCTTGTACAATGCCCTTAGAGAGGTGTGGTTTCGATATCTCTATTTTTTTTATATCTCTATTTTAATTTTGTTACTTTTCTGTACCTAACGATTGTCAGTTCCTGCTTAATTCTTGCAATGTTAACTTTGTTATTCTGCATTATCAACACTGTTTATTATGATATGCTAATAAAACTTTTGATTCAGGATATCTGTTGCTGCTTTGAGGCAACACTCCATTTGTTTTATTGCTTTTTGAAGGCACTTTATAGAAGGTATCTTGGTTTCTGGTTGGGTCATCACGTGAGATAATGTTTATAGATTTTTTCTTCATGGTCTTCTTTATTTATGATGTGATGTTTGATTGGCTTTGAGTTGTATCACCCCATATTTATGAATTTTAAAGAACTCTAAAAATCTGGTCTTGCTTTTTGTGTCAGCTTAGGTAGGGCCTTTTTTTATCCATGTTTACGATTGGCCACACTTGTTGTAGATGATGCATATATGCCTGGATGTTGAACAATAATGTTGTCTCTGAGTGCTTAAATTTACAGATTTGGTTGTTTTATCTGTAGATAGGAACCAGGGTTTGGCTATGTAGACTGGCTCGCTGATGAGTTATTTTTATCTTTCTAGGGCAAAGCTTCCATGCTTCTACAATGCATGTGAGTATTCCTGTCTTTTATATTGTCCAAGTCAAGGTAAGTCAAAATTGATGCATTTGAAGTTTTGAAGGTATATAGTTGGTTCTAACTTGGAGTTCCTCTTTATTAGCTTCTTGTCAATAGAAGAAGGCCAATGTGTCTATTTTAGGTCATTGGCATTGGCTTCTGATATGTGAAGTTGGTGGTAGTGATACTTGTAAAAAAATGTAACTATATCAAAGACGATAGAAAAAGAGATAGAAGTATCAAATCAGTTGTCCTGAAAAAAGCTCTTTAGCAATGTAGAGTACTGCAGGAAGAACTATTTCTTTCTTTCTGTTTTTTATCTGACTGCAATTCCTCTTCATGGTAATCAAGTTTTTGCATTTCCTTAAGTTGACTGTAAGCCTAAACTTGTTTTCGTCATCTCGAGATTGAGATGTTTTTGTTTTTCTACTTACAACAACAGTCGAGCCTTTTGTTTCCCACTTGGTTGGGTCAGATATATGTATCTTGTGCCATTGCCTTTATCTCTAGCAAAATTTGAAGTTCTTCTATGTTTCTGCCCCTTCTCATCTAATGTTGCCAGAATCGGAACTCTCATATGACTAAATAGATGAATTTGTAATTCTCCTTTGTACCATGTTTCCAAACTGACTTGTGCTTCTCTTCTCTGCTACAGCTTCTAACTTCCTCTCCAATATATTCATTTATCATCTGTCTGCGTGTACACGTCATAGTTAGCATTTTCATCTCAACTATTTTCTTTTCTCGTGCACGTAGTTACTGTGACTGCCTAATAAAACTAGAGTTTGAGTTTTGTAGTGATTTTACGATCACATAGGGCTCTTGATATTTCACTCTTTTTGATAAACGAGGACTCATTAGGCCATAAAAATTGTCTTAGTAACATTCTTCTTGGGATGCCCCCGTGCAAAATACTAATAACATAATCAGGAGGGTAGCCAAAAGTAACAAAATCATCCTCCTGCCGAGTTGCCGTCTTCGCCACTGTCTGCCGTCTTCCCCTTCCTGTCTAGTATGCCTAATGGTAGCTACATAAGAACAATTTTCCATAGATGGGAGGATGAGGTTGCTGAAGGTTAGTTCACCTGTTAGACGAGAGACTGAGCTCCATCTATACCTATCCTGGTGTTTATTATTCGACATCTTTTTCTAATACACATTTTTGTAGTAATGACCTCAAGTACTTAAATTCTTGCTAAGATAGTGTCCTATTTTTATTGCTCAATGAAAAAATCATCTGTCATCGTATTGCTGAATCTAAACTTAATATAACTTGTATTTTTTTGCTTAATGTAAACCCCTTAGTCTCTGAAGTATATTTGCCAAAATTCTTTTGCATTTACACGTTTCCTTAGCTCATTAACTTGAACAATTTCATTATTATGTCTACCGTTTTCTTATTATATTGGGGAATAATTTCATGACCAGAGCAAAGATCAGAAAAGTTTCAATTTACTGCTGTTATCCAACATCCGAAAATAGTCGGTCACAAGTATGGAAATTCCAAGTGTTACAATGTCGCATTTGTTTTAAATCCAATAAAAATTCCGTGTTTCCTAAATATGGCACCTTTCAGTGAAATATTTAGGAGAGGCTTCGCGTTTAACGTGACTCTCTCAACAAAATGTGAAATCGTTCCTTCAGTTTTCTTTTTTAAAGAGTGCCACGTTTAGTAATTGCGAATTTTTTCTTGGATTTAAGTCATGTTTTCCAAACGCGACACTGTAACCATATTCTTCGATTTTCTAAACTTGTGTCCAGTTTTAATTTTTTTGTTTTTGTTAAAGATAGTAAATTGAAACCTTTCTCGAGCTAAGAGATATGTAATTAAAGCTTACATGAAAATGTGGACCCTCTTTAACTAGTTTTTATTGATGTGGTCCTTCGTCATGACCATATACCGTTTTAGCTAAAATGAAATAGAGGAGTATTTAAAACGATTGTATTATTACAAATTAAATATTGGTCAGTTTGGTCTTATGCTTCTTTATAGCGTTACATTTTTTAACCAACATGCCGATTGGAGCTCGGGTTATTTCTTGGATATTTTTAATGTTATAGGAACATTATGTTTTTCAGAAACTTTTAATAACATCAGTAGTAAAATATGTTTTTAATAACAAACATAGTACTTTCTATTGTTATATACATCATGGCTATCACTTTAAGAGTAATAATTGATTTATGACAAATAATACCCTACGGACTTTCAGAGTTTGTCTGCTTCTTGTACACATGCATTTGAACTCGGTTCTTTTGTTTCTTCTTGAGCAATTTTGGCGTGAGGGTGCAGGAACATATTCATGTGATCAACATCAGTCCAACTGTGATCCCCTGCCTGCCTATAATGTTCACTTCAACTTAACTAATTTGTGGAAAAATGCATTTTTAGGATATTTATCACCTTTTCTATACGTAATTTACTAATAAGAGAATTGTATGAAATAGAGCATCGTAGTGACATGATCCTTAAAGCCAAAACATTAAGGCCTGGATAGTATTTACCTGTTCAGTTTCCTTCTCTGTCAGTAGCTTTTGTCTTAGGGAGTTTTGTAATAACCCATATTTTTTTATTTATGAATGTAAATGGGGTTGTACATATGGTATGAATGTGTAATGAAAAGGGAAAATTCGTGAGATGGTAAGATTGAGTACGGACAGGTGAATGAACGGTTTGAATACGTAAGAATGAAATGATGCGAATGATACTCAAGAAGGATGTCCAATGCCAAGGACACTTCAATGAGCGATATGGATAGCCTCTTAAGTGAGAAAGTAATGTTTAGAAGTATACGTGCGAACGACGGATTGACATTTTCGTTGTTATGGCGATAAGCTTGGGGTTGTGGTTAAAACGTACTTAACTTTAACGTTGAGAACCGGATCGATTATGGTAGAAAATTAAAAAATTATTCAGCCCCAAATGTGGATGAAAAGTGAATAATGTGAAGCGGAGAAAGGGTGGTTGATGTGCGCGAAAAGGCTGCCTGCCCAAATACTCTTCGGCGTTGCTCACGGACAGCCCACTTTCGTGCGGATTAATGACTGAAATTTGGGCGCAAATCCTGTAAGTTTAGAAGCACGACAAAGCTGGTCGAATAAGACAAAATAGTAATTAAGGAGTTGAATTAATTAAGGTTAATTAAACTGGATTATTACTGCTAATTAAGCGTTATTAATTAGTGCTAATTGGGCCCAAGGCTTCTTTCACAAGCTATGGTTGGTGGGGCCCACTTGTCATCATATAGGGACACTAATAAGAAGCTTAGAAGAGGTGGAAAAGGAGGGGGACAGGTCTGAAAAACGTCCATAGCAAGGGGAGGGAGAAGAAGAAGGAAAGGGAGAAAAAGAAGAAGAAGAAGAGAAAGAAGGAGGGATGGTTCGGTGTTGAAGAAATGAGTGAAACGGAAGGATTATCATCAAGGAAGAGAGTGGGAAGATCCCTTCGTGGAGAGGTCGCTCGGAGAAGGAAAGAATTGGAGTAGTTTTGCTCCGAAGAAGAAAGGTAGGGCACTCAATTCCCTTCGTTTTTCTTCTTGCGAAACGGTCATAAAATTCGTTAGCCTTGAGTTTTGCTCGCTGTGAATGTGTTGTTTGGTGAGGGAAAGGAGCTGGCCAGACCCTTGGGATGGTTGGAGAAGGCACCCCAGACCCTCAGTTATGCGACGGATGAGCCGATTCACATCGCATGTGGGCTGGCCGGTGGTTCCCGATTGAGCGTGTATGTGATGACAGTCGTGTGGGGGATGGCCATGCGGGAACTCATCCGTGTGCATGAGGTTGAGGTTGTATTGAGTAATGAATGGATGCTCGGGATGAGTATGTTCGGGAGTGAATTTCCCGGTTTGTGTGCGTGTAAATTGGGCTGAAAAATGGATTATTTTGCGTGTGTTCGTGCGGGTACGTGGCTGCCCATTCGGAGTGTATACCTTGGCATATAATTGAGGCCCGGGAATAGGGAAAATGGGGATGGACGGGCTGGTAGAAACTCCGAATGAGATGGTTGCAGACAACCACGAACTCTCGTGGATGCGAACATACGAATATTGAGCAATGTTATTAAATGAACATGGGCTGAAAAGGGGACTTGTTTTGGTCATGCATAGCTGGTCCGAAGTTGCTACTCCTTGGTGAGAGGAGGGTTTATTAAGTGCGGAATGGAAGGATAAATGAATGTGATTGAACGACCCACGTATCGTGGGCGGAATGGAAGTTTACGACGATACATAGACACGCCCATGGGGCTGCCTTGTGAGGCGGATATGAGGAGGGTTTGGAAAGAAGGAATCCACCCTCAGAATGGTTCATTAGACAGCCTAGTTGGCTGAGAAAGTTGGGCAAAAAGCTATGACAAGGAAGGAAGTTTCATGGTCTTACGCACCCGGATGGGTTGATCCGATGTAGCGGGATGTTGTGCGGCCGAAAGTACGTGAACATGAGGCTTTAATGGGGCGTGCTTCGGCTGAAAATATGATATTCTCGAATGTCGCTAGAACCAATTTAGTTGCGATCCTTGAAGATTTGGAAACGCAACGGTGTATGTCGGAATTTTGAGAAGAGGTCTCGATTTTGAGATACGTCAAGGGATGTTATGGGCGATTGGTTGTGTGTGCTCGAGCTATCGTACTTAGTCATTTGACTACCGTTATTACGTGTTTCGACAGGTCATAGAAGTGATCCATGCATGCTTATATTCCTTCCATTGTATAAAAGTTTACGACTCAAGTGTAACCGAATTATGTACTACTTTCTAATTATTAATGAAATGATCGACGCGTTTTCTTTTAGGAATCCATAGGTCCTTTCAAGTTTCCTCTTGTAGACATTGTTAGTCTAGTCATTGAGAAATAACAGGTTCTAGGGATATCTGCAATAGGCAATTACTGCTCTGAAATCATAAATAAGGAACACAATGAATGCAGTTCCACTAAACCCCCAAAGAGGACGATCTATGAATTAAGTTTTCCTTATTAAATTTCCTATGGATGCGATTTCTAACTAGGGACCACATCGGGTTTGATAGAGTAAGCCATGCACTTATGTGAAGAATTGTTTATTTTGAACATTAACTTTTTTATATATACCAAATATGTGAGTCCTTAGAAATTGATGGAAAGATTTGTTAGAGAATATTTTTCTGGGGAAAATGTGTTTTTTTCCAGTGCATACTAGCTTCCAGTCAAAGCATCAGAGTGCTTGGAAATTTCTATGCGGTAGTTGGAGGGTAGTTATCTGAAATCTCATAATGATTGTAAACTGAAGACAAGTAATCCGGGGATCAGAAGTTACCCCTGATGAGGGTTCTTTGTCTTCCTTGTTTCAAGTTCCTCCTCATGGTTGTTAGGAAGAAAAGGAAACTAACAGAAGTTAGATCCAACCGAGGATTTCTGTTGAGTTTACTTCAACCTGATTACTAATTTTCGGCTGGTCATCCCAAGTTTGGTCGCTGGGTTTTGCTTTCCGAATTGCTGACGTTTGGCATCTGCGGTAGAAAGTCAGTCGAGTCAGAAGAATGGAAATGGGTTCTTTGCGAGGGCAAAGTGTGCAAAGATAAGTACTATCATGGTTGTCTGACTGTGTGTTTTCCTGAGTTCACTGTGGTATTAGGAGTAGGTTACGGTGCTTTCAGGATGGCGTATTTTTCTGGAATTATTCCGAGTTCTCGGTGATGCTATTTCAATCCATGAACTATGGGAAGCTGTCACTGATTTTCTGAAATGAAGTTCAGTGTCATAGAACTAAAGTGGGTTTTCGTTGAAGCTGTTGTTTATATCGCTTGGTTCAAGTTTTAGTCCAAAAAGAAAAGAAAAGATTGAAGAGGAGGAGAAGCTTGTTGCTTGGCATGGCAGGGTGCAAGCAAAAGCAAATAGCGGGGAAGTGAGTATTAATCAGGTGAGAAAAATTGTCTTGAGTAAACCGCATTTCTTTCCGAGGTGTCTTTTTCAGTTGTTGGGAACGGACAATATTTCCTTGTAGTATTGAAATTATGCTTGCCCAAAATGGGGGTCTATCGCTTGGTTCGACTGGAATATACTTCTTTCTTCCCAGGGAAGAATAGCTCCGTGGAGTTAAAAAGCAGAATGATTATTTCGTGTTCAAATCTTTAGTTGTTTTCTGGGGACGCTCGTCTTGTTTTTGAGGCATAAAGCAGAGATTGCAGTGGTGTCCTCCACTCCAATGAGCCCAACCACTGACGGTACAATCCGTAGGTTGAAAGAGGAATGTTGTTTGTAGAAACAATTCTGTCAGTGTGTGTGGGTTATGTTATACAAGGATAATACATCCTTGTCGTTGTCATTAGAGTCTGCTTTCCTCTTCCACAAGTAGCTGTGGACGGAAGCATCTTAGTCTTTTGGATACGCCCACCCCAGTACCTGTCCCCCGGATGCTGTCTGGGAAACAATTGTCCCCTGTCTAACTCACGCATACAATCATTAGGCATATATTCGGGCATGGGAGGTGTATGCAGCAATCTTTGACATTAATCTGTCAACCCCTCATACGCTCCCTACAACGGAGCTTATTCGTGAAGCGGAACATCGCAATCAACCGCGTCCTTCCTATTTGATTCATTCTCGTCGCTTTCGAGATGCAAAATCCAATCCGGTGTCTTTACTTGAACGCGTTGGGACGATAGTTTGTTTCTATGCCCGGGCATTCGTTTTCTAGACCCGACCAGGTGACAAGCCAATCAGACGTCCCCCCACCCAAAGTCCATACGAATTGAAGAAAGAGAATATTCTCGACCCTTTTTGGTCCGAAAAGTCGATCCCATTAGGCTGAATCGGATTATAGTTTTCGATTTGGTGCGGTTTCACTTTCATCTTCTAAGTGCGTGCCAAATGAATGCAAATTTGTTCGATGCGGCTTCAGGTTGATGATGATGATTGTGCTCCAAAACGGCTTGCCCATCTAGAAAAACAAGAAGAGGAAGGATAAATATTTGGTGGGTGGGGGATATTCAAAGTATTTTTTTTAAGAATAGGTCCAAAACACGTAAAACGCCTAAAGAACTAGAAAAAAAGAAAAAGTCCAAATTCGTGGCCTCTCTGGAGAAATAATTAAGCACGGTTTCATATCTAGTTCAGTTAATTATTAAAATATAACATTAATATTTTTTTTGAACAATTTGGAGTGTTTATTTTATATTGGTATGTTGATTGAACGTATTATTTTCAGCAGAGTCCACGTCCTAGTCAGAGTCATCATCACCGCTTAAATGCGAAACACAGCCCCCACTTGGTTTCACAAGGTCACCCAAAACCCCTCTTCTTCCTGGCCATCCAAAAGCCATGTGAGCATACGACAGGCGGCATCTCGTGAAACATTCGATATGGGGAAGAAGCTCGATCGGTTCCTTGGTAGAGGTTTCCAGGCTTCCAAGTTCAAGCCTCTGCTCAAGCTCGCCATATCCAGGGCCACCGTCCTCCGGAACCAGCGCAGGGTCCGTGTCTCCCAGTCCCGGTCCGACGTCGCTCAGCTCCTCAAGCTCAGTCACCATGATCGAGCCCTTCTTAGGGTGATTCTTTTTTCTTTAAATTTGCTCGAGTAAGGCCAGGCCGGGAGATAAGTTGTTGTTTTAAAATTGTTTGGTTGACGGCCGATTGTATAGGTGGAGGAAGTGATCCGGGAACAGAACATGCTGGACGTGTACGCCATGGTCGAGGGTTACTGTAGCTTGTTGGTAGAGAGAGTCAGCCTCATCGAACAGGAGAAGTTTGTGTTCTCGTCGCGTTGCGTCTCCTTGTTCTTTTGTTCCTTTCACTATTGAATGAATGATTTAGATCTCGGTTTATTTAGCAGATTCTGTCCGGAAGAGCTGAAAGAAGCGGTGTCGAGTTTGATATTTGTTGCACCTCGGTGTGGTGATCTCCCGGAGCTTCAGGAGGTGTACAGGACTCTGGCTTCTCGTTATGGCAAGGAGTTTGCTGCCCGAGCCATCGAGCTGAGGAATGGCTGTGCCGTCAGCCCCAAGGTTAGTTTTGAGTTCATCTCCCCACGAAAGAATAAATCATTAGCTTCGATCACAGGTAAGTTTGTTTTTGAAAGAATCGAATAACTTTTGGGGCGATTTAATTTTGTTGTTTGAACTTTGAGCAGATCATACAAAAGTTGTCGGCGAGGCGACCTCCTTTGGAGATTAGAACCAAGCTGATCAGGGAAATTGCTTCAGAGAACGGCATCGCTCTGTCCTTGGAGGACACCACTAATGAGGACAGACAGTCACCGGGTCCGAGCAATAGGGATGGCAGCTTGAAACGAGATGAGGTCAAAGAATCTGATTCCCCGACTCAGAGGATGGAGTTCAAGGACGTGGCCGATGCAGCGCAGGTGGCATTCGAATCCGCAGCTTATGCAGCAGCCGCTGCGAGGGCCGCCGTCGAGCTTTCTCGATCTCGATCTCAGTCCCATCATCCTGAACGTGAAACCAGCCGGGGATCTCGGGGAGAGGAGTCGGAACAGTCCGACGAGGAACCTGGTTTTTACGAGAGCGACGACGAGACCGGACCCAATCATTCCAGTAGGAATACAAAGGGTGGTGAGCCTACAGAACACACGAATGACGGCAGGGAAGCAGAGGCAGGTAGCGAGCCGCGCCTCGACTTGGAGAAGAAGCCGATCTCGGTGAGGACAAAACATTTTCGCAGCTAGAAATAGTGTGTCGTTGTTACCACCATCCAATCATGTTATCGTTTTTTATGTGTCTAATCATTGTATAAAAATGGTGCTGTTTTCTTTTAGTTGTATTGTATTGTATATATAATGCGTTTTTGGAGGGTAAAATTTCATGACTTAGTGGGCCTCAGAAGAAGCCCAAACAAAAGCCCAGCCCATGGCCAGCCATATGGTCTGTGCGAAGATAAATAATTCTCTCCCCCTCCCCCCCTTTTTCGTTATTATCAAAAATAAAATTGCGGGGTTCTTCATCTTCTTTTCGTCGTCGTTGATTCCAAAAGAAGAGCAAACGGAGTCTCCGGGGGGGATCGTCCGGATTTTGAGAGCTTCCACGCCAGATCGGTAATCCCTTTCTTCCTCCCCCTTTTCTCCTCCTTCGTTGGAATTGTGTATGGCGGGGCTGGGGGGGATTCGGGAATGGGTGTTGTCCCTATGGGCTAGAATCGTTTTTTCATTGTTTGCATCTGCCGATGATTTCCTGGGTTTTTGTTTTCCTCTGGAGAATCAGATCCTGGATTGATATCCCGCCTGCCTGTTTATCGGGATTCTCATTTCTCTTTTCGTCCCGGAATGAATGGCCTTGCGTAACTAATTCATCAAGAGTATGAATTCGTTTGTCCCCGGCGCGATCCGTGCTGTTTTCTTGTTTCTGTGAAAGGGTTTTTGTTTTTTTCTGCCGGAAAATGATGGGTTGTGTTGAATCGCTTCTTCAATCTGAGATCTAGGTTTTTCTTTTCTTTTTTTTGGGTTCATTTTTAATGATATTACAAGTTCTTTTGTTTAGGGACAAACTGTTAAATTTCCCAGTGAAAAATATGAGCGGGCTTCTGTGACCTTATTCTCTGAATTTATTGTATCCACTGCAATTGAGTCCTCTGTGCGTTCGTTTGATATCTTGGTTTCCCTGGCGGACCTCTTACTGGGATTTTCCTTACGGACTCACCTTGTGCTTTTGGTTGTGTGCAGTTCGGTTTTGATCTGTACATTGGGATACCATGGCAATGGTAGATGAGCCCTTATACCCTATAGCCATCCTCATTGACGAGCTGAAGAATGACGACATTCAGTTGAGACTGAATTCCATCAGGAAGCTATCTACAATCGCACGAGCTCTCGGGGAAGACAGGACTCGGAAGGAATTGATCCCTTTCCTTAGCGAGAACAACGACGACGATGACGAGGTGCTTCTCGCTACTGCGGAAGAGCTTGGTGTGTTTATTCCTTATGTAGGCGGCGTAGAGCATGCCCATGTTCTACTTCCCCCTCTGGAAACGCTCTGTACGGTCGAAGAGACTTGCGTTAGGGACAAGGCCGTCGAGTCTCTTTGTAGAATTGGATCCCAGATGAGGGAAAGCGATCTGGTCGACCACTTTATTCCTCTGGTTAAGGTATGGTGCCTGGGCCTTGTTATTATTGCTGTTGCTTCTTGTGATGCTTAGGGTATGTGGCACATGGTATGTGGTATTTATCCTGTAAAATAAATCCGCTTAACGGTGGACAATTTTCCGTTTATTTTTGTTGAAGTTATTAAGTAGCTTCTGTGGCTTCTTGAAATGAATGGAAGCCAAGAGTCCGCCGTTCAATTAAAAAGAAAAAAGTTGTAACACAAAGAATTGATATAGATGTTTTACTCACAATTGGTTGCCAGTTTAAGTCCTCGTGAAATGGCAGCTAATATTTACTCTTTAACGCTAATCTTATGTTATTCTTTATTTTAGAGATTAGCAGCCGGTGAGTGGTTCACTGCCCGTGTCTCGGCTTGCGGCCTATTCCACATTGTGTATCCTAGTGCCCCAGATGTATCGAAGACAGAGTTGCGTAATATATATAACCAGCTATGCCAAGATGACATGCCCATGGTCAGGAGGTCTGCTGCGTCAAATTTAGGGAAATTTGCTGCTACGGTGGAATACACTCACCTGAAGGCTGACATCATTTCAATATTTGAGGATCTAACGCAAGATGGTACTTTGAATCCCTATTCAGAAGTTGCTTTCCTTTTTTTCGTCTGTAATATGGTAGCAAAAGAATCTCGAGGTCAATATAATCATAGTTCACTTTAAATTGATCTTTTGCTTATGTTTTTATGTGTCGACTCTACAAAGCTATTTACTGTTTACCACTTGTAGTGATGATATTCTTTACTCACTATATGATACACGTCATCTCAGATCAGGATTCTGTTCGTTTGCTGGCTGTTGAGGGTTGTGCTGCTCTGGGGAAGTTGCTGGAGTCCCAAGACTGTGTTGCACATGTTCTTCCTGTCATTGTTAACTTCTCTCAGGCATGTTCTTTACACAATGCATCTAGGACTCTTTGTCTTTACTTTCATCACAAGGGGCATTTAACTAGGCAGCCTATATCCTATATCTTTCTTATTTTGGTAAAAGTGTTGTTGAGAAATGATTGCACGCTCGAAGTGGGCAATTTGCAATGTAATTTTTCCTTGTGTACCGAATGGGGCAAAAAACTGTGTTCCCAAAATTTGTGGCCATCTAAGCAGATCTGTTTGATATTACAAACAATTCTAGGTGTTCTGAGAGAATGCTTGAGGTGCCACCTGCTTGCTACAGTAATATTGCCTATCGCAAAATGACATGACTAGTGGTATTGATAAGTACAGAGTTGTGGTCTCATATCCACTGGTAGTTTACCTATAAATTACTGTGTGTGCATCAGGCGATACAGAATAATCCTACCCCAGTGTAACACACAAAGGCCCTAAGGAAATTCGTGAAAGAAGTTGAATTTAAGTTTTCTGGTCTCTTCTTTCTGCAATTCATTCCGATTTGTGAAATCTCTGCTTAGGTGTTTTCAACATGCTCCTGAAGTATTCTGATTTTAACGTTGATGGCCATTCTTTGTATTTAGAATATAATGAATTTTTTAGCGATTACTGTAGAATTATTGCGTTTCTTTTTATCAGGATAAGTCATGGCGTGTTCGCTACATGGTGGCTAATCAGTTATATGAGCTTTGTGAAGCTGTTGGACCCGATGCCACAAGGTATATCCACACTGTAATTTCATTCTTAGTGCAGTCTATATAAATATTTTTGGTGCCTTTTCATGGACAAACAAGTTTTGTGGGTGTATTCATTGACAGCTGAAAGTTTTAATTCTGAACGGGGAGATTTTCAGGGAACTGCTGGATATTAAATTTGGGCTTGTTGCCTTTATTTTGAAATTCACATTCAAGCATGTGATTTTGTCCAACCATGTCACACTGAATTTTAAGTCCTTTCAGTATACTTCTGACATTTTCGGTTTTCCCCATTGGTAGTCGATGTGCTTTTGTTGAAACCGTATTGTTGATGTTGTCGAAACGTTTTTAGGACCGACCTAGTCCCTGCATATGTGCGGTTACTCCGTGACAATGAGGCTGAGGTTCGTATAGCAGCTGCTGGCAAAGTAACCAAGTTCTGCCGCATTTTGAACCCAGAGCTTGCGATCCAGCATATACTTCCTTGTGTGAAGGTGCTTATATTTAGCAGCTGAGCTTATGGGCAACTTTCTCTTATGTATAGTTTTCTCTTTTATTGAAGTTAAGACCCATGTTGCAGGAACTGTCATCAGATTCTTCCCAACATGTCCGATCGGCTCTAGCTTCGGTCATTATGGGTATGGCGCCTGTCCTAGGAAAGGTTGGTAGTTTTGTGCCATGACTGGTTCTCTTCTGCTGATGGAGCAACTTTTTTGTTCTGATCAGATTTAACTATCAAAGTTTGAGCTTGTGTTTTCCTTTCAATCTGTTAAAGAATCTGTTGTGGATGCTGTAGGATGCAACAATTGAACAGCTTCTTCCAATATTCCTCTCGCTTCTGAAAGATGAGTTTCCTGATGTGCGACTAAATATCATCAGCAAGCTTGACCAAGTGAATCAGGTATACCATGTGTTTTATTCATCTTCTGATTTGTTCTCCAAGTGTTGACCCACCTGTGTGATTCTCTGTATAAAATAAGCTAGAGCAAACACTATGCTCTTCCGGGTGTTATTGCCACATCAAGCGTGTTATCTATTGATCACGAGGTTTGTGCAGGTCATTGGAATTGACCTTCTTTCACAATCTTTACTACCAGCCATAGTTGAGCTCGCTGAGGATAGGCACTGGAGGGTGCGCCTTGCCATAATAGAGTATATACCTTTATTGGCCAGTCAATTGGGTGTGGGATTCTTCGACGACAAGCTTGGTTCTCTTTGTATGCACTGGTTACAAGATAAGGTTTGTTTATGCGAAGTTCCATTAAGTCTGCTTGCGCAACTTAGAATCAGAGGCTTCTTTGGCCAGAGCTTTTTTGATGCTTTTCATTCTTTTTTTAGTTTCTTACAATCTTTGAAACTCGATACATACATTTTTATTTTATTGGAACTATCCAGGACTGTTCAATTGATTGGGGCAGGTGTTTGTTTAGGAATATTGCATTGGAATCTTTTGACATTGCGTAAAGTTGGTTCTGTGCTTTCCGGTTTTTTCCGGTTCTTATGTTGCCCAAAGTAAATACTTATTTTGGAGGACACTGATTATTGTTGTTTGCCGAGGCAACACTCTGAGGATCTGGCATTTCTGCATGGGCTTAAATCAGGAGATGTGTTCTGCAGGTTTACTCGATTCGGGATGCTGCAGCGAACAACTTGAAGCGGCTTGCAGAAGAATTTGGTCCTGAATGGGCAATGCAGCATATCATTCCACAGGTGTTTAGAGTTGTCTTTAAAGCGTTATTGACGTTTTTCGTCCCTTTCACTATTTTTACGTTTTAGAGTAAAATTTGATTACTTTTACCTTTAATTCCAACAGTTTTTAACATTATTATCATTGCTACCCTATACGCAGCATGTGTTGTAAGCGATATCTGTCCTGGCATTTTAAGTCCTATTAGTGGAACATTGTAGGGATTATTATTGAGTTTTTACTTGTGTTTTAGGAATTTCGAGTATCTTATGCAAATTGGGTTAATGTCGACTGTTGCAGACCCTGGATATGATAAACAATCCCCACTACTTGTATAGAATGACCATTCTACGGGCAGTTTCTCTCCTTGCCCCGGTGTTGGGATCTGAAATCACATGTTCAAGCTTGCTGCCGGTGGCAATCAATGCATCAAAAGACAGGTGACAAAACTTCACTTTTGACAGTTACCAAAACATTTTACCTTTGTTGTATCTGACAGCTAGATTTTGATTGTATCGTGTGTAGAGTGCCGAACATCAAGTTCAATGCAGCAAAGGTGCTCCAGTCCCTCATCCCTATAGTTGACCAGAACGTGAGTCCTTTTGAGAAGCTTCTAGCTATCTGTTTTTTCCACTATCCAACAGTTTGCTTACACATTGTTTTCTATGATTGTTTTGCAGACCGTGGAGAAAACAATCCGGCCATGTCTGGTTGAGCTGAGCGAGGACCCGGATGTGGATGTCCGTTTTTTTGCCAGTCAAGCGCTTCAGTCGATCGATCAGGTGATGATGACTAGCTAAGAAGAAAGACTTTTTAGATTTTAACCAGGCGTTTGCTATTGTTGTTATGTGGTAGTAATCTGTCTAGAACCCTGGAGTTTTATTCTTCCTGTCTAAAAGAATCTGTTTTTGGTTCCATGAACAAGGTATCATGCGTGTAGGGCCTTCTCTGGGAATATGTTGAGGTTAAATATTTAAAAGAATGGCCGTCTTTCCTTAACTCTGAAGGGGATGCTGAACTTCTTTAGCTGTTCATCCTCCTGCGAGATTGTCTATGTTCCACGAATATGACTTCTTTCGCGAACCAATCAAATTGAAACTGTACCGTTGAAACCTCGAGCTTCTGTAGTTGATGTGGAGCTTAATGATAATATGCATGAGCCATAGATGATGGGGTATTTAAAAAATAATGCCTCGAAGCCGAACTATAAGTTTGACTTTCGAAAAGCTCCTCGAAGAAGTTGAACTTATATTTCATAATTTCAAATGAAAGTCGAACTATAAGACGCCACTATTTCAACAATGTTTTTGTAACTTGCACATTCAAACTAAGGAAATCGTAATTACAAGTGTTCCCCTTCACACAAACAACGCGGTTTGTCAAACGGTTTCCTGCTTGCCTTTTCTATATGTTAGCATCAAACCTGCTAGAGTCAAAGACTTCCATCAGCGGGCACTCCTATCCTGCAGCCGCTGATGCAACATCTCCGACATCTGGTTGAAAAACTCTGCATCCTACCTCCAAATCAAGAATGGATCTTCCGCAAAGCATATGTAAAGAGACGTGATCACGCTTTCAACCACGACCATCACGCTTTCAACCACGACTAGAGCACTCTTTCTTCTTTATATGTAGAGATCTTATTTTACTATATACAGGAGAAAAGGGGATGGACGTCTCACCAGAACCATGCTCATCAATATCGACGTTAACCCAATCCTGACCACCCGATCTCTTGATTTAAACCAGGCCCAAATTCCAGAAGAAGTTCCCGAGACCACCCAGGAGTGTTCCCATCAACAGAAAAGCCAACGTGCAATCGTAGGCGATAGTGATTCAACCCCAGTGGACTGAAACAATTCCCACGCATCCCTGGCAGAATGATTGAAGTTCTTTCCATAAACCGCAATCTGTATAATTGTAGAACTCACGACCATCAATAGCTCGAAACCGAAACACCACCTAAATCTACGGAAGACAAAAACAGCGGTAGAAGAGAATGGAATACTAAAATGTTTCTATCTTATCGGAAGATAATTTTACAAATGTGGGGCAATCCCCTATGTACTTCGGCATTTGCTTGTAAATAGGAAATTAGCAACATAGCCTAGGATTTTACCATTTACACTACTTACGAGAGGAATCTAGGATTTCTCCATAATTCTACCTAATTGAGAGGAATTTCAGCCTCATATCTACCTACCAAAAAAAAGTCTCGATGAATCTTAGAATTCTTCCGAGAATTCTCGGTGTTTGTTATATTTCAACACTCCCCTCAACATCGACTCCGTCTTCCTTTCATACCAAGTTGCGAGCTAAACTCCTCCGGCTTATTTGCATTAAGTCCTTTAATGAAGATGCCGGCTATTTGATATTCCAATCTGATATATTGCAACTCGATTTTTTCTTGTAGCACCTTTTCTCTTAAGAAGTGATAGTGAACCTCAACGTGAAGGTCCTTCCAAAGCTGCATCAACTAAGTAGCTTCCTGAGTTGCATTTGTAGCAGCTTTGTATTTGCTTCTGGAGTTGGGAGCGATACTATTGGTTGTCGCCTTACTCACCATGATAATGCTCCCCCGCAGTACTAAAGACATATCTTATTGTTCATGTCCTGCTATCGCGGTCGCCAGCATAGTCTGCATCACAATGTCCGGCAAGTTTGCAATCTCCTTTGGCCTCATAAAGAATCTCGTAATCCAACATACCTTTTATATATCTCAATATTCGTCGGACTGCTTCAAGATGAGACTTCTTTAGAGCTTGCATAAGCGTCCTCACCAATTCGACGATGTATGATATATTTAGTCTTGTATGAGTAACATATATTTGACTTCCCACTAGCTAACGATATATTGTCGGTTCTTCAAGATCATTCCCTTCGTTCGCACTGAGTTTGGCATTGAACTCGATGGACGTTGATCTTGGCAAGCATTCCACACTTTTTTAACAGCTCCCTTGTGTTTTCTTGGCACACATATGAGCCTTCTGGAAATCGATCAACTTCTAATCCAAGAAAATGTTTTAGTTCTCTGAGCTCCTTCATGTTCTCCTTCATATCCACATCATCCACATACACGAGCACTACTGCAATATTCTCTTTAAACTTTTATGAAGAGGCTTGAATTTGCGACAGGGAGAGTATATCTACTATGGACTAAGAACTCTATAATCTTGTCGTACCAAGCTCTTGGCGCCTGCTTGAGCTCATATAACGCTTTCCTTAGCTCTTATTACGGAAGGCCATTTAACATCTCATTGCTCATCATGATCTTCAACTTGTGGAAACGGACATGCCCAAGTCTCTTGTGCCATTAGTCTATCGTTTCGTTCTTCTTTACTCTATCTATGTATGTAGCTTCTACAGACATGACATAAATGGAGTTTACCTTCCGTCCTTCCATGAACAGTGTCTCAGAAAATTACCGATCGCGGTTGACATCTTTTGGCCCAAACACACGAAGTTGCCTGGGGTTATTAGTTGAACCATTGACAGAAGATTCTTCTCTATTTCAGGGACGTGCTAGACTCTCTGCAATTACACCTTATTGAATTTGTCATCGGTGGCTATAACAGTTCTCCCGACGTGAGCGATTAGCAATCTGGAGTTGTTGGCAGTGATGACAACTCGTTGGCCTTTATATTCTAACAACTCTTGCATTCAAGGTCATACTCATCTTCAGATTTATCTCTGTTTTGACTACTTGATGTGTCATCATTTCCTTCCACATTCTTTTTTTTGGACCAGCAGTCTCACGCATAATGACCATTCTTACCGCAACTGAAGAATTCATCATCTTTCCATTGAGTTGTTGCTCTTGACGCCGCTTCTACAGCCACGTGGGAATCTTCTTCCCTCAAATCTCTTATTTTTAACAAGATTTCTTGCCTTATTATTGTTTAAGGCTTCGTCCTTATTATTATATAAGGCTTCTTCATTTTTCAAAGTTATGTCCGTCAACTGCTTTACTAGTATCTCCTGATTAACTAATAAATTTTGTAAATCTTCTAAAGACGGCAGCGTGGGTCATCCTTGCACAGTCGCAATAAATCTCCTATACTCAAGCCGCAACCCATGAATAATTATCATCCTCATCTTATCATCACTAATCCCGAATCCTGGGTTTAGCTCCGAAATCTCCATGCATATTGACTTTAGTTTAGTGAAAAACTCATTAGCATTGCTTAACTGCTAGCATATCATTCTCTAACAACTGAAGTCTCATATCATTTTTCTTTGAGAACCTAGTTGCTAGTATATCACAGGCATCTTTAAGTGTGACGGCGTACCTTATATGTTCCAGCATATTCCTTCACAATGGTAGTCTTTGTGGTGAACATAGCATTCCCCGCTTTAATCTTCCAGAATGCGACAACATCCTCTCCGGTGGGTCATCTCACTTCCGCCAATAATCTCCCAAAGATTTTGGCCTTGGAGTTATGACTCCATGCACATCTTTCACATGCTATCATTTTGGTTATTTAATTTTTTCAGCATGCCGAAAATGTTGAATTCCGTCATATCGACTTTGACTTCTGGAATCGTAGCCTAGTCCTCGTCCTCTGTCTGATGCAATCCCGAATTGCCGCTTCCTCGTCATAACTTCGACAGTACTTTGACAGAACTTAAGCTGACTTGGACAGAACTTCTACTGAAATTCGGCAGAACTTCCACAGACTTCAGCAGAATCTCTGGTAGGCTTCGGTCCTGACCAACCCGCTCTGATGTAAATGTAGAACTCCCAACCGTCGACAGCTCGACTTGAGTGAGCTTTTGAGTTTTGAATGAACCGAAACACCATCTAAAATCTACGAAAGGCTAAAACAACGGAGGAGAATGGAAGACTAAAATGTTTCTATCATAATTTCTTGTCGGGAGATGATTTTACGAATGTAAGGCAATCCAATATTTAAAGGGTGTTTCGGCCTTTGCTTATGAATAGGAAATTAGCCACGTAGCCTAGGTTTTTACCATTTAAACTACTTACGAGAGGAATCTAGGATTTCTCCATAATTCTACCTACCTAACCCTTAGTTTGGTTACCCACGAAATTAGTGGGAATTCACTTTCATATTAGAAAAAGTCACGTAAATTATAACGCTTTAAAAACAAAAAATATTAATATTACCCATCGTCCTTTAGAAATCCCTGTAAATTTGAATGTGTCAAGCACAAGCCCAAAGACACATTCAGGGAGAGGAGGAAGAAATTCAAAGACACATATGGGGAGTGTGGAGGATGAAAACCACGTACACACGGAGAGGAAGACACCTCTTCAATCAATGATTTCGGGCAAAGAATTGTCGGAGAAGCGCCTCTCCTAGGTTTTGTATTCGGCTAATGGGCATGAAAAGGGATTTCTAAAACACAAAAGAGTAGAAAAGTCATTTTCATTAATTTTTAAAATATTAATACTTTTAAAACGTTATAAATGACTCAGTTGTTCCAAAGTGAAAGTGAATTCCACCAATTCCATCCGTAATCAAACAGATGGTAAGAGTAATTGAGAGGAGTATTTGCTACCTACCTCAGTTGTTAATTTCCTACAGCATCCACACCGAGAATTCTCGGTGTTGTTATATTTCAACAATAATGACATCAAACCAAGCATTACGACCTGCAAGGAGAAGCTGAAACAATAAACATAACATCATGTTCAATGTTTCTGAAGGTGATGACCGAATTACCTGGACATATCCATACTTACTGAAGAAGCACACCAGCGTCTCCACGCGATTAAATAAGAAGTCCACATAACAGAGAAGACACTCGTTGTTGCCAATCTTCGAACGGACTCCCCTGATCTAACAAATGAAAAGCCAAGAAGTGCATACTTGAACATTCCAGCAGGCTAGACATCGATTGCCAAAAATTAACAGAAAGAAAACGGAGAACATGGCTACTTCCCATTGCAACGTCCTTATGGCAGCGGTGAAGAGTAATCCGTAGCATATGCATCCGAAAGTTGTAGTAATGGCGTATCAGAGTGTCTTCATCAAAGAATTTGACGACATTGTCAATGATTGCCAACCGCCATGAATAAGAACTTAAAAGACTAACCCAGATACTATAACGTGCAGTGTTACAAAGAACTGCTCCGGTCCTAAATAGGTTCACAGACAGCACCTGTGTGAAAGGACGACAAATTACATGATGCCGTAAGCCAAGGAATTACAGGCATTTCAAGTCTCAATGTCATCCCAGTTAAAGGGGCGTAAAAAACAGCAAAAAAACTTGCCAGCTCACCACAAGAAGCCACCAGCGTTTCTCGTCGTCCACTCTCGATGTAAAGACGCCTGCCGCACTGAAAGACCATATTATCATCCATAGTAGCATTACTAGCATAAAGGCGGATGCTATTCTTCTACCTTCCGGGAGACTCCAGATCATCTTAACAGCCTTCCAAAGAACCAACATTGCAAATGGAAGCTTAAGAAATAAGTTCTCCATGTAAGGAAATATTTCTGAGAAACCAATTCTCTGCAATTAAAGGCCTAATGTTTAATTAAATGTGACATAGTAACAGAGATCGGCTAATGTAATTGTTCAGACAATTTTGATCACATGAACATAATATTGATCGGAGATATTAACTCTTTACCTGTCTATAACAGATATAACATATAGAAGCTGAAGTGCAACTACAACAGCAAAAGCAACACCACAGAAGAATCGTTCTCCCCAAAAGCAAAGGGCGCATCATTGAAAGATATGCAGTCAAGATATGCACAGACCTTCATCCTATGGTTGGCCTGAGAGCCCAGATAAACAGTAACCAAATCCATCACCAAAATAGTTCCCACGCCACCAGCTACAGCATACATAGGCCAATAGTCCTCAGTTAATCCAGCGTTGTTTTGCCGCACGTTCGTGTACTTGTCGATGTTAAATCTATCTGATCTCTCGAATCTATTAAGTCCGAGTATCGCAAGGATAAACGCGACATATTTGTTTTGTCTTGGATGTTTTCTTGCGGAAGATGGAGAGACGGACATCATCATCCTTCGTTTGATTTAGGGAGGGATAAGAATGAATTCACCCAAGACAATTGAGATGGTTATCAAATTTTTGGTTTTGAAAAATTTTAGATTTTTATGAGTATGAAATTGTACGAAAAAAAACTGTGAAAAAGGTTTGAACAAAGCATTAGTTTTATTATTGTAAATCAAATCAAGTTTTTATAAATTTGGAAGTGTATTTTTGGTGAAATCATTAATGAAAATGATGAAATACATACTTCCATTTGAGAGAATAAGTTGAAGCTTCTCATTCCCTCTCTGTCGCCAGACTCAGCTGCGAGATGAACATAGAAAAAGTGTGACCCAGGGCCCACCAATGCAACAACAAGGGAGCGGCTAACGTCCCGTGTGTGGGACGTCCCCCACGTTGTACTAATTCCGGCCCTGATTTAGTACAATGTACTAACATAAATTAGTACACTTGTTATTACTAGCAATGTACTAACTACAGTGTTAGTACAATGTACTAATGGGTACTGTTTTTGTACTAGTACAGTTAGTACAATGTACTAATGGTCACTGTTTTTGTACTAGTACAGTTAGTACAATGTACAAAACTTTTTTAGTACATTACAGGTGTACTAATTGGTACAAAACAGTAACAGTGATTTTTAGTACAATGTACTAACCATTACTAGTACAAAAACAGTGACTAGTAGTACAATGTACTAACACTGTAGTTAGTACATCGTCAGTAATTACAAGTGTACTAATGGGTACTGTTTTTGTACTAGTACAGGTAGTACAATGTACTAATGTACACTGCTTTTGTACTAGTACAGTTAGTACATTGTACTAATGGTACTGTTTTTGTACTAGTACACTTAGTACATTGTACTAATCGTACTGTTGGTGTACTAGTAATGGTTTGTACATTGTACTAATGGTTACTATTTTTGTACTAGTAATGGTTTGTACAATGTACTAAAAATCACTATTACTGTTTTGTACCAATTAGTACACCTGTAACGTACTAAAAATGTACTAAAAAAGTTTTGTACATTGTACAGACAATTACTAGTACAAAAACAGCACTATTAGTACAATGTACTAAGTGTACTAGTACAAAAACAGTACCATTAGTACAATGTAGTAACTGTACTAGTACAAAAGCAGTGTACATTAGTACATTGTACTACCTGTACTAGTACAAAAACAGTACCCATTAGTACACTTGTAATTACTGACGATGTACTAGCTACAGTGTTAGTACATTGTACTACTAGTCACTGTTTTTGTACTAGTAATGGTTAGTACATTGTACTAAAAATCACTGTTACTATTTTGTACCAATTAGTACACCTGTAATGTACTAAAAAAGTTTTGTACATTGTACTAACTGTACTAGTACAAAAACAATAACCATTAGTACATTGTACTAACTGTACTAGTACAAAAACAGTACCCATTAGTACATTGTACTAACTCTGTAGTTAGTACATCGTTAGTAATAACAAGTGTACTAATTTGTGTTAGTACATTGTACTAAATCAGGGTCGGAATTAGTACAATGCGGGGGACGTCCCACGCACGGGACGTTAGCCGCTCCCCAACAACACTCATGTCACCACCACATAAGTTTTCCTCCTGGCCTGACATCCCCACCGACGTCTACAGCGTGAAGGCCAAAGGAATATATCCCGGAAAGTAACATGTTGACATTGGCATAAGAGAGGAACGCTGAAATCATACCAAACACAGTATCCATGATTTACAGTTTAGATTGACTTTGATTTGATCGTCCATTCGAACCTCGTAGTCAGTTCGCTGGCCGCTTGTTGTTGGTCTTGCTTGCTGCAGATGTAAAACTCGTCTGGTATTGTAAGCTGTACATTACAAGGATCGTCTATTAGTCATAAACCCCTGCTTTCTGCAACTCCATGACAGTAGTAACCGGTAATGGAGCAGTTCTAATGCTTCTGGCCTTCCACTTTTGGATGTCAGACAACCGGTTTTCTGCTATAATTGCGGGATCATCGAAGATATTGGATGTTTTTCTTCTGGGCACCTGATCCCTCTTGTTTCCTTTACGATTGTGTAACGATCTCGTAATTATGAATGATCTAGCTGATTGTTGTCAGTTAAGGAAGAAAAGGGAGATGTGATATTCTTAACTCATGCTTTCAGACATCCTTGAGTTTTGTCATCCGAAGCTTGAAGCGAAACAACCTTAGCCAGCCTTCTTTTTGTGGATAAATACATTAGAAAAGCCAACATTAAGGATGCGAGTAGCAGCGGTCCATGGAAGAGCTGCTTCTTTATTGCTTATGTGTAGAGGCGGTACGTCGATGCATCTGCGATGATGTTCCGAAGGCCACCGATGGTTGAGGCAAACATGATGAACACTCCAATGAAAATGCTTATCTGTGATGATTCCAGGCAGAGAACATGTTTTCAGGAGGCGAGTGAGTGATTAGTGGTGAAGTTGAAAGTAATTACCCAGTTGATGAACCATTTCCCGCTGAACTTGGCTGGCTTCATGATGATCAACCATATGATGCTGGGCAGCTGCGGAAGAAATTGATTTGGCGATGCATTATGCTATTCAATCAAAAATGAAATAAAAGTGTAGCAATTTTGTGGCTTACGAAGAAGGACGTCGGAGCGAACCCAAATCCGCCAAAGAAACCGAGTAGGTCTCCGAAGAAAGGGAAGTGACTCCCAGGAACAATGTGAACGCTGCAAATGGTAAAAGATCCGAATCGACATCAAACATCGTAAAATTGTTTTGATCATTTTTGGCAAGATTAGTTGGGGGAACGTGTCATGCCAACGTAGGCGGTGCGAGCGACGAGTTTGAGCGCAAAACCAGGTGGGAAGTGGAACCTCTTCATCATCGTCCTCTCCACCATGTCGAAAACTGGCATAGCATATACCTGCAGAATCAGAAATTGAGCATCCACGAAGAGGCGGAAGTCTATCTTCTGAGAGTCCTGAAAACTAGTTAGCGGGAACAAGATCGACTGACTACCTGATAGCTGCCAACAACATGGACAACTACCATCAGATTGGCCGTCGCGATGATCCAGGCTGGTTTCCTCAGTTCCATGATCACATTATCCGCGACGTCCCGCCCGAATGCCCAGTACCCGATGAGTGCAACTGGGAAATAGCATATCGCATTGACAAAGTAGGCTCCGATCGCGCCCTTCCACATGGGTACCTTTGAGGGCCTCCCGGGGGTTGAAGGGATGGTGGCCTGTAGCTCAAGGGCGATTGCGTGGCCCGCGAAAGCGAAGGAGATCTGGCCAAGAGCGTTGAAGATGCGGAACACGCTGTCTGCCAGGCTAATGTCCTTGTATGCATAGCTAACATTCTCAGCCCGGCCGTGGGCCAAGGATCCCACCCAAGCCATCGTCGAGTAACTGGCGCAGCGCAGGTGAACATAAGATTAAATCGAGGATGATCAACGCCTTGAGCAATGAACAATGTCGTTCGTATGGATTGCTCGAATGTACCCGAGGGACATGACAGCTGCGGCCAGGGAAACACCGACGACTGAGTCAAAGTTAGGAAGTTGGGACAGTAAAAATTGGACGCCGCTGAACATGCAGATCCAGTAAGACTGCCTGATCCTAGTGCAGTTCGTGCAGGCCACCTCTGTGAACTCCTTGAGGCACTTGCCGCCGATGACCATGTACACGATGTTGCAACCGACCTGCACGATGAGCTGCTGGGGCAAGACAATCCATGCCCCAAGCTTTGGACCAAAATCGTATTGCCCAAGGTCCAGGTAGTGTTCGAACCGCTTACCAGGGATGCACTCATGGAGCTGGATCATCTGCCACATGGTGTTCAGGGTCAGGCACCACGACAGCACTAAAAACATGACTCCCGATCCCCTGCAAAAGCAACCTAGAGATCAGCGACGACCGACTCATGAAAGTCGATATTTTCGGAACTGTGAGGATGGGTAGTATGCAGGACCATCCCAAGTAGGCCATGGCGTAGGGTAAGCTGAGGACGCCGGCACCGATCATGGCGGTCACACAATGAAAGGTGGAGTACCACCATTTTGCATTGCGGGAGGCGTCGCCCTGCGGCCATGTCTTGTCTTCCACGGCTTCTATCTCCTGTGTCACAAAAAAAGGAAAATTAACCCACAGGACACCTTGACATGTATGGATTGCGGAGAATCATTGCATGCAGAACAATAACATTTAGGACAAGGAGAAAGATAGAAGAAGGCGGTAGTGCAAGAAGGGGCAGATAGATTTGCCTTTGGACCCGACACCATTTCTGCAGCCTTTTCTGCTTCAGCGAAAAGAGCTCAGCACACACTCCAAAGGAAGACATTCCCAGCGAGTTGTTTAAGTACTCTCTTTCGTCGTACCTACTACCCTACCACACACCCGGGTAGGATATAGGTGAGTTTTCTAATAGGGGTGGCTGCGTACGGTAGGTTTCGAACCCGAGATCTCCTTAAACGAATCCAAACTCCTTACCACTTGGGCCAATCCCATGTTGATAAGTAGAATGATTTTATTACATCTTCAGGATCCACACGGAAGCGGTTAACGTCCCATGACTTCCCGCACAATATACTAAATTTTGCTCATTTTTTTGTATATTTTACTATCTAAATTAGTACAGTTTGTAATTACTACAATTGTACTAAATTTTCGTTAGTACAATGTACTAAAATGTACTGTATATTTACTAGTACACGTTTGTACAATGTACATTTACTAGTACACGTTTGTACAATGTACTAATATTAACAGTAAAAGTTTTGTACCGATTAGTCCAGTTGTATTTACTACAATTATACTAAAAAAGTTTAGCACAATTAACAAACGATGTACTAGTACATGTACAATATTCGTAAGTACATTGTACATTAGGACAATATTAGTAATTACAAATGTACTAATCGGTACAAAACTTTTACTGTTAATATTAGTACATTGTATAAACGTGTAGTAATAAATGTATAGTATATTTTAGTACATTGTACTAACGAAAATTTAGTACAATTGTAGTAACCACAAACTGTACTAATTTAATTAGTAAAATGTACTAAAAATGAGCAAAATTTAGTACATATCGCGGGACGTCCTGATACGTTAGCGGCTTCCGGATCCACACAGATTGTTGCTCAACTCGATATCAAGGCGGCCCACGAGCTGTGTCGGGGTATCCGAAGGCACAAATTAATTAATCCTAGAGGGCCATTTGATGTAATCAGGTTGTGAGAAATAACCAAGATCCCTCGTGTTTAATTGTGTGAGATTGAATTGGAATCCACACACTGTTTTTTTTTTGTTCATTGGAATAAAAAAGGAAAAGGAGAAGATGACTCAGACTTAGAAACCGTGAGAGAGAATCCATCCACTAGACAAAAATCAGAATCCAGGGAAATTTAACAAGATACAGAACCATTTATTACAACACACGCTCCTACTACTAATAATAGCCATCATAGGTACAATACAAGTAGGTCCTCTTCACTTAATTCTCATGCTCTCTCTCTCAATGTTTTATTAAAAAATATAAATTTTTTTATACGGGTGGAAATTCAAGGTAATCATCAATGGAGATTCGGAAACAAAGATGGTTGGAAAAATTGAATGTCTCGAAATAATTTTTGTTTAATAAAAGAAAGAGGAAATAGTTTTGGTGGGGTGGGTGGGGTAAGAAGTCAACTCCTCCAGTTGGTCAACAATCTGAGGGGAGGAGGAGGAGGACACTTGTGGGGTGGGGGGGGGGGGGGGGGAGAGTTAAAACGACAATAACTTCCGCCTTGGGCTTCGTCCCCCCCGTGTTGACCTCTCCAATCGCATATTAAATGGTAGATAGATAGATAGATATCTCCATGTGAAGCGAGAGGCCCATGGACATCTGCAATGTTTCCTGTTGAACCATTTTGGGTTTCTATTATTTGGGTCTGAGCGAGCAGTCTGGGTGGTGGTGATTTGTCGTTTCTTCTATCCATCCGCTGTGAGTTGGGTCAATTCAATAAAGAAAGGTGGGGGATAGAGGAGGGATATGACATTCTTGCCGAAAGCAAGAGTCTTTTTGTGGCTCTTTTCAGCAGGTGGTGGGACTGGGGCTGCTTTCTTCTTCTTCTTTTATTATTTTTTTATTCTTGTGAATAATATTTTTTTTCCCTACAAAGCCTGCTTTACATAAAAGAAGTCGTCGACTTTGATTCCTCATTAAAAAAAAAAAGCTTTTCTTGCTCCCCAGATGGGACCCCCAATTGGGAAAAATTTCCCATCCCAAAACACATACTCTGTTAAAAGTGAGACCTCCTGCTGCTGCTACTTTCTTTTGAGCGTGGCCAAATGTGCTGCTACATTTACATCACCCCCTCCCCTCATGAAGCACTGGAGTTTTAAGTAGTGTTGTTGTTGTGGTTATGGTGTAACCTTTTTAGAATTGTTTCTGAGGATATCCCACTGTCGGATTGGGACCGACCACTTGTGTGGTGTCCTTGTCCTCTTTCTTACCTCCACGGAGCTCTCTGCTACAGCTTCAACCTTAATTCCTTTCCTTTTCTCGTTTTCTTTTGTATAACTTTGTAGAAAAATGATCCCACTTTGTAGCTTTAAGCGACACTCAAAACGCATGCTTCGGACATTCTTTTTTTTTTTTGAGTTTTGGTTGGGGTGCTTCCTGTCGTAAGGCATGAACTCACCACCTTACCCCCCCCCCCCCCCCCCCCCAAAATCTCTTGTTTATTTGACTCGAAGAAACACTGAGGAAGTCGTAAAGCAGCCCACATTATGAAAAAGAAGAAAAGGAAAGAAAGGAGCAGCGTCCAGAGAAACATGACGAGATACGATGTACCCCTTCGTCTGTTTCCTTTCTTTCTACGTGTAGAAGCTGTAAGTCGACGCATCCGCGATGATGTTCCGGAGGCCGCCTATGGTCGAGGCGAACATGATGAACAGCCCGATGAATATGCTTATCTGAGAAGTATTCAGAACGAGGTCGTATATACTTCAGGAGGACGATGAATTTAGTAGCGAGTGAATTGGTGGTTAACGCAGTGGAAGTTACCCAGTTGATGAACCATTTCGTGCTGAACTTGGCCGGCTTCATTATTATCAGCCAAATGATGCTCGGCAGCTGGGGAAGAAACAGAGTTGACGACAACATGAGGCATGGTTTATGCAATTTTCTCCAGATGAAATCTGAGAGTAGAGATTTTGGCTTACGAAGTACGACGTTGGAGCGAAGCCGAATCCGCCGAAGAAACCAAGCAGGTCCCCGAAGAAAGGGAAGGTGACTCCCACAAATAGCGTGAATGCTGCAAACGTTGTAGGAGCAGAGTCGATGTTGAAAAAAAAAAAATCTTTGAACGGATTTATCGGCTTTGTTGAGATGTGTTGTGGTTTGTATCATACCGACGTAGGAGGTTCGAGTGATGAGTTTGAGACCAAGTCCTGGTGGGAAGTTGAACCTCTTGGTCATCATCCTTTCCAGCATTTCGAAAACTGGCATGGCATACACCTGTAAGGATTGGGGTGTTAGATTCATTACAGAGGCGGGAGTTGTGTATGCTTCGGCGAGTCCTGAAAACAAGTTAGCTGGAAGGGGATTCACTGACTACCTGATAGCTCCCAATGACATGGACCACTACCATCAGATTGGCTGATGCGATGAGCCAGGCAGGTTTTCTCAGCCCCACCAGCACGTTATCCTCCACGTCTTGTCCAAAAGCCCAGTACCCGATGAATGCGACAGGGAAATAGCATATTGCGTTGATGAAGTAGGCACCGATCGCGCCCTTCCACATCGGTACCTTGGAGGGCCTATCGGGAGTTGAAGGGATCGTGGCCTGTATTTCGAGGGCGACTGCGTGCCCTGCGAAAGCGAAGGAGATCTGGCCGAGAGCATTGAAGATGCGGAACATGTTGTCCGCCGGGCTTATGTCCTTGTATGCGTAGCTCACGTTCTCGACCCGGCCGTGGGCCAAGGATCCAGCCCAAGCTATAGTCGAGTAACTGAGGGACATGATTGCTGCGGCCAGGGAAACACCGGCGACTGAGTTGAAGTTAGGGAGTTGAGACAGGAAAAAATGGATGCCGCCGAATATGCAGATCCAGTAAGACTGTCTGATCCTCGTGCAGTCAGCACAGGCCATCTCCATGAACTTCTTGAGGCACTTCCCGCCGGTGACCATGTACACGATATCGCATCCAACCTGCACGATGAGCTGCTGGGGCAGGACGATCCAAGGCCCGAGCTTAGGGCCAAAAGCATATCGTCCAAGGTCCAGGTAACGGTCGAACCGGATACCCGGGACACACTCATGGAGCTGGATCATCTGCCACATGGTGTTCAAGGTAAGGCACCATGAGACCACTAAAACCAGAACTCCCGGTCCCCTGCGAAAAACGAGAGGTGGTCAAGGGCGTTTTCTTTTTCCAAAGGAGAAAGGATAAGATCGGGGGTAGCGTACCATCCCAAGTAGGCCATGGCATAAGGCAAGCTGAGGACGCCTGCTCCGATCATGGCGGTAACGGTGTGAAAGGTGGAGTACCACCATTTCGCCGGACGGGCTGCATCCCCAACATTGCCATCGGCCCATTTGTCGCCTCGACCAGCTTCTACTTCCTGCGGGTGAAAATAACAAAGGAACACGCTTCGATTACTAGGGCGTGGCGAGTTCACACAAAACGATAAAAAGACAGGGCAGGGCAGTCGATGATAGAAGGGAGTAGATGGTAAGAAAAATTGGTTTGCCTTTGGAGAAGGAGGAGAAGCGGACACCATTTCTGCACACCCTCGTGCTTTAGGAAGGAAACACACAACGCATTCGCAGAGGAGGAGGGCGTCCAGCAACCGTGGAAGTATACTCCCCCTTTTGTAGTGAAATACTCCCCCCCTCCTAATCATGTGCACTTAACATATTTCACTTAATCAGGAATTTCAACCACCCTGAATTTTTTTACAAACACAGTAATCGTTCATCATATCTTTTTTTATCTTTATCTCATCCCATGCTTATTAATTTAATAATCCTCATGAAAAATTTAAGTGGACTGCGCCGATTCATTCAGCACCATGACATTCTCTCCTCCCCCCCCCCCAATTAATTCGGAACGTTTCATTACATTAATGCAAGTTGAAACTCTCATAGTTTTCACGCCCCCCCCCCCCCCCCCCCCCCCACTTGTTTATCCATTTCGCTTTTCACAAATTGCAAATAAACTATGGCGACCACTTAGTGGAGGAGAGTAAGACGAATGAATTTCGTTCGGTGCATGCATCGCAAATTCTCTTTTAATTATTATTTAATTAAAAGAAGCATGTCAATGTTTTAGAATCGTGTCATATACCAACACAAGTATCATAACATACAAGTCCTCCGATCACTTGTTTGGAGTACTTAAGTGAGAGTGAATCTCACCGTGTCTACAGAAGTGGCCAGGTTCATCCATATCCAACCAGTCACCCTGCTATGATCATCATCATCATTGAAAAATGTTTGGAAAATAATTTAAGGGGTGGGTGAATCTTATGATTTCCATATGCTTGTGCTTAATCATGACAACAGAGGCTCAAAAAGCAAATGCCCAATTATCTGAACGCAATGATGAAAGGAATGAAATAAAAAGGCCGGCTCTTTCTTTACCTACATGCCCAGAAATTTTGGAAGCTTTTTTTGCTCCCCCCCCCCCCCCCCCCCCAAATTCTTCTTCTTTAAGAGTTTTCTTCTATCTCGTCTTATCTTAGTGGGGGGTGAGGCAGGGAGACATCACCCAAGAACACCACCATCAGAAACATGCCCCGGCGAGAATGCTAGACCATAAAGAAGCTACAATATCTCACTTAAGTTGGGCTGACCTCACTCTCACTACGCTCTGTCGGAACATATGACGAAAACGAAGCCAATATCTCTTTAATTATGGGGTTGGATGCAACGAACGGTTTTCTAATGGGAGGGTGACGTGGCCATCACATTTAAGCAAATGGTGACCCCCTCGTGACGATGGGCCTCGAATATCGGCCCATTATAAAGCCCGGCCCATATAATCCCTTGACTTTCTGATGACCGATGTCATGAACTCAAAATTGGCGTACCAAAATTTCAAAATTAAAAAGATAAATTAGACTCACTAAATGGGCAGGTTCGAGTAGTTTTGGGTCGCGTTTATTTGGATCAAACATATTCATTGTCAAAATCCGTCCAGGTCTTAATGTCGAGTCGGGTTTATCGAGCTTAAAATTTTTTACCTAGGCCGACTCAAAAGCCAAATACAATATAATAAAAAGGAGAAGTTAAGTCTATGTAAATACTCTTTAAGTAAAAATTGAAATTTAAATTAAAAATAAATAAAAATATAAATAAAAGTGAAATCCCTTTGACCGATCACGCCGGCCGGATGAAATTATTATTTTATTTGACCAAACCTGTCCCAAAATTCAATCGGCCTAAAAATTATGGTCAAATTCGACGCATTGGATTAATTATACTCTCCAAATTCACTCAAATAACGAGCAGCTCGGTTTAGGGTCGATCGGGGCAATTAGGGATCCGAGGCCATCAGGAGCAGGTCTAAGATAACTAAAATGGAATCCCTCCTGTATGATTTCGTTACAAGATTTTCTATACCAAACATCTCTTCTTTCACAAACAAAACAAAACATTCTGCGAGGTCACCAAAATTAAGCAGCCATGATAGTACGGCCCAAGGATGAAATCGCCGGGGTTGGTTTCGGGTGTTCCATGTCAGCCTGACGACGCGTCGGGATTGTCACCATCGGGGAATACATTTTGCTTTTCGGAGGAGGGGGTTCCGACCCGGATGCCGCCACAAAATCAGTCGGCGGAACCCAGATGCCTCCTACCACGACCAGTTGCGGCGTGCTTGTAGTGGTGTCGTTCTGGGCCACTGGGCTTCGTCTAGTGTGGAGACGGTATTTCTGTGGGACATGAACGGTTGGGGTTCAGGTGGCTAACTAGAAGTTAAGGCTGATTACGGAAGAGAGTATCAGAAAGTGAAGTGACTAGACAGACCTGCAAGTGGCTCTTAATCTCATCGTTAGTGAGCCCGTCGACCTTCATCAGCTCCTTAATTTGTTTAGGAGTTGCAACTGCAAGACGAAACAACATCGAACTACACGGATCAATGCGACACTTCCGTTTATGATACGTAAATAAACATAGAACGTAGAAAATTCTTGCGTGCGTACCATAAGGACCGCCAAGGTCTTGGAGGGCATTAAGGAACTGGCGGTGCAACTCGGTTGACCAGCACCGCCGTTGTTTCCTGTGAGAACTTGCAGCGTGATTCTTCTCCTCGCCCTTGCCGGCCATCCTTCCCTCTATGTATTTGGAGCTGGAACTGCCAGACAGGGTCGACAGAGGCTTCCCCGAGGCCTTATGGTCGCCGCCTCTTGCCGGTTCCGATTGCGATGACCCTGAAGGATTCACGCCCATTGCCTTGGTGGCGGGACTCGAACGCTTCTCGGGAACGACAGGGGGTGTGTCATCATCCTTATCATCAACGTCATCCTGAAACATAGCTTTTCTTATTCAGTACTTGTCATGACAAAATTTATTGCCTTCGAATACAGGCTTCCGCTCAGTTATCATTCACCAGGAATTGGAAAAGCTAAGGACATAAAGAACGGTGTCGTGTCGACGCGTGAAATAGTTGGTGGGAGATGGGACCATTCATTGCCATTACCAAATTAAAGTTTTGACTTTCGGTTCACGTCTCCACTAGCATGAACTTATTTTCCATCACAGGATAACTTCGAATATTATTATATCACGTTAAATCAAATATTAAGATTCAACAAACCTCTGGAGAGTTTAGATCTGGGATCGGATTCCACAGCTGCGCAGATCTCAGCCACTCCTTCTTCTTCCTCACTTCGCTGTCCATGTCTCTCTTTGTCCCACGGCGGTCATCGTCGCCCCTTGCGTCATCCCTTAGAGGCATGAATTCCTCGAAAACCGGCCTGTCCGAGGACGTCCGGTCGTCCTCCGACGAGGCGGGATTGCATTCGATCTCCCCGTCCTTCTCGACCAACTTCTGCTTCCACGCCTCGATCGCTTCATTACCCCCAGAATCAAAGCGATTATAATCAAAATCAACTACGTAGAACGAAAACCGAGGAGAACGTGGATGGCGAGTCGTACTTTGGGTGATGACCTCGTAGCAGATGGGGAGCTCGCGGCGGAAGACCTGGATCTTGCGGAGCTCGTCCTCAAGGGCGGCGAGGTGGAACCGGAGATCACCAGTGTAATAAACCATGATCGACTAAAGCGGCTCCTCTTTTCTTCCTCCCACACTGGGTGAAGAAAGGAAGGTGTTGTTCTTCGGTTTGTATTTTTCTCTTACAACATAGAAGAATCCGAAGGAGGGGAAGATCAGAAGGGGATATTATTAGGATCGGAAGAAGGGAATCGGGGCAAGAACCGTATATTTCGAAAGAATATTATTCTCTTCCTGAATTGAAGTCATGAAGAGGAAGAAGGGGAGGGGATAGGCAGAAAAAGTGAGTGGGGGAGAATTACGAGGTCGAGGCGTCGCATCCAATCAGTATTCAAACCTCTCCTCCACCGCCCGTAATGAATTAGGGTTTTAATCATCCCCTCCCACCTATTTTATATAATAATCAGTCGTAAATTTACCCAAAAAAAAAAAATTGCAACAATAATCTGATATCCCAAACTAAGCTTATTATTACGGTATCAGTTTATTATTTACTTATTCTAATATAAGGCACATGTTTTTTAATATTTCCCTGACTATAATATTGCCGAAGATATACGAAAATATAATGAATTTAATGATTCCCCATATCAATATTACGTGTGTGTGGAGTACAGTTTTTCTTACCAAATATGTGGTTGAGAAATATAAATCGACTAGTCTTACCGGAGGAAGGAATCCAATATCTGAATATGCCAAAGAGTAAATTCATTCAGATTTTGAGATATGAATTTCGAAAGCTTTTTTCCCTTTCCTTTGATATGCAGAAATATGGATAATGATGCAAAGAAAACACGAAAAGGGATAAGGATCGGGGAATCAGAAGCGGGTTTTTGCATTTGCATCGGCAGGCCTCCGCATACTTTTCTTCATCTGGACGTTTTCTTTCTATTCAACATTTCAGAAACTTTCTGTATTAAATTAGGCATGTCTTAACGAAATATTCCCATTTTTATCAATTGATTGATTTCTTTCGGTCGTTTTCGATGGATATATATTATTACCCCTTTTCTTTTATAGAAATTATAATTATGAGAGGATCGGTAGTTACGAATCTATGTGCCAAAAAACAAGGGGTAGTAGAAATATAAGACTGGCCCTCTGATGGGTTTATTATGCAAAAACATGTAAATTATGTGTAAATTTCAAGATGAGTTTTTTTTGGGGGGGGGGGGGCAGAAGCTACAAAATGAATTAGAAAAGAGATGTTTCTGATAAATGCCTAATTCCAATAAATCTTATACTTGTTTGAAAGAGTTCAAGATAAACAAAACATGCACTAATATTGCTCGCTTTATGAAAAGAGGCCCCCCAATAATCGAATTAAAATTATTTTAGCCACTAATTTGGTACTGCCAGTTAAAATTTATTTATACATACCGTTTTACGTCTGTAATATTCAAGATTAATGATTTCAAAGAAAAGGAGGGTTCTTCATAATTTTATTTTTTGGTAGCCCGACTTTAACCGGATCCGGATCCGGACCCTCTTCATTTATGATGAAACGGAGAGTCTTCATTTTAAGGTTTGAATATATCTAATTTTAATTCGATATTATTGTAAATATTGTAAGGACAAAATTGACATTACTCTATGTAAATACTTTTTAAATATTTTTACACTTTAAAATATTACATTTAATTAAATAAAATAAATATTAAACCCAAAATGTTAAACCCTAAATCCTAAATTTTAAATCATAAATATTAAAAACTAAACCATAAATATTAAAAATAAACCATAAACCCTAAATGTTAAACCATAAATATTGAAAGTTAAACCCTAATTATAAATTCAAAACAATAAACCTGAAAGGTTAAACTCAAAATATTAAAAACCATGGACCCTTTAAATCATAAATATTAAAAATTAAACCATAAATTATAAATTCGAAATATTGAGTTCCGAAACATTAAACCTTAAATATTAAAATTGAACCATAAACCGTATTAAACCCTAAATAATAAATTATATAATTTATTAACTTCTTAATATATAAGGCCAATAAAGTAATTTCATAATACTAGAAATATAAATTAAAAATTAATCACAACTATTAAATGGACCCTCTCCATTTCTTTAAGAGGATCCTAATTCACTTTAACCAGGGTCTTCTTTTGATTTTTTTCGAATCACTCGAATCTTGCCTTGATTGAGTTTGAATTTAATTTAATTTAATTTAAAGCATTAAATGTATTGATTCATGGTTCCCAAACCGGTTTAATTTTATATGATTCAAACTCACTCTTGAAATTTCCGACAAACTAGAATGTTAATAAAACAAGTACCCCCTCGATAGATCTCGTTGGGGCGGGAACCGCCGGCGTTGATGACGAAAGCGGAAAGAATAACGGGGACGATGTCCGACGCACAGATTTACGTGGTTCAACCCAAACCGGCCTACATTCACAGGGATGTCCTACTTGAGATTCCACTATAACCAACGAGTTACACGATTACAAGCCCCGAGAAAGTTTCACCTCGAGTCCCCATAGAAAACACTCTACCCGACTCTCCGAACATTCTCACCGCTCATCGTGTATCACCCGTTTCCAGTACAACGACTCACCAGAGACCCCGGAGCGCGACAACCTGTTGCCTCCATTACCCTAGTTACAGAGTCTACATCGCACTAACCCGTGGATCTCACCTATCTGACTCACTCATTCGAAGCTATGAACAATCCGTCTATTTATAATAGACAATAGAATCTAGGACAATATCTTTCTGATATCCCATAATATCACAATATCTTTCAACGTGCCCTTCAAGGTGAGTCTTTCCGCCATCTTTTCACGCCGGTTATCTGTTCTTGGACGGCAACACAGAGCTAGGGTTCGGGAGGAGGGAGACGACGGCGGCACGGACGAGCTCGCAGAGGACGGTTTCCGCTGAACAACGGCTGAGACGGCGGCTTCGGCAAAGGTCATTCGTGGATGGTCGGTTGCTGAAAGACGAAGCTGGAGACGGTGGAGAAGGCGTCGCCCCACCACTACTGGTCGTGGGTTCGCCATTGCCAGACTGAGTGACGCTGAGGTATATATATATATGTATAAACAATATTGGTGTTAAGTTTGTTAAACTATATAATGTATTATAATCAAGCCTTCACCTAATAGCTTAAACTTTTAGGTCAAACGGTAAGCTTTCTATATGGTATCAGAGCGAGTTCGACTTGAGGGAGCGTGCTATAACTAAGCATTCACCTAATAACTTAACGTTTTCGGCTCAAGTGGTAAACTTTCTACAAAGTTGAGTGAAGGTGGGTGGGAAGAAAGCATCTTGTGGACATTCTAGGGAATGTACCAAAGCCTCGAAGAACTTTGCCGAGGAACCAAGCCCCGTTCCACTAAATATGTTTATTGTTTGGTTTCTTGTATGTGATGGTACGGTAGCCCTTGGAGGTCACCAAGGGTCGCATGCATACTCACCGAAATTATTTTATTATCGTGATCTTATCTGAAATCCCATATCCCCCCTCTCTTGGTAAATGGCCCCTTCATTGTCCCCACCAACCATTCCCCCCCCCCCCCTAACCTAGATAACTAAAAAAAAAAATCAATTTGGTTGACATGGATCATTTGGACATTTGGTTCATCAAACAGATATGCATCTCCAATCGAATCGTGGAAATAGTATTTTATCCGAACACCCAAATTCGATTCGAGTAGAATAAGACTTACGTTTAGCATATTTTAGGTTTTCGGTGACCAAACACTAATCTCTTATAAACAATATACTTAGCGACCGATGGAAAGTCTTGTTCTTATCCAAGTCCACACCCGTAAGTTAGTTTCCTTTTACAATGTCCCTTGTACTTAGGAGCATATTCCTTGGAAAATTCCATGCTAATCTCATTGATATGAAAGCCAACTCTGGTTAGTAAAATCATCGACCTCATCATATAGTATGAAGAGGAAGAAGGTTCCATTAACACGTTTGCAAACTAAAAGGCACGTGTTTCGATTCGACATTATTTCGAGGCAATGTATTGGGCACCTTCATGACATCGTTTGGCGAATTCGAAAGCGAGACTTTCATGCGTCCTGATTTTCATTGCGTGCTGGTGACTAGGCTTACGACTCCCTCTGTATTAATAATGGCAGCTAGCTCGTGATAAGATTGTGTTCCTTTTCCTAATGAAGTTATTCAATAAAGAGAGAAATATTCGCCTTGCTAAATAAAATCGGACGTTGCCAAGTATATTTCATCAGGTAAAGTGCTCGTGACAGCAATCTAACAACTCATATTCATATTACCACGCTCTCATTCACAAAGGCATGGCCTACATCCACTACAGAGCGATCTTCACCACGAGGTGACACTAAACTTATATTCGATCTGCATCTAGGTCGACCCCATGCCATGGCGATCAACTTCAATCGCAGAAAGAAATGTATTAACTCCGACTTTTTCACGGATGCACGAGACATAAGTTATTGAATCAGATTTGTCGCGCAGTGACTTGTGCTTCTATCGATTATGATATAACAAAACTGTACGCGCGCCCTCTGGCCTAATACGGGCATTGCGGTACGAACGACACGAGGATCCGGGCCTGCTCCCCCTATTGTCCTCCAGTCGACGCCAGGACTCGAACTTCTAGGCACTACGAAGGAAACCGGAGTCGACCCTCCCTCGATATCTAATCGGGCCTGCCTGGGCCCTCGCCGATCGCCTCCATGCTCCTTAGGAGGCGACGGGCGAATTGCGGAGCATGATCCACAGAAGGAATTTTCGAGAGGATCGGGAGCGGCTCATGTCGCCTTTCCCTCATCCATGATGGCTCCGTACGAGGGTTCATCGCCTGGCAAACAGAAGTCTTGTTTTATTTTAGCTTTAAAAAATGGTTGTTGTTGCTTAACCTAGATAAGCTATCACAGAGTCGCCACTGACTTATTTTTAAAAAACTGTTTAAGTCGGAAAAACAGTTGGTTCGGGGATTCCTAATTACTAGCTCTTACATTCTAGCATGCGAAGAGGTGACGTTTGCTCCAAAAGATTGCTTTTGGTTAACGGGCGTTGGACCCGATCCGGGCATGACTCCAGACTCATGTCACTGTTTTACGGGAGTTGGACCCGATTCGAGCATTGGACCTGAATTCATTTTTGTTGATTTACACCAACATGCGGTAATAAACCTAAGTTGCCTAACGACATGCGAGCAAGCACAAATAATTATTGAGATAAAAGGGGGCGGGGAAGGACAGTGACTGCGAGCCTATACACTTGGGCTCGCAGCCCGTTACAAGTGAATTTTAAAAATAATTCGGGGAGGCCCGCACCTCCCCTTTGTACCTGAAATGTAGGTCGGAGCTGCTTTACTTCAGACCGACGGTTTTTAGGCCGTGGTAGATCCAATCAAACGCGGTCTGTTACATGCATCTTCAAGCTTTCTGTCTTTGAACTTCGTTTTGTCGAAATCCCGTGAAGCTCGGCTGATTTTCATGAAAAGCAAACCAAAAATGCAGCGAATGAAATAATGGTCAGAAAATTCTAATTAAGACATGTCAAATGATTAGAATTAACTGAGTGAGTAAGAATTATACTCATGGGGCATTGTGTGGCCCGTTAGAGTTGATCTTCCGTGATGTCGAAAGATGATGTCCCTTGGTAATGAATTCCACATTGTTTTATGTTTGAAATGGTTGAATTAAATGGGGCATTTTGTAGCCCGTTGATATTGATCTTCCGCAATATCGGGAGATAATATTCTTTGGTAGTAAATACGTTTGAGATGGTTGAGTCAAACCTTGATTTTCTTGAATTTGTTCACGTGTAATTCGGCTGCGTTCTTCGTGTAAAAATAAGGAAAACCGGGCAATCCACGCGATCGAGATGGATGTCAATTCTTCGCACTGTGAATCACGTTGTATTATTTTTCATGTAAAATAAGATGGACGACGACATTAGAACGTTAGCAAGCACATAATAAGTTCATAAGTTCACTCAGTTGATTGATCAAATTTTAAAAACACCCGAAATCGGAAAGAATCGAAGCCGTTAAAATTCCCACAAACGGAATCAAAGTGTTGTCCCCACAAATAGTGCAAATGTTAGAAAACTGAAAAGGAAAGCCACTGCCTTTTGTTGACGTACACCCCATTACAAAGGAACAATAATGACGAAACCTTTCTAGCCTTCAATGCATCGGCCTCTCGAGTATGCGCCGCGAAGACCGCCTGCTCCCTCGAAGCGAAACCACCCGGAGGAGTTAGGAACGTTGATAGAATTGGAAGGATCAAAGTTCCGAAGCCCTTCTCCATTGCAGATCAGATCCTTGCGGGTTTAGAGAAGGGTTGGCAATTTGAGACATGTATATATGCTATGACACGCTTTGAAGCATGTTTGCATTTTCTAAATGTGTCTTTCGTGTAAATGTGTCCGTTAAAATTAGATATATTATTAATACATGTATAATCTGTTTAAAATAAAATTTAAAACTATTTTTTATTTTAGGTTATGTTAGATATAATTTAATTTTGAAACGAGAAATATTTAATTTAACTGATGGTGAATTCACAAAGCCATCTAGCTTTTATAATTATATACTGCATATTTTATTTTTTATAAATTCTAAACGAGTTAATCCGTATACCACGTATTAAATCTGGAATTTCATATACTTCGACAGAGTCAGATAAACAAATCGGATCATCTATTTGAAATTTTAAAATACGAATTCGTTGAGACGCTGTCACCCGTAGTAGTTAGGAGTACCCTTTTGAAGAAGCTGGGGACGAAAATATGCAGTTAAATTATGGGCCGGGTGGAGTTATTTGTAGCCCAATTTACCACGTAAAAAGATTTCAGAATTCCGACTGGTAGTATTATATTGAATGACCATTCATTTCTTATGCTTTATACTTTTATTTTTCAACATACATTGCATGACCATTCGGTTCTAGGTTTCTGATATTCATTCATTGTTCAGAAATTCTAAGCTTAATCACCCCCCGCACGACATCATTTTTGGTTCGTTTGTTTTCATGATCAACGGTTATTTTATAGCTTGAGAGATGTACATTACTTTATTATTTGGATTATTGTAACACCAAGTTCCCTTTTAAAATATGAATAAAAGATTCACTCTCTAGCAATGAATGATGCACCTGACTCGTCTTAGGAAGCATGACGAATTCATTCGAGCCATCATAACTTTGATGGAATGAAGTGGGGAACATCAAGGTTTTATCAGCTTGGCTGGACATATGCTCAGAGGGCGTTGTGAAAACTCGCGTGTGATGGACGCTCATCCACACAGCCGGCGATGGGGAACCTCAAGAGCTTCTTCCTTAAGGGTTTGTCTTATTAAGTTTGACCGCCGTTGACTACCATAGAATGCCGTGGAGCACCGCTAAACCAAACAGAGATTAAGAGTTTCGGTGTGTCGTGTTGTATGTGTTCGCGTGGTAAAACACGTCGCGATATATCAGGGACTCAAAGTGTTGAAAGAAAATGTGGTCGCCAATAAAAGTAAAAGAAAAACAAATAAAGATTCACTAAGCGTAAAAGCAGAGACTTAGAGCCAATGTACAACAACACTTGAAACGATTACGAACGGATAAGTTGACAATCAAGCAGCCCTTCAGGGTCATAGAATGATTGTCGTGTATTACAATCGACCAGGGTTGACTTATTTATAGACCACTAACTAATAACCGTCAACCGACACACATTTAACACGTGCTAAACATCCCAAGACTGACTGCTACTTATCTACTAAGATTATTCCATCGTCGATGTTTGGCGAGCCATGGCTTTGGTTCTTCATATCCAGTGTTGAAAGTGAAGTCATTCGATGAAGCTTTTTAACTTCGAGCACACTTTCTATCGAACTACCCTGTTCGACTAATTCTTGACTTCAGTGTTGACTTTTGACTTGTCATGTCGATTGAAGATCTCGCAGAGGGCGCCGATCCTTGCATCCATCAAAGCCCGTCGCAGAAGCCCAAAATGTCGTTTGCCATGTAAACACTTAGCCCCCCTTCATCCGACGCGTCCGTTCATCTTCAGGCGCCTCCTATATAATCCCTGTCTCCTTCTTACTTCCTCAAAAATTCCCTGCTCTCGTTGCACTGCTTGTTTTTACTCCTTCTCTCAATCAAAAAGTCTCCCTACTCATGGCTCCTCAGGCGTACTACACCCATACGCCATTGGGAGGAATAGGTGTTTACTTCAAGAGTTTTAGAGATTTGGCAACGTAGACCGTGGCCAAGAAGACAAATGATTTTTCGATGAAGCAACGAAATCGAAGGGGCAAATCACTTTAGGCCCTCTCATCAGAGTTGGCAATCTCGGTGCTACAGAGGACGACAAGCCCGTCCCCTACGATTATCTCCTTCCCGATGCCACGGTCATACCTATATGTAAAGACAGCTTCGTCGATCCAGGTAATTGGAGTCGAGCCCCTGAAAAGAATCGATCCTCTGAGAAGACTCGATCTTCAGAAGCCAGCGATTTAACTGGTGTCAGCCAAGTTTTGTACGAATTCCCCACTACGTGTGTAGATAAGTTTCCAAAGTGGATAAACTCGTGGACTAGGGTTCGACGTGAGAAGTGAGAGAAGATAGGGATCTATCATTTAGTGAAAGCGTCGACAGAACCGATGAGGTGCAACCCTCGATCGCTTGCAGCACTCTTATCGTTATGGAACATCTCGACCAACTGCTTCTACCTCCAAAAGGCCCAGTGACCGTGACCATTCCGGACATAACCTTTTTGACAGGATTATATTCTATAGGTGATCCTGTTAGACTGATTGAGAAAGCAGATGATTTCAAGTTCGAGAAAGGGCAGTGTATTGGTTCGGTCATCGAAGATCACCTAAAGAAAGACTCACAGAGTTGGGGTGATAAAGAGGAATTCCAGTTTATGATCGAGTGACACTCGAAATACATTTATTGCAATCTCAGCAAACAGTCGCTGAAGTACATGGCACCGATAGCGAATTGCCTAGTCAGGGCAACAAAGCCACTGGCGATGGCCCCGTTTCTTGTTAGCCTGATCTAGTGAGCTCACTTTGAAGCTGTTATTGTCGACTCTAAGAACCCAGGAGCTTTCCCTGCCAAACCAGCATCAGGCCCTTTGTGGATTATCTTAGCATGAGCACATCTATATTTTCCTAATCTACACCATTTCAAGCAATCAGTGGATGATGGTGAATCTACATTTTATGGTTTGGAGATTGTTCGCTTCTTTCGGTATGAGAACTGGGGAAAGGAGTCTGCTTCAGGATATCTTAATCGACTCCTTTACACCAGCAAACCCTGTTGGCAGCCCTTCGTCCAAAGCGTCGACCTATGCAAGCTTCGACAGTCTTTGACAGCCCTTCGTCCAAAGCGTTGACCCCAAGGGGCTTAGTCTGTAGCGATGCAAAAGGGTTTTTTCGTCGATGTCTATAATCCCCAGCTCGTGGTGCGGCAACCAGGATTTGCTCAGAGTTGTTCTTTCCCTTTCATCGATTCTTTCAATACGAATCTGGAGGAAAGAGCTAGCATCGACCTTGGATACGCCGATACGGTAAGACCAATGGTATATGATAAGCTACGTCACTAACTATCGACTAACTCTCCTGTTTCGCAGCTTTTTAATGCCTTGAATCAATCCATTTGCAAAGTCACATTCTCTGAGAACTTAGGAGGGTGCAACGCGACCCAGGCGTTCGATTTTTGCTGGAAGAAAACCTTCAGGAGGGTGCAACGGGACCGAGTCGCTATTTGAAAAGAAAGACTTTCTTAGCGGTCTCATTGGAAAACATGTGAAATCGCTGATGCCAGGTATTACTTCGTCGATGCTTGATATCAACTTGAATCAACAAACACTTAGAATCGCTTTCCCCATGAGCCCTACACAGTGCCACACCTGCAGCTCCTGTCGAAAAAGGGAGGCTAAAGAGGAAACGAGCACCTGCGGTGGCTACATCGAAGAATTCAAATACTCGAGCCTCTTCTTCGAACAAAGGCGAATCGTCAGAGGAAACCATGGAGGAGTTCAACATGAATCTCCAGCGACGCTCCAAAAAGAAAAGGCCCGCTCCAATTCTCGAGGAAAATCTTCAACACGGAGATAACACAATCGAAGTTGACTCTCCAATCACCGACCCTTCAATCGTCAACTCCCCAACTACCAAAGGAGAAGGAGTTCCTCCAGAATCAGGGAAGATGGATCAAGAGCTCGATATGATAAAATGAAGATTGATAAATGCATGCAAATATGTTTAAACTTTGAAACAAACTTCGTATGTGAAGGTCGATTACGAAGATTTGTTCACACCACCATCACCTCCAGCAGGAGATCATCCTTCGATTGTTGAGACTGCAATCGAAGAAGGAGGGAGAAATGCTTCTGAAAAGGGCTCAACTGAGGGCCTACTGGGAACATCGAAGAAACTGTTCATCGAGACATGGATGTTGTGCGAGACGTGGAGGTATATTTTTCAGATTTACTTCGAGCAATCCTAGATTTTTCTTAACTTCGCGCATACTCAGGTCTATTCACTATCTTCTGATCCAACCATCGAAGATTCCATTCCTGAGTGAATCATACAAGTCACACCCTTCGATTGTGACGATACCCCCGTTAACTCATAGCCAGAAATATCTTCGCAAGTAAACATTCCTCATTCGAAAGAAACAATACCTCCCGAGAATATCGATGCAGGATGCCAAGTCCCTACCTCGACAAGCTTAGCACCCCATCCAGCAAGTACGTTGCCACTTGAGAACTTAGATACAAGATGGCGAACACCAGAAATGTCTAAAGGACTAGATGATCCAGCGTTCGCCGAGTTCTCCGACTAACTATGCATTTTGCTCTAGAAGTGTGAATTGAAAGAGGTATTATTTCGAACAGCATGGCTTAGAATTGTCACCAATGAAGGTCCCAGCGAACACTAGTCATGCCACTTCATCGAGCGACGCAAATCGAGCGAATGTCGATCTAAACGATCCTTGTTCGCTCGCTTTAAGATTGCTCGAAGCACTGCGTCATGGGGAACAATCGAAATCCACCTTTGATGTGATAATCCAAGCCATCGAAGCTTTAGAGAGACACGCCAAGGCGCCCATCAACCTGTTAGGGGTTTGCCAATGCTTCAGGGAGATATTTTGGAAATCCTGGGAAGATTGGGAGAAAGTTCTCTCAAAAGACAGGCAGTGGAAGGATTTTTCTTCGAAGGTGACTTATTTTGACTTCGCTCAACAAAAGGTGACAGCAATTTCCGCCGAGCATCGACGTCTGATCGAAGAGCAGCAACAACTAAAGGCCTAAATTGCAGAGTTATCATCAAAGTTGGAAAACTGCGAAGCCGAGGCTGCTACTCGCGAGAAAGAACTGGCAGAGGCTCAGGCAGAAGTCGATGCCAATCGCATTCCCCTCTACGAGTTAAACAACCTAGTCGCATTTCAGAGAGCCGTGAATATGCTTGCCGTGAAGGCCAACACTCAAGCCCACTTTGCCAACCTGATAGCTAATCTTCTGCATGGCTCTGGACAGTTAGTTTGTCGAAGTAATCCCATCGATCGTTCCTTTTGGATTTGTTTATGTGGTGAATCCCTTCGAATGAATGGAATGTTTCGACCAACTTCTTCTCTATTGATCTCATGACTTCGAACTCTTAATCGATGCGCATTTAATCTGATTAAACACGATCTTCGGGAATATATATTAATTTAATGAGGTCGTTAAAATTCTCCGGGAACTGTTGAGATTTCCCGGAGACTGTTGAGGTTCTCTGCGATCAATGTAGCTTAGTACATCTGCCTATAAATAGCAGACTCATGGGACCACAAGTTCACGCGATCGCAAACAAACCCAACTGCAATGTCTCGCCGAGGAGCTTTCTTCCCTACTTTCAGCTTTCCCTCTAAACACAGAGCCTAAGTTCTCAACCTTAAACCCCATGAAAGCCTAAGTCCTCAACCTTAGGTAGAGGGTTCACTTCCATCGCTTGGCACCATGGCTCAAGTATCACCTTGAACCAAGCGACATAAAATTTGCCCAGGGTGCAAACGTCGTCGCTTCACGGTGTCGGGCCATGGATCCTTCCTGGCCTCCTCGAATGTCTTTTCCAAATATTGATTGCTGTTAGAGCCGCAATACTAGTGGACTTCCGAGGTAGGTCTGGAGCGAACGAAGCAGGGGAGATTGATGACATTGATGACATCGATGGCAACCCTAGCCGCGGATGCGCTCCAAACACTGAGAGTTGGAGATGTCTCCCCAGGGACCACGACTATCAATCTTAGAGTTGACAACAGTGCTTGCGACAATCGAAGATCGACGTGCCTAGTTTCGAAGAAATGTGTAATTTTACTTACTAATACATCGATCCACTTGCACTTGTAGTGTTTCATAGTGAATCGATTATGCGTATTGACTAAGTCTCTTCTGAAATATCGATTATCCCTATTAATTTTGACCATAACTCAGGTCATCGATGTTGAATTTCTCTGGAATGTAAATTCCATAACGTTGGTCGATGGAGCTTTAAATGCTTGCCATTAACTTTTAAGGCGTGAGGTTCGCCATTCAAGTATGACAAGTGATAAGCATTTTTTTAATACACTTCATCGACCCTAAAAGGACCCTCCCAAGTAGGAGACCATTTTCTATGGAAATAATCTCTCCTTCCAATCGGAAGGATCATTTTTCAAACCAAGTCTCCCTTCTTGAAGGACTTTAATATGACTTTCTTATTATAACTTCGAGCGACCCTCTCTTTTTGGACTTGAATTCTATTCAGAGCTTGAAAGCGTATCGCTTCTAAGTTTTCCAATTTGACGTGCATCGATTCTTGATAATCGATAGGACGATTGTCTTGATGGGTAAAAAATCGCAACGATTTATATCGAACTTCAACGGGTAACATAGCGTCATGTCCGTAGACTAAGCTGTATGGAGTTTGCCCGATACTTTCTCATTTAGTAATGCGTAAGGCCCAAAGTACATCTAACAACAAAGTATGCCAAGATCGAGGGTTGTCATCGATTATCTTCTGAATGGCATTGTTGATGATCTTATTAGTAGATTTAGCTTGTCTATTCGACTGAGCTTAGTGAGGAGATGAATTTGTTAACACAAATCCAAATTCAGACGCAAAATCTTTGATCAAGGTACCATTGAAAACAATAGCATTGTCGACCACTATGTTATGGGGAATGCCGAATCTATATATAATTTCTGATAGCAGAAAATCGATCAATTCGGTCTGAGTGATATTCTTATAAGCTTTTGCTTCGACCCATTTATTAAAATAGTCAGTAACCACAAGGATATAAGAATCTCTGTTACTCGAGCTTGGTCTCATTTCTCCAATAATATCCATAACCCACGATCGAAAAGGCCAAGGTTTAACTACTAGATGTGAATGAGTTGCTGGTGCATGTGAAATTGGTCCATGCTTTTGACACTTTTCGCATCCTTTGGCCATATTGATGTAATCTTTCATCATCGAAGACCAAAAGAAGCCGTGCCTCTTGATCGACCAACACATATTGGGTTATGCATGATGAAGGCCACAAAGACCTTGGTGTGCTTTTAACATGATAGGGATTGCTTCATCCATATCAACACATCTTAAAAGGACACCATCATTCTGCTTTCGATATAACACGCCATCGATTACAGCAGAGAAACTTGCCGACAACTTTACTTGGCGGGTTGCCCCTTCCATCGTCTATGCTTGGCGAACGATGGCTTTGGTTCTTCATATCTAACGTCGAAAGTGAAGTCATTCGATGAAGCTTTCTTTACCTTTGAGCATACTTTCTATCGAACTGCCCTGTTCGACTAATTCTTGACTCTAGTGTCGATTTTTACCTTGTCATGTCGATTGAAGATCTCGTAGAGGGCGTCGATCCTAGCATCCATCAAAGCCCGTCGTAGAAGCCCAAAATGTCGTTTAACATGCAAACAGTACGTATGTTGTTAACGTGTGAAATCATCACATGGGTAAAGTCTCTATTTGTGAGTCTCCCTCTCACAGAGCAGCTGTCATATTCATAATACACCGACTTTCACGTGGATCGTGTTATAGGCCAACTCTAAAATTGGGCCCGAAAGGCATATTTGTTTGGAATGGGCTTGTGTGACCTAGCCCATCTTGCCATACCGGCAAAGTATTATAAAAACTATTCATTGCGGGATTAATGTTTCCGACGAATAATGAATGATCTTATGATCGTTCGTCACGAAAACAATAGACGGAGACCCCTGTTTGCCGACTCTATCACACCATACCGATTACCAAAAAAAAACATACTTATGTTATTGCTCAAGTCTTTGTTGTCTCGGTAGGGTTTCGAGTGATCGGAGTCAGTGAAGGGGTTGGTGGCCCGGGCACGACGTTTGTGTGCAGTATATGCAACGGTAATACCTAAGGATAAGGCAGCTCCTTTTTAACAGGACTCTACTGGAAGTCCTGTACCAAGGTCAAGGAGAACACCGCATACAAGAAGTTCGATTACTACTAGGAGTCACCTTGGACAGGTCCTTCACAGAGCGGCTATTCCCAGGGATCCCTTACAGTCAATACGACGACCTACATCAAGTGGCACGACCCTGAAAAACCAACCTAAAAGATGTATAAAGATAGGCATTTAACGTGATTTCCATCTCAACACGACATGAGTGGAATCTCAATACTCATTTACGCGGTTTCTTCCGGGGAGTTTTCAAATTCAAGTATGGTGGTGAATAAAAATGTTTTGTATTGAGAAAGATTTTCCTCCTCTTTACCTCTCCTGTTCTCTGGTAATAAGCTGTTCTCGCACTACGTCCTCGGATAGATTAGCTCTTCAAACCATAAGTTGGGGGCAAAGAAGCATGGGCTCTGCTTACTCTTGTCCCTCGACCCTTGGCCGCGCCGATGTCTGACGGATAGGGTGGCACAACGTTTGGAAATGTCAGCCAAGCGCCTTCCATTGATATAAGCTACAAAAATGATCTAAAAGGGATGTAAATTGATTATAATTGGAAATGATAACCGATATTCCACTCACCTTCATATTTTAAAAGTCTCATCTCCTACGATTCAAACCCTAAATCAACCATCTAAAATCGATAATTATTTTTTGCATGCCGACTATTGATTCCAGTTTCAATCGAGGTTTCCAAAGTAAACAAACAAGAACCAAAGAATTAGCCGGCGAAAGTATATACTTTTTTTAAAAAATTCATTTCGTGTCTTCCTTATCGTTTGAACAAACCAACCCTCGATAGAACTTGAAAATCTCTTCTTTTATATGACGAAAGATTTCGCCAACGTCGTCGCGCCAGTTACTGAAAACATGGCTCGTATCTTTTCTAAAGTCTTTGTCATCATGGTTGCATACCGCGTCAGTGGATTCATTCAAAGAGACCCCGACACGAAGATTGTGTACGAGATATGCAATGGTGAGACCTACGGAGAAGGCAGCTCCTTCAGCAGGACTCTGCTGGAGGTCCTGTACCAGGTCAAGGAGAACACCGCCTACAACAAGTTCAACTACTACTACGAATCTCCCGTGCCAGGTCCTTCACCGAGAGGCTACGGCCACGGAAGATGCAACGGGCAGATCTGGTACGGGTACTGCACACAATGCCTGCGGGTCGCGGCTGATCATATACTCTGGGATTGCCCGATGAGGGTTGGGGCTCAAATCCAGCTTGTGGATTGCAGGGTCCGATACGAGCAATACGCTTTCCTGGAAGCGTAGAGCGAATTGCTAGAATTTTATTTCTTTTAGTTTTATTATTTTAATTTATTTTAAAAAATTTATGTGTTACAGTATACAAGACTACACATGCCCGTGTGTTGACGTAAATCTGTGATGGAAGGACCCGTCACACCTTATATTAACAGGTACTAGGTCCCTTCTCCCGCTTGCCATAACCCTAATAGTGGTGCTCCATTAGCCGTCAGCAAGTCACGAAGAGGAAGACCCATGTCACCGATTTTGTCTTATATTTTACAGATCTCGTCGTCTGGAATAGAGATTGCGCTAAAGGCATGATAACCGGATTATTATAGAGCTATATGTTAGCGTCAGGTACGTAACTTTGTTTTCCGCACTTTTTGTGTCATAAATTCGATTACGGTGATTTTGGATTGAAGGAGTTTTTCTTACACATGCTATCAGAGAATTGCGAGTCTTCCTTGTTGTTAATAATTGCCTCCAAATTCGATATGGCGTTTCCTTGATTGGTTTGTTTTAATCCGCATGATTTTATGTACGGGCTTGTACTTGCGTTTTTAATTCGTCTGACTGGGGAAATCGTAAGATTTCTTGGATCTGTGGTTGGTTGATTGTTGGGATGCGTACAATCTATTTTAAAAAAAATGGAGGGAATCCACTCGGTCCTCAAATATTGAGTGATCGTAAATCATTTATAGTTTGGTTAAGCTAATTTTATAACTGATCCCGGGTATCTTGAGGTCTTTAACTTCAAGACAAAGTTTCTTATACTCGAGAAAAAATAAAAGGAAAATCAATTTGAGATTTCGATTATATATCTTAAATTATTCATGATCTAAAATTGGATCTCGGCAAAATTTAAAAAAAAAAACAATTTTTATTTTCTGGATTATGTTCCAAGGTCACATATACCAATCAGTGTTACATTGCTATAGTTGAATTCGTTTCAAATCAAGAAATTGATTTTGGTTTACTCACGTGAATATGGGTAGTTTAGATCACCTTGGATTGTGTTCTTTAATCATCCGATCTTTTATATATAATTGTTTTTTAATTTTAAAATAATAATAATAATTGGTTGAGGTTGGTTTGTTTTTTTTCTACCACCTCGTAAAGTCCGGAATTAAAAGATAAAAGGTGATTATGTCCTAAATAGGGTTCTGAGGTGTTTGAGATGTTTTCCACGATGATTTCTTTATAAGCAGATTAATTTGATTAAAAAAAAACAATGACCACAGAAAGTTATTTTTTAATATTCTATTTTGAAAACTAATATTTGTCCAAAATTTTTGATGTATTACGATGCAAAAATAGAAATTGTTTGCCATAAATAGAAAGACAAAATAGACTGGTTAAGATTTTGTTAATTTAATCCTCCTAGGGATTCTCAACGGTTTGTTTCAAATAAAATAAAGATGTGCTCGATTGTGATTATCAGAGGCCATCATTTTCTGATTTAATGTAAGATATAAAATTTTAGGAGGTGAGAAATAAATATCGTCTATAATATTATATTTGTTTTTTTTTGTGAGTTTTAAATTATTGCAAACGAGAATCATGAGAAAAGCAGTGCATTAAATATGTTATTTTACAAGTATTTATTGTCTAATGTTGTGAGGAATTGTAAGTTCATGGAACTTTTGGCAAAACAAGGCACAAATCACTACTGATTATAGAATCAGGTTTTCCATTATTGAAAAAAAAAAAGGAACTTACGGGATTTTAAGTGAAATGGATGTGTATGTGTAAGCCCTTGTTCGGCCGCATTGAATTTATTGTTATTAATGTTCAATAAAGTTGGGCACTCGGAAAAGGAAACTCCTTTAACGAGTTTAATGATTGCAAGGGTATTAATATTAGTGATTTGTGATACTAATGATCTTAGTTGGGTTTTATTCTCGTAAAGTTTGTTAATCTTTTGCGAGAGATATTCCATAATTTGATTGCTAATGAGTCTTATGTGGGAATAAGCTCATGTAGTGGTATGTGCGGGGCGTTAGATATGACTTATAATTTTCAAAGCCTTCTCCCATGAATAGTTTTACCATGGTTATTGTTAACACGCTTATATGGATTAAGTTATATCATATATGGTTGGTTAAGGTTGCATGCAATGGTGATGCGATATCATTATGGGAGACCAAGTGATAACTATGTGTTGAAACACTCTCCAAAATGTAAATATATTTAAAGGCATTTGAAGGACATTAATTAAGAGAGTGGATATATTATGAAGTAAAATCATTTTTAATTTGAGACTATTTTGAATCGTTGTTTGACATGTCGGTTTAATTGGCATACATAAGGTATTTCGTATGCATTGTCATGTGAGCAAGTGGAGTTATTTCGTATTTGTGTTGTAAGCGCTTGGCTGCCAAAGTGGCTCGTTTGCGGTGACAGGCGAACTGCTTCACGGGCGCATGCATCCATGTGAGTTATTTTAGATTTGTGCTATAGTTGTTTGGCTGCCAAAGTGGCTCAGCCAGAATGACAGCTGAAGTTTTCTTGTAATTGCGCGTGTTCTCAACGAGTGAGAAATCTCATATTTGTGCTTTGAGTGCTTGGCCGCCAAAGTGGCTCGCTTAAAGTGACAGGTGGAATTCTCTTGATTTTGTTGAGGATATGTTTGGAGACTTGAGTGTACTGGTGTAGGGACCTTTCTGCCCAAAAGGTGTTTGGTTCTTACATTTAGTGCATTTTGCGTGCTTTTAAGGAGGTCGGTTGTAGCAATCTCTATTTGAAGGTCATTAGACTATCGATTGTCACTATTTATGGTTATAGTCTCTTTGATTTTGATTTAAATAAAAATGTGAAGGTCTTGAATAAGCTAATCTATTATTAATTATGTGATCATGACCTTCTTGATTACGTCATGTTATTTGCTTATGTGTTATATCATAAGTTTTTATGAGTGTTCAGAGTTGGTAGATTTCACATGATGATACGAGTATTTGGTTGCCAAAGTGACTCACTCGTTGAGATTCGTGAAATTCGTTCGTTTGATACGTTGCACTGATTTAAGTGTATGTAATTTGTTTTGTAAATATTTTCTAGTATTCAACTCGATTGTCGAGTTGGGGTGGAAGGTTTGATAATCATCCCTGAATGGGAGATTTCACATGATGATACAGGTGTTTGGTCGCCAAAGCAACCCGCTTGTTGAGATCCGTGAAGTCACTTACGTGATGTGTATTGTGATAGTTGTGAATACACAAGGTTTGTGATTACAACCAGACGATTTTGACTGCTTGGTTATTAAATTATGTAAAGAGTGATAAGCACTCGAATAATGATATGATACTTAACAGTAACTTAGCCAAATATCTGAAGATTTAAATAAGCGTATCTTAATAAATTTGTGTGAGCCCTTGATTTCATTGCATGTGTGAGGTTGGTTAAAATAAATTGATGAAAGTTGTTTCTAAAGTCGATTAGATCCATGGGAGCTTATTTAAGAATTTACATATAACCTTTTAAGCTTATCTATGTGAACGCAAGTGCAAGGATTTTCGCTGAAAATTTTATAAAGTCATTTGTATTGGAATTAGAACATAATGTTGAATAAAGATTTTCTATGAGTATGGCTCGACTTTTAATTCTATGGACTACTCTGGGTGTAGTTTGTAAGCACTTCTAAATGGATCGTTAAATTTTCGATGGTTCAAGAAAAATGAGAGTATATATCTCATGTCTAAACAAGTAAAATGAAAGGAATTTTATTCAAATATTTTTTATGAGCTGTTTGAATTCTCACTAAGTAAATGACTCAAATTAAAATTTATTTGCTCAATATGTTGAGAGATTGGACTCATGTGTTGCTTTGATCAGTGGGAGTTATTGTTGATGCTCATTAAAGCATTATTCAATTCTTTTTATCATTATTGAGGCTTCTTGCGTGCACCACTCTTATTTATTAAGTTGTCCCTTTTTTAGACAGATATATGATGTTGATTTCTAAATGCTGCAATTGTTGATGGTACGATATCGATTGATTTATAACCAAGAGGAATACCACGTGAAGCGTAGTTGGCTTTTATTATTATTGTATGTGGTTTATTATTTTCATTTACTTGGTTAGTGGGAGCCTCGCAGTTCTGTCTTGTTTGATATATATGATTATTTGACAATCGTATTTGACACATCCTTTGTACATGTGGATTATCAGATTTGATGATCGTTGATAATCTGGTTTATTATATGCACATTGTCAAAAGTCTCGAATACTGATGTCTATCTCGAGTATGACGGTTATATCAAGTTTGTATGTCTTGTATGACAACATAAAGATCCTTGCGAGATTCATACTTTGACACATACAGAGGAGTAGTGCTCGGTTTATTTCATCCAGCTTCTTTGAAAGCATAAAGTTAATGGATGGTTTGTCTGGTTTCATCAAGGTATAATGATACAGAGCGTTTTCTCTGACCTCGGTGGAGCATTAAGGTTATGATGGTAACTCTTGTTTCACTAAGTATTCATGCTACAGAGATGGTTTTCTCTGACTTTATGAAACATAAAGGTTACGAAGAGAGATATTTGGCTTTTCTGAAGCATTAAGGTTACGGATGAGTGTTATTTTATTATTAAAAAAAAATCGTAAGACTTGTGCTCGGTCTTAAGTATGACAATTTTGTCAATATAGTTTGTCTCTTATAAAGCATTATGCAGTTTGGGCGCATCAAGGTTTATGAGGCATATTACAGAGCGATTCTGCTATATTGTCGTTCTTGCTAATTATGGGTATAAGGTTACATAAAGATGAGGATCGACCGAAAATAATATCATTCAGATCACATTCAGGGATGTTATTTTCGGCTACACCACCACATTGACCTATTGACGTTAGTGTTGCTGGCGCTTGCGTTCATGGTTGTTCGACACCGTTAAATGGTGTGACAACGGCTATGGTTCAATATTAATAGCATTTATGGTCGGGGTTGTTTTTGAGAAGTTGTTTCGTATATTGTGGTTTTGCTATGGCCATATTGTATACAGTCCGAGAGTCATTTTTCAAAATAAAAATTTTTTAAAAGTTTTGTAATTAATCATAGCCCAAGTGTGAGAATGGTATAATTATATTTTATTTTTAGTTTTATTATTTTATTTTATTTTATAAAATTTCTGTTGGGCTATAATCAATTTACGTAAAACAGGCTGTGTTAGAGTATACGAGACTATACATGATAGCACATTAATGTTAAAGTGATTATTTTGGTGGGGCTTTTGCGCATCTCAGGTGTTACTATTAATGTAGTTTGGACGGCTTATGGTGTAGGCCCGTGTGTCGACGTAACTCCGTGATAGACGGGCCCGTCATACCTTATATTAATAGGGGCTAGGTGAAAGGATTGAAACAATTTGATTTATGCAAAAACATTACATTTACATTGATTAGCAAACGATTTGTTACATGTATGCGAGCTACATGCTCAAACTTTTCAAAATCTTGTTAATGTCTCTTCTTGCAAGAAGCGCAGCCCAAAACACACTTCTACTACTTGCAAGAAACTAGAATTCATTTCATTTTAACCCCTACAAACAACCACAAGGACGGCACACACCATTAAAAGCTAACCGTACTCAAATAACCATTTTTTTTGTGCAACAGAGTCATCAGTTTTCAACCCATTCGGCTTTCACCTTTCCTCATCAATTTCCATTCGTGTCTGCTATTTTCCACACCTTAGATAAGGTAGGAAGACACCCTTAAAATTTTAAAACCAAACTCCAAGTGCATTTCCCCTTAGGCTAGTAAAACCATGTATCCGTTTAATCATTATTTCGGCCATTTTTCATTTTCTTTACATCCCAATCAATAATAAGCCTATTCGGCTTTGACCTTCCCCCATCTAATTCAACTTGTTTCTACCACATTCCTACTCCCTTTCCAGGTAGGAATGTGGTCATAAATTCTCACACCAAAACTCCTTTCCTATAGCCCCTTATTCGGACTTGAGCACACTCGTTAATCTTGCTCGTTTCAACTGAATTTTGCCTCATTCAGTCTCACCTCCCATCCATCCTCGAGCATAGCTTTTCCATGCTTTTCTAGCATGAGGGACAGCCCTTCTAGGCTTCCGTTCCGGCCTTACAACACCGCATAATTTTCAGCCCTTGGCCGATTTGATTTCCATGGCCAAAGCCACGCGATTCCGCTCTTAGAGCGCGAGGTGAAGCGCAGTCACTACGGGGCTCAACGCTCCCCTATTCCATACCTTAACTTCACTTATTTCCAGCCCCAAAGGACCGCAATCATTCCTCTCAAGGCTCGCCTCAAGCGCAGCCTTTCGGTAAGCCAACAACCACCCACATATCATTACTCAAACATAGAGGGGTTCGGGTGGCTTCCCTTACCTTTAAGGGTTCGACCACCCTCTAACCCTCTCCAAACAACTTCCAAATCACAGCCCAACCACAGCCACGAATCTCAACAGCATGCACCACAACTAAGCTTAAAAGCGAAAGAGGGATGTAGGGGATTACCGGCCGGTTGCACCTCGACACAAGTCGGTGAGCTCCGCCCTTCGCCGCACCACTTTAGCCCGTGAAGGTAGTTTCCCTTCGGCCCTTAGCCTTTCACAAGCTCGGCGCCTAATCCTTCTCGTTCTCGGATCCACTTTGGTGAATCGAATCGTCTTCCTTTCCTCTTTTTCTTCCTCTTCGCCGAACTCCCCCCTATTTCCTTTTCCTCTCTAAGTCAATTGTGTGTGTGTGGGGTGTGTGTGTTATCTAGGGAAGAAGACGAACTCCCCCCCTTTCAAGAGGGATTCACCGCCTCAAGAGCTTCATGAGGCCCCTCATCCTCTTCCATTAGCAACTAGGGACCAAGTTACCATCATTATAATTTGGACTCTCCACATCATTATTTAAATAATATATTTAGTTGACTAGTCAAACTTGATCCAATGGCCACAATTCATCCTTGGATCCCCTCTGGCCCCCCGTTGGGTCCCCTCTGAACTCCCTCTGAGCCCCCGTTGGGTCCCCTCTGGACCCCCCCTTCTGAGCCCCTTGCTATCATCCATATAATGCTCACGCATTGCCCACTCGTCGCTTATGGGTCGCCCCCTGAATATACCCATGGTACGTCTGTCCATTGTCCCTTGGGCGACACGGGCACGCTCATCCGCCGCAAGCTGTCGCCCCTTGGGCAATGCGAGGTCGATCTCCCCTCGCCCCCGGGCGATATGGGGGTCGATCCTCCCCTGTCCTCACACTTGCCCGGGGTCGTCTATCCATCACCCCTTGGGCATGTTAGGGGGCCGATGGCTATCGCCCCCGGGGTCGGTGGCCGTTGATCCTTACCCGACCTACTCCGACCCTCCTCGTGTTCAATCTAGGACGAACCTTAATATTATAACGCCCACTTCGGGCATTCGTCTCTCATCCTCTAACCCTTCGCGACAACCCCACTTTGATTCACATACCTTCATTTCTGGGCAGCCAAGGCATCCATCATTAATCCGTCACATGTCTACACGTTCATACACTTAGATATACATCATTTATACTCAAATCTACATAAGTCATTATCATTCATCCTCAAACTCATCACGTATACATTAATTTCAAGAGTGTAAAATTTCGGGCCATTACATTCTTCCCCCCTTAAGGAATTTCGTCCCTGAAATTATTTTTACTCAAAAAGAAATGGATATAACTCTTTTATACGTTCTTCTAGTTCCCAAGATTGATCTTCCATTCCATCTCCCTTCCATAACACCAAAGCCAGTTGCATTTTCTTCCCTCGAGTCGTTCGCTCCTTGTGCCCGATTACTCTTGCCGGTACCATGGTCACACTCAAATTCTCATTCACCGTTGTTGCGGTCGTTTCCACCCTTGTCTCCGGATCCGGCTCATACTTTCTCAACATGGACACATGAAAAACATCATGGCAATGCGACAACTCCGGAGGTATAGTTATTCGATACGCCATTTTCCCTACTCTTTCAATTATCTCATACGGACCTATATACACGGACCTATATACCTCGGACTCAACTTGTGAGCCTTGCCCATCCGGAATATTGACTTCATGGGGGAGAGCTTTAGAAATACTTTATTTCTGACTTCAAATTCCAAGAGTCTCCTTCGTCGATCCGCATAGCTTTTCTGTCGGCTTTGAGCCGTTCTCATTCTTTCTCGAACCACCGCAATTACTTCCGATGTTTCCTTGATAAGCTCCGGACCATCAAATACTTTCTCACCCGGTTCCATCCAACACAAAGGAGATCGACAACTCCTCCCATACAAGGCCTCAAACGGCGCCATTCCAATGCTCGCATGATAGCTGTTGTTATACGTAAATTCAATCAATGGAAGGTGGTCTACCCAACTACCCTTCCATTCCAATACACATGCCCTCAACATGTCTTCCAACGTTTGTATTGTCCGTTCCGTTTGCCCATCCGTTTGTGGATGGAAAGCTGTGCTCATCTGTAACTTTGTGTCCAAAGCTCCTTGGAGACTTCTCCACAATTTCGAGGTAAACCGTGGGTCTCTGTCTGAAGTAATAGTGTGAGGCACTCCGTGATACCTTATCACTTCTCGTATATAAATTTTTGCCAAGGCCTCTAGAGACCAGTTTATCTGTATTGGTATGAAGTGGGCTGACTTCGTTAGCCTATCCACAACCATCCATACCGAATCCATATTATGACCACTCTTGGGTAGGTTCGTCATAAAGTCCATTGCAATATCCTCCCACTTCCATTCGGGTGCAGGCAGTGGCTCCAACAATCCCCCTGGCTTTTGATGCTCAATCTTTACCATCTGGCAAACGGTGCACCGGTTCACATATCTAGCGACATCTCTTTTCATCTTAGGCCACCAATAACATTGTCTCAAATTCCGGTACATTTTCGTTATTCCTGGATGCACACTATATGCCGTCTTATGTGCCTCATCCAAAAGCCTTTTTCTTACTACCCCGTCTTCCGGAATACAGATTTTTCCTTGGAATTTTAGCAAACCATCAGCCGTTAACTCGAACCGTTCATATGGTGCCGTCCCAAGCCCTTCTCGTACAATCATCAAGTACTCATCGTGAACTTGGGCGTCTCTAATCATTCCAATCACTTCCGGTTCCACTTGCCCCCTGGCTACATATAGAATCCCCTCAGATTTTTCCAACCGAATGTCCAAATTGCTCATTTGTTCGATCATCCTCAATTCTTCTACAATCAAGTACATGAGGTTTACGTGTTTTCTACTCAATGCATCTGCCACTACATTAGCCCTCCCAGGATGATACATAATTGTACAATCATAATCTTTCAACAATTCCATCCATCGGCGCTGTCTCATATTCAACTCTTCCTGAGTAAACATGTTACATTAAGAGGGGGGTGAATTAGTGTTAATCTCCAAAATTGGATTTTAACCCTTTTTCGTTTTACCCCGCAGCGGAATGAAAAGCTTCTGTTAAACAGAGCCTGTAAGTTTCTGTAAGACAGAACGTTTGATTGTGTACGCAAATTTGTTTGATGGACACAAAGATTTTTATAGTGGTTCAGCAAATTGCTTACGTCCACTCTTCACCCAGATATTTGGATGGTTTCCACTCAAATGTATCTTAGTACAAATTACACAAGTGGTAGCAACCAAAAGCAAACCCGTAGGGTTCTGTATAATAGAGGCTTGAGTGGCAGAACACAGACCAGAAGGTTCTGTGCCGTAGAGGCTCGTTATGTAGCACAAACACTGAGGTTCTGTACTATAGTAACTTAGGCTCAATACAGACCAGAAGGTTCTGTATCGTAGAACGTTAGGCACAACACAGACCAGAGGGTTCTGTGTCGAAGAGACTTAGGCACAACACAGACCAGAGGGTTCTGTGTCGAAGAGACTTAGGCACAACACAGAGGGTTCTGTGTCGAAGAAGGTAGGCACAACACAGAGGGTTCTGTGTCGAAGAGAGTAGGCACAACACAGAGGGTTCTGTGTCGAAGAGAGTAGGCGCAACACAGAGGGTTCTGTGTCGAAGAAGGTAGGCACAACACAGAGGGTTCTGTGTCGAATATGTTAACCTTCTATAGCACAGATCAAGTGATTCTGTACTAGAGACGTCAACCTTCTATAGAACAGATCCAAGGATTCTGTATCACAGAAGGTATAGCACAGACCGTAAGGTTCTGTACCGAGTATGTCAATCCACAACAGAAGGTTCTGTATAGGAAAATGACTTAGTTGAGAAGCACTGATCTGAAAGATTCTGTACCAAGGGTAGTCGACCTTCTACTGAACAGACCGTGAGGTTCTGTAGTAAAAGTGACAAGGAAAATGTATGCACAGACCCGTAGGGTTCTGTACTACAGAGGGTTGTACAGACCGTAAGGTTCTGCACTAAAGTAGATTCAGACCTGAAGGTTCTACTCTACAGGAGGTTATACAGATCCGAAGATTCTGTACAACAGAAGGTTGCACGTGTTAACGTGACTAACAAAGGTAACCAAATGCGCAATCCTCTTAAGGAAAACGACTTCGTGGCGTACCCCACGCGAGCACGTAGCGGACCCTACGCAAGCGAACAGCGACCCCTGTTCAAGGATGGATTTTCCCTCCGGCGGCTCCACACGACCTGCACGATCTCCTCGAGATAGCGACTATGTGGCGTACCCCACACAAGCACATAGCATACCCTACGCAAGCACGCAGCAGACCCTGCGCAAGCACGCGGCAAACCCCACGCAAGCAGACGGCAGCCTCCGTCCTAGGTTCCTGCACACAGAGTTCTACACAACAGAAGCTGGTCAGTCCCTCACCTTCTGTGCTCCCGAGGTTCAGCCCTTCTCTCCGGCCCGCTGCACGTTGCCCACGTACACACGCTTCCAACAACGTATCCTGCAGCTTCCAGCCGAGTCCCTCGAGCCCCCGAGTCACTCTCCCAGAAGGCTTCACCAACGATGCAGCCGTCCGTCGCTAGTGCTCCTCGTGTGACTAACTCAAAACGAATGAAAGAATGAGAGAACTAAGGAAATTAAAACCAATGAAGCTCACGCTCTCTCTGGACAGAATGGGATGGATGGATTCGTTGTTATTACAATGGAGAGGGCGTGGCTATTTATACACTGAATTCTAAGAAGAAAATGCAAGAAGGAAAATATAAATGCGTAATCTGCAAAAAGAGAAATTAAAAGTTAGTTTACATAATAAACAGAATGATATACACGTGCAAGCATTCAGAAAATAAATCAGAATAAGATCATGATATATTTTCCATGAATAGTGCACCACAGAAGGTATCGCAGAAGGTTCTGCTCGATAACCTTCTACAGGTGGAAACAATCGTTGATTTGTTTCCAAATGACTTGAAATCAATTCCATCCTGATAAAGATACATAGGAGGATGCATCTAGACAGGTGGTAGTGATAGGTTTGCAAATAACGGTCGTATAGTGGTCAATTAAGCTTACAGAAGCCTGTAGACCGTCTAATAGAACCTTTCCATAAGTAGAAGATATATTTCCTTTACAAGAATTATTATCTCCTATATGATTATTTGGAAACCAAATCGTGGTAATTTGATCAGATAAATATCTTAATCAAATTAAGCATATTTCGTAATTAAATAATTGAAAACTAATCATTTAATTACAAAAATAATTCTTACAAGAAGTCCTTAATAATAGAAGCTTCTGTAGAATAGAATGTTCGACCTTCTGTAGTACAGAGGGTCAGGCTCATCAAAGCCAAGAATGTTCGACCTTATGTGGCACAGAGGTCTGGCTCATCATCAAAACCTTTTCCAACAATCTCCCCCTTTTTGATGATGACAAAACATTCATCGTTGAGGGAAATATGTTTGCAAGAACTCCCCCTAACTCCCCCTAAATAGATGAGAGTAAGAGTCTCACGTTTGTACAGAACCATAAGGTTTCTGTGAAACAGAGCATAGAAGCTTCTGTTATGAAGAAGGTTGTACAGAGCACAAAGGCTTCTGTGATTAATACAGAGCGTGGAGCTTCTGTATATAGCCCGACAAAAATGATGGTATTTCATTTCTACACTCCCAGCAATAGTGACTTTAAAAGGATCACGAATCGCATTCCCAGCAGAAGGTTGCGATTATGAGCTGTATCAGTCTCATAGGCTTCTATACCATAGATGGTATAGCCTTCTACTACCCATGGAGTTATAGAAAATCAAGGATTTTTCTATAACCAATACAGAGCTAGGTACTCCCCCTCAACACAATTTTCTCCCCCTTTTTATCACATCAAAAAGAAGATGAATGTAGGTTGAAAAAGAAGAGTAAGCTTCTTGCAGAAGGTATGACATAGTGATCATAACCAATCGTGCAGAGGGTGGTTTTAATTCTTGCAGAGGGTAGAACAGAGGGTTCAAAAACCATCATGCAGAATGTGGTGCAGAAGGTGTGACAGAAAGTTCAATACCATACTGCTAAAAGGAAATGTGTCCACGAGGTGGCACTTATTACAATCTAGAAGACCACAGAAATCAGTTTTTGGTCTAGCTAGAAATGCAGAAAATAGAGAACATCAAGAGAGTTCATTATTCCTCTTCCTCCTCAGAAGGGACTGCATCAAGATTATCACGGATAACCTTTGCTTGGCGTTCCAGCTCTCGAGTCAGGTTCTCTACCATTTTGCGTAGGACGCGCATATCTTCCTCATTGGCTACAGCCTTCTGCTGGAGGTCCTTGAGGAGAGCAGTTTGTTCTAGGAGGATGGTCATCTCAGCAGAGGACTTGGGCTGTCTCTGTGCTGAAGGAGCCTTAGCTGCAGAGGCAGAAGCAGAAGGTGCAGTAGCAGCCTTTCTGGACATTCTGGCAAACAGGGGCTTATCCTCATCATCCTCAGTGGTGTCCTGTGACTTCAATTTGAGAGTCCAGGAGGAGCCCTTCCTTACATAATGCATGCTAGCTATGATCTGGTGCCCAAAGGTACCAACCTTCCATTTCTCTTGGAAAGTAGATGCATCAGTAGAAACACGGGCAAGCTTAAGAAGGCCGGCAATTACCTGGCCATAAGGCAGAGGCTTTCCTGTTGTATTGCAGCAACGTTTCATGTGCGAGAACACCAGCAAGCCAAGGTTGAAAGGGATTCCCTTCATGATGTGAGCCATCAGTGACGCATCAATTGAGGTGATGGTGTCGATGCTCCCGGTCCTTGGTAAGAGGCAGAATAGCACAACTCGATGCAATACACGAGTCTTGAGTTCCAGCTTTGTGGACTCCAGGTATTTGTCCGACTGGACTCTTTCTCCCATGATGATGCTGTAGGATTCCTCCTTTCCAAGATCTGACAGTGGGTCATATTCCTCACAGCCAAACAATTGGTTAACATCATGTGCAGAGAAGACAAGCGGAACCCCTTCAATCACTGTTTTGATGAACTTGACATGAGGTCCTTGTTCATGGAACGTAATGTTACCATAGAACTCTCTCAGGCGAGAAACGGCCACCTCTGCATATGTCTCACAGAAGTTTTTCAGACCAACTTTCTCAACCAATGGAGCAATGTCAAGATCATTTGCCTTAAACCAATTAAAATCAATGCGCTTGAAGGCAGCGAACTGTCGACCAGCAGCATCACATTTGGGCAATTTGGTATCGGCAAGCACAGTTTCTATCTCCTTTCTAGAGACTAGAGGGTTTACCGGAAATATGAAGGTATCCAGCCCCTCAGTGAAGGTGTCCATAGATTTCTCCGGGGACTTGGTTTTCTTTGCAGCCGCTTTGACAAGAGAGGTGCTGACAGTCTCGGGCTCTTTCCGTTTCAGCCTAGTCCGTGAGGATACACCTCCTGACTTGATGGCATCATGGAGAAGCTTTGTTCCAGAGGGTGTTGCAGGCTTCTGGGTAGCCTTCTGTGCAGCAGAGGCAACGCCTTTCTGCTTGAGGTCAGGGGAGACAGAGATGACAGGAGCAGGAGCTTCCTCATCTGGTTCCTCTGGTGCGTCATCGACAAGGGGCACTTCCACCTCCTTATCAGACTCAGCATTCTCCTCAGGAGTGGCGACCTTTGATGCATCAATGTCATCAGCCGCAGTAGAACCCTTGGCAGAGGGTTCAGGGTCAGGGAGTTCCTTTGTCGCAGCGACCAGGGATCCCTCATGTGCTTTCTCTTCCACTTGGATTTGGGCTTTTTCAAGTCCCTTGTCCTTGGAGAGTGGTTGCATGTCATCGTGGGTCTCGACAACAGGAGGAATGGTCTGTTCCTTCGCAGGAGAGATGGGTTTCTCCGGCGAGGAAGGGGATGGAGTCCTGCTCGCAGATGATGCAGGCTTCTCCGATCCAGAGGCGCGAGCCTTCTTTCTTCCGGCCTTAGCCTTTTTCCTCAAGGATTTTGCCTTGGGTGCCATGGGTGATGAAGAACGAAGGTCTGGGAGTTTTAGGGCAAAATGAGAGAGAAGGAGAAAATGGATGCGATGATCTGAGGGTGGTGTGAAGAAGGATGACGGTTGTGGGTTTTAAAGGCGGTTTATGGGAATAAAATATTTTTCCCGCTCAAGTGATCTATTTGAAATGTCATGTCAAACTGTCATGCATCAGGAACACGGGGGAAAGGAAATTTTATTTCCTTGATTCGATTGTGTGAGGCGAATGGCTTTTCAAGGCAAGAAAGACATCGTCACCTTTAGTTACAGCTTCTTCCACACCGAAGAGCTAAATATAATGGATATTTGTATCCAAGTATAATTTATTAGGATTTTAATATTCCTAACAAAGAAAATTTCGATCAGAATAAATATTTTATTCATCAAAATCTTTTATTGGATGATATATTATATCTCCAGATTTAGTTTGAAAGTTACCTAAATTAAAGTTTAGGTAAGCATTTCGTAAGACCTTCTATAAGGTAGAAAGTTTAATCAACTCTCTGTAATGAAGTGTACAAACAATTGTACCTTCTGTATAATAGAGGGTGGATAATTCTACCTTCTATAAAGATGAAGCGAAGGATTATACCTTCGGTTGTTTGAAGTGTACAAAGGTGTACCTTCTATATGATAGATGGTGGAATTTAACCTTCTATTGTGTAGAAAGCTAAATATACGACCTTCTATAGTGAAGTGTACGACGTTGTACCTTCTATAGTATAGAAACAGAGGATTATTCCTTCTGTATGAAGTGTACAAGTATGTACCTTCTGTTTGATAGAGGATGAAATTCAACCTTCTATTATATAGAAAGTTTAATATTCTTCCTTCTATAGTGAGGTGTACGAATGTGTACCCTCTATAGTGTAGAAACAGAGGTTTGCACCTTCTGTAATAGAGTGTACACTTATGTACCTTCTGTAGTAAGTTTCTGAAGTGCTTACTTAACTTTTCGTTGTCTTATGAAAGACACTATATAGGATGGCATATTCCTAACTCGCTTCTGAAAAAGAAAAATTTTTCTTTATCCAGAGGTTTAGTAAAGATATCAGCCAATTGGTGTTCGGTGTTAATGTATTCTACATTAACAGAACCCTGTTGTACATTATCTCTCAGAAAGTGATGTCTGAGTTCGATATGCTTCGATCTCGAGTGATATACTGGATTCTTAGCTAGGCTAATAGCACTAGTATTATCACATTTGATCGGTATCTTTGTAAATGAGTGACCATAGTCCTCAAGTTGTTGTTTCATCCACAGGAGTTGTGCACAGCAGCTTGCGGCTGCTATATACTCAGCTTCTGCAGTGGAGAGGGCAACAGAAGTCTGCTTCTTGGAAAACCATGAAATCAACATGTTTCCCATGAGCTGACAAGTACCACTTGTACTTTTTCTGTCCACCTTACTTCCTGCGAAGTCTGCATCGGAGTATCCAGTGAGATCAAAGTTTGATTTCTTAGAATACCAGATGCCAAGGTTTACAGAACCCTGTAGATATCTAAAGATCCTCTTGACCGCAGTCATGTGAGATTCTTTAGGTGCTGATTGAAATCTAGCACAGAGACATACACTAAACAGTATGTCAGGTCTAGAAGCTGTAAGGTACAGAAGAGAACCTATCATGCTTCTGTAGAGCTTACTATCCACTTCTTTACCGTTTTCATCTTTGTCCAATTGAGTATTTGTACCCATTGGAGTAGACAAAGGTTTCGTGCCTTCTAGGCCGAATTTCTTCAGAAGCTGTTTAGTGTACTTTTCTTGATGTAAGAAAGTACCTTCTGCAGATTGCTGAATTTGTAAACCAAGGAAGAACGTGAGTTCTCCCATCATACTCATCTCAAACTCGCTTGTCATGAGTTTGGAGAATTCTGCACAGAGCGTTTCATCAGTTGATCCAAAGATAATGTCATCGACATAGATCTGGACAACAATGAGATGATTGCTTCTGTGTTTGAAAAAGAGAGTAGTATCTACTCTTCCTCTATTGTAGCCCTTTTCGACAAGGAAGGAGCTAAGTTTCTCATACCATGCTCTAGGAGCCTGTTTAAGGCCATATAGAGCTTTGGAGAGTTTATAGACGTAGTCTCTGTGTTGCAGATCCTCGAAACCAGGAGGTTGACTTACGTAGACCTCTTCCTTGATTTCTCCATTGAGGAATGCACTTTTTACGTCCATTTGATACAACTTAAAGTTGTTAAAGCAAGCATAGGCTAATAACATTCGTATTGCCTCTAGACGAGCTACAGGAGCAAACGTCTCATCAAAGTCGATACCCTCTTGTTGAGAGTACCCTTTTGCAACGAGCCGAGCCTTGTTCCTCACAACAATGCCTGACTCATTTAGTTTGTTCCTGAAAACCCATTTAGTCCCAATGATGGAACGGTTACCAGGTTTAGGAACAAGTGACCACACTTTGCTCCGTTCAAATTGTTCAAGCTCCTCTTGCATAGCAAGTATCCAATCTGGATCGTTGAGAGCTTCATCAATATTCTCTGGCTCTTTCTGTGATAGAAAAGCCGAGTGTTCATAGAAGGCATTTATAGAACTTCTAGTCTGTATGCCTCTGTTAAGATGTCCTATAACTTGGTCTATAGGATGACGTCTTTGATAAAGAGCAGGTGCTCTAATATCACTTTGTTGATCATTATGAGAATGTTCTTCATAATTATCATTTGTTTGTTCAAGATCATTTTTAGATTCATGAACAGAAGGTTCACCCTTCTCTTTCGTAGAGGGTAGTGGTTCTACAGCATCTTCTGTAGGTTCTTGAGATATAACATCTCTTGCAATAATAGTAGGAAGGTCATTAATTTTTACATTAATAGACTCCTCTATAGTAGAAGTTCTTTTGTTTAGAACTCTATAAGCTTTGCTAGACAAAGAGTATCCGAGAAAGATGCCCTCATCTGTCTTAGCTTCGAACTTTCCTAAATTGTCCTTAGAAGGTCTCAAGATAAAACAAGGACTTCCAAAGGAGTAGAAATAGGAGATGTTCGGTTTTCTCCCCCTATATAGTTGATAGGGAGTTTTCTCAAGTATGGGTCTAAGTAGAACCCTGTTTGATATGTAGCAGGCTGTATTAACAGCTTCTGCCCATAGGTTCTGTGGAGCAGAGCTCTCACACATCATGGTTCTAGCCATGTCTATTAGAGTTCTATTTTTCCGTTCTGCTACTCCATTCTGTTGAGGAGTATAAGGAGCATAAAAATTGTGATCGATACCTTGTTCGTCACAGAAAGTAGCGAAGTCATGGTTTTCAAACTCAGTACCATGATCCATTCTTATAGCCTTTACAGAAGATCCAGTTTCATTCTGTAATTTCTTAGCTAGCTTAATGAAAGTTTCAAAAGCATCGCTTTTGTGAGTTAGAAATTTAACCCACGTGTATCTAGAGTAGTCATCAACTACAACTAGACAGTACCTTCTACCGCCGACACTCTGAACTCTAGTAGGTCCGAATAGATCCATATGTAGAAGTTCAAGAGGTTGAAAGTAGAGACTTCATTCTTAGATTTGAATGAAGACTTAGTTTGTTTTCCAAGAGAACATGCTTCACAGAAGCTGTCATGCTCAAAACGGATATTGGGTAATCCCTTAACCAAATCCTTTTTCACAAGCTTGGATAACAATTTGAAGTTGGAGTGTCCCAACCTTCTATGCCATAGTAGGCTTTCATCTTTGACTGTCAGAAGGCAACTTTCTGTAGTACAGAAGCTATTCTGAGTCAAGGTGTAGATGTTCCCTTTACGGTTCCCAATGAAGCGAACTTCATTGTTTAGGACTCCGGAACACTTATCTTGATCAAAAGTTATTTTATAACCTTTGTCACAAAGCTGGCTAATGCTCAGCAAATTATGTTTAAGTTCTGTAACCAACAGAACCTCATCGATGACCATGGAGTCAGAACTTCCAATGGTACCTTTGCCGATGACAGAGCCTTTGCTATTGTCACCGAATTTAACCGACCCTGCACATTGTAGAGTCAGTTGGGAAAATTTGGATGGGTCTCCGGTCATGTGCCTGGAGCATCCACTATCCAGATACCAGTCGCTTTCAACAGTTTCTGTTTGAAAGCAGGTATGAAGTTCATTTTGAGTTTCTGTGTGAGTTGTGAGGCACACTTGTGCTTCCTCATCATCAGAATCATCAAGTTCTGCCCAAGAAGCTATTGCTTTCTTGAACTTGTATTTAGGAGAAGGTTTCTCCTTTTCTTTAAGTAAAGGACATTCTGTTTTGTAGTGTCCTTTCTTTTTGCATTCAAAGCATGTGACCAACTTTGGATCCATGTGTTTTTGGCTTCTCTTATTGAAGCGCTTTTTGGAGGCGAACCGCAAAAGTCGTTTAGCTATCATTGCGAGTTCATCATCCGAATCAGCTTCTGCTTCATCATCCGAACCTTCTGTAGGTTCTTCTGATGCTCTGAAAGCAACAGGTGCTCTCTTTATATCTGGTTGAGAGGATCTTTCCATCTCATACGAGATTAAGGAGCTCATCAACTGATCTAGTCGAAGAGTAGAGAGGTCTTTAGCTTCCTCTATAGCCGTTTTCTTGGCTTCCCAAGATTTGGGTAGAGTACGCAGAACCTTTCGAACTAGCTCAGAGTTTTGATAGGTTTTGCCCAAATGAGTTAGGGCATCGACTAGGAGGTTGAGTCTCTGGAACATTTGTTCTACAGATTCATCAGCCTTCATAGTAAAGTTTTCATATTGGTGAATTAAGAAATTCACCTTAGTTTCTCTTATCTGGTCTGTCCCAATATACATGGTGACAAGTTTGTCCCAGATTTCCTTGCCCGAAGTGCAAGTTGAAACTTTGACGAATTCACCTTCTGACATAGCATTGAACATCAAATACTTTGCCGTTTTAGTGAGTCGTCTGATCTTAAGGTATTCCCTTGTAGGATGACCTTCTCGATCAAATCGTTGGTTCTCAGGTATAGAAGGTGGACCATCTTCTATATAAGACCATAAGTCTTCGTCGATAGCATCAACGAATGCGCTCATTCGAATTTTCCAATAGGCAAAATTCTTACCATCGAAAATGGGAGGATTCCCAACATGTGGTTTAGGCACATTATAGTTTTCAGCCATTTGTTCAATTCGTATAGAGTATAAAACTTCTATAGAACAGAACGTTGACGAATAGAACCTCAACAAATAAGCAAGCTTCTGTTGGGTAGAAATCAGCTGTCAAGATGTAGTTGTTGGATTCGCAGAGCGATAGGCTTCTGCAGAAAATGCCAACTGATCGTATGCTTCTGTAAAGTAGAGGAACAAATCGTTTCTCACAGAACAAGGTGCTTCTGTGGAACAGAGGTTAAATTCTGATAGAGCGTAAGCTTCTACAGAATAGAACCAAGTTGATTTTCACAGAGCTTAAAGCTTCTGTGCAGTAGCAGGTTGATTCTGATAGAGCGTAGGCTTCTACAAAATAGAACTAAGTAGATTTTCACAGAGCTTAAAGCTTCTGTGCAGTAGCGGGTTGATTCTGATAGAGCGTAGGCTTCTACAGAATAGAACCAAGTAGGTTTTCACAGAGCTTAAAGCTTCTGTCGAATAGCGGGTTGATTCTGATAGAGCGTAAGCTTCTACAGAAAAGAAACAGTCACAGAGCTAAAAGCTTCTGTGGAGAAGAGTGTGTAGCTGGAAAGAGCTTTTCAAGGATCTTACAACAAGCTGTTAAGCCTCTGTTGAACCCGCTCTGATACCAATTGTTACACTAAGAGGGGGGGGGGGGTGAATTAGTGTTAATCTCCAAAATTGGATTTTAACCCTTTTTCGTTTTACCCCGCAGCGGAATGAAAAGCTTCTGTTAAACAGAGCCTGTAAGTTTCTGTAAGACAGAACGTTTGATTGTGTACGCAAATTTGTTTGATGGACACAAGGATTTTTATAGTGGTTCAGCAAATTGCTTACGTCCACTCTTCACCCAGATATTTGGATGGTTTCCACTCAAATGTATCTCAGTACAAATTACACAAGTGATAGCAACCAAAAGCAAACCCGTAGGGTTCTGTACAATAGAGGCTTGAGTGGCAGAACACAGACCAGAAGGTTCTGTGCCGTAGAGGCTCGTTATGTAGCACAAACCCGAAGGTTCTGTACTATAGTAACTTAGGCTCAATACAGACCAGAAGGTTCTGTATCGTAGAACGTTAGGCACAACACAGACCAGAGGGTTCTGTGTCGAAGAGACTTAGGCACAACACAGACCAGAGGGTTCTGTGTCGAAGAGACTTAGGCACAACACAGAGGGTTCTGTGTCGAAGAAGGTAGGCACAACACAGAGGGTTCTGTGTCGAAGAGGGTAGGCACAACACAGAGGGTTCTGTGTCGAAGAAGGTAGGCGCAACACAGAGGGTTCTGTGTCGAAGAAGGTAGGCACAACACAGAGGGTTCTGTGTCGAATATGTTAACCTTCTATAGCACAGATCAAGTGATTCTGTATTAGAGACGTCAACCTTCTATAGAACAGATCCAAGGATTCTGTATCACAGAAGGTATAGCACAGACCGTAAGGTTCTGTACTGAGTATGTCAATCCACAACAGAAGGTTCTGTATAGGAAAATGACTTAGTTGAGAAGCACAGATCTGAAAGATTCTGTACCAAGGGTAGTCGACCTTCTACTGAACAGACCGTGAGGTTCTGTAGTAAAAGTGACAAGGAAAATGTATGCACAGACCCGTAGGGTTCTGTACTACAGAGGGTTGTACAGACCGTAAGGTTCTGCACTAAAGTAGATTCAGACCTGAAGGTTCTGCTCTACAGGAGGTTATACAGATCCGAAGATTCTGTACAACAGAAGGTTGCACGCGTTAACGTGACTAACAAAGGTAACCAAATGCGCAATCCTCTTAAGGAAAACGACTTCGTGGCGTACCCCACGCGAGCACGTAGCGGACCCTACGCAAGCGAACAGCGACCCCTGTTCAAGGATGGATTTTCCCTCCGGCGGCTCCACACGACCTGCACGATCTCCTCGAGATAGCGACTATGTGGCGTACCCCACACAAGCACGTAGCATACCCTACGCAAGCACGCAGCAGACCCTGCGCAAGCACGCGGCAAACCCCACACAAGCAGACGGTAGCCTCCGTCCTAGGTTCCTGCACACAGAGTTCTACACAACAGAAGCTGGTCAGTCCCTCACCTTCTGTGCTCCCGAGGTTCAGCCCTTCTCTCCGGCCCGCTGCACGTTGCCCACGTACACACGCTTCCAACAACGTATCCTGCAGCTTCCGGCCGAGTCCCTCGAGCCCCCGAGTCACTCTCCCAGAAGGCTTCACCAACGATGCAGCCGTCCGTCGCTAGTGCTCCTCGTGTGACTAACTCAAAACGAATGAAAGAATGAGAGAACTAAGGAAATTAAAACCAATGAAGCTCACGCTCTCTCTGGACAGAATGGGATGGATGGATTCGTTGTTATTACAATGGAGAGGGCGTGGCTATTTATACACTGAATTCTAAGAAGAAAATGCAAGAAGGAAAATATAAATGCGTAATCTGCAAAAAGAGAAATTAAAAGTTAGTTTACATAATAAACAGAATGATATACACGTGCAAGCATTCAGAAAATAAATCAGAATAAGATCATGATATATTTTCCATGAATAGTGCACCACAGAAGGTATCGCAGAAGGTTCTGCTCGATAACCTTCTACAGGTGGAAACAATCGTTGATTTGTTTCCAAATGACTTGAAATCAATTCCATCCTGATAAAGATACATAGGAGGACGCATCTAGACAGGTGGTAGTGATAGGTTTGCAAATAACGGTCGTATAGTGGTCAATTAAGCTTACAGAAGCCTGTAGACCGTCTAATAGAACCTTTCCATAAGTAGAAGATATATTTCCTTTACAAGAATTATTATCTCCAATATGATTATTTGGAAACCAAATCGTGGTAATTTGATCAGATAAATATCTTAATCAAATTAAGCATATTTCGTAATTAAATAATTGAAAACTAATCATTTAATTACAAAAATAATTCTTACAAGAAGTCCTTAATAATAGAAGCTTCTGTAGAATAGAATGTTCGACCTTCTGTAGTACAGAGGGTCAGGCTCATCATCAAAGCCAAGAATGTTCGACCTTCTGTGGCACAGAGGTCTGGCTCATCATCAAAACCTTTTCCAACAAAACAAATACTTCAAACTCTTATGATCAGTGTAAATCTCGAATTTCTCTCCATACAAGTAATGTCTCCACAATTTCAACACAAACACTACCGCAGCTAATTCCAAATCATGCGTAGGGTAGTTTTCCTTATGCTTCCTTAATTGTCTCGAAGCATAGGCTACAACCTTTCCATTTTGCATTAACACTCCACCAAGGCCTTGTGTCGAAGCATCACAGTATACCACGAAACCACCCGTTCCTGTCGGTAATGTCAAAATCGGTGCGCTGGTCAATCTTTTCTTCAGTTCTTCAAAGCTTGTTTCACATTTATCCGACCACTCACATTTGACATCTTTCCTCAAGAGTTTCGTTATGGGAGCTACGATTTTCGAAAATCCTTCCACGAATCTTCGATAATAACCTGCCAATCCCAAGAAACTTTGAACTTCTGACACACTCTTCGGGCGTGGACACTCTTTTATTGCCTCAATCTTCGAAGGATCCACTTCCACTCCTGTGGCCGATATCACATGGCCAAGGAATGCTACTTTCTCAAGCCAAAATTCACACTTACTTAATTTGGCATACAATTTATTTTCCCTCAATATCCTCAACACGATCTCTAAGTGTTCCTTATGTTCTTCCCAACTCTTGGAATATACGAGGATATCATCTATGAACACCACTACAAAGTGATCCAAGTACGGTCTAAACACTTGGTTCATTAATCCCATAAACACCGCTGGCGCATTTGTCAATCCAAACGGCATTACTCTGAATTCATAATGCCCATAACGTGTTCTGAACGCGGTTTTAGGAATATCCTCTTCTCTCACGCCAATCTGATAATATCCCGACCGGAGATCTATTTTCGAATATACGACTGATCCTTGTAATTGATCAAACAAGTCGTCTATACGAGGTAGAGGATAACGATTCTTAATCGTTCTTTGGTTCAACAAACGATATTCTATACACAATCTCATACTACCGTCTTTCTTCCTTACAAACAGTACAGGTGCGCCCCACACGGGCTTACACTAGGACGTACATACTTCTTTTCTACAAGTTCTTGCAATTGTGCTTTCAATTCTTTTAACTCAACTAGACTCATTCGATATGGAGCACGTGAAATAGGAGCTGTCCCAGGAAGTAGGTCGATCTCGAACTCTACATCACGCTCCGGTGGTAATCCTGGTAGCTCTTCCGGAAATAGATCCGCAAAGTCTCTTACCACTTCTATTTGCTCCAACCTCGAAATTTCAGCTTCTTTGTTCAGCACCAACGCAAGATACACTTCATGTCCTGTCCTCATCCACCTGTACATTCGTACTGCAGATACCATCAAAATTTGGCCGTATCCTCCATGGCCTATGTACTCACAGGACTTCCCTTCTCCGTCCGTGATCAAAAGTCGCTTCGATTCGCAATCCACTTGGGCATGGCTCGAAGCCAACCAATCCATGCCCAATATCACATCAAAGTCACTTATCTGCAGCACGATGAGATTAATCACAAAACTCAATCCCGCAATCATCAACTTACATGCGTGACATGCTTTCTCTACCTCTAATTCATTTCCCGAAGGTAACACCACATGCATCCGTTTCTCAAGTTTCTCAACCGGCCATTCATGCAATTCCACACACCTTTGTGCCACAAACGAATGCGTTGCACCAGTATCAAACAATGCATGCAGTAATTCACCTTGAAGTTGAACCGTACCTGAGATCATTCCTCGTGAGGCATTCGCCTCATCCTCAGTAAGCGCATTCAGCCTAGCATTATCCACTGGTCCGCTCACCGATCCTCTGGAGGCCGTCACTGTCGGACCAAGCCTCATGCCACCTCTTCCTCTGGGAACACTCATGCCAGTCCTTCGGCTGCTCACCTCTCCACCGCTTTGAGGGCAATTCCTCCTCAAGTGGCCCGGTTTCCCGCATTGGTAGCACAAGGGCTCATTGGTTACGCATGAGAACCCAAAATGTTGTTTATTGCACCGAGGACAAGTGGGAGGGCCGCTCATCCTTGAGCCTTGGCTTCCCCCTCGGTTAAAGCTTCTCATAGGCATAGGAGGACGCGGAGGTCGTGACACAAATCCTCTCTGACCCGAGAAGGATCCACTCAGCCTAAACCTCTTAGGGGGAGGCATTCCGCCCTCCACCCTTCTCTTTGCCCTTTTAGCTTCCTCCATCCCTTCACTGCCTTCCATGACATTTCCGCATTCTGAGCCCTCTTGTACACTTCCTCATAAGTAGTCAAACAAAGCGTAGACACTTGCATCTTAATATGGGGTTCCAACCCCAATTCGAATTTCCTTGCCCGACTCAACTCGTCCATGGCAGGTCCGTAGTGAGACAGAACTGTATACCTTGTCTCATACTCATCTACCGACATATTTTCTTGGCTCAGTTGAGCAAACTCCAATGCTTTATCCGTCCGATAAGAAAAAGGCAAGTACTTGTCCAGGAATGCCGTCTTGAACATTGTCCAAGAATCCTCACTTTGGCCCATCTTGGCACTCCCCTTACTTGCCTTCCACCAAGTTTCCGCTCCTCTTTGAAGTGAGTATTCGACTAGGCACAATTTCTCCTCGGGTGTACACACCAAGGAGTCGTAGATATTCTCCACATCATTGATAAAATCTTCCGCCAACTCAGGCCCTTCGTCCCCCTTAAATTTTGGAGGATCCATCTTCCGATACTGTCCCATAAGGTATGCCTTCCTCTTCCCTGGAAGAGAATGTTCCACTTCGGTGAACTCACGTACCGCTATGGGCACTCCTTCATCCGTCATTTCCCTATCAAATCACCATTCAAACATTTAGTCATACATCTCATTCATTCCAACTTAGGCGCACATTTGCAGCCTCAATCCACACATTTCAAATTCAATCAACCCCCTTTCTAGGTGATTCTTTTACGGCACCATGCCTTTAGCGCACCAAGCGCTTGTTTCCGTCACCTTCCGTGATGTTTGAACCTCAAACTTTCCAAACCAAACACCCACTCATGTGTTCTCATACACACATAATTTGGCAAATCCGAACCCTTTTCCATTCACTTTTTCCTCAATACCAACTTATCCGAATCAACTCCGAATCAATCCAAACAAGTACATACGCATGCGCATGGCACAAAGTGCATTTACAATGTAAAAATCAACTCCAATTCCACCCTTATCACTCCAAAACGATCCTAAGCTCTGATACCACTTGAAAGGATCGAAATAATTTAATTTATGCAAAAACATTACATTTACATTGATTAACAAAAGATTTGTTACATGTATGCGAGCTACACGCTCAAACTTTTCAAAATCTTGTTAATGTCTCTTCTTGCAAGAAGCGCAGCCCAAAACACACTTCTACTACCTGCAAGAAACTAAAATTCATTTCATTTTAACCCCTACAAACAACCACAAGGACGGCACACACCATCAAAAGCTAACCGTACTCAAATAACCATTTTTTTGTGCAACAGAGTCATCAGTTTTCAACCCATTCGGCTTTCACCTTTCCTCATCAATTTCCATTCGTGTCTGCTATTTTCCATACCTTAGATAAGGTAGGAAGAAACCCTTAAAATTTTAAAACCAAACTCCAAGTGCATTTCCCCTTAGGCTAGTAAAATCATATATCCGTTTAATCATCATTTCGGCCATTTTTTATTTTCTGTACATCCCAATAATAAGCCTATTCGGCTTTGACCTTCCCCCATCTAATTCAACTTGTTTCTACCATATTCCTACTCCCTTTCCAGGTAGGAATGTGGTCATAAATTCTCACACCAAAACTCCTTTCCTATAGCCCCTTATTCGGACTTTAGCACACACGTTAATCTTGCTCGTTTCAACTGAATTTTGCCTCATTCAGTCTCACCTCCCATCCACCCCCGAGCATAGCTTTTCCATGCTTTTCTAGCATGAGGGACAGCCCTTCTAGGCTTCCGTTCCGGCCTTACAACACCGCATAATTTCCAGCCCTTGGCCGATTTGATTTCCATGGCCAAAGCCACGCGATTCCGCTCTTAGAGCGCGAGGTGAAGCGCAGCCACTACAGGGCTCAACGCTCCCCTATTCCATACCTTAACTTCACTCATTTCCAGCCCCTAAGGACCGCAATCATTCCCCTCAAGGCTCGCCCCAAGCGCAGCCTTTCGGTAAGCCAACAACCACCCATATATCCTTCCTCAAACATAGAGGGGTTCGGGTGGCTTCCCTCACCCTTAAGGGTTCGACCACCCTCTAACCCTCTCCAAACAACTTCGAAATCACAGCCCAACCACAGCCACGAATCTCAACAGCATGCACCACAACTAAGCTTAAAAGCGAAAGAGGGATGTAGGGGATTACCGGCCGGTTGCACCTCGACACAAGTCGGTGAGCTCCGCCCTTCGCCGCACCATTTCAGCCCGCGAAGGTAGTTTCCCTTCGGCCCTTAGCCTTTCACAAGCTCGGCGCCTAATCCTTCTCGTTCTCGGATCCACTTTGGTGAATCGAATCGTCTTCCTTTCCTCTTTTTCTTCCTCTTCGCCAAACTCCCCCCCTCTTTCCTTTTTCTCTCTAAGTCAATTGTGTGTGTGTGGGGGGTCTGTGTGTTATCTAGGGAAGAAGACGAACTCCCCCCCCTTTCAAGAGGGATTCACCGCCTCAAGAGCTTCATGAGGCCCCTCATCCTCTTCCATTAGCAACTAGGGACCAAATTACCATCATTATAATTTGGACTCTCCACATCATTATTTAAATAATATATTTGGTTGACTAGTCAAACTTGATCCAATGGCCACAATTCATCCTTGGATCCCCTCTGGGCCCCCGTTGGGTCCCCTCTGGGCCCCCTCTGAGCCCCTTGCTATCATCCATGTAATGCTCACGCATTGCCCACTCGTCGCTTATGGGTCGCCCCCAGAATATACCTATGGTACGTCTGTCCAATGTCCCTTGGGCGACACGGGCACGCTCATCCGCCGCAAGCCGTCGCCCCTTGGGCAATGCGAGGGTCGATCTCCCCTCGCCCCCTGGGCGATATGGGGGTCGATCCTCCCCTGTCCTCACACTTGCCCGGGGTCGTCTATCCGTCACCCCTTGGGCATGTTAGGGGGTCGATGGCTATCGCCCCCGGGGTCGGTGGCCGTTGATCCTTACCCGACCTACTCCGACCCTCCTCGTGTTCAATCTAGGACGAACCTTAATATTATAACGCCCACTTCGGGCATTCGTCTCTCATCCTCTAACCCTTCGCGACAACCCCACTTTGATTCACATACCTTCATTTCTGGGCAGCCAAGGCATCCATCATTAATCCGTCACATGTCTAAACGTTCATACACTTAGATATACATCATTTATACTCAAATCTACATAAGTCATTATCATTCATCCTCAAACTATACATTAATTTCAAGAGTGTAAAATTTCGGGTCATTACACTAGGTCCCCTCTCCCGCTTGCTCTAATCCTAATAGTGGTGGTCCATCAGTCGTCAGCAAGTCAAGAAGAGGAAGTCTCAGATCACCGACTTTGCCCTGTAATTTACAGATCTCATCGGGCAACGGTTCTAGAATAGAGATTACGCTAAAGGCTTGATAATCGAATTATTATAAAGCAACGTTAACGCCAGATACGTAACTCTATTTTTAGTACTTTTCATATCCTAAATTTCATTACGTTTGATTATGAATAGGATGAATTTTTCTTACACAAATGGCCAAACAGTGAGGAATCCACCGATAATAACGCGAGGTGCATGTACACGGGGCTCTCTACGGAGTCAATGTCAACATAACTTAAGTCGGGAATCTTGGTCGAATTACTGTTTCGTTTTCTAACTCACTTGTCAGATTTCCGATTTGAAGTTGCGGTTGATCAAACCGGTTGCAAAAATCCTTGCTAGCGCTTGAAATATTGCGTGTAATTAAAGGTGAAAAGAAGACAATCACCAGCTTCCCATCAATCAATTCCTTGTCGGAAACGGACAGGAAGACGCGTCCATGATTCCAGGCTGGCAAAAGCAGCTCGAGTGAAATCACCAAACTACCCCTCTACCAACAACCAGTTGATTCCAGCTCACTCACGCTCCAACTACACCCACACACCCCCCATCCACCGACACCACGCTCGCTTCTTGACCACCGCCGGAAAATGCCGCCTTCGCCGCCGTTCTTCCCCTTCCTCCTCCTCCTCCTACTCTCGGCGGCCGCTTCCTACGCCCTCCCCGCGTTCCGCGAGGCCCCCGCCTTCCGCAACGGCCCTCACTGCCCTGCCGACGCCACCGTCCACATCGCGATGACCCTCGACTCGACCTACCTCCGTGGATCCACTGCCGCGGTTTTCTCCATCCTCCAGCACTCCTCCTGCCCCGAGAACATCACCTTCCACTTCATAACCGCCGCCCCGGACCTCCACCTCGGCCGGACGGTCTCCACCACTTTCCCCTCCCTCGAGTTCCACCTCCACGCCTTCCGCCCCTCCGTCGTCCTCCCAATGATCTCCTCCTCGATCCGCCCGGCACTCGATGACCCCCTAAACTACGCTCGGATCTACCTCGCGGATCTCCTCCCGGAGTCCCTCCCGCGCGTGCTCTACTTCGACTCGGACCTCGTGGTCCTGGACGACGTTGGGCCGCTGTTCAACACCCCGCTAGGGTCCCACGCAGTGGCAGCCCCGCTGTACTGCCACGCCAACTTCTCGGCCTACTTCACCAGGGCATTCTGGTCGAACCCCCGGTACACATCCACGTTCAGGGGGCGGCCTTCGGAGCCTTGCTACTTCAACACCGGGGTGATGGTGATAGACCTAAGGAAGTGGAGGGAGGGGAATTATCGGGAGAAGCTGGAGGGGTGGATGAAGGTGAGGAGGAGGGTGAGGATATACGAGCTGGGATCGCTGCCGCCGTTCCTGCTGGTGTTCGGTGGGGACGTGGAGGGGGTGGAGCACCGGTGGAACCAGCACGGGCTCGGCGGGGACAACATGGAAGGGAGGTGCAGGGACCTTCACCCGGGGGCGGTCAGCCTTCTCCATTGGAGCGGGAAGGGGAAGCCGTGGCTGAGGCTGGACTCCAAGAGGCCCTGCCCTTTGGACCTCCTCTGGTCCCCCTACGACCTGCTGAAGCGCGGGTCCGTGTTTGACGATCGTTGACAGGGAGGGTGAGCGAGGAGGGTGCAGGAGGCAGGGGAGGGTAGAATGGTCATTCTCGTCGAGGTCGTCGTGTACTGTCGGTGGGAGGGGAATTGTGGCTTGGGGATTAAGGATTTTGATTAATCACATGAGGCCACGGCCTGGTTGATTGATTGAGGGGGGCTCTTCTAATTTACCTTTTGTTATCAGATTAGGAATTCTTGTAAATATATTTATCATTTTTTTTGGGGGGGTACGGGGCTGAACCTAACCCTGATATTTCCTATTTAAGAAGGATAAATTTATTTTTTATATATTTTATTAATCCCTCCCAAGTTGATTCTAACACATTTTATCGGCCTAGACGAAACACTGGTGGTCCATTCTTTCACATTACTTAGGCCATCCTCCCCCTCTCCACGAACAGGGAAGTACCAGCCTGATCTACAAGTTGGTCCAATGAGAAGGAGGCCGGAGCCCAAGCCTTGGGGCTTCGAAGACAATAATGATGAATAGGGTTTTCAAAATAACTTTTGAGAAAGTTTAATAAAATTTTTAAATTATATAGTAAGAATTCTATATGGTATTAGAACGGTAATAAGTTTAAATTTCAAAGCCCGCTTTTAACGGGCTCTGGGAGCACCCGTGAAGGTACTTGATCTTGTCTCTTACGACAAATATGTCCATGATCATATCGCATCGGCATCAAGACAACCTGATGAGTTAGTTGGCTTGGGGTTTGGGAGAGTAAGGGGGGTGCGGTTGGTTATTTTTTTAAAATTTTATGGTCGACAAAATTTAAAGAAAAAGTAAATCAGCATGTCTGATATGATCAGTTCCCTAACAAGCTCGATTCTTTGATAAGAAGACAATGTTAGTGGTGCCTCCTCCCCTAAAGATGTGATCGCGGTGACCAACAGGAAAGACGAGAAAGGTCGGGAGGAGTCGGAACTGATCCACCAATCTTTTTCCGGATCATCACTGGAGCATTCATGCAAGGGAATTGAAAACTTGGCCTGGTTTGAGACTTTCGACATAACTGGGAAGGGTAGGCACGGCACATCACGTTTGGGAGACCAAATCATGCTTTGGATGCTGCCGGTCTTTTGTTTTCGTCTAGTAGGGGGCCTGCATGCCGGCCGCTGGTCTGGTTGTGCATTGAATGTCGCGTGTTCGAATTAGGTTTGCGTTTTCATTCGGTTTACCAGCATTTGAGTAGTAATATTTCAAGCAAACATCCATGACATCAAACCCTGCTCTACGTTAGCTCGATAGAACGCCTTCGATGACGCATTTGGCTGTGGGTTTCTTTTTGAAACCTGGATCAGGAACGTCGTCACTCGATCATCTTAATTATAAGGTATCGGTGCATGCCAGGTTAGTTGAGGATGATTAAGTGGGACGTCAACATCGAACTGTTTTTGTTTTCCTGCGGAATTTTGTTAAAGAAATTTATGGCCAATGTACAATGTACATTGGTGTGTCCGGACTATGTACAATGTTAGGTACCATAAAAGTCCGAGGACATTTATCACGTAGCTACCAAGCCCGATGGATCACGAAGAACTAGCGCTGATGCTTGACATATAACTAAAAGATTTAGAAACCCATCGATATTCTAGTTCACCACAAATTTCTACCATCTCTGTTGTTATATACCCACCGTTCCAAGTTATGTCAGGTTCTTAAAATCGTTTATCGATCAAAGACCATGTGGACCATAAATGTTATCTCGTTTGGCTAGTTTTAAGTGAATGAACCCGACACATAATTTCAACTCCTTTTAAGAGACGAACAGTATTCCTTAATACTATGATTATAATTTTACTAAAACATAAGCAATGATTAGAGTCGCGGGTCTACTACTTGTTAATAAATTTTGAATGATATTCGGAGACGCCCTTTTGGCAATTGGCCCGCTTGTAACCCTGACCTCTTCGACGGATTTCGGGAAGACCAAAAGTTGGAATTTTTCGAAAGGATCAACGCGAAATTTGTATGGTTTTCTTCGTTCTCATTCTTTGCTTCTCCTTGTTTATTTTTTGAAAATGTGGCTATGTCAAACTTCGAGAGAAGATCCCTTTTGCTTTCCTGGAATGCAGCATATGCTTGTAAATCACACCATCGGCCGCCGCCCATAATTAAACGTAGCTGGCTGGCTTAGTTTAGGGATGCTCTCACAAACATTAATTAACTACGTCAACGAAGATCTAGCGTATATAAATAATTTCATTTTGGTCATCTATAAATATATATAAAAAAAATTGCAATGTTCTTGCAACTTATACTAATCAACCTAAAACTAACTCTAAACGTGACGATCAGTTTCTCTTCCACGGAAATTCAAATTGGTCTCCTAAATGGGATGCCACCTGCTCTTTTCGGGGAAAAGTTTAGTCGTGACTACTCTTTTCAATACAAAACAATGAATTTGAAGTCTCCCGAATGGTAGAGACAGAATCATCACGTGGAGTTTTATACAAGCAAACGCGATGGGTTGCTCGTATGTGGTAGACGAGTAATGAAGACGACGACGAAATGAATAAAATATTTTAAACAAAAATAGAATCAACAACTTCTATGCCTAAGTAGTTCATCCGGGGAGACCAAAGAAAGGTAACAAAATTTTGGGATTTCATAATCAGGAAATAATAATAGTAATATTAATGGGATGAGTTGCAGGTTTTAACTCCACACGAGAACTAGAATAGTAAATCCAGGAACAAAACTATCGGCCACCATGGGACAACATATTATCATTGTCACAGACATCATCATCATCATCCTATGGGATATGGCCAGATGATTGTCTAATCGTGGTCATATTCAAGTCATTTCACTTGTTTATTTTCCTGGGCGGGGCTTCTGATCTTTATATAATAAAAAAGAAGAAGAAGAAAGTATGGGGACAATCCAAACATTTGAATGAATCCGTGTGTCACCTGAACTGTCCCAAAGTGAGGGAGACACATTTTTCTTGTGGGTGGGTTGGGGGCGGCGTGTGGAGTTTGAACGAAGGATGGGGGTAACATTACTAAGTAGAGGCAGGTGGGCACATGGCAAACTAACTTTAGATTCTAAAAGAGAAAAGAAAAAAAAAACTTAAGTCTACCAAACTCTTACTTTCTGCTTTGATCACAAGTGGGGGCCACAGATAATGAAGACCTTCCCTGCTCCATTGAATTACATTATGGCTTTCAAGATAATTGGACAAAATATTACTTACCTTAGCTAACCACACCTTATGGTCTCCCGTCTCTTATACAGGCGATATCAACGAACGACAAGAACTGGGCGGCGCTCCATTCTCCCTTTGATTAAAGGAAAATTATTAGGTACTTCCTCAGAGAAATGAAGTGTCTAATCTCCCCGTTGATATATTTAATGACCTTTAAAAAGAAATTATCGGTATTCGGACGTTGACCGGAGAGGGGAGGCCGCACTTGAGATGGGCTTTACCTCTCTAATTAAACACTCCTCCCCCCCCCCCCCCCCAAAACCGTAGTGTCGTCCTAAAAATGATTACCACGCCAAATAACTTCGATTATCATGTGCAAGAATTTATGATTCCCATGAAAAACTTCGATAAGAAGGAACGAAAATAAAATGAAACCCTGATCGTCGAAACCAATGAACATGGCTAAAGAGCCGCCTTCCCATTTTTTAAAAAACTTTTCTTTTCCAAAACCTAGTTTGGAATATTCGGGTGTTTTTGGTGAAAATGGAAATGTACCGCCACCACGGCCACTGTCTCCACCATTAGGGTGAAATAAGATTTCTACAAGTGTAAGAATTAGAAGACGAGGTCCCCCACAAGGAACGAATATGTACCTGGCCTTTCCCTTCTTTTCTTGTGACGTTGGGATTTGAGCTCTCGGGAGGTGTTCCTCTCCTTCCTAGGCATTTCCACTTGTCGGCCTACGAGCCCCGTTTAGTCAATTCCCAAGACGACACGAAAAGTTTAAATCATGGATCTGACTATATTTATGCATTATTTAGAAAACATGTATTCATGCCGACCATACTATTTGAATTGGCGGGTTGGGGGTGGGGGGGAGGTATGACAAGAAGGATACCAAAGATATTCTTACTGTTGTGTGTTATGTGTGTGTCTCTCTAACTTAAAGTATATTATCCGAACTCGAATTGAATCCCAATCAATACGATCTCTCTAACTGCCCTAGTAGTTTGGAGTTGCTATGGCATTGAATAGTTTCGGTTGCTTGCAACCCTCTCCCAATCGGAATTTAAAGCGGGGGTTTCCCTTTTCTCCCGTTATTTCCCAATAAGATCGCCCGTATACTATTTGTGAGCAGCATCCAAACAAAGGCCTGGTCGCGGGGATCATGCCCATGTGTATGCAAATTCCAAAGTCTCAAGATTTGGGTTACGAATCACGCTAGAGAGCAAATTTCCCGCACATATTCTCTCGTACTTAGGCGCCAACCTCTCTTAAACTAATATTTTTTCTCTAGCCAAAAGGCTTCCCTTGAACCTAACCTCGAAGAAAGAAGGTCAGATGGCTCTTTCCGAGCCGAATCTTTTCTTACCAAGTCCTTCTGTCGCGGAGCGGAATCCCTAACCAACGCACGCATGCACAAAAGTTTCGTGACTGAATATTCAAATGGGGTAAAAAAGCTGTGTCTGTGTTTGGTGTGGCTTGTTTGCTCCGTGAAGCATTTCCCATATCCAACCCCATCCCGAGCATTCATGGTTTATGTTCATAGCCTAATGATGAAGTATAATGTTATGTTAGCGACGAAATTCGGCCCACCTTACAAATCATGGAGTACTAAGTCTGCAACACGAAGTCCTGTTGGTGTAGGACTAATAGCAACAAAATCTTTCGGATGCTGTATTTGCCCGTGCGAAAAAAAAAAAATGTGTTAGGTGATTGATTATGCCTAATCATATAAGAATCAGAAATGTGAACCCACAGGGTTTATCAGGATTAGGTAGGTAAAACGTCACTCTGCAAGCTGTAACTGGTGAAGTTGATTTATCAAGAACTACCAATGACATTCAGGCAGATAGCCCTCCCAAAGCTGGACCTCGGGTTTGAAATCACCATCGAAGAACAGGGAAAAAGAACTCTTCATTCCGTAAAATTCAGCCATTTTTTTTTCTATTTTTTCAGGCGATTAAAATTAACAAACATTATGACAAGCGTATAAGCAATTGGACTAATGATGGGGCTCTTGCCGTCGCTTGGTTTCTATGTCCCGATGGCCAGTCTTATATGTAATGAAAATTATTCCACTTATTAATGAGTGAATTATGATCGAGTTGATCAAAACGACAAAAAACACGAATTCAAGACAGAGTGATATAAAAACAGGCGTATCTGGACAAGTTAAGAATTATATCTAGAGATGTACACGACGTTCTCCTTACTGTCATTGGAAACCAGCCGGTCAAAGGCAAGCAGACACGTAGCTGCGCGTCAACCATTGCTTTTAAAAAAAAAAAATAGGGATCCCTCTTTTATTTATTGGCTAGTTTTTAGGAGAGGAAAGTCCGCCCCATGATTTCTTGCCCCGTAAAAAGAACGAAGCATTTCTGATGTCGAATTCGAAGTTTCCTGGGGATATATCACCATGAAAACCAATGGTCCTCCCCTTCCATCGAAACAATAAACATGTAAACTTAGGATAGATGGGAAAAAAATTAACTATTTTATGACTATAATTATCGTACCCGGGTAGTACTACTTCGAATTAAATGTGCGAAAATTAATGGTGGAACGTAGGTCGGATCGGTCATTTTCTTTTCCCATATTTCTTGGGGAACGAATTCACATGTTTTTTTAATATTATTATTATTTATTCTAGTTGGCTAGGCAAGAAAAATGAAATATATGAGCCAAAATTATATCGCTTTCCATCCCTCAACATGTTTGAAAGGTAGATGGTCAAATAAAATCACGACGCCACACGAACATTAGCCAAATGGTAAGATATAAAAGGAATAAATACTACTTGATTCGAATCTACTAACCACAATCAACACAAATGCATGGATGGGATTAATATGTTGATATTTCGACTATTTTATCAAGTATTCAAATATGATTTTGACCGTGTATTACCTCCCCCGTTTACACTACGTGTGACATCGTGATTTTTTTCCAATAAAACCCCAACATTATGTGTCACTTTGTTCTGCAACATCAAGGAGATAACCTCCAAAAATCCTCTCTCTCCTAAAACCCTCACTCTCTCGCTCATCTCAGGGTCCGAGAAGGAAAAGAATACATCGCCCAAACGAAATGTCCGCCCTTGCCGCCACCACGGGGAGCTCGGCGCCGGCGCCGTCCGGTAAGGGTCGGGTACTAGTCATCGGGGCCACTGGCTTCATCGGGCGGTTCGTGGCGGAGGCTAGCATCCGTAGTGGCCGGCCCACGTACCTCCTCGTCAGGCCAGGGACTTCCGGGTGCGCGTCGAAGAGCAACATCGTCAAGCTCCTTCATGATCAAGGCGCCATGATCCTCCATGTAGGAAAGAAATTTGTGCAAGATCATATATTTCCCTACTTTCCTTTGTGTTTGAGGCATGCTAATGCTTTTTGTTTTCTTTTTTCTGGGTGATAGGGACTGGTTAATGACAAGGAATTTATGGAGAAGTTGCTGAGAGATTACGAGATCGAGATTGTGATTTCGGCTGTTGGAGGGGAAAACGTTTTGGACCAGATGAATTTAGTGGAAGCCATTAAAGCTGTCGGAACGATTAAGGTCTGTTGGATATTTTAATTTATTTTGTAACCATGTCATGATAATGTAATAAAGCCATGCCTAAATTTTTGCGAATGGAAATGTTTTTAAGGTAATCCATCGCTCTGGCATTGCAGAGGTTCCTGCCTTCTGAGTTTGGGCACGATGTAGATAAGGCGGACCCGGTCGAGCCGGGCCTCAACATGTACATCGAGAAGCGCCGGGTCAGGCGGCTGGTCGAGGACTCGGGCATCCCCTACACGTACATATGCTGCAACTCCATTGCAGCATGGCCTTACTTCGACAACACCCACCCGTCCGAGGTCCTCCCGCCGTTGGATCAATTCCAGATCTACGGCGACGGCAGCGTCAAAGGTACGACCGCTTGTCCTTTGGCCTACCCTCCCGACGTTTTGTATTCAATTAACGGTGTCACCTCCGCATTGAATCGTCAAATTGCTTTTTAAATGTGATTTGAAATATAAAGTAGGAACGTATTTTTTAAAAAAGGCACATCAAAACAGAGCCGTTCTTTCTATATTTGACTACCAAACGAACAAGAAATGACAACATCTTTTAATATAAGCGTTGGACGCATCCAACCTCACGAAACCCTCCGAGCTTTTTCAAGGAGAAATGAACTTCAACAAGATTGTTTGGTGAAGTATTTTGAATAGGGCTGGCGACGGTTTGATGGAATGTTTGTCAATCCAAAAGAAATTTCTTCATTGCTTATCGATTAAAATTGGCAGCCGAACAATACCATAATTTTGACCCAAAAAAAAAACAAATCTAGTTTGCCTTTTTAATTCTCTTATTTAATTTGCTTTCATGCTTATAGCAACATCGGGATATAACAATTTATCCCATGACCCTGATACCGACAAAAATTTATCCACTTCCTCCGAATCTTTGGCAGATTTTTCTTCTTCTCCAAGAGTGTTTATTTTATTCCTTTTAATATGTTGTTTATGTCGCCCCCACCTTGACTGGTAGATGTGTTGTCAATCGCATCAAGGTTTATAATGAAACCCTCCCTCCAAAGACATCCTTCAATTTCCCAGGAAGAAGAATCTCTTGACCGGTAGATGTTATCTCGTGTTTCTCATCTAAAATAAAAAGAAGATAGAAAGAAGAAGAAGAAGTGAAGGGTAGATATGATAATGTTTGACTTCTGTTTAATTGAAATTGTCACGATTAGAGAGAAGAAAACAATCCCTGACGTGAGATGTTTCCAAACTGAGAAATGGGATTTTTCCAAACTAAGAAGTTGAACAAGAGAGTTATTCGAGAATAGTAATACTTAAATTTCAAAATTTTTCGTGGTATCATTCACAATAATCTTGGTCAGATTCGTGTTTGAATTACAAACCTACGTGAATCTTATATGATGAATTTTAAGCGGGAGATGTATCTAGATTTAAGTATAACTGGTTGTAACTTACTGCCACGAGTTTCGGGGTAGTATGATGTCAAATTTAGTGCGGTCCAGTTTCAATGTGTACCAGTTGACATTGTTGTTGTGCCCTTGGCATTTTCATTGATCAATAACGAGGACACACGGAAATTGAGATTATTGTTGGGGTTAATCATGGGCAGCGTACTTCGTCGCCGGGAGCGACATCGGCAAGTATACCATGAGGACGGTGGATGATGTTCGCGCCCTCAACAAGAGCGTCCATTTCCGACCTTCGTGCAACTACTACAACATCAACGAGCTCGCCCTCTTGTGGGAGAAGAAGATTGGCCGCACCCTCCCTAGGGTGACCATCACAGAGGATGACCTCTTGGCGGCTGCCGCAGGTTGGTGGACCCCATAAACAAATAAAAGGCCGTCTTAAATGAAAGGGCTTTCATAGTTGTTTTTATGTGGGCAGAGAATCGCATCCCGGAGAGCATCGTGGCGTCGTTCACCCACGACATATTTATAAAGGGTTGCCAGATTAACTTCTCCATCGATGGCCTGGGCGAGGTCGAGGTATGCGAACTATACCCGGAGGATTCCTTCCGGACACTGGACGAATGCTTCGGGGAGTACCTCGAAGAGATTAAGGAAAACATCGGCGGGGTTAAGGAGGAAGGGAACATGGACAAGGAAGGAATCGTGGCCCCCAAACCGTCTGTCGGAGCCATCGCAATCACGGCTTGACGGAAGCTTTCCCTGGTGGGTGGTGCTTGTTTTGTGTCTATAAGGATAAATAAGATGTGATCAATATCACTCGGTTTAAAGATTAAACGTCCTCCTCATCATCTCACCCGTATTTCAATTTGAATATCGTGATTGTCTCCCCACCCCCACCCCCCTTCCCCACCTTGAATGTCTAAGGAAATGAAAAGTCTCATCATCATTGATTATATCGACGGCTCTTATTTTATTTTACATGTTTTGTATGGCTAATTTTTTTCTTCCACGTCAAATCAAATTTTAAGTCTGGTTTCAAAATAAAGTTAGTCAGAAATTTTTTAAATACGTTAAATATTTTAAAATTCATTAAATAATATTATAAAGGGCACTCATTTTAATCGAGAACGTGCATCGTAACTAAGATCGAATCTTAATACTATGACGACACGAAACGACCGATTTGAGAGAACAGGAAAGCATAAAAATAAGACGACTCGTGTCGTCCATTGGTCCATGCTAACCCCCCACGAGGGAATATTCCTATCATATCCTACTTGATTACTTTCATAACCATGATTTTACTTATCATGTTATGAAAACTTATTGTTCCCGTCGGGTCAGTTTCCATTCCCATTCCCATGTCTCGGACCTTTCCTTTCTTATTAAACTAATCAGGGAAATATTTTAACCTTAGGTTATGAATTACAGATGTTATGTCTGATCTCTGTTGGGAGTATAAATAAGTAAATATTTAATTTAATGAATAAAGATATGATTGACAAATACGAAACCATGATGGGGAAGTGGGAAAGAAAAACAAAAGAAAAGAAAAGAAGAAGAAACCCTCTCTTGTTTTGTATTAATATTCCTGTGTTTCATTAGGTTGTGAAACGGGAGACGTCTCTTTCAGTTGTTTGTATCCAATCTCGTTAGGCAAAAAGGGGCTTCCTCCTCCGTTTTCACCACATCGAAACGTAACTTACTCGTTTCGTATTCTTACCTCGAAATGGAAGTCGCCAAGTTCGTTCCTTTGTGTCCACACGGTTAAATCGAAGAAATGTCGATCGAGACCGATGTCCAACGAATGTCCTTCCAGGTATTCGCCTGTCTATGTTAGAATTTCAATCGTTTCTACCTGATAGCGAGTTTCGTCAAAATTAATTTCTCGGATTTACAAATGGAATGATACGAACGTTGATGAGGAGAAATCATGATCCACTGGGCGTGAGAGTCCGAAGGTTTCGTCGCGATCCGCCTGCAAGTGATGAAATCAAAAATTGGTGATGGTGGTGGGCAGGAAGGACATCTCAGAACCAGATATACTTACCCATACGAAATCAGTGGTGAAGTTCACGTTACCAGATGATGCGTTTCCTTCTTTTTCTCGTGCGTGTGCGGATGTGAGGCCTTTCGTATGATCCGATGATTATTCACCGTCGCTACTATTCTTTTAAGGATGACATTTTTAATTGCATCGGGGTTATGGCCAGGCCCAACTATAGTCATGGACATGAACGTTAAGTTGCCAACTCCATGATACGGAACAGAATATGTGCAAAGGCCCAAAATATCAACATCCACAGACACTCCAAACCAATTATCAAACATCAGCCTCTTGTCTGAAAATCCCACTTCCAAGTTATGGCCCAGCCGAAGTCTGGTTTGTCTAGTCTTGTCTAGTGTCAAATTATTCGCGTTTTTAGAAAACTTAAAGTGACGTGAAAGTTAATGTTTTCAGCCTAATATGCATAAGTTTGCGTGTTAGGATTAGAGATGAGCAAAAAGTTTGGAATTTTAAATACAAATCCAAATTTTGATAATTCAGTATTTGGTATTTGATATTTGGTTCGATGGAAAGTTTATAATATATTTCGGTATTCGGTACAAATTCGATATTTCAAAAAAATTAAATTCGGGATTCCAAATAAACCGAAAATTTAATTGGGTCGGATTTCGTTTGGGCTTTCGGCCTATCTTATTTGGCCCATAATTCTTGACCACGCCTAGCCTAAGTCCAAATCGCTTTTCTCCTTCCAGGAGCTTCTCCACTTGCTGTTGCAACACGCGAGATGACACATATGTTGCGGAGTAGAGGGACGTCGTACTTCTCAGGGCGTCGCTCAGATATACCCACACTCCTTACCCTTCTATCGGAGGTCCAAGCATTGTAGGAGATACCCTCAAGGATCAGCTCGAGGTTCGAGGTGGTGGAACGGAGGAGCGAACGACGGAGATCTGACACGGGGGAAGGAAGGAGGGAGAGAGCAAGGAAGACGATGGGCGTCACAACCAAACGTTAACGTGATTGGCTTTTGTTGATGACGCAATCAGGTCTCTTTAAAGAGACCAGTACGACATTTGTCAATAAAGATCGTTCCTTTTTCGTTTTTTTAGGGTTATGCAACGAATCGTGATTCGGGGTTTCTCGAATTGTTTCGATTGTGAAAGTGAGAATTTGGTTTTGGAAAAGGAGTGCAAAGCATGGAACTTTAGGATGAGCTTTCTCAGGGGAAATGGAGGGAGATGAATTGTGGGGTTGTAGAACAACAGAAGGGTGTGGGGGTGGAGGAGGGGAGATGAATATTTTTTATTTCTAAGGCTTGACACATGATTCGGCCCAATTCAAAGTTTGGAACTCCCAAATACCGAACCGAAACCTATTTTAGTATTTGGAAGTTTGAAATTCGGTTTGGTATTTAGAGGACGAAATTTTGAAAGTTTGGTATTTGGTATTTCGGTATTTGAAAGTTCAAAATTTGGTTCGGTATTTGGATGACGAAATTTTGAAAGTTTGGTATTTGATATTTCGATATTCGATTCGGTTTGGATTCAGAATACCGAATGCTCACCCCTAGCTAGCATATGTGTAAGCAGAAATGACAAAGCAAAGGAACGTTGGAAGAATGCGCAGATATGAAGGCATGAGAAAGATGCTGAGAAGGAAAAGAAGAACGACGGGCCTCATGGGAAGATATAAGCTCATTAGCATATATTAATAAAAGGATAGCATGTTAATTACACTTATTGGTTGTTGTGTTTGTTGTAAACCCAGTAAAGGGGTGTCGGGTATATCTACACATACAGACAAATTGAATTGTTACATAAAATACAACATAAAAGAGAGAGATGAAGGGTTTTTTTAGTTTGCTCTCGTCTTCCTAATTTGCTCTCCTCAAACCTTCATGGTATCAGAGCGATAGCGGAGGTACATAAAGTGAGAGCCATGGTGACGGAAGCATTGGAGAGCTCATAGTCTCCTTTCTTTGTCAATCCAACGGATTTGCAGGCAGTGACGTTAGTGTCGCCAGAACTGTCCGACGAAATGTTTCCTAGCGGAGATCGTTTGAGCTGGCTCTGTCAAACAAAAACAAAATGGGTTTCATTGATGGAACGATACCGAAGCCGAAAGTAGGAATTGGTTTTTAAGTTTCTAAATGGGCTAAATCAGGAATTTGCAGAAACCTTCAGCCGAGTCGCTAAGCACACCTCTGTGAGAACTTTCTTGGCTCTAATAGCTATGAAATGGTGGTTACTATGTCAGTTTGATATACATAATGCATTTTTGAATGGGGATCTTAATGAGAAGGTCTATATGGAGCTCCCTCCTGACTTGGACATTTAGGGGGAGATACATGAAGGCTCTCGGCTGGTATGTAAGCTCAGAAAATCCCTATACGGTTTGAAGCAGGTTTCCTGTCAATGGAACAGTAGGTTGACAACATGCTTAACAAATAATGGATTCATTCAATTGAAGGCTGATTATACCTTATTCACAAAGCAAGGAAATGAAGGCTTTGTGGCATTTTTTGTGAACGTAGATGATATGACGGTGGCCGGAATGAGTGAAGAGTTGATTACTGAGTTAAAAGTCTACATGCATAAGCAATTTTAAAGTGCAAGATCTAGGAACTTTGAGGTTCTTTCTAGGACTGGAAATTGCAAGAACGAAGAAAGGGATCTTTGCCTCACAAAGAGGGTAAGATTGAGCTCAATTCCCATTGTTCCCAATCATAAACTGAAGCATGAAATAGAAGATCCAGTGATGGATGCAAGTGCTTACAGGAGATTAGTAGGAAGGTTGATTTACTTGGGGCTATCACGACCAGATATGACTTATGTAGTACACATGTTAGCACAGTACATGGACAGACCGACGAAGAGACATTGGAATGCATCATATTGTTATGTACTAAGATATCTGAATGGGACACCAGGCAAGGGAATTTTCTTTGAAGGAGGTAGAATCACAGCTTCAGTCCTTCTCAGACAGCGACTAGGAAGGATGCATTGAAACGCGAAAATCGATGACCGATTTCAGCATCTTTTTAAGAGAATCATTGGTAAGCTGAAGGTCAAAGAAGCAAAGAACAATAGCAAGAAGCTCTACGGGGGCAGAGTATAGAGTGGTAGCAACAACAACCGCATATATCATTTGGATAATAACGTTGTTGAGAGACTTTGGGGTGACATTGAAGAAACATGTACCCCTATTTTGTGACAACAAATCCACCATACACATCGGTAAAAATTCAGTGTTTCATGAGTGTACGAAACACTTGGAGATAGATTTTCACTTTGTGCGTGAGAAGATAAAAGAAGGAATCATCGAGGTGATACACATAAGGACCCAGCATCAAATTGTAGATGTGTTCACGAAGGCATTGCATCTTGGAAAGCTGAACTTTCTGCTTGACAAGATGTGGATGCAAAATATACATGGCTCCCATCTTGAGGGGAAGTGTAAGCAGAAATGATAAAACATGACAGAGGAACGTAGGAAGAATGTGAAGAGATGAAGGCATGAGAAAGATGCTGAGAAGGAAAAGAAGAACGAAGGGCCTCATTGGAAGATATAAGCCTATTAACATATATTAATAAAAGGATAGCACGATAATTACACTTATTGGTTGTTGTGTTTGTTGTAAACCCAGTAAAAGGATGTCGGGTATATCTACACGTACAGATAAATTGAATTGTTACATAAAATACAACATAAAAGAGAGACGAAGGTTCTTCCAGGTTTGCTCTCGTCTTCAATATGCACATATGATGTCGTTGTAGTTGACTTCTCGAGTTAGATTGTTAGTGTGTTTCCTTTCTCTTTATTTTTCGCTTTCCGAATTTATGATAAATAAAGTACCACGGGGCGAGCTAGCTTTCGTTATTTGGGGCTATGGTCCTAAAGTTCCCATGTCCCCATCTTAGGGTGGAATCATCAAAATCAATTCAAATGTTGTTGTCATCTAAATCTAGAAGCAACAAACCAACACATCTTGCACGAACCGCGAATCTCAGTCTTTCGCGGTTGATTAGAGCATCAAATTTCGCCATCGGCAAGTATGTTCAAATTATTGAATGAGAGAATCCATGCGTGGTTTACCATCTTTCCTCATGTGCATTATTTCAAAGGATGACTAGTCACTACAAGAAGAAACATTCTTTTAATGACAACGTTTTAACTCCAGAAGTCACTCGTCGTCGTCGTCCTGCCGTGACCGCTACTAAAGACCAAAACGTTAAGCTAATTTGTTCTTTGTTCTTCTAGTTCATGGCCAGAAGAATACAATAGAGGAAAGTACATGTCATTTTCGGGGAGTCCGAAGATTAAACCTTACAACCTTCAAACCTGGGATTGGACTGGTATTAATTCTTCCACTCGGGTTGGCCGTCGTGGGAAACCGATGATGATGATGAAGTCGCTCTTGGATTCTATTGAGCAACAGAAATTTCGGGTCACAGATCTCGACGCTATCTGTGGATCAACAGTCTAGAATGCATGCCCGAAGTATGAGAAGCCCAATAAGGAGGTAGCTATGGAAATACACCAGGCGAAGGCTTGCGGGCGAAGCAGTTACCAAGCGACAAAGTTACCAGGTGACGAAGGTCAACGAGGTGTTCAAGCGACAGTCAATTGGATGAGCGGGGAAACTCTGCGACGAAAGATAGTGGGCAATCCGGTCGATCAGTGACTGTTATGGGGAGATTTCGGACGATCGCAAGACATGAAAGAGAATTGTTACCAAAATTGCTCAAATGGTTGTTCTTAGGCATTGTACGCACACCTCTCTATAGACGGACATATTGTCTTTTTTATCTTCAAGCATTCCAACGTTCAAGCATCACGTGCTCCTGCATTCTTGCTTCCTTTCGAATACATCGTCGATGGTATCCGTAAGTGCTTCCCCTTAAGGGTGTATATCCGCTGTCTTCTCTTCTCTTTCTTCATTCATACGGCGACCACATAATGAACTTCTGAGTACCGGTTGCTCGTAGTGCCAGAAATTTCCGACGTGTTTGAATCCGGCTTATCCAGCGGTCACATCCGAAGCGAACAGATTCAACGGTCCAATCCGGTTGGCTCCTCAGGTCCGATTAAACCGCCATTCTAGATGAGAAAATCGTCTTCCCTTTTTTTATTAAGTTTCGTTGATGACCAAGGGGTGCTCTTAAAATTGTCAAAAGTTTGCATAGCATGAACATTCTTTGCATCCAAATAGTCATTTATCACCGGATGACACAACCCTATAGGCAAATCAAAGTGACGCCAATCGATCATTCCTGGCGGAGCAGGTGAAGAACTCATTTAATCGAGGAGGTCCCTCGTTTTTCGGCCTGCTCCAAGGATGATGTCGGTCTTAGTCGGTTGTTTACAATCACAATCGGAAATGACCCCCCAATTTGTCTCCATGTTTTGAACGGTCCAGACCATCCATCTCCCTCGTTGACGTTGGAATTTGAAAAAAAAAAACTTCTGCACCAAAGCGTGGACACAAAGTCGGACTTCAGATGTAAATGTTGGTTTCTTTGTGTCTGATACCAGACAAGTTAAATGAAAAGCTATGTAGATTACTTAAAACTAATCTGAGAATTGAAATTTGGTTTCATGATGGGTAACTTGTCTGTAGTTAAACCAAATCCGATCCATGTCCAAACGAAGTCCGACTCCATCTGATCAAGATTTTCAAGCATTTGACTTTAGGAAACGATTTACGATCGTGCCGCGCAGGGAGTGGAGGAGAAGGAAAAAAAGCTTAAGGCTGTGGGAAGGGGAAGGTGTTTTAACCAACAACATCTGGTTGACAATTGCAGCTCTAAAGGATCCTAAGAAGAGAAAAACAAAAGAAACAAATATTCAACGTTGGGGGTGACATCACAACATAATACAAATAATGGTGTACTGGAGGAATCCAACAAGTCTATCAAACGTCGGCATTGGGGGGACTGCTTCTTCATTTTAATCATAATATAATGTTTTCGTGGGTCCTCCTCCGGCTTTCTAATCGTTTTAGAGCCCTTGCGTATGTTCCACACGCAAAAGATACGCCTTCGAATCTGTGGAATTTTCTATAGGTTGCGATTGGAAATTGGGTATTCGAGAGAACCAAATGGTAGGGTTTTAAATTTAAACACAAACTGTCCTACCAATTCTTCTTATAGCATGATGTTGGTTCACTTAGGGGGTAGAGATCATGAAAGGATTTTGATGAAAGGATGAAATAATGTAGATATATTAGCCTACTTTAAGTTAACAAGTACTTTGTCCTCGTAGATCGTTTACCTAAACAAGTTTTAAATGTAGAACAAATCCCAAGCATCAAAGGCTTAGCGTTTGCTTATCTTATTTATACGGAATAATCACACCAATGGATTCCCCCCTCCCCTCCTCTAGAAAAAGAAATAAAAACTTGACTATTTAGGCCCTCTCATTAAGCAATATTTCCATCAATAAATTCATATTCAACTTAACTTAAGCTTAAGTTTAGGTCAATGTTACTAAAAATAATAAAGAAGATATGCATATGTCTGAACTTATTACATATAGTATGTGGCATATTGCACTGGGGCCCGTTTCTTTAAGATCAAAGTAAATGGTATCGTCCCTGTTGGGATACTCAAATGGGATATTAAGGATTCACCCGGAGATCCCTAAGGCTATAGTGTCTTGCGACCACCATGAATAGATGTACTGGAGTTTGTATTGATAAAATCTTCTCATTGTTATTAAAAAAAAAAAAGCGAATGGGAAAACATAAACAAAAGATAGAATTCCCGTTTCTTCCACAATTGTCAACATCGGCGCAATCAAACATTTTTCCCATTGCTCCCAGTAAATTTCTTTTCTTATACTTTTCCTCCCCGAGATAATAATAACCAAGAAAGACGGCATTCACACCAACACCATTGTTTCCATTTGTACGTAAAGTATGTGTTTGACATTCATTTCATTGTGCGCAGAGAAGTCAATTTAGCTCGTCCGGTCGGGCCATCTCTTCTTTCCCTCTCTTACATGCCCACGAAATTTGCCTAACCCCGAATTTAATAAAACGATCAGTAATCATATTTATTGGATCAGCACAGCCACAGGTGAAGGTATTTAACAAAGCCTAGCCCTCCCCTCCTCTTTTTCAAAGCAACAACTATTCCCCCCCGCCCCCCCTCCTCATTCATTGTACCAAGCCCCAAATCCCCTCCCCCCTCATCACCGAATCCAAAACCTCGTCACTAACCATGATCCCTTCGTCCTCACCTATCCACCGTCCTTGCTCGTATTCGGGGTCCAGGCAGAGGCTGAGCGATCTCCTGCTCATTTCGCTAGTCATCATGGCCTTATTCGTGAGCTCGTCGGCGGCAGCTAGGCTTGGTGCGACCAGGAACGGGATCGCACAATTTACTGGACTCGACTCGGGGCCGTCTGACCGGAGCTGTGGAGGGGACACGGGGACGAAAGGGACTACAAGCTTCCGGCATAGAGGGGTGGTATTTGGGTTCCTCCCGAAGGGATCGTGGGTGCCGCCGTCCGGCCCATCGACCAGGCACAACTCCGAGGTGGATTCTACCCCAAACTAATACGATTGATAAATTTTCATTTTTTTTAGAAGTTGTCGTCGATATTACTATTTTTTTTTTCCTTCCAAGGGGGAAGGATAGAAATTGGACGTATTTCAATGTCCCCCTCACCTTCCTTATATTGTAAATATAAACAAGACACATTTTGAGGAGCCGCTATGGAAAATAAATACACAATTAGTAGTTCTTTAAAATCGGTACCAACCCAATCCTTATTATTTCGCTTTGATTTTAGTTTGTCGGGGACCTCTCGAGTGTTGCCACTTGGGGGGGGGTTCACCTTCACGTTGTTTTGACTATTGTGGGGTGGTCGGGAAAGGCCGAAATTCGGACCACAATTATCCGTCGACACCGCCGGCAAATGCTGCCGGGGAGAAGTCAATTAGGGTTAGCAAAGAAACACTAAAACAAAAGATGGAGGAAGGGCGGTTAGATTGGCTTGGCTCATCTGTGGGGGTCCCCCACACATTACATGATTTCCTTTCATGGGTCAACCCTTTGTTCGAGTTGGTCATCATTGACCGACGTCCCCCTCATGAATATACAAACACCCCCCCGCCCAGCCCTGGCCGGAGGTTTTAGGTGTTGTTTTGTGGGAATTCTGGGATGTTACCTGATTAATTTTGTTTAACGTGAATGAGTGGTAAGACCAAGGTGCCCAAGTAATACGGACAGAATACAATGTTGCGTAGAAAAGAAATGAGGACTCTATCTGTTGGGATGTTTTAGTATCTGGGGGATTCGGACATCATGGGCTTGAAGGATCGGCCCAATTCATCCCAGTATGGACCACAAGGCCCAAATCAAAGGTAGCCCCTGATTGAAACGCTCTTCTTCTGTCCATGGAATGACTCTTATACGTTGAAGTTAGTAACGCGGGAATGGGAATCGGGTTCAGGTAAGCAGGAGCGATGCGCAAAAACCTACGACCATTAACAACAATCTCTGAAGATTTTATCACAAAAAAAGCTTTCCAGCGATAACGCAACGATTCAAACGGGCGTCCATCAAACTCTAATGAGATAGATACTAAGCTCCGGGCCGGCACCGTTCCTGTCCGGGCTGATCATGTAGTACGCCTCCGAGTCCTTGGACCCAACCACCCTCTCGAACCTCGCCCTCATGTACATCACCTCCCCGGCTTCATCCCCGTCATCATCCGCCTCGCCTTCCTCCCGCGGCAGCACCCCCGCCCCCATTGTTACTGGCTCCAGCGCCCCGAGGACCCTTGCCTCCTCGTCTCCACACCTCCTTCGGAGCGCGTACCCGCACCTCCTCCCATTGCAGTAGCTCCTCCATATGTCCTCCTCCACCAGCCTCTTCCTCCTCTTCTTGTCGCCAGCGTCGCACTCCAGCGCGACCCTCACCAGCCCCGACGCCATCTCCCTGACCAGCACGCTCGTCGGGGTGGCCAGCTGGACGAGCAGCTGAGGTGGCTTCCTTGGGCCCTCCTGGAATGCGAAGTGGACGTGCCCCCGACGGTTCCCGAACAGCGTGCCCACACCTCGGCTCCTCGACCCGTGCCGGGACGCCAGCCCCGGGTGGGCTAGGATCCTCAAGAGCTTGGAGTAAGGGGAGGCAAAAGCCTTGGGGAGCTTCCCGGAACTCTTGGGGGCCTCGAAGGGGGTCAGAGAGTTTGGGACAGGGTAGTCAGGGCAGTCGGAGAAGGAGGAGCAGTTCAGTGTGAGATGATCATCGGTATCATCGGAGTAGCAACGGTTGCTGTCGAGGGGATCGGGGAAGAACTTCTTCCGGAAGTTGAAGTAACGGCGGGAGAAGGAGAAGGAAGAGTCGTGGGGGGAATCCGAAATGATGTTCTTCATGACTTTTTGGGTCTTACGTTGTGTGGTGTTGTGTAATGAAGGAACATTGTTCTGGGGGTTTATGTTATGGATTGGGGAGGAGTCGGGTGGAGTTTGGTGGTGGGGTTTTCATATGAGTGGAGTTGTCCATTAAGAGAGACCCAATATTGAGTTAAGAATTGGTTATTGTGTGGTGAGGGTGAGGGTGAGGGGAGTTGAGCAGTCCTACCTAGAAAAGCTTTTGACAAATTGGGACAGACCCCCCCTTTTCTTTCTCCTTTTTCCTTGGGTTAGGGGGGGGAGGGAGACAAACCACCTCCTTTTTAAGAGTTGGGACAGAGAAGAATTGGAGAGATTGTTGGCGTATGTGGTTTGGATGTCGGGTCGGAAGGGTCGGGTCGGAAGGAGTGTTAAGAATCTGAGAAAGGGGATGGATGACATGCCATGCTGACAGAATTGCTGTTGCTATGTCTTTTGCAATTTTCTACGAGTTGTTGGATTCAGCGGGGTTGATGCATGGATATCACAAGTTTTTTAACAAGGGGGGGAGTTATTAAACCTACCTAACTCCCTGACATTGTATGAAGGTGTAATTTCCATGGTCGTTGTTGTTGTTTGGGTTCCTCTTTTTTTTTAAAGGATGGACAGGTGAAAAACGGGAGTGGGTGGGGGGGTCTCTTGGGAATTAGCGAAATCTATTCCAGAAGAAAGAAAGAAAGACTAACACTGTTTTGGTTCGTACTTGCTGGGATTTACTTTCTGTCTGTAATCCATTTTCTACTATTCTCCTTTTGCCCTGTCCTCCATAATCTCAACTTGGGATGGCATCACCTATCAATCAAACAATTTTCAAAGAAAAATTTAACATTTTAGAGACATTACATTGCGTACGCCTTCTTCGATATCTGGCATCGTCGGGGAATTAATAGATAGGGGAGGCGGGGACAGAGCCCACCATTTGTGCTTGGCGCCCCCCATTCCCCTGCATGCATGCAGAAACATCGACCCACATTGCCCAATCGTCTTGGGAAATACATTCAATCCAATGACACCCACCCACCCAAATTTAGAACATTTAAAAAAAAACTTGTATGTAACACATGTACGAGGTGTTGTTCCAAACTCCTCGATTGAGGCCCAAAATTATCATCTGCTAACAGTATTAATTAATAGTTTCAAGTTTGTTTGAACCATACACGCTGCTTTATGTTTTTATTTATCGCTTATGCTTGTTTACTTTCATATCGGGTTTATTTTACAATATTTACGCCCGAGAAGCAGCAGCTCAAGAGTGACTACGACCGGGATTGACCATCACAATGAAGGAGGGCATGGTAATGGAGGCGCCATGACCGAAGTTGATCCTTATGGAAGAGGAGGCAGGAGAGGATAAAGGTTGGAGAGGTGGAGGGTGAGGTGATGGAGGAGGTTGGGATGAAGGAGGAGACGGCATGACCGAGGTCAATAATTATGGAGGTGGAGATGGCGGCGGCGGTGGAGGAGGAGCTGGTGGAAGAGATGCCATACTAGTTGTTATATGTATGTGTATGAGATTTGCAAGAGGTGTTGGATCGTGTGGCAAGGCTCTCCAAATACCAAGACCGTCTCTCCATAAACCCAAAAGATAAATAATTAATAATGATAAATAAGCTCGTTTTCTTTCGGAGTAAATGTTGGTAACGAACATAACATATAAAATGGTAAAGGCTTGCAAATAAAGCTGGCAGAGGTAAATGTAAATGCATGCATTATATATTTAGGAGTTGTGTAACATAAGGAATAAATTCTCTTGAAATTATAATCATGCAAGGTCGATATTTGCACTAAATAAATTTCATCATTTACTTGGAAAACTATGTTAGGTGATAAAAAATATTTTTAAATTGTTAAGATTAAAGTACAAATATAATTGATAAATAGACAGAGCTAAAGTGGACTTCCTTTAGACGACACTAGTTGCCAGCGGGATGCTACTTCTATGCCAAGCAAGACATCGTTAGTCCCCTCGACTAAGGGGAGCTGTGATGTTCGGACGTTTAACTTATAAAAAAAAAATATTTTTAAGATATTAAGAAGAATAGAGAAAAAAAAAGTAAGAAACGGAAAATTTAATAATATGTCTTAAATAAAATATATTAACATGGCTATTGTTCATTGGTAATGTCCATCCACGATCTTCCTCTTTAAATCCGTGTGGGGTGCATAGTGGGGGAGTACAATATCTATTGTCTTGTCGGGTGTGGGGGTTCAGAAGAGTGTGTCCCTCTTTTGGCGGACAGTTTCCATCTCTGACAATTTTTCTTTTTTCCTTTAAGTCTGTGCTCGGGGCCATGCTATTTCCCCCAAGTTTCGAGAAACCCCCTGGCATTTTATTAGACTTTTCGATTTTAGTCGGCGCATTTTGTTCTAAAAATTGGGGTGCGTCCGATCGAGGTTTGTTCGTCTGTACCGTTGATTTTTAAAAAATTTTGTAAAAAACGGTTTAAATTTTTAAAATTATCTAAATACCGTCGATGAAGCGCGTTTTCCCCAAATAATAAAAAAGGCAGGTTTTTAAAACCCGTCCTCCGTGTAAAATGGCAGGGGCGGGTTCTCAAAACCCGCCTCTGTGGCGCTGAAGAAAATGCGCATAAGGGCGCGTTTTGATAATCCGCCCTTGCATGAAGACGGCTTCTCAAAACGCCCCGTCAACTTGAATCAAATTTTGCCCAAATCATCAAGAGACGGGTTTTCAAAACTCACCCATGTCCTACGTCAAAAAACCCGCCCCCACCCTACTTAATCAGTCGGGATCCCCTTCCTCCCGACCCATCTTCCCCTACCTTCACCCAAAACCCTAACGTTCGACCCTCCCCCAACCGTGCCGTCCTCCATTGTGCCTCCCTTCGCCGTGTCACCCTCTCTTTGTGCCGCCCTCCCTCCGTGTCCCCGTCCCTCCGTGTCGTCCGTGCCGCCCCTCTAGTCCCGGCACCCGACACCCTCCTATTCCGTCCGCCAGTCCGTGCACGCGTTTATTGCGGTAAAACTAGGTTTAGTTGAATTTAGGGTGATTTGAATTTAGGTTCAATTGTAATTAGGGTTAGATGAATTTCGGCGAACAATGATTAATGGTACGTTTTTTAAATAATTGTAGGTATTTGAAAGTCCGAAAAAGCAGCTATTCTCTATATCATAAGTATTATCTTACGTTTCAATGTCGCACGTGCATTTACTTTTGTATGGAAATGGGAAGGTTATTCATAGTAGTGAAAGAGTTGATTATAATAGGGGTCCGGTGAAAGCTGAAATCGATTATGTGCAATTGGAAAGGGTTATCGTCAATGCAATGAGATTAAACGAATGAAGTAGGTTGGAAATATGTCATAGATATCCCGTTCATTCGTATACTGCGTCTGGCATTAAGTTTGTGCTAGTACTTATTGGTGATGATGAGGATGTGAGATTGTTGTACGAATTTGTTACGTGCAATGGCGATCTCATTCAAGAAATATATGTTACCTCAGTTTTAGCTCATTCTGGCAATGAAGATAGGGCAGGAAATTCAAGAAGTATGCATGGTCGTAATGTGGGGAATGAGGTCGTATGAGTGAATGTGAATAAGGGGAGTTTTGATGTTGTGCATGATAACCCTGGAAATAGGAATGTGGGTAAAAATATTCATTGGTTGTCTCCGGTGATCGAAGGAGGTAGCGGTTATGATGGTAATGAGGAGTATGGTGATAATGAGGAAGAAAGTGATAATGAGGAGGATGATGGTAATGAGGAGTATGGTGGTCATGACTATGATGATTATGAAGATGGTGATCCGTTTGAATGTTTAGAACGTGACTTGAGCGATGAAGGAGTTATAAACGAAATGATGTATTAGCAATATGAGAATGATATCCTTGAGTTTATAGTGAATTCGGATAATGAAGTCGATACTGATGAGGAAATGTTTAATGGTGTTGATTTGGGAAACGATGAAAAGGGTATGAATGTAAGTGTTAATGAGACTGGTCCGTCTAGGAAGAGGTTGGAGAAACATCTACCTTTCTATCTTGATAGTGACGATACTGGGAAGGTGATTGTGAAGGAGGACGAGGATGTGAGGATTATGGACGATCCAGAATCTGTGGTTGAATTTTGTAAAAGGATGCGGTTCAAAAATAAGAAAGAACTCATTAAGACGGTGAATACATTCTGCATCAAGGATTGCATAAACTGTTTATTGCATGTTCAATGGACGGAGAGAACCATATTGTGCCGCTTGCATTGGCTCTGGTTGATGAAGAAAGCTATGATTCATGGAGTTGGTTCTTAAGATGTCTTAAGGGGTATGTTGTCGGAGATAGGACTGGAGGTCGATATTTAATTTATGATAAACATGCCGGCATTCAAGCGGCCATGAATGATCCTGAGGTTAGATGAATTTCGGTGAACAATGATTAATGGTACGTTTTTTAAATAATTATAGGTATTTGAAAGTCCGAAAAAGCAGCTATTCTCTATATCATAAGTATTATCTTACGTTTCAATGTCGCACGTGCATTTACTTTTGTATGGAAATGGGAAGGTTATTCATAGTAGTGAAGGAGTTGATTATAATAGGGGTCCGGTGAAACGTTTAAAGGTACCAGCTGAAATCGATTATGTGCAATTGGAAAGGGTTATCGTCAATGCAATGAGATTAAACGAATGAAGTAGGTTGGAAATATGTCATAGATATCCTGTTCATTCGTATACTGCGTCTGGCATTAAGTTTGTGCTAGTACTTATTGGTGATGATGAGGATGTGAGATTGTTGTACGAATTTGCTACGTGCAATGGCGATCGCATTCAAGAAATATATGTTACCTCAGTTTTAGCTCATTCTGGCAATGAAGATAGGGCAGGAAATTCAAGAAGTGGGGAATGAGGTCGTATGAGTGAATGTGAATAAGGGGAGTTTTAATGTTGTGCATGATAACCCTGGAAATAGGAATGTGGGTAAAAATATTCATTGGTTGTCTCCGGTGATCGAAGGAGGTAGCGGTTATGATGGTAATGAGGAGTATGGTGATAATGAGGAAGAAAGTGATAATGAGGAGGATGATGGTAATGAGGAGTATGGTGGTCATGACTATGATGATTATGAAGATGGTGATCCGTTTGAATATTTAGAACGTGACTTGAGCGATGAAGGAGTTATAAACGAAATGATGTATTAGCAATATGAGAATGATATCCTTGAGTTTATAGTGAATTCGGATAATGAAGTCGATACTGATGAGGAAATGTTTAATGGTGTTGATTTGGGAAACGATGAAAAGGGTATGAATGTAAGTGTTAATGAGACTGGTCCGTCTAGGAAGAGGTTGGAGAAACCTCTACCTTTCTATCTTGATAGTGACGATACTGGGAAGGTGATTGTGAAGGAGGACGAGGATGTGAGGATTATGGACGATCCAGAATCTGTGGTTGAATTTTGTAAAGGGATGCGGTTCAAAAATAAGAAAGAACTCATTAAGACGGTGAATACATTCTGCATCAAGAATTGCATAAACTGTTTATTGCATGTTCAATGGACGGAGAGAACCATATTGTGCCGCTTGCATTGGCTCTGGTTGATGAAAAAAGCTATGATTCATGGAGTTGGTTCTTAAGATGTCTTAAGGGGTATGCTGTCGGAGATAGGACTGGAGGTCGATATTTAATTTACGATAAACATGCCGGCATTCAAGCGGCCATGAATGATCCTGAGGTTGGTTGGACTCCTCCATTTGCGTATTGTCGATTTTGTCTTAGACATGTTGCAAGCAATTTCAATACGAGGTATAAAAATATTGTTAGTAAGAGGAAGTTGGTAGCCGCAGCGAGGAAATCAATGAATTTGAAGTACCACAACATGATGAGAAGCCTGTTTCAAACAATGCCAAAAGCTATCGAATTTTTCGCAGAGATGAGTGTAGAGTAGTGGATTTTGAGTGGAGATGGATTTTATAGATATGGTCTTATGACTACGAATTTGAGCGAGAGTTACAACGTCATTATAAGAGGTGCAAGAAATCTTCCGGTTTCGGCTCTGGTTAGAAAAGTATGGTATAATTGCGTATCATATTGGATAGCTCGACGGGATGATGCAAACTCTGCGTTGCAAATTGGTGAACGTTTTACAAATGTTTGTCAAACGAGGTTATGCAAAGCCATGGAGAAAGCCAAACGATACGAAGTAGTTCTTCTCGATCGACAAGATGGTAGATTTGACGTGAAGACTAGAGGAAAACATCGTATCAAATATGTATTTCTTTAAAATTGCAAGAAGTGGCAAATTTTTCACATTCTTTGTTCGCATGCCTTGGCATGTTTTGCATTCTTACATATTGATCATACGGCTATCATTAGTCATTTATATTCATTCGAGTGTCAGAAGGCCGTATATGCTTCTCGATGGCATTCTTTTGATTACAAAGCAGACTGGACGGAATATCGTTTTCCTAGAGTCAATCCTGACCCTACAAGAGTCAGACCACATGGGCGCCCAAGGTCATCCCGTATACATAATGAAATGGATATTATGGTTCAATATCAGAATAATAGTTGCGGATTATGTAGAAGGAAATGCGTCCAGGGCCAAGGCGGACAGATATCCTCAATGCTCAAGGAGAGCATCGGTCGACGGCTGTATGGGAGGCCGATATAATATGGTATGTCGACTTCTTTACTTTGAAATCGTTATATATTCATACCTTGTTTACTAATTCGTGTTCTCTTTGCATAACAATGTTCTAACATGCCATCGGGTTGAGAAATCGCTCAAGGGACTTGTTAGCGATCCAAGAATGGATGTTTACCTCGTCAGGCAGGATTTTACGGAGTGGCGAAGCTCCCCTTTATTTCTTTGGACTGGGCGCTTATCACTGCTTTGACGGAACGCTGGAGACCAGAGACACATACCTTCCATATGGTGCACGGTGAGATGACTGTCACCCTACAGGATGTGGCCATTCAGCTAAGTTTGCCCATAGATGGTGATGTAGTGATAGGAGACACCTCGATATCGACAGTCGAGGTGTGTCTACAGTTGTTAGGGCGAGTATCTACGGGAGACAACATTAGGTCAGGTAGGATTAGACTTAGCTGGTTGGCCCAAAATTTTGCTGATATTCCAATAGATGCCACTGAGGAGGTGGTTCAGATGTACACGAGGGCGTACATACTGCAGCTGATAGGTAGAATGTTATTCACTACTAAGTCGGACAACTTAGTACACCTATTCTGGTTGCCACTTCTAACTGACTTTGAGATGACAGAACAGTACAGCTGGGGTAGTGCATGCCTAGCATGGTTATATAGGAGTTTGTGTAAGGCGTCTCACCACAAGGCATCACAGATCGGGGGCCCTCTCATATTGTTACAGATTTGGGCATGGGATAGATTCCCACATATAGCGCCGTTGAGACGTCATAGCCCATTTGTACAGGATATGCCTCTTAGCTATCGCTTGGCCGTAGCGAAGGATGTGCGTACGATCGCGACCCATGTACTTTCATCGTATAGAGAGACCTTCGACGGGCAAAGTATTAATCAGGTACACCTTACGATTCAATAAAGCAATTACATTTGATTGTATCATATCTCTCTCAAACATTCTCATTGAAATATGCAGGTGATTTGGCATCCATACCCGGAACAATTGATGGATATGCTTCCAGCATATTGTCGATCGGGAGAGATGTTTTGGCATGCTCGAGTCCCTCTCATATGTTTTTATATAGTGGAGTGGTATTTCACAGACAGAGTGATCCGTCAGTTTAGCGATCAGCAGCTGGTACCTGATCAATGCGACACCAGCAAGGCCCTTCATCTCATTGATCTACGAGGCAAGAATATGAACAATTGGAGGGAAATCCACCGACAGTTTGTGGAGATCTGGGAAGATAGGCTGAACAATGTCGTGCCGCTGGTGTGGGAGTCTCGCATGAAATACTCCAAATGGTACGCGAGCCACACTAGGCGATACATATCCCACACCGGCTCCATGCTAGGCAAAATGGTAACTACATTACTTTTATCTATTCAATTTTTCTTTTATAATATATATTCATTTACGTCGTGCTTATTGTGTGACAGCTGAAGAATTTCAGAAAGATTAAGCTTAAATCTGACCAGTCCGAACTCGTCTCTCTTGTCGAGGACTCTATGCATGCAAATGATCAGGGAGTACGGACCGGTTAGATTGTTTGGTCGCACCGGCGGGTTGGAAGACCAAACTACGTATGACTTCATGGCGCCACATGATGGACAACCCTTTGACGGCGATGAGGAGATGCCACATGATGAACAGCCCTTGGACGGAGATGAGGACATGCCACCAGCATATGACAATCCTGTATTTGACGAGGAGGGTCATGAAGTGCAAGAAGGCATGCTTATCGAGCAAATTTTCGACGTTGATGCCGAACTGCACACCACACTTCGAGGTTAGGTCCAGTTCGACTCCAGGAGCTCTGATTAAAGGAGCGAGAGATTTGGGTAAGTTGAATACAACTTCGAAGTTCGTTAGAGTTAAACTCAACTAATATAAGCTTTTCAGGTACGACCATTCCCAAGAGCCATCTCAAGTTAGGCAACTGTACCCGGACGACTAATCGGAGCAACCTTCCGTTATCATGCCTTATGTGAGGAGGAGATCGAGTAGGCGTAGGGGGAATTGTGATGTGCTTGTATACAATTAACATCTTTCACGTATGATATTTTTCGAGATTTATATATGGAACTTTTATGTTTTATGAAGATGGATTTAGATGTTTGGATGGTTTATTGTTTGGAGGTTTGGATGGTTTATTGTTTCGATCGAACAGGGATTGTGAGAGTGAGAACCTGATTTCACTCGAACATGGCTGGGACGGGGCAGGTTTTGAAAACCCGCCCTTTGTTTAACAACGTGAGGGGCGGGTTTTGAAAACCTCCTTATTGACTTGGGCGAATATTGCCCCATGTCCACGGGAGTGCGTTCATGAGGACGGGTTCTCAAAATGCGCCGTCATGTGTATTGTCCATAGCGCCATAGGGGCGGGTTTTGAGAACTCGTCCCTGCCATTTTACACGAAAACCCGCCCTCTTTGTTATTTGGGGGCGCCTTTAAATGCGCCCCATCAACGATATTCTGGTATAAAAACTCGGACAGCTTTTCACAATTTTTTTTAGAAACCAACGGTACATCTGTACAAAACTCGTGTCCGATTTGGCATTGCATCATGATTCCTGGATGACTTGTCTTACGACAAAACCCCTATCCTTCATGTTTAAATAAGAATTTGGATCTTATATAAAGTGTTTAACTCTTTTTTTTATGCTGACCCACACCAAAATACACACAGCCACTAATAATTGGACAACCATCCCGAGATTTAACAATGACTCGTGTAATGTGCACCCAAACAAATTATTAGCATTATTATTCAAGGTTGAATTAATTAATTAATTAATTAGCATTAGTTCAATCCCTGTTCCTTAACGTCGTGTTTCGTTAAGAAAGCTGTCCTTTTAAAAAAAAAAAAAAAGAAAAAGAAGTTTGATATATGAATCTAGAATCAGGCAGGGAACTGTGTGGGGGTTGTTCATTGGATTCCTTAGTTTTCAAAAGTAGAGGAAAGAAAAAACCAGAGAGAGAGAGAGAGAGAGAGAGAGAGAGAGAGCTCACGGATCAACTAACCTCTTGGCCCAAATGATGCAGCCTGGATTCGAAATAATTACATAACCAAAGATACACAAACCCCCCCGAGTAAATTAATTAACTAACGACTTGTTTAATTGTTAATGCTGCTGGGGTTGGGTGGGGAAAGGGTTGAATCCGGACGCCACCATCCTCTCCAGCGGGCCAAACAGCGGGGTCGGCAGCCCCTCCTCCTTCCACTCGTACCATCCCCACCCGTCGCACTTCCCCGGCTCCATGTTCCTTGGCTCCTCCCCCTCGTCCTCCGGCCTCGCCCTCATGAACACCGTCACGTAGTGCAAAGGCTTCTCCCCATCCCTGAACACGTTGTTTGTCACCGTCAGGAGCTCCGTCCCCTCGATCTTCATCCCCGTCTCCTCCTCCACTTCCCTCCCCGCGCACTCCTCGAAGCTCTCCCCTGCATCGCTTCGGCTACTAAGCTCCAGCCAAGAGTTAATTAAAAGTGCGAGGAAGGGGGGCTACCGAATTCGAGGTGGCCCCCAGGGAGGGCGTAGGTGGAGTCGCCATGGGAGTTGCGGCGTCGTCCGAGGAGGACAGTGTTGCCTTTCAACAGGAACACCACCACCGCAACCCTGGGGACCGGGGGATCACGCCCACCTTGCTCCATCGATTGCTTCGCTCGCGGGCGGTCGGCTCAGGTTTGATCTGCTTTGTTCAGAGGGTGGGTTTGTTTATTTTAAAAGCCCGGGAAACTTAAGGCCCAAGTTGGACGACTTTCATTGGGGGCATAATTAATAATATATTTTTTTTTTATCTTGTTTGAATACAAATGCTGTGATTAGAAAAGGATTTTTTATTGAGTTTGATCCAGCCGCAGCTCTGTTCTGAATTTGAGTGAGCTGCTTCTAGTTAGAAACCGCGAAGCTTATGCTAATCACCGTCCATCGAAGAAACGCCAGTTAAAAGCATGTTAATCGTTCTCTCCTCTCCACAGCAAGACAACTTTCTAGACCTGTGCTGAATCACCTCCGCGGCGGCTGTCTCGCTTCACAAAAACACATGACGTTCTTCATTATTGGCATCGATTCATTCTTTTAAGCAGAGCAAACTGGTTGTGTATACAAATCAATGAAATCCAGTGGGAGAGAAAATTATTCAAGTCTAGATGTTGGTGTTTGGTCTGGGAACAGTTTGTGGGCTTATCAGGCCGCCCAGAGGCAATGAGTCTCCTTTATTTCCAACACAGAACTCGGTGCAATCAATCATGTTCTCACACGCGCATTGGCCGCGGGATGGCAAACAACATCGTTGGAGGCGGGTTAACGATCCATTGACCTGCCTGCCTCGGAGGCCGGCCCACTGCTCCAATTCTTGGCGTCCCCTTGCCTGTATTTAGCGTAGATCGAATTACCACTGTGAGCAACAAAGGCAGGGTCACGGACACACACACACACACATGAGAGGCACTATCGTTACCTTTCTCGGCTAGCAGTCGTGACGAGGACGCGACTTGGCAGTGGATCAAGAAGAGGAAGCAAAACATGAAAACGAGAGACACCGACTTGCATCACTAGTTTCCTTTGGTGGAGATCTGAATAGATGTTGGTCGGAGGAGTCCGTCCGGTGTTTCCTTTCTTTTATAAGGAGGAGACAGACCGTGTGGCCATGCCACTGTTTGAATTTGTCTTGTGGTCAAATTCATGATAATTCTACTTCCACTTTCAATGTTTTACGGTTGTGAAGAAATTGGGTTTCCTTCTTTTATTACAAGTGGACATATAATACAGATTACTAATATAAACGTAAGACCAGATAGAGTGGAAAGAGGATTTAGAAAAGTCATTACCTAATAAAGAAAACAAATTAGTCAAATTGTGACAAACCCATCCATATTTTATTTTATGGGGGTGTCTGTGTAACAACACCACAATTAAGTCTTGGGCTTGAGGGAAATAAATAAATCCAATCGTCCCCCACAAAAACATGGGCTCACATTACCAAAGTCCAATCCATCCAAGTTACACTTATAATATAGAAGATATAAATTAATTCATACTGTCACAAGCGAGCCCTAATCCAAAATAACTTTAGTTTAAGAAATTTCTTTTTTAAAATTTAGATAGATAGTTTTAATTTTCTTGAAATTGAACTTTATAAATCTGATTTCCAGGAAGACGAAGGAAATCAGAATTATAAAGTCCAATTTCTTTAAAAAGTCAAATTAGGGATCGAACTTTATAATTTAGATTTTGTTCATACACGGAAACTTCCCCTGTCAAACACACTCAGTGAAGTAAGTTGAAATGAGTTTTCAAAATTTTTTAAATATTATTTTTAGGTCGCGTTAAATGAAGACTTTGAATTTTCAAAGAATGAGACATCGACTTAAGACAAAATGGAGACGATGATTTTGAGAGAATTGGGAATTATTTTGGTGTTGGACAAGAAGTCTATATTTGAAAGTACGTCTTCTAAGAAAAGTCGCAGCAATATCAAAAAATTTTTAAGTCAAAAGTCGTTGTTCAAGATAACGACTTTATACATTTTAGCCTAAATCGCTATCCCAAATATCTACTTCTTTACAAATTCAAAATCATTTTGGTATTAAAGTAATTTTAAAAAATCTAACCATATTTTTTCATAAATTTGATCGATATCTCCGTTTTCCATTCACTTTTTTGTCACTTATTAAGACGCAAAAACATCATTACTTACGTCACAATAAAATATACTTAAACGAGTATTTCATTCTTTATAGTTTAATATTTTAACTATAAAAGTTTGAGGTTTTTTGAAGTAGTTATGTTTCTAGTTGACAGGGTTATTTATTATTTTAAATTAAAACGAGGGTCGGATTTTGTGAGACTAGACTCGTAACAAAGTTGGGATGGATTGGAGTTCACTTAGTAGAGGGAGAAGCCCATCATGCCATTTGTCGTCGGGGATGGAGTTATATTTTCTCGGATAAGTTAAATTCATGCAAGTAGTTGAAAACTGTACAGAGATAGATGGTGGGGGTATGTATAAGCCTAAACTTTAGTTCCTAGTACCCTGCTGCTATAACCCACAACCTATGAAATAATCATAAATTACTTTTTAAAATCTGAGCGGGTGAGAGTTGCTAAATCTGAAATAATAATTTGTAACTCGGGGTGATAACATTAAATAAGGTTGGTTGTCGAGGAACTTGGATAGTGTAATATAAATAAGAGATATGAGTAAAGTAAGTGATTTCTACAATATTAAAATCATCCAATACATGATTAAGAAAGCATTTTGTTCATTAGAAAGGAAAAGAATAATCCGCATTTTGGTCATTAGAAATAATGCCTGCAACACGATAAAATCACGACCGCCCGATTGTAAAAGCACTCAATGCCTCGGGATTTGGAATGTTAGCCGAGTCGTGGATCCCATCTCGATGCGCGTGGCCAAACAAGAGACGAATCAAATGGCAGCTTGTTGACCTCTCTCTAATAGATTTCTTACCGATGAATGAAAAATTAAGTTCGATGGATATGATGGATGATGCATGAGACCACCTGTTGTTCCCTTACAAGGATTTTTCTCCTCCTCCACAAACCACATAAAAACCAACTCAAGACTAAGGCAGGGGGCGTTCTCTTGCTTGTTTCGACCTAGCCACCATACTGAGGCGACTCCGGTGGCAGCGGATAATCCCTCCCCGGGACACCTTTCTTGTCCCACGAACCAGCCCGCCTGGGCGGGCTCCCAGATACACCAATCCTCGGTTGTGGCCGGGTTGGGATGCATGGCCGACCGTATTTGCCCCCATACGTAGAGGAACCGGATGAAACTGCCTTAGGAACCTCAGGTACGCCTCCCGTGGCTGCGGCACACTGCGATCCTCTGGGAGTCAGCAGGACGATGAGAACTGCCAGCGCCAAAAGAGATTTTCCGGGCATTGTCTCGGGTTTTGTGGATTTAGAAATGTTTGCTCAGAAGGAGCTGTGTAGAGGGTCTATAAATATACAAAGAGGGTTGGTAATAGCAAATAATGTGAACGCTAACGTTGGGACAAAAATAGGTAGTAGACTTTTAAGTACTTTTTGTTGATGTGTTAGGATACAGCTGTGCTGTTAACTTGTCTTTATTAATTCATGCCTGGGACGCGACTAAACTTCCCCTTACGTAACCTTCCTTTCGTGGGGTACAAAATTTTCGTGGTGGTCGACATTTTGTATCGAGAAACTCATATTCGTTTTGTATAGTATAAAATTATTTTGTATTTTTTTATATTTATTTTGTACAGTATAAAAAAGTCTCGTACATTTTCGTACATATTTCATATTGTATAATATTATTATGTACTCAGTTCATACTCGTTTCGTATGATACGAAATTATTTCATAATTTATGTAAATTTCGTACCGAAGCTTCTCGAGGGGAAGTTTAAACGCTTCCTTCATCCATGTGGATGGACATTGCCAAGTATTGACTTTGCTCTTGTTTGAAGGCTTGCGAGTGTGAAAAGGTGAAATTCAATCCTCAGTAAACTTCGTGTTGGTTCCACCGGCATATAAAAATTTCTATTCACGAAGTAATGACTTAATGACATCGAGTAAATTTGAATTCAAAAGATTTCTTATTACGATGAATCCATTTATCGTCAACTCAAACGTACCACTTCACTAGTTACTTCTTAAAGTCGCGGAGCATCCTGTCGCATTTAGTGGCAACAAGGAGGTTCAGGAGCCCAGCCACCAGAAGTACCCGGTTCATCCCCGCCAGCATAACCATCCAGATTACCTGCCACGTCGAAATAATAGAGAACCAGTTCAGAAACTCTGTATCCTCTTCACCTTCAACACTCCTTACTCTTGGCCACAACACCTTAGCAAGATCACTAGCAGATAGATCATGTACTTTCAGGCAAATTTCTTTCAGAGATAAACCGAAAGCCAATAGAGCATAATGTAAAGTTCAGATCCTATGGCGAATAATCGTAAGAAGGTTCGGAAAGATTTTGGGGAAGTTGTTGAGATCGTAATTTACCTGCCGCTTGACAGCCCGAAAGGAGCCCGAGGTAGATGACGATGATTAAGAGAATGAAACGGGTGAGGATCCCAGGAGAAGAGTAATCGGGATTGGCCATAATTTGTACTTGCTTTCGGTATGTTCTCGGCTTGTGATATTCTCACCTCTCTGTTTTTGAAATAATAATTTGTATATTAACGCAAAGATGCTGGGGCTGGTTGGTTGTCCAAGTCGAGCCAAGAAGGGCGATAAAGAAAGGTCCGAAAGGTACGTTTGTGGTGAACGTTAGTTTAGTCCGAAATATCACCGCAATTGGGACCGGAGTGCTCTTGACCACATGCTTCGCTTTGGGGCGGGTGGGGGATCCAATGAAGGAAAACAAAGGGACGGGGTACTCCGCTTGGCCGGATGATCCAAGGTAGCTCGAAAGGAAACGGCGACACGACAATATGCGTCTCATTTTTGTTTCAAATGTAAATAAAATCAATCCAGGGACGGTGTCCTCAAAGTCTTGTTTGCATTTCGCCTCGTTTGCTCTTCAAGAGAAACAATCACGAAAATTGGGGCCCCAAAAGCAAACCACGTTGCTAGATTTTGATGCTACAATAGTGATACCCTCTCATTTGCGAAAATTATGGGCGCTGGGTTGAAATTTCATTAGCTTGATTCCGTAAATACAACCTTTGAATTGCACTTGATGTGCGAAACCACTTAACCTTGGTACATATGAAGATGGGTCAGAAAGGGCTAACTGCACGAGCTAACCTTAGCATGAACTCGGGAACCATGCGTCGTCGAGGAGGCGACTTGGCATCCGTCATGAGAGCCTCAGGGTCGCTAGCATGTATGTACCCGACTAGATCTTCCAACATGTCGTCTCTGCCTCCCCTCATTGGATCCTAGAAAGCCATATCCATGCAGAACCAGAATCAGCAATAAGAGTATCCCTAAAAGAGTAGTAGTTTGAAGTTGTTCACAATTTTCTTCTCTTAACCTGAAGAAACAGGTCGGTGTGTGTTTTTCCTTCGTATAGGATGGAATCTGCTTCGACTCCGACTTTCCTAAGAGTTTCCGCAAAACTCACACTGCAGGAAAGAAGCCGAAAGGGTGAGCAAAAGTCGCATAAAGGTTTTTATAAGTGAAGCCTGACAAAATCGAGATGGAGAGTTACCTAGCTTTTGAAGGGATTGAATAATCTCCAGTACCATGGAACAAGATAACAGGAGGTAAACGAGAAATGGCGAGACGGACGTTGGGGTCCTGTGCTACTAACTCTGGGGAAAATCGTCTCAAAGACTCTTGGCCTTCCATTATGCTGCAAGTTTTGAACATGAGCTATATGTTTCGTAGATTACTAACCAGCAATGCCATCCGCTTGTATATCGGGACTCGTACCTAAGAAAGATAGAGCGGTACAGGCCACGTCGGTGAAAGTAATCGACAAGATTCTCCAGGTTGTATCTGTCAAGAGAAGTAAAAATACAACCAGGAAAGTGACTCCATAGTTGAATTAACAAAAGATATAGGTGAACAATTTAGATAGGTATTTACCCTCCAGATAGACCAAAATAAGCTTTTATCTGCGAGATACTCCAGGAAGTGCTCTCGCCTTCACCGAACTCTTTGATTGCTTGCTCCACAAGGGCACAGGCAGCAATATGAGCACCAGCAGATTGCCCCATCAAATAAATCCTGCCCAAACAAAGGATTAAGCAAAGTCCAGTGATAAATCTCAACAAGTTATCACATTTTGAATCGCTAATATTGATGTTTACCGATTGGGATCACCTCCATACTCGGCTATTTTATTGCAAATGAATGATATCCCTCGAGAAGCATCTGCAACCATGTCGCTCATAGTGCCCTGGGGAAAGTTTCTTGAAAACAAAAACTTATTGAGCAATATGTACATCCTTGGAACCTTGAGAATGATGTGTTCTGTATTGGCTTCAATCAGAAGAACACGCGAATTCATAAGCATGCATACTATCATCAACCACTCTGACTATAACGATGGCATATTAGACCAGTTATGAAAAAGGAGATTGTGGAGATCAATTATGTACACTGTACAGCTACAACATCTGCCAAAAGGCAAAGGTAACACGAAATTGTACCTGTAGTCTATACAGGCCACCATGATGCCTCTTTCTGATAATTGTTGGCCTAAAAGAGACCCCCATGCTTTGTAGCTGCATCAACAGGACATATTACTTTAGATATCTCCCAAGTGAACCTTAGAATAAAAAACTCCGCAACCACATGATTCAATGGATAAATCTATAAGAGGTGCAGAATGGAATGTCTTCATGAGCAACAACAGGAAAAACCACAAAATTGATATCGGTTCTCAACCATTATCGTGAAGTTTTCATTTCAGAAAGATAGAAGGAGTTCGAAAAAGGGACTCCCCACTTGGCAAAGTTGATTTAGTTAAATGATAGATTACCCTATGATCCATGCTCCACCAGTTACAAATGCGACGACTGGCTTTGGCCTATCCATGTTCTTCGGCAGATATAAATCGAGCCTGATTGATGAGGGCAACCATTGATCACAAGAAAATAACAGATTATGTACTGTAAAGTATACATATTAGAGTGCATCGACAATAAATATGACCCGAGATAGGTTCTTGTCCAACCTATTCCTAGGTAGTTCACCGTAAACTATCCCTCGGCGGACCTGACGAGAGCAGAAATAATAATGACCAACTGCAAAAGATAGCAGAAAAAGTACCTGTCAATTAATTTGATGATTCCATTTAGAATGCGCAAGGAGAAGCTTAGAAGAATCGAGAACACCTTTAGAGGCTCCACTAACCTTGGATAAACCCGGGCATAAGCAAGACCGAATAACACCCAAGCGCAAGAAACCGCATGATCCATCTGTAGCCTACCCTGAATAGCATTGAACGATTAGGACATTCAGAATCAATATTTTTTTTTCCTCTGTTTAGGGGATATATGCTTCTGATATACCATGAGCATAGGAGACAATGCAGGTCAATCAGCATCGATACTACATATACTGAAAAGTTTTTAATGGCATACATGCCAACACTTTTACTCATAACTTAATCCAGACATAGTTATATTATAACTATATTCATTTACATTCTCAACACAAAAATGTATCAAGCTCCGAATGCAGCATCTCTTCTGGAATACTTACTGTTTTACTACTGACCCAATTATTACGTCACTGCCAACCCAGACTGACTCGTCCTCTGGTCAGCATTGAAAGTTTTTCTAAGTCCAGTCTAAGTTGAGAAGCTCAGAATTCTGAGCAACTCTTAGCAGTAAATGGCAGCAATCTGACACCAATAACGAATATGTGACACATACATTGTCATCCTGGGCAAAGACAACAAATGGAGAAGTTCCTCTATGGCGAGGATCAGCATCAACATCAGATTTTATTGTATTAAGTTAGCAATACTAGGTATTTCTTACAAATATCTTACGACTATCATAGCAGATGTTTTTTCTAGTATTAATAAGGGTCTTTGCCTAGCAAGAGACAACAATGTCAGCTATTACCTGATTTTAAGAATTTCTCGAGGTACAAATTCTAGAATTCTCCTATCATTCCATTCATCCTATTCGTTTTCTCCTAGTTGTTTCCGTGTTTCTGCTTCGCTACTCCATCAATTGTTTCGACGAACTCAGTTTTGCAAGTTTGCCTGAACATGATTAGACCCACTGAGAAACTGCCACAAACTGCAAACTTGATGGAAGGCACTGATCTCGCCCGGAGACGTTTGATCTATCCGATCTATCAGTCCAATATAACAACATTCAGCAGAACGAAACCCCTCAACTTACCCTAGATATTTAATCAACTTGATGCCAAACCAACCAGCTGACACATTCTCCAGATCACCATCCTCCTCGCGGTCGAACCCTGCCCTTCCGTTCCTGACCAGCGAAGGCAAGGACCCATCACTGCCGAATCCCCTCCGGCGCCGCTGGTTCTGAGGGCCGTACCCCCCACCACTGCTCGCAGCAGGATCGACGGAACTATAACTCGACGATCTGTTAAGCAGAGGCCTAACGGACGACACCTCGTCTTCGAATCGGGACGAGGCGAGGAGCCTATCGGTGGGGTCATCGACAAAGTCCTTGACGCCGCCATCGCCATCGATGCCGTTGTGCTTCGAGCGGACGGCGGTAGCTGGGTTCGATACGGGTAGGATAGGGGACGGCATGGATCTTAACGACGAGGAAGGAGGATGTGTCCTGAGGAAGGATTCGAGGGGTCGGACAAGGTTGTTTGCGCGCATGTGTGTCTGCCGAGGTCGGCGGGTCGGGGTCCTGGAAAGGTCGAAGCTTTGGAGAAGTAACAATGGGGGAAGACGCAGACAGAACAGAGAGACAGACAGACAGGAGGGAGCGGTGTCTGATTGGGGAGCTATGAACCACTCGGACGCAGCCACGTGTCAGTTGAAAATTCCTTGTTTTTATCTCTTGAGTCAATATTGCACGTGTCTAAATTCAGACTTCAGTTATAAAATAGAGTCGGAAAAATTGGTAATTTGGTGTTTAAAATATTAAATTTTTTATTTTTAGAATTTTGAAAAAAAGTTATATATTTTATGAAATATTTTTGTTCTCTTCAAAACAAAACTCTCTAAATTCATATGTGCACCCCGTGATTAGTCCGTAACATAATTAAATATTTGAGAGGAAGTAGAATTGTATTAACAAGCACGAAATCGTTGTAGGATTAGTTGGTTCCCCAAGTGTCGTACCGATTTGTCATTAAATTTGCGATTTGATTTCATCCTTATCTATCAGTTTGCACACTGTTACCAAACGCAACGATTTGTGGGGATCAATTAATTTTAATACGATTTGAGTCGTCCTCGTCGTTGTTGTATGTTTTTTCTTACACGTTTAAGGATAAAAAAGTAGGGTAAAATTAGGGATGGAAAGATAAACAACCTTAACATACACAACAATGGACCACTTGTCCTCCCTCACCACAGACTTTGGTTGTTCATCCCTTCACTAATATTGAAGAAACAGAACCAGCTTAGCGAAAGAAGGAGGAAACAACTCCTTCCTCCCCACTTTGTTTGCATACAAATAGATCTCCCTGTTCGTAAGATCTTTTCTTACTGTTCGGAAGGACAACCGGGGTTAACGCGACACGGAGGGACACGATGAAGCTCAACATCACCATCGATGCCCGGTGCATCGCCTTGCCTCCGAAGGTGAACTCCATGGGTTTCCGGAACAGTTACATGATGAATCACGTGATGCAGTACACGATGCCGCAACTGGAGCTTCAGATGGTCCTCGTTTTGCCATCACCCAGCTCTGCCACTTCTTCCTCAAGCGTATCGGAGTCACCTCCTTCGTCTCCCAGCTCTTGGTACCTTCAAAATAAATTACATTTTTTCGCATCCAATAGACTAAGCTCCTTGGTTGAGGTTTCTAACCGTTTCTCCTTTCTCTTAATTTCGGATATATTTTTTTATTATTTTTCAGGTGGGGATCATACTTGCGATGACCGTGCGGAACGAGACAATGATGAGACATTTGTTCCCGATGCAAGGGCTGGAGAAGTCCCACTCGCAGGCCGTCCTCGACGTGGCTGAGTTCTTCGGCTATGCCTTCTTCTTCCTTACGGGAGTGAAGATGGATATCAGCATGGTTTTCAAGGTGGGAAGGAAGGCATGGGTGATCGGGATCTTGTCCTCGGCGCTGCCACTCTGCTTTTGCTTTCCCATCCTTGGCTACTTCGCAAAAACACTCCACCTCGACGGGCGGAAATTCCTGGATCTGTCGACCTTGGCAGGAATTCAATCCTTCACGGCATTCCCTGTGATCTACTGCCTCCTAAGTGACCTTAAGATCTTGAATACAGAGCTCAGTCGTCTAGCACTTTCTTCTTCCCTTGTTAGCTATTCCGTCTTCATCATCTGGAGTTACGCCACCTTGATGGCTGAAGTGCCCAAAGTGAGGTTGCAGGACCTGGGCATGACCCTGTCTTTCCTGGCCGTGGTCATCCTCATCCTTCGCCCTGCATGAAGTGGATGATCCGGCAGACCCCCGAGGGAAAGCCCGTTAAGGACAAATTCCTTCACATTGTGGTGCTGATGATCTTCCTCTGTTCAGTATACTCAGACCTCTTCGGCCAATCGGTGATTTTTGGAGCCTTCATGCTCGGGCTGGCTGTCCCGGATGGACCACCACTAGGTTCCGCCATAGTGGACAAGCTTGAAAGCTTCTTCCTCGGGATCTTAATGCCCCTTTACGTGACGGTCAGCATCGTAAAAGTGGACTTTGATGCACTTTTCCCAGTTTTGCCCCAGATGAAGCTCGAGCTGTTCATCATCGCATTCGTTTTCATCATCAAACTCATTACCTCTATCATTCCTCCATTCTTATGCAATTTGCCCATCAACGACGCCATCACAATCGGCTTGATCTTGAATTGCAAAGGCATAGTAGAGCTCGGCACATTCAGATTGTTGGTCGAGATGAAGGTACGTTATTATCAGCCGCAAGCTGTGTAATTTTAGTTGAACAGGTGAGTATTCTAAGTGTGGTTTTTTTAATTACAAATGCAGAAATTCAGCAATGAGCGGTATGCATTGGTGGTGATGGCGTTGCTGCTCAACTCCGCAGTCCTCCCCTTGCTTGTGCGTCGTCTGCTCAATAACACAAGGAAGTACGGGGGTTACCAGAAAAGGAACATCATGAACTTGAAGAGCGATGCCCGGCTTTCGGTGCTCACCTGCATCCACAGGACAGATAACATAGAGCCCATGATAAGGTTCATCAATACTTGCCAATCGAGAGAGAACATTGTATCAGTTTACGTGCTCCACCTCATTAAGATGATCAGTCAGGCGACGCCGATATTCATATCACACCAGGTACAGAAAAAGGTCGATGGGAACAAGTCCTACTCGGATAACGTCATCATCGCCTTCAATAACTTTGCCAGGGGTTCCTCGGGGACCGTAGAAGCCAGCATGTTTACCGCAGTATCGCCACCAAAGCTCATGCAAGAGGATATATGCTACCTCGCACTTGACAAGAATGTCTCCCTGATGGTTCTGCCCTTCCACAAGAAATGGTCCTACATTGATGGGTCGATTGAGTACAAAGATACCCAACTTAGGAACCTGAACTCCAGTGTCCTACAAAGAGCTCCGTGCTCGGTGGGGATACTCGTAGACCGGGGCCACAGAAGATTCGAGGAAGACACCACATTCACGATCGGGATGTTCTTCCTTGGCGGCAGTGATGACAGGGAGGCACTCGCACTGGCGAAACGCATGGCGATGAACCCAGGGGTCCACCTTCAGATAGTCCAGATACACTCGAGTGATGATGACAATCACCTAGCCCTGAACTGGGAAGGGATCATGGATTCCGAGATGCTTCGGGACGTGAAGGAGAAGAACGCCTACAAGAACATCACGTACACGATGGAGAAGGTCGAGGGCGGGCCCGGGACGGCAAGGTGGGTCAAGGAGATGGTGTCCGAGTTCAACCTGGTGATCGTGGGGCGACGATACGGGGTAGAGTGTGCGGAGACCTCCGGCCTTCACGAGTGGGCTGAGCTGCCAGAGCTGGGGATCCTTGGGGACCTGCTCGCGTCCTCCGATCTCGAGACCAAGGCCAGTGTCCTCGTGTTCAACAGCAGCTGCAACATAGAAATTCTTAGCTTAGTGCCTACCAAAAATAACACGCATATAATTCGCTGTAATTTTAATTTTTTTAATTATTACAAAGGAGAAATTAAACTACCCTAGTGAAGAAAATCAAAGTCATTCAAAGTTTCCATCCAGAACAGGAATGAATGGAATCAGCATCTTTCCATACTCATTTCCCCTTTATTTGGGAAACTGATTCTACCTGGGTTTATACTCGTAGATATTAAATTTTTGTTTATAGTATTATCGGGCCCAATATTAAGTCTAATTTGTATAAATTTTAAATAGGTCATAAACCTATATTCATGAAATGACCGGTTACAAGCCAACTCAAACAGAATTATTTTGAGCCAAGTTAAGTCCAAATTTAGGCCCGGCCCATAGTCCGATCCATGAGAAGTTGTCTAATATGATATGACCAACTTCCTAATTTAAATATGCCTTGGAGCCCTATAAATAGAGGCATCATCGTTCATTCACAAACACACACTATACACAAAGGCGGAGAAAAGACTCTTAAAGCTCTTGAAGATTCTTGCAGCCTCCCGCTCGCCGAAGCTGCAACACGCCCAGAGGTTCTGCCGGATCATGCCCAAAGACCCCGACGACTTCATTAAGCTATCGAAGCTCTGCCGGATTCGCCCATAGTTCCCGACGACTTCATCTATATTTCATCTCAAAATTCTGCTGAAATTCTGCCAGTACTCAAGGTCACCATTTACAAACGTTATTCTTCGAAGATCGAATCAGATGACTCACGTGCAATATTTGTGACTAGAGACAGAACCCGTTACATTTCTTTTCATACAATAATTTGTACGCTGATATTTCCTCGCGAGATTTTAGTGTACACAATACCTTAACAGTTGCGCTTTCTCGTCATTTATCCTAATTTCGAGAAGATTCCGGTTCCACGTAAAAGAGGTTGAGGCTCTTCCACGGCCAAAGCTTAATCAGCAGCGTGGCATCGGAGCTTTTTAAACAACCGGGATATACCTTGAGCACAACACAAATAACAGTAATCTAATCCTACCTTGTCGTCTTATCCGCGTCCTTTATCTTTATCGGTGATGCTTCAAGGAGGGGGAAACATTCGTGTTGGAGAATAACAATCGCTCACATCTGTTTTATAATGACACTTAGCGGCATCGGCACCGCGTAACGGGCAGGGTCAACATCCTAAAAACGTGTGTCCGGCGCTTAAAACATAATGGCAAAGGATATATATTGTTGCACTAATTGTCGCATAAGATGAACCAGCAGAGTACCTTTTCCTTCTTCCGCTTTTACACACACTAAAGTAAATGAAACATCCCGGCACTTCTAGATATTGCCTGCATCCCGGACCTAATTAAGCGGAACAAAAGGCGTGACGTAACATGCATTATCGATCGTAAGAAGGTCAAAATATTCGAAAGTGGGGAGTGGATAGCATAGAGCATATGCTCAGTTGAAGCGCCAAGGTCACTGTACGTAGGATGGGGATCGATTCCTCCCAATATATCACATGAGACGAGAATTTCGCCTCGTCTTTAACTAACAGAGAATCATTTTCATCTTTCATTAGTAGGTATAATCCAAGTCTAAAACTGTCTTTTCCGCCAGTTTAGGATGGTCGGAGATTGTGGCGCAAGATTGGCATCTCATCTAATCAATATGTCTGGTGCAGGTTTTTGGCTGCTTCAGTATTATGCTTCCGCACTAGGTAATATAATGTAATAGTTTCGATTTCGAAATCGACGTAAAGGTTAATCCTTCTACGATCATAAATGGAGCTGCTCGTGCAGTTTGAATATTCCATGAATGTAAACCAAGCTCTCTTCTGAAACATATTGTTGATATAATCTGGTTTTGATGATGGCAAATGTTATGTATTGCTAATGTGTTATTTAAGTGTACAGAAGAACAGGTCTTCAGGTATGGAAGCTGCTCTCTGTAATCTGTGCAATACGTAAAAGAGTTATGTGGAGTACTTCAACGGAGGAAATGATCTAGCCATCATAAATGGTGTTCTGAGGACGATATACTATCGAGTCCACTATATCTGTTACAGAGATGGGCATCTGTGTCACAGTTGCTATAACTCTCCTTGTTGGAGTACTTACTATGATTTACAGAATGGTATTTCTGTGAGTGACGATTTCCTTATTGGAGATTGTTCAATATGCGAGCACGTGAGATATTTATCTCATATGTCCTTATTGACATCACGTCCAGGTTCATCATTGAACCTTGAGTTGTTTTGGAAAGATTTATTTCCTTAACTAACGTGATCATATAATTATGGAATTTGACAATGACCTTATCAGGTTAAGATCTCCCTATATGGTGAGAATATTTTACAACGGGAATGTTTTCATATTATGGAAACAAATAAATCCCAATGCCAAATTCGTATAAGGAAAGTGCTGATTCTGCTATCGCAAAAAAGTGCTTCTGAGCAGAAGACATTATCTCTTATTGGGTGATTAATATGGTTTATCATTATCTGATATTACTAAGGATAATGTTTTGTGTTCTTGGAAGTTTTCCCACAGGATTGTATCATGGAGAAAACGGCAAGTGGATCAACTAGCCGTTGGTGATTGATTGGGAAACTCCTTTCTACGGACAAGCTTAAATGCAAGGGTGAAGCCACAGTTTCAACTTGTCGTTCTACCAAAAAGCTTACCAGAAATCTTTGAGCCTTCACCGTTGCAAAAGCTGAGAGCGTCCGTCGTGCGTTCACCGAGCCGATCACCTCTGAGAGAGAGCGTCTTCTGTGGTGTACGCGCGCCCTCCGGCCTAGCACGCGCGCGGCTGCTCCGGCGACACGAGGATCCGGGCCCGCGGCCCGCTCCTCGGGGCCCAATTCGGTCGACGTCGCGACTCGAGTGTCAGACGCTGCGGAAGGGCACCGGGTTGAATCCTCCCTTATTTCCCGAGCGGATCTGCGAGACACTTCGCCGACCGTCTCCAGTCCTTTGAGGCGACGGGCAAAAGGCTGCGCGAGACCTCGCTTGGGATTTTCGGGGAGGATTCAAGGAGCGGCTCGTGTCGCAGTCACCCATCCAATGATGGCTCCGTTTGTAAAACATGTTGTTGTTTAACCTAGGTAAACTATTACGGAGTCGCCACCAACTTTTTATTTTTAAAACTATTAAGTCGGAAAAACAGCTGGTTCGGGGATTTCTACTTACTAATCATTACACTCTAATCGTGAAGAGGTGGCGTTTGCTCCAAAAGAGTTTGGCTTTTGATTAACGGGCGTTGGACCCGATCCGGGCATGACTCCGGACTCATGTCACTGTTTTACGGGCGTTGGACCCGATTCGAGCCTTTTGGGCTCGAACTCATATGTATTTAGCAAACAACATGCGACGATAAACTTACGGGCCTAAAGCATGCGAACAATCACAACTAATTATTGACATCAAAGGGAGCGGGAAATGGCGATGATCGTGAGCCCATACACTTGGGCTCACGACCCGTTACATGTGGAAATAAAGAAAAGACGGGAAGCCCGCACTTTCCTCATGTACCTGATATGACGGTTGATGCCGCTTCTCTCTGAACCAACGGTTTTTTAGGCCGCGGTATATCCAACCCGCGCGGTTTGTTACACGCGCCTTCAAGCTTTCTATCTTCGAAATATCGCTTTGTCGAAATTCCATGAAGCTCGGGCGTTGTGTGGCCCGTTGATGTTGATCCTTCATGTGTTGAAAGATGATATTCTCTCGTTTGTTTTAACATGCAAAACAAAGAAAGAGAAATGCAAAGCAAGAGCAGCAGCAGCAACTATTAAATCGACGTATATTTAACCGTTCTGAAAAGTAAGGCATGACTTACAGTTTGAAGTGGTTGAATTGATTGGGGGATTTTTGTAGCGAGTTGATGTCGATCTTCTGTGATGTCGGGAGATAATATTACTTGATAGTAAATCCTCGTTGTTTTTTATGCAAAAACAAAGAAAGCGAGGGATTAAACGTTCTAACTTAGCAAATTAGTCACAATCGGTCATTTTAATGATTTTGAGTAATTATTTCATTTATTATTATATTTTTTGTTTCACCCCCCCTAATGCCTGATTTCACGAAGCTGTGGTCAAACGAAAGTCAAAATCAAGAAAGGAAGGGGGGCTCTTACCTTTCGTGCGCAATCGGGTCGGGACAGAGATCAGAAAGGCTCTGTCTTGACGAACCTCTTCCTCCCGGCGTGGATTAGTCGGGACCCCGATCCATCTGGCCGCCGCTTCCCTTTTCCTTGGAGCCTCAGAGCTTGGAAGCGGGTGTCTCCATATATGTAAGGGATCCTTCGCGGTTGGCTCCGGGAATGAGTTCGTCGAGAGAAGGGGGGTCTGGGGATTCCGAGGACGGACGTCTTAGTGTGGTCCGTCGCCGGCTGTTGGACAACGATCGTCCCGACCCCAAGCTGGTCGCCGGCAGCGGGGGGGAAGAAGCGGCTCCGTCACGACGAGCGTCCGCTGCGGTCACGTCTTCGTCTCCGGCGCTGCATGGGTTAGCTGAACCTGAAGATGGCCTGGGATGAAACCCGTTGAAGCCTGACACCGGAGGGAGGGGCTTCAGTATGTCGACGACTGACACGGGTGGCCGATTGCAGCTGCGGGAATCCGAATGGGGTGCCGTCGTAGTCGGATCCGTGGTGGGTAGGTCAATTGCGGCTGCGGGGAGCCGAGATGGCGAGAGGGTGATGGTGGAGGAGGAGGTCCGGCTGAGGCGGCGTCAGATTGCGAACGGCTCCAGCAGGAGGGTGACGAGAAATGGAGGTGGGCGACGATCCGGGACGACGTAAAGCATTCTGGCATCGTGGGGGGCGTGGGCTGCGCAATGCCGGTCAAGACAGGGGACGACTCCCCCTCTTCCTCTCCAGGACGTTGCGGCTCCGGACGGCTGTTGGGATGAGCAGCGGGGGTCAAAAAGGGGGGAAAGATGATGTGGTTGTGGGCGTCGGGATCGGCTATTGTGGAGCCACATGCCGTCGAAGTGGGATCCGCCTTGGGGTTACCGATTTTTTTTGCTGTTGTCGTGGAGTCGGCCTCGGTGATTCCATTGGTGAAGGGGTCTGATTGTCGACGCCGGATTGAAGGAGGAACGCGCTGGCTTTGCTAGAACGCGCCGACTGCTATCTGACGTGGGATGAGTCCATTGTGTACAAGGGAGCTGCTGGACATAAAGGTTGTGCTAGTCAGACTTTGGGAAGCCGATGCCAGAGAGAGCCGCTGTTGGTGCAGAACAGGGGAGGCTCTCCCTTTATCGTGGGCTGGGTTTGCTGGCTGAAGCGTTAATTGGAGTCGTCGTATCTGGAGTGGGAGTCAGGTTGGAGTTCGGTTGTGTGCGGCTGGTGATAGCAGGAAGCGATGTTCGGTCGTTTAGATCAGGGAGAGTCGTCTTGGTTGGAACCTCTGTCTGGGGAGTTGTATGCCGTTGCCATGATCGGAGGGGACTACGGCGGCCAGACTTATTGTGGTCGCGAGGCCGAAAAAGGGAGAGAGACTGCTTTCCCCGTGGTATGTACCGGGTGATCTAAAGGGATTTGTCCCTGTCATTGCAGCAGAAAGACGCCAACCACCATAGATCGCAGAGGTCGACGTTGCTGCTGCCGCGCCCGGAAAAGTCGGAGACCATCGCAAACAAAGGTATGAGGGTCCTCCTCGTTGCTGTCGTTGAATGCTCCCTTTGGGTTGATCGTCAAGGGGTTTCCGTGGTGTTGATTCCTGCTTACCTTGGGCAGATCCTGATCAGGGGAATGGATTGATCAACCAGGTTCTTCGACGAACTGAGGGATCGGTGGCCTGTCCTTTGCTGGAGGAGTTTTTGGAGAGGAAGGGAAGGAGAGCCGTCCCGGTTGTTCTGTCTTCCGCTTCCTTTAATAGAGGATGTCGGCCCCTCTTATCCGCTTAATCGCGGCACCCACCTCAAGGAGCCGAGTAGGTAATCGTCACGACTACCTTCTGTTGGGGGGATGACGACTCCTGCTTGCGGCTGTTCTTTGCAGTCGGCCTTTCTCCATGTCTGACGTTCTTTTTCCTTTGTCACGCGCAGGTGGGAGAACACTGATGCAAGTGGTGTCCCGGCTGTTCTTGAGTTGCAGTCCCTAGGGAAGCCACAGGAGTAGTCTGCCTCCCTATTCCCTCTTCGTCACTCCTTCCTTTCTTTTTTTTTGTTTTTTTTTTCTCTTTGCAAATTCAAATTGAGGATATGAATCTAGTTTACACTTTTCAAATTGGTCCTACTTGAAAAAATTGCAAATCAATCCTCAAATTTTTAAAGTGACTCTCAAACAGGTACGAAATGAATAAAAGGGACTAAATATCAACCGGTCCTATTCTTTTCGTTCTAAACTAAGTCAAAGGGAGCCAGTAAAATGTTACGTGCTAAGAATGAGTGTTACTTCGCTAAGGTTTAGAATTAAGAACTCAAGCGAGAATTAGCTCATGCAAACTAATTCTTAAAATTCGGAATCGGTTACCCAGTTAATTGTAATTCATTCGCTAACGGTGTTAGAATAGTCCACATGCCACCATTTGGATGATACACAATTTGGGGGATCTACAATTTGCCCCTCCTTGCGAGAGAATCTGAGATCTAGCCGGAATACCCTAGCTCACAATTTGGGGAATCTATGACGTCCTTGCGAGAGAATCTGAGAAGGTTTTCTCGCAAGGACGTCATAGATTCCCCAAATTGTGAGCTAGGGTATTCCGGCTAGTTCAATACCTTGGGATCTGAAAAAAAATGTCAGTAACAAATGTATCCATGAAGTACGGAGATCGATATAAATAAATAAAAGTGGTCAAACACGTACGATTATGGCACTCATGCATGTCATGTCAAAAATTGTTTCTGAGCGAGATTAGAGTGGGCACCCTGGCTCTCTCACGGCTCACTGTTATATTTGAAATTCGTCATGTTTGGATTTTAAGATTCCTTTTACTTGGATGCCTCATGTACCGGTCGAAGGAGTCTTTGTATGGGTTGTATCGTGGCTTCGGCATAAGGCCTTTTGATTGAAGGCTTAAATATGCCGTTAGAACAAAGGAGCCTAAAGATCTCATCGGAAGCTTCAGGACCACAAAGGCTTCACTGTTCGGGCGAATTGTTCTTCTGCAGATAGCCGGCCAGTCGAGGTTTCCTTTTATAGGATTTTGACGCTGACCTTTGGTGAGCTTTGATGATCCAATCCTTGGAGAAATACTCTTTACTTGCCAAAGAAGTAACATATTTGCTTTTGCAACCTCTTCATGCAGGTCCCTTTGATGCTTTATTTTGCCTTTTTCAATCGTTTTGCGCTTTGCTCTTTTAGACTTTGGTTTTTGCGCTTATTTTGCTTTTTCTTTGCTTGTATGTAGGGATTTGCCCATCTTTCCTTTTGTTTTGTTGGAGACGCTTTGGATTCCTTGGACCTTTCCAGGGCAGAACTCGACTGGCAAGCTGATCCGTCGATTATACGTCTTCGCCCAAACCTTGCGAAAGTGTTGCCTCTGTGACCTCCATTGCTTCTGGACTCTGACTACAGGATCCCTGTTAACCTCGTTGCCAGGCGATCCCTAGGCTCGGTGGGAGTAGTGTGTACGGAAACTCCAACTTTTGGCTCGGAAGGGCTAGCAATGGTCAATGTCTGTATTTGGGATGGAGAATAAATGCTCGATCTCATCCCGGTCTGAGCATCTTTTGTCAAAGGATCCTCTATTCGCCAGGACGCTTGTGTGTGGACTCTCTCGTGTTTACGCTCATCTCTTTAGGGTAAGTGTTCGGGAAATGGGTTTGCCTTCTCCAATTCTTGCCCAGAAGTATTCTCATTATGCGAAAATTTTGATGATGCACATGACCACACAAATGCTTAATAAACGTACATATTTAAGTAAGCAAACCTCTCAGATGTGGGAAGATGCATGTATTCTTGTGTCTCTGTTGACTCTTTCGAGGTTAGGCTCGAAAACGGCTCCCACCTGACCGCCCTCACCGTTGTTTGTGTGGATGATCATGTGCCTACACAGTTCACAACGGACACAGACGAGGTTAGCTCGTGCACTTCGGTAAAGTTAGACGCCTGCCAGGGAAAGGAAGTAGGGAATGTCCGTCTTGACGAGAAGTTTTGTTAGAGAGCAGTGTAGAAGACACCCTCTTTTGGTAAGGTCATCTTTGGTGACCACAAAGGCAATTTTGAAGTTTTGGTTCAAAATGTTTCCGCCCGACCACCCTCGCCTTTGTTTGTAATGAAGGATGTTCATGTGCCTACATTCGCCAAAGGGCGGAAAACAAGTGTGCTCATGTAACTTATTCCGCAGATGAAGAATTAGAATACTCCCTTTCGTGAAGTCTTCCTTGGTGATAACAAAGGCAAATACCGAATCTTTGGCTTGAAATTTCCACCCGACCGCCCACACCTTTGTTCGTAATGTAGGGTGTTCATGTACTTACACTCGCCAAAGGGCGGGAAATAAGTGCGCTCATGTAACTTATTCCGCAAATGAAGAATTAGAATACTCCCTTTCGTGAAGTCTTTCTTGGTGATAACAAAGGAAAATATCGAATCTTTGGCTCGAAATTTCCACCCGACCACCCACACCTTTGTTCGTAATGTAGGGTGTTCATGTACCTACACTCGCCAAAGGGCGGGAAACAAGTTAGCTCATGTAACTCGTTCCGATAAAGAAGGGGTTAAGTTAGATTTAATATGCCCTTTTCATGTTTCATCGCCATTGCATCTTTGTCGGTCTTGATCAAAGGATTGACGAAATGTTACTCTTGCCATGCGCTGTTATATCAGGTTGTTCATGTACCTGACAAACAGACGGCGAGAAAGCAAGTGAGCTCATGCGACTTGTTTCTTTTAGAGTATGAATAAAATTTGCTTGTGTAATTTTGTTCGTAAGAATGGTGAAGTAGAGTTTTGGTACTTCCCTTTTGTATGGTTTCGTCATTGCATCTTCGTCCGATGGAGTCGAATGTTTGACGAAGCGGCTACTCTGGTTTTGTATCCGCTGTATAAGGTTGCTCATGTACCTATCAAATAGATGACAAGAAAACAAGTGTCTTCGTGCAACTTGATTCTTTTAGAGTAGAAATGAAATTTGCTCATGTAATTTCATTTATAAGAAAGGTGAAGTAGTGTAGGATTTTGGTACCCCCTTGTATGTGGTTTCATCATTGCGTCTTCGTCCGCAGAAATCGAAGGATTGATGAAACGCAACTCTTGCCTTGTGTCTACTGTATAAGGGTGCTCATGTACCTGTCCACGAGACAAAGGACTAGAGGTGAAATAAGCTCATGTAATTTTACTGAGATTTTGATGAGGGGAATAGTGTTAATGTAATTCTCCCTTTTCATGTGAGTTGTCAGTGTTCTTTGCCCCAGTTGATTTCTTGCGGATATAAAGAAGTTTGCTGACGAAGGTTGTTTTGAAGCTCTGGTTTAAGCTTTATGGTTTGTCTTCATTGTCTGCCTAGGACGCTCATGTACTTATGAGATAAGCATGAATGGTGAAACAAGTAAGCACATGTAACTTGTTTTTATGTACAGAGACTATTGATGTTTTCTTAATGAATACTCCCTTTCATGTAATTTGTTGTCTTATTGATGACACGTTGCTTCGAAGCTTTGATTCAAAAGTTGTTTTGATTGTCATGATAGGGCGTTGTTGTACCTATATGTAATAAGGACAAAAACAAGTAGGCTTCTATGACTTGTTTTTATTATTGATCAAGGAATATATACTCCCTTCATGTATATCGTTGTTTTGACAACGAAAGCCGTTTCGAGATTTTGGCTCGAAACTTTTCCATCTTGCCACCTTCGCCTTCTTGTCTGCCTAGGTTGTTTATGTGCCTATGAGACTGGTCGAATGACAAAACAAGTAAGCTCATGTAATCTGTTTTGCGAAGAAAGCATTTGTTAAGAAACAAATACCCCTTTTCATGTTATTCGTCATTTTGTCAACTGAGAGTTATCCAAGATTGCTCAGAGCCTTGTCCCGGGATAGCTCGGAGGTATGCCCCAGGATTGCTTGAAGATTTGCCCTAGGACCGCTCGGGGAGATATACCAAGGATTGCTTTCGTATCGCAGTCGTCATTGTTTGTCAACGAGAGCTGTTTCGAAAATTTGGCTCGAAACTTTTTCACCCTGCCACCCTCGCCTTCGTCGTCTGCCTAAGATGCTGATGTACCAATGAGACAAGTCAAAGGGCAAAACAAGTAAGCTCATGTAACCTGTTTTGTGAAGAAAGAATTCGTTGAGGAACAAATGCTCCCCTTTCATGTAGATCGTTATTTTGGAAACGAAGATTTCTCCATAATTGCTTGGAGTTTTGCCCCAATATTGCTTGTCTACTTAGGATGCTCCTGTACCTATGAGACGAATGTATGATGAAAAGAAGTAAGCTCGTGTAACTTATTTTTCGCGAAGAAAGTATTAACTTGGGAACGAATACTTCCTTTCATGTTGTTCAGTTGTTTTGTTGACAAAGAAACGATATTTCGAAGCTTTGGCACAAAACTGTTTCAAGGCTTTGGCTCGAAACTTTTCCACCCTGCCACCCACGCCTTCGTCAACATGCGACAAGGGCTAAATGAGTGAGCTCATGTAACTCATTTTTGCAAATAAGGAAGTACTGATTAAAGTACGCATACTCCCTTTCATGTGATTATAACATCGAAGATCATCTGCGTTGATTGTTTGTAGCAGTTCCTCTTTGTTACGACAGTTGCTCTTTTGAATGGCGCGATTGCACAGGTTGCGCATTGTTATAGCACCTTGTGGCGGGCATGGGTGGGCATCTAGTCATTCATGCGATGGGCTGATGTGGATCGACGGGTCGCTCATGTAAGGGCTAATTCCCGTCAGTTTTCGAGGCGGTGATTGACCTTCTCCCCTTCTATTTGAGATGAGCTCTTGAGAGTCGAGCTTCTGTTGGATTAACCGTTTGGGTACCTTGTCTGGATTGCCTAATGTCGAGGATCGGGAATTGGGGGATTGTCCTTGTCCGGATTGCCCGATGTTGAGGATCAGGGCTTGGGTTGTAAATTGGGGAATTGCCCCTATCTGAATTGCCCAATAATGAGCGGAGGATTATAGTCTTCTTCTCCATAGTGAAAGAATCTGGAAAACACGTTCCCGTTTGTACCGAAGTTGGGGCGACTGGTGTTGTAATAAGATTAATTCTGCTTCTTTGGAACTATTGTTGAATTAATGGGCGCGTGAAGATCTTTGAATTTGACCTTGACATGTTCGTGAATAGTTCTTTAGGCTCGCCTTCTACCTTGATGTTGATCATGATCAGCCTTTTTAAATGTAACTTCCGTGGGGTCTCCATGTCATCATGGATTCGGGCTCTAAACCTTGGTAGATGTTGGGTGATCTTTGGTTTTCATGTTTGACTTGCTTTGGTATATGTTGAGGAAGCTTTGGCCTTTGTGTAGTTGAATGTATAGCCTTGGGCTTTGGGAGGCGAGCAGACCTTAACTTTTTGTTGTTGGATGCTTGACTTAGGCCTTGGCAGTCATTGATGGATCCTTGGCCTTCATGTGGTTGTATGTCTGGCCATGACTTTGGTTTTTAATAGTAATTGGGGAATCCCTGCTCTCTAAGTGGTTGTTCATCTGGCTTTGCATTTAGACAACCATTGAGGACCCTTGGTCTTTGTGTTATTGTGTGGCTATGTACTTTAGCAGCCGTCGAATAATCCTTGGTCTTCGTGTGATTGAATGTTGCTTTGGTCCTCGGCAACCGTTGAGGAATCCTTGGCCTTCTAGTTGTCGTGGCTTTATTATATCTTTCTTGCCCCCAATCTAGTTCGAGTTGCCATCTTGAAGAATTAAAACCTGAGAAGGAAGCAGAAAGAGAGTTAAAGATAGCATCGTGTAACAGTGTAATCAATGCATAATAAATTTGTGATATGCTTAATCGTATTCATGTATGCCTAGGAGAATACATTATGAGAATGTAATTACAAATGAAATGCAGTAATGCAATGAAGCAATTACTGTGAATGACATGATAATACAATTACTACAATTACGCAAACGTTCATGTAGTCATGCGAATGTATAAATGCAGTAAGCGATAAAATAGGTAGGAAAGGGAGAAAAGAGGATTCTTGAAGTCTTCTGTGATGAATCCAAATGCTGCAAAATTAGCAATGTTAGTTTTACAGTTTATCGCAGACAAAGCGTACCTGACACCTGTCCCTACACATGTAGAAGACACTTAGTGATAGACAAATGCGCGTGCGGCGTCTGATACATGTAGTGAGCAATCAATTTTAGACTCGGATGGAGGCTTCTAAGACCTCCCTCGGACTAAGGGAGGCGGGTCCCGATCCATAGCCTACAAGCCGCAGGAAGCAGCGAGGCCGTGCCTTTCGGTGACCCCCTAAACATCCTAGTCCCGGGTACAGGGACTTACCTAAGTATGCCTAAGAAAGCGGTAAACAGACACATATATGAGCGCAGACAAAAGGCACCGAGCCAAACAAATACATGCGCAAATAAGAACTCTCCTCCACATGTGGACGAGTGTAAAGACGTTTCGATAAAAAATCCACATGCAGAGTTCCCCAGCGGAGTCGCCATCCGGGATGTACGCGCGCCCTCCGGCCTAACACGCGCGCGGCTGCTCCGATGACACGAGGATCCGGGCCCGCTCCCCGGGGCCCAATTCGATCGACGTCGCGACTCGAGCATCGGACGCTACGAAAGGGCACCGGGTTGAATCCTCCCTTGTTTCCCGAGCGGATCTGCGGGACACTTCGCTAACCATCTCCAGTCCTTTGAGGCGACGGGCAAAGGGCTGCGTGAGACCTCGCTTGGGATTTTCGGGGAGGATTCAGGGAGCGGCTCGTGTCGCCGTCACCCATCCAATGATGGCTCCGTTTGTAAAACATGTTGTTGTTTATCCTAGGTAAACTATTACGGAGTCGCCACCGACTTTTTATTTTTAAAACTGTTAAGTCGGAAAAACAGCTGGTTCGGGGATTTCTACTTACTAATCATTACACTCTAAGCATGCGAAGAGGTGGCGTTTGCTCCAAAAGAGTTTGGCTTTTGATTAACGGGCGTTGGACCCGATCCGGGCATGACTCCGGACTCATGTCACTGTTTTACGGGCGTTGGACCCGATTCGAGCCTTTTGGGCTCGAACTCATATGTATTTAGCAAACAGCATGCGACGATAAACTTACGGGCCTAAAGCATGCGAACAATCACAACTAATTATTGACATCAAAGGGAGCGGGAAAGGGCGATGATCGTGAGCCTATGCACTTGGGCTCACGACCCGTTACATGTGAAAATAAAGAAAAGACGGGAAGCCCGCACTTCCCTCATGTACCTGATATGACGGTTGATGCCGCTTCTCTCTGAACCAACGGTTTTTTAGGCCGCGGTAGATCCAACTCGCGCGGTTTGTTACACGCGCCTTCAAGCTTTCTATCTTCGAAATATCGCTTTGTCGAAATTCCATGAAGCTCAGGCGTTGTGTGGCCCATTGATGTTGATCCTTCATGATGTTAAAAGATGATATTCTCCCCTTTGTTTTAACAAGCAAAACAAAGAAGGAGAAATGAAAAGCAAGACCAGCAGCAGCAACGATTAAATCGACGTATATTTAACCGTTTTGAAAAGTAAGGCATGACCTACAGTTTGAAGTGGTTGAATTGATTGGGGGATTTTTGTAGCCCGTTGATGTCGATCTTCCGTGATGTCGGGAGATAATATTACTTGATAGTAAATCCTCGTTGTTTTTGATGCAAAAACAAAGAAAGCGAGGGATTAAACATTCTAACTTAGCAAATTAGTCACAATCGGTCATTTTAATGATTTTCAATAATTATTTCATTTATTATTATATTTTTTGTTTCACCCCCCCAATGCCTGATTTCACGAAGCTGTGGTCAAACGAAAGTCAAAATCAAGAAAGGAAGGGGGGCTCTTACCTTTCGTGCGCAATCGGGTCAGGACGGAGATCAGAAAGGCTCTGTCTTGACAAACCTCTTCCTCCCGGCGTGGATTAGTCGGGACCCCGATCCATCTGGCCGCCGCTTCCCTTTTCCTTGGAGCTTCAGAGCTTGGAAGCGGGTGTCTCCATATATGTAAGGGATCCGTCGTGGTTGGCTCCGGGAATGAGTTCGTCGAGAGAAGGGGGGTCTGGGGATGCCGTTGCCATGATCGGAGGGGACTGCGCCAGACTTATTGTGGTCGCGAGCCCGAAAAAGGGAGAGAAACTGCTTTCCCCGTGGTATGTACCGGGTGATCTAAAGGGATTTGTCCCTGTCATTGCAGCAGAAAGACGCCAACCACCATAGATCGCAGAGGTCGACGTTGTTGCTGCCGCGCCCGGAAAAGTCGGAGACCATCGCAAACAAAGGTATGGGGGTCCTCCTCGTTGCTGTCGTTGAATGCTCCCTTTGGGTTGATCGTCAAGGGGTTTCCGTGGTGTTGATTCCTGCTTACCTTGGGCAGATCCTGATCAGGGGAAAGGATTGATCAACCTGGTTCTTCGACGAACTGAGGGATCGGTGGCCTGTCCTTTGCTGGAGGAGTTTTTGGAGAGGAAGGGAAGGAGAGCCGTCCCGGTTGTTCTGTCTTCCGCTTCCTTTAATAGAGGATGTCGGCCCCCCTTATCCGCTTAATCGCGGCACCCACCTCAAGGAGCCGAGTAGGTAATCGTCACGACTACCTTCTGTTGGGGGGGATGACGACTCCCGCTTGCGGCTGTTCTTTGCAGTCGGCCTTTCTCCTGTCTGACGTTCTTTTTCCTTTGTCACGCGCAGGTGGGAGAACACTGATGCAAGTGGTGTCCCGGGTATTCTTGAGTTGCGGTCCCTAGGGAGGGAAGCCGCAGGAGTAGTCTGCCTCCCTATTCCCTCTTCGTCACTCCTTCCTTTCTTTTTTTTGTTTTTTTTTCTCTTTGCAAATTCAAATTGAGGATATGAATCTAGTTTACACTTTTCAAATTGGTCCTACTTGAAAAAATTGCAAATCAATCCTCAAATTTTTAAGGTGACTCTCAAACTGATACGAAATGAATAAAAGGGACTAAATATCAACCAGTCCTATTCTTTTCGTTCTAAACTAAGTCAAAGGGAGCCAGTAAAATGTTACGTGCTAAGAATGAGTTTTACTTCGCTAAGGTTTAGAATTAAGAACTCAAGCGAGAATTAGCTCATGCAAACTAATTCTTAAAATTCGGAATCGGTTACCCAGTTAATTGTAATTCATTCGCTAACTGTGTTAGAATAGTCCACCTGCCACCGTTTGGATGATACACAATTTGGGGGATCTACATGTGGCTGCAGACTGTTGGTGTTGTAGTTGCTAATTCTGTTCTGTGCAGGTTGTTTGTCACGCAGGTTGTGTGCAGGGGCAGGTGGTAGCCGTTAAGCCACGTGGGCAGGTGGTAGCCGTTAAGCCACGAGGGCAGGTGGTAGCCGTCAAGCCACGGGCTCAGTGAGGAGCCGGAGTCAGACACTTTGCATGCGGATTGAGTTAGTCACGTGTGTACGTGCAACTTGTTAGTCACATTTCTGACAGAAGTGTGCATCAATAAAGTCCCTTGTTCTAAACATAGTGAATACGCCCTAATTGGGGTGAGCGCTGGGAGAGTGGACGTAGGCATTGTTTGCTGCACCACTATAAATCTTTGTGTCACACACATAAGATAACAAATCTCATAACTGGAAATCTGTCCAGCAGATCCAGTCTCTGAAATCTGACAGAACCACGCTTCTGTGGTCGAAAAAGTGTCAAAACTCTGAAGGCACTAATTCAACCCCCCTTCTTAGTGCATTCCTGTACCAACACTTATTCCACCCCCCACCCACCTACAAATTTATTCCGATGTTACTTGGAGTTTCTGCAACACACGGCCAAGAAAGCATGGCCGCGTGCTGGTGTGATGAAATAATCTCTCGTCAAGCCAATCGATGCAGCACTCGATTGTCCAGCGACGACGAACGTGCTCGGCACCGATGACCAGGAGGTGTTATTTGCGGCTAACCACATGGCATCGGATGTGTTGATCCGCCTGAACTCATGTATACTCAGATGATGCAGCAGCCAGTGGTTATACGTCAAGCTTATCTTGCAATAGTGTGATTTGGCAAAGCGGGAAGATGCCCCCATCTAATCTGCTCTAACCTTTATTTATTTATTTATTTATTTAGGGTCATTTTTATTCTTCCAATGGCAACAGAACATATAGCATTCACAAAATAATAGATTGTCGTCCTTAGAAATACCCGACAAAGTGAATAACATGGGGTTTATTGTGGAGAATTTTAAGAGTTTCCAATGATTATTCACGTGATGATGAGGTAGCATATCAACAACATAAACAAAGATGCAAAGCCGAACATTTTGGCCAATCGTATATTAATATCTCGTATATTAATATCTCTTTCTGGTAATGTAAAATTGTTGTGTTAGAAACAAATGTAACTCAAGACCACGTGTCCTCCCTGTTAAACTATATAATGTAAAACCAAACGTCATTTAACGGCTTAAGCATCACTAGTGTAGTTTGATAAAATTTCATTTAAAGATATTGGTTTCGGACCACCTAAGTTATACGTTCAATAGTTTCCCTTATTTTAAATATTGTTGTAATAAAAGACAATCCGATTGATTTTCCCAATAAGAAAATGTGTGGCATTGCTAAAATTTTAAGAGGTCTTCTTCTACTGGAAAATCTTTTCATTGACTCTCGTGAGGGGGGCAAAATGTTTACACGGTAAAACCATTTTTGGTCATAATGTTGGTAAAACCCATTGGATTGACGAAGAACAACGAATTGATCTTATGGTTGATAGTTAACGCACAACATGAAATTCATTCGAAATTTGACTAAGTCATAATCAAAAGGAAGGTTTTAGTCAAAGTTTAACTAAGTCTTAGTAGAAGGAAATGCTTCAGTTGAAATTCGACTAAGTCTTACTCGAATGAAAGGTTTCATTTGAAATTTGACTAAGTCTTAGTCGAAAGAAATGTTTCAGTCGAACTTCGACTGAGTCTTAGTCGAAGGAAATTTTCAGTCTTCCAGACTTAGCCAAATTCCAGTTAGAGTTCCAGACTTAGCCAATTTTCAGTCGAAGTTCCGAGACTTAGGCAATTTCCAATCGAAGTTCTGCCAAGACTTAATCGAAATATGTTAAGTGTGAAGTTGGTTTTAATTTAATATGTGCAAAATATGTCTAGCGGTTATGGTAGAGGTTGTGTTAGTGGTTATTGCTATGATAAGATCAAGTGTTAGTATAAAATAGAGGGTTAGGCTCTTGTAATAAAGACACGATAATCATTCAAATGCCCCAAAGGGCTGCTTGTTTATATCCCTAGATTCTATTTCTCGGAAATGGAAGTAAGTGTTCTTTTACGTAATTGTGTTCTTGTACTTTACAATATTATCTGTTTGAAAATCTTGACGACCATATTTCTTCAACCCTTTTAGTCCTCGTTATATGGCAACGTGTTTCGACAGCAAACAATGACAGGGCTGTTCTTAGCAAGCCTTGAGGTCATCAGGAGGGGACTCTGGAACTTCTTCAGGTACGAGAACCAAAATCCAACCTTTTTTCTTTCCCAGGATTTCCTCGACACAATCCTCCTTAAAGAAGCACCGACGAATCTCGCTTACTTCAACCTTAGACTGGAGAACGAGCATCTGAACAACGCCGGGAGGTTTAGGGCAGTGAAGACAGTGCCACTTCCATTGCATGAAGTGGACGAGGAGGACTAGATCTCGACGATCACCGTCAAATTGGATTTGATTGATGGATGGAATGGATGGGAACGATCCAATTCCAACACCAACAAATTGTTTGTTTTTGGTGTAAGAGAATTTGATTCCCGAGGTGGATCGAGATCGAGATTCTTACGGAGGGGTCCCGATTTCGGTGGTGTCCGTATCTATTTTGTTTCCAACCTAATAACGCGCTCACTTGTCCATCATCTATATACTTCCATTATGAATGTACACGGTCGATCATTGTCACCCCCCAGAAAAGGTGACGTGATTTTGCTGTTACTTGAACTAAAACTTGTATAGCCATCGAGAATGATGTCACGACACTTCGAGTTTAGCAAAAGAGGGAAGAACGTGTGGGGGAGTGACTTCTCGACCCCATCCTTCTTTCTTTCTTTCTTTTTTAATTCAAACTGATAGTAGCAGTGAACGACTTTATATTTGTATAGATATCAGGCCTCCTTTTGGTGTGGTTTAGCATCATCTTTTGTCTCTTTTTCCTTAAGGCCTTAATCCCCCAACGAGACCTATTTATAATCAACTGATCAAACCAATAACCAAGTGATTTAGTCCATCGTTGGATTTGATGAAGTGACAATTTGGTACGTGTGTTTTGTAATCTCGGCCTGTTTTTGGAACCCTTCTATATTTATTTAGCCTTCACTTGGATAAACCATGAGAAATTCTTATACCCTGGTTTCCGAAATGGAATTTCGAATGAAATGAAATGGAATTAAAAGAGAGAAAAAAACATCGTGATTAAGAATGTAAATTTTTTTTTTAAAATTGTATTTAATTGAAGAATGAAGAATGAATGAGTTAGGAAATATCAATTACTTCATTTCCACTTCAAAATTAAGAAAAATGAAAAGGAAATGAACAGAATAAAATAAAATTGATAAAGAAAAAGAAAAGATAGAATTAGTAATCAATTCAATTCCTTTTTCTCAAGTCATTAAACCAAACACATCATTTAACTCTCGAGATTAAGCACACGCAAGTTAATTTAAAGAACAAGGAAAAAAGAATAAAATGAAAGTTATTGGAAAGATGACACAATTACGAACAAGGTAAATAGTAACGTAAGGGTTTGCATGCATCCAAACGGTCTGATCCGATTGGGGGAATCATTGGATAATGGATTAGGTTAATTATTTAGTCATCCATAGTTTCGGACAGCCATGATGATGATGATGCGGCTTCTTGTCTTGAGCTGCGTTTTTTCTTTCCCCCTTCTCCCATTCAAATTATTAAAATCCAAATCCCGTTCCATCATCTTCACCTTAAAAAGAAGGTGGGGGTGGGAAGTAGAACACAGTGAACAATCCCCACCTAATCCACCCTCATCGTCTTACATCACTGATCTCGGAGACTGGTGGTCAAGCAACACACATATTTCATCGTTAGTCATCGTTATTTATGCGATGTGGATTATGCAACGGAGATCTCCGATTCACACATACCAAACAACAGCCACAACGACAAATGTATTAAACTAGGTACAACTTGTTCCTTTTTTAACCATATGAATTAGATTATGGTAGGAAGGCGGAGTTACAACTGGATCATCCAATGGCCACCTTCATTTTCTTTAAAATTTCTGGAAGAAGTCGAAGGGGTTGTAAAATAATTCAATTAAACTTAGTAAAGCGATACACGTTGATTGGGCAATGACATTTGTGGGGAAGGAGATTGCTTTTTCAGACAGCTATATAGACTACATACGATTGCATATTCTCTTCAGAGGTTTAAACCAATTGCCCAGATTTTATTACAGGCTCCGACCCGACCAAGCTGTCCTTTTTCTTCATTGCCATATCTCTCGCCTTGCCACGTTTCAGTTGCCAACCTCCTCTTGGACTTCCGCATTGGATGATGTTCTTCCTTTTTTTTCCTTTGCATATTTCTCGTCCCCCCCGCCAAGAAATAGAAAACCTTTTTAGTTAATCCTCGGTGGCTGCATTGTCATCGGTCGTGCTGTATTTGCATTATCAGGGAGGGACGGAGAGGGAAAGTATAAACCTCGGGGGAGGAGGGAAGAGACGTTTCCAGGGGGGGGGGGGGGGGGGAGGGGGTGGTCGCTGTCAAAAAAGATTTCTGTTATTCACGATTTCCCGGTTGGCATTATGGGTTTTCTTTCCTGGGTCGGAGTCATTCCTGGCGTTTACTTTTGGGATTGATTGTTTTTTAGGGAGGGAGGGAGGGAGGGAGGTAGGAGAGGTGGATTCTTGGGTGGGTTCCATTCCCAGATATTCTTCCGTTCGATTCTCTCCCCCCACCCAGGAATCTGCCTTCTTTTTCTTCATGTTGTTGGGTTTTATAAATCATCCCCATTTGAAGGGCCTTAATCCATTTGGTGGGTTATGAATTTGGTGTAGAAAAGGTTGCGTTTTGTGCTTCTGCTTCTGCTGCTGTTGTTGTGAAATTGGATTTACGTCGGGCTCCTGGGAATGGCTGGTGGTAGAAGGAAGAAGCTGCAGCTCAGCAAGATCTATTCGTTTAGGTGTGGGAGAAACTCCTTCCAGGATGACCATACCCAGCTTGGGGGCCCCGGGTTCTCCCGGGTGGTCAACTGCAACGAGCCGGGCTGTTTCGAGGCCAACGTTAGGGACTATGCGAGTAATTACATTAGAAGTACTAAGTACACGCTCGCGACCTTCCTTCCCAAGTCCTTGTTCGAGCAGTTCAGGAGGGTGGCTAATTTCTACTTCCTTGTTACGGGGATTCTGGCCTTCACGCCTCTCGCGCCTTATACCGCCGTCAGCGCCATCGTCCCGCTTATCATCGTGGTTGGCGCTACCATGGTTAAGGAAGGTATTGAGGATTCACGGCGAAAGCAGCAGGTGATTTTGCATCTCGCCCACTTGATTTTTCGAGTTGGCGTCTCTCCGCTGCAGCCAGTGGTTTTGTCTTATGAATGTGTGGCATAGAAAGGAATGGTTTGCCCTCTAGACTTCCACAACTTTCTGCGCGTTGTTTGTGGCGCAGGCATGTTGCAGGTGCCAGATTACGTTTAAAGCGGGCTTGGTTGTGGAATCTCATTGTCCTCTCTTTTTTGTCACCATATCAGGATATTGAGGTCAACCATCGGAAGGTGAAGTTTCATAAAGGCGATGGAGTTTTTGAATTCACCCAGTGGAGGAATCTGCGGGTCGGAGATATAGTGAAGGTAGAGAAGGACCAATTTTTTCCGGCAGACCTTCTCTTGTTGTCCTCGAGTTATGAGGACGCAATCTGTTATGTCGAGACCATGAACCTCGATGGAGAGACGAACTTGAAACTCAAACAGGCATTGGAGGCGACCTCTGGTTTGCACGAGGATTCAAACTTTCGAGATTTCAAGGCATTGGTAAAATGTGAAGACCCCAACGCTAATCTCTATTCTTTCATTGGAAGCATGGAATTTGACGGGCTACAGCATCCCCTCAGTCCTCAGCAGCTTCTTCTCCGGGACTCTAAGTTACGAAATACAGATTATATTTACGGGGCGGTTATTTTCACCGGCCAAGAGACGAAGGTGATACAAAACTCGACTGCTCCACCATCTAAGAGGAGCAGGATCGAGAGGAAGATGGATAAGATTATCTACCTCATGTTCTTCATGCTTTTCGTCATCTCCTGCATAGGATCGGTTATCTTTGGCATAGAGACCAGAGATGATCTGAAGGATGAGAGAATGAGAAGGTGGTACCTTAGGCCGGCTGATTCGACGGTATTTTTCGACCCGAGAAGAGCTCCATGTGCCGCAATATATCACTTCCTCACAGCTCTGATGCTGTACAGCTTTTTCATCCCTATTTCTTTGTATGTGTCCATAGAAGTCGTTAAGGTTCTTCAGAGCGTATTCATCAATCAGGATGTCTGCATGTACTATGAGGAAGCTGATAAGCCGGCAAGTGCTCGTACTTCCAATCTCAACGAAGAGCTTGGCCAAGTCGACACAATCCTTTCCGACAAGACGGGAACTTTAACATGTAACTCAATGGAGTTCATCAAGTGTTCAATAGCCGGAGTTGCTTATGGACATGGTGTCACTGAGGTTGAGAAAGCAATTGACAGGAAGAAGGGGTCTTCCTTTAAATGTCCCGATGCCAATGGAACCGTCGACTCAAAATCAAGCAATTCAATGCCTTTGATCAAGGGATTCAACTTCAGAGATGATAGAATAATGAATGGTAACTGGGTAAACGAAGACCAACCAGACGTGATTCTGAAGTTCTTTCGTGTGCTGGCACTGTGTCATACAGCTATACCCGACGTAGGTGATGAGACAGGAAAGGTAACTTATGAAGCTGAGTCACCCGATGAAGCTGCTTTTGTCATTGCTGCCAGAGAAGTAGGATTTGAATTCTGCAACAGGACACAGACAAGTATATCAGTGAAAGAGCTGGACCTGGCGTCCGGGAAGAAAGTCGAAAGGTGATTATAGCCTCCTGCTACATTATCCTCAGAAATGTGTGTAAGCATCAGTCTATGGAGCATAATGGTTCTTTTGTCTGTAGGGTATATCAACTTCTGAATGTGCTAGAGTTCAACAGCTCTAGAAAGCGCATGTCTGTGATTGTGAGAGATGAAGACGGAAAGATACTGTTGTTGTGTAAAGGAGCCGACAGGTCTGCTCGTCGTCGACACAACCTTTCTCTCTCTCTCTCTCTTTCTGTTGCCATTTTTCCTGGCATTGGCATATTATCAATCTCACACGCTCTTTTCTGCAGTGTGATGTTTGAAAGACTGGCCAGAGATGGAAAGTCATTCAAGGAAGACACGATGGAGCATGTGAACGTGTATGCTGATGCAGGCTTGAGGACATTAATAATTGCATATCGGGAGCTTGACGAAGATGAATACACAAAGTTCAGCAAGAAATTCAGTGAGGCTAAGAATTCGGTTAGTGAAGATCGTGAGTCGCTGATAGACGAGGCAACGGAGACCATTGAGAAGGGTCTCATTCTGCTTGGTGCCACCGCTGTCGAAGACAAATTGCAGAACGGGGTGAGATTAACATAACTTTAAGTGCTTGATATTACTAAATTGATGTTATAACCGAAGATGCTGGCCCGATTGTTGAGAGTGGCGGGAATCTCGTTTACATTGTGAGTTCAAATTCCCGGTTCAGCAACCTTGACGTGGGTGTGCCTCCAGCGGGTGGAGAAACCCATGACCATGATAAAAACAGGAAGATAAGTTAATCTTGTGGAATGATGAAAGTGAGTCTTATTCGGTCTTTGTTGAAAGGTCCCGGATTGCATCGACAGACTTGCTCAAGCTGGGATCAAAATATGGGTTCTGACCGGGGACAAAATGGAGACAGCTATCAACATTGGGTATGCATTGAAATTTTCTGTCGGCTTAGCTTGTTTTGAAGGTATCTTATATGTCTGGCAACTCACAAGGACGCGATTTGCCAGGTATGCATGTAGTTTGCTCAGACAAGGAATGAAGCGGATTATAATCAGCTTGGAATCTCCTGAAATTCATGCACAAGAGAAGAAGGGAGACAAGACCGCCTTGGGGAAGGTGCATGGCAACTTCGCAACCAAGTTTACCACTGTGTTTCCTGTAATTTATCGGATGATAATATGTTCTACCTATTTCTCTCTTAATCCGTAGGCATCCAAAGAAAGCGTTTTAAGCCAGATTAAGGATGGGAAGAAGCTACTGGATGCAACTAATGGAAGCACCGATACGCTTGCTTTGATCATTGATGGAAGATCTTTGACTTACGCTTTGAAGGATGATGTTAAAAACTTGTTTATGGAGTTAGCAATTGGTTGTACATCCGTTATATGCTGCCGTTCATCTCCGAAGCAGAAGGCTCTGGTCATACATCTCCATCTTTTCTTAAGCAGCTCCTGGAGCTCCATGACGGATTTCCTTGAATTTGGTTGAATCTCCTGTACAGGTAACTAGACTTGTTAAGTCTATCACTGGGAAGACGACATTGGCAATCGGTGATGGGGCTAATGATGTTGGAATGCTACAGGAGGCCGATATAGGTGTTGGAATCAGCGGTGTTGAAGGAATGCAGGTATTTTTACATGCTGCGATGATAGCCACCGTTAACCCTCGAAACTTTTCACCTCACATCCTTTGTGGACCCTGCTTACTGTTTCAATTCTCAGGCTGTCATGTCCAGCGATATTGCAATTGCCCAATTCAGATTCCTAGAACGCCTGCTTCTAGTGCATGGACACTGGTGTTACAGGAGAATCTCAACAATGGTATGCATTGCACTTACCAAGTTGATGTTACTTTACAGATATTCTTATGCGACGCCGTTCTCTATTTTTGGACTACAGATATGCTACTTCTTTTACAAGAATATCACGTTCGGCTTCTCCATCTTTTTGTTCGAGGCTTACACCACATTCTCGGCTCAGTCGGCATATAATGACTGGTTTCTGTCGCTTTTCAACGTTTTCTTCAGTTCTTTGCCGGTGATTGCCCTAGGCGTATTTGATCAGGATGTATCACCACGGTTTTGCTTCAAGGTAAAAAACTCTACTCGCTCCAATATATCTTCCTCTGGAAACAGCATAAGAAGCTCGCGCAACTGACCTACGCCATTTCCGGCTGCAGTTCCCAGTACTATACCAAGAAGGGGTTCAGAATGTCCTGTTTAGTTGGCGTAAGATTATTCTGTGGATGGCTAATGGTTTTATCAGTGCGATTATCATTTTCTTCTTCTGTGTCAAAGCCGTCGGAGAACAAGCATTCAGAAATGATGGCCAGGTCGCCGGATACGCAATCCTCGGTGGGACAATGTACACCTGTATCGTGTGGGTCGTAAATTTGCAGATGGCGCTGGCTGTCAGTTACTTCACCTTGATCCAACACGTACTGATCTGGGGATCGATTGTCACATGGTATCTGTTCCTCGTTATCTACGGCGCAATGTCGCCCAGCATATCTACCACGGCCTACATGGTCTTCGTGGAAACACTTGCGCCATCGCCCTCCTACTGGCTCGTGACATTGTTTGTGACTATTTCGGCGCTTGTTCCTTACTTCACGTTGTCAGCAATAAAAATGAATTTCTTCCCATCATGCCACGGTAAGATACAGTGGATAAGACACAAAGGGTTCTCAGAAGATGTCGAGTACAGCGATCTGGTGAGGCAGGGGTCCTTGCGGCCTACTACTGTCGGTCATATAGAGCGCTTGGCCGCCAAGAGTAGGTGCATACAGAACGGTCATCTTGGGAAGAGCTAGTGTAGAATACTACTATCACTGGTGTCTGTGGATTAACATATCAGTTTTGTATACCGTTCATATACATAGCAATAGTATACAATAGGATTCATGAACGAGTTATTCTTTTGGATAGCGGGATTGTGTACAAAGAAGAAATCTCTGACCCAGGCCTGTTATATTTCATCAATAGAAGGAAAAGAGGGGGAAGTCGCAGAAATCTATGTACTTGTGTTTACAGCAATATGGAGGCCATGTAATAAGGATGTGACCCAGAATTTCCCATCAGGGTAAAACCTTACATCAATGACATTTATGAATGATGGCATCACTCACAAAAAATACGAACAGGAGATAAAAGAATAGCAGAAATTGCGCTAATGAGCCGCGGAATTAACTCTGCAGTTAAAAAGACAGCTAATTACAAGAACCTGGAGCATTTGATAAGAACCTTCGGTTGATGGAGATGCCAGATGCTCCCGGCGTGAAGTTCATTACTTCTGTTTATTTTTCCTTCAAGACTGTGGAGCCGGACAGGCTGAAGAACTCCCCGCTGTACCCGTGACTACCGAATGCCATTCTTTGAAACAGCCTGATCTCTTCATCTTGCTGTGCGGAGTTATACACCTCGCTGTCTCCTAGTCTCATCCCGTTTGTCAAGTCTGCCGTCGCAAGAGTATCAAATGCTCTCACCACCTGGAGCATAGCTCTGGTGAGGAGGTAGAAAACCAAGAAAGGATTATTAAATTCAAGGTCTGCATTTAATACCTGCCCCATACGGGGTCTCTTGGCAGCAGAATGTCTAACACATGCTGCTGCAGCTTCGATCAATTGGAAAAGTTCGGGTTCAACATAGTTGCTTTCGAGCCTCGGGTCGACCAGGCCTCCACAGTCTTCATTTTCGAGAGCCTGACTAAGTAAAGGTCGAGCCTGAAACAGTTGGACCACAGTACAATCCAATTATTCAATCAGTTTCGACATTAGCGTCAATGGCCATCTCCAAGCACGCGTACTGTCTGAGGGAATTCCAATCAAAAGAGACAGGTGACAGCAGATTAGAACATACCCATTCTACCAAGCTCTCATCCCCCAAGGGTTGGGATTGATCAACAGGCTTCCTTCCGGTTATTAGCTCCAGGAGCACAACTCCGAAGGAGAAGACATCGGATTTCTCTGTCAACTTCCCGCTAGATGCATATTCAGGAGCCATATATCTGAACCATAATTTGATAGTTGAGTTTCAGTACACACATTATTTCTTTCCTCGCACAGAATAGGAAGAGCAAGTAGATATAGAAGTTGTGAATCAATGAGCAGCCTTGGAGATATAAGGAAATAATCTTCAAGCATTTTTAGTAGGATGGAGTTAACAGAACATACCCGAAAGTCCCCATTACACGAGTTGTAATATGTGTATTTGAATCAAGAGCCAACTTGGCGAGTCCAAAGTCCGATACCTGCAGACCAAATCTTCAAAGATCAACCACAAATAAGATTGAGGATGATGATTACTTTACTCGTATTCATCATGGTGAATGGAACTGACACGAGCTTCAAAATTGTTGTCTAGAAGGATATTCGATGACTTGATGTCCCTATGTATGATCCGAGGATGACCTGATGCAATGACCACGTAATAAGCTTGAGAAAGAAAATGTTTGAATGGAGATAAGAGATTTGAGCAAACATATGATGATTAGCCTTTGGAGTCGAGCAAAAAGGGTCTTCACAAGAAAAATTCAAATCACTAATACTCACAGCCTTCATGAAGATAAGCCAATCCGCGAGCAGCACCTGCAGCAACCTTGACACGTGTAGCCCAGTCCAAAGTAGGCCTATCTTTCCCTGTGGAATGCGAAATCGGAGCAATACGATAAGTAAACCAGTAAAAAGCTCCAAATCTTTTGTCTGCATAGTGCCTTTTTCAACTCATTTACCATGAAGGTGGAAGTACAGTGTGTTATTAGGCACATAATCATAAACGAGCAGCCTTTGATTCTCAGCAATGCAGTATCCTACCAATGACACCAAGTGACGATGATGTATTCGACTAATAATCTCAACCTCGGCCTTGAATTCACGATCCCCTTGCCCGCTACCGATTTTCAACTGCTTAACAGCAATTTCTTTACCATCTGGGAGGTACCCTTTGTACACTGAACCAAATCCACCTTCACCCAAAAGGTTCTCATCTGCAAACCCATTTGTTGCCAATACTAGCTCCTCATATGTAAACCATGGCCTTGAATTTCTGATTGCACCCGGTGCCCTTGGCGAGAAACCAACATCACCTCCAGAACTGCTTCCCATCTGGGGTGCTGAAGATTGGGTCTTCAAGATCCATGAATCTACAAACAATTCGAAAAAAAAGACTTGATCAGCTCCCGACTCTAGTATTTCCAAGATTGTTATACCATTAACACAAGAAACGCCTGCCTATCCATTTCAAGCATCATCATATGAATGAACTTCAAAATTTCCAGTGAATCTCAAGACTCAGTGATCACGTGAACAAATCACCATGTAAATGATTTATCACATAAGCAGGATACCCGGACCTAGATCGCAGACTGTCAGTCTTCCTAGACCTCTAGTTGAGACGCAAAGGAGCAGATTCAGGTTAAGAAACTAACCATTCTATGATGAAAAGCAATCTCACCCAAAAAGCAAATTTAAGGGGTGCAATGGAAGTACCTGACGTAGGGGATGAGCTGAACGGGGATGGCACTACGTAAACACCATTAAGTCCAGCTATCGCCTTCTTTCGCTTCTTAAAACACCAGGCAGAAAAAACAACGAGGCTCAGAAGTACGATGGATACGGCTACACCGATGACTACTGCAGCTTCAGTGCCAATTCCTGACCCTGTCTGGCTGGACGAATTTGCGCCTAAAGTTGAATTGACATCACCACTGCTTCCAGGAGGAGTTAGGGTGGGAGAAGATGGTGGAGAGAGAATTGGGGGAGGCGGTGCCAACAATGATCTCGGGGGAGTATTTGCTGGTGAAGTAGGAGATCCTGGGGGTGAAGGTGTAAGCTCAGGAGGAGGAGATAAAATCGGGGGTGAATCAGTGGGAGGGTCAGATGAAGGGGGCGAAGGCGGAGTTTTTGGAGGCTTCGAGACAGGAGGTGGAGATGGAGGTGGAGGCGAAGCTTGAGGGGTCACAGGCACTTCGGCTGGAGGTGGTGGTGCGTTTGTGGGTGGATCGGATGCAGGCGGTGAAGGCGGGGGAGGTGCATTCAAAGACGACTTGGGAGGCGGTGGAGCCGAGCTTACTGGAGATGGAGGTGGCGATGTTGTAGCAGGTGAACTAGGAGGTTTCGATGCTGGCTGTGGTGGAGAAGCTGCAGGGGGTTTAGCTGATGGAGGTGGAGGGGAAGACTCGGGCGGTACTGTTGATGGTGGGGGAGGCGAGCTTACAGGCGGTGGAGGTGTAGGTGGAGGTGAAGCCGAGGGTGCAGGAGGAGGAGTGGCCGGAGGCGTCAAACTAGAAGATGCAGGAGGAGGAGAAGCTTCAACGGCAGGAGACGGTGGAGACGACGGAGGAGGAACAGCCGCAGCCGGAGCAGAAGACTGAAGCACCGGCGAGGAAGGAGGAGGCGTCGTTGTTGCCGTGGCAGAGGAATCAGGGGGATTCGAGGTACGCAGGGCGGTCGTCGGCGGGGCAGCAGAAGCCAAGGGCGCCACAGCCGCACTCGCCGGTGGTGGCACAGAATTGACCGGCAAAGAACTCGGGGAAGGCGAGGCAGCGGCCATATTCAGAGATCAACTCATCAAACAGGAACACCAACATGGACAGAAGAATCAAACCAATGACGGAAACAGTGGAAGCCACCCTCCTCATTCCCCATAATTCCTTTTTGGGGGGGGGAACAAGGCAGAAAACCAACCCTTTAAACCCAAAACTCTCAGGGGACACAGCAGAAGGCCAACAAATCGAAACGCCCAAAGATCACAACTTCACGAGGAAATCAGTAGTAATGAGCCAAACCCAGAATCCCAAGACAATGCAGATCAATCACAAAACTAACAACCTCACTAGCGCCATCCCACCCCATATCACCAACACCCACCAATCAAATCATGCCAACAAAAGTTTACTTGCAGTTCCCGTATATTCGAAACGTGGTGTTCCGAAATGGGGTTTAGAAACTTGTGATGGATCTTTCTTCCATTCCGTCATTGTCATCCCCACTTCAATTCCCCCTATCAAGTTGAGAAAATAATTCAGAATTTTTTCTCCTCCTTTTTTGTGACTTTCATTTCTCACGTGTTAAGTTATTATTAGTATTCTCTTATATATAAATATAATTTTGGTTTGTGATCTTACTAGAAATATTAAATCGCGTAATTGAGCACTCCATTTTGTATAGACGATGATTTCGTTCGGGCATTAGAGGATTGTTGCTCAACGTTAGTACGGTGAAAATATTTACGAAACATGTAGCTAAACATAAAATTTATGGACTAATGTCACAAATTCAGAGTTATTTAAAAACTAAATTCTGAATTAAAAACTCAAAATAAGTGATATTACTTATGAATTATAAATTAAATCTATTTTGTAAATTATTTTACCGATTAAACCAAACTATCGAAATTGCCATTTATGTAAATTTAAAAATTCAAAACAGGTCATTTGAGAATAATATACAATGAAATATTCAAATGATTTCTAGAATAATATACAATGAAATATATTCAAATGATTGATTTTTTCTTTGTCTCCCGATCTCTGCCCTGCCCTGTCCACTTGGTAAGGAAAATGACTGTTTTTCACTCACAAAGTCTTAAAAGGGGTATTTAATTGGGGGAGGGTGTAAATATCATGTCAGCATCATTCAAGACCTTATATCTCCCACTGCATTGATTTCTTATTGATTCAATACTAAAGACAAAAGGCTCAATAAGGGACGAACGTTTACCAAGTTATTCATGTCATTTGCAAGCCAAGAGAAGATGTCTGAAAGCGAGGAGGTAGTCGAAATGTCGTGTGATGTAGGAGGGGGGGGGGGTGTTTGTTCTATTGTAACGAAGTGGAGAAAAAATATTGCGAAATGAGGTAAGACCGTTTCGAAATTCTGAAAATGAAATGAGACTTTGAAATTGGACTTATAAAATTCGACTTTCAAACGACACATAAAGGAAATTAAACTTTATAAATCCGACTTCACTTTTTTATTTATTGTTTTTAGAAATCGGACTTATAAATTCATATTTACTTGTCTTTTGAAAATTGGCTTTATTAGTTCAATTTCGATAAATTACTTTTAAAATTTTGAAATTATATACAATATTTCGCAAATTTTCGATTACGAACAAAACTCAAGATAGGGAGGGATGCTTTTCTTCAGAAACTGACGACTGAAATCGACAAAGGTTGTGGGTGTCCATGCCATGCCAGGCCATTGCATTGAGGATGGTGGTGGTTTTTGTGGGTCTATCAGTTGTCGGTGCCATGTTCTTGATTTAGTTTTCTCCACGCCACGTGACTGAGGCAACTTGATATTACATTACATACAAAAAGGACGAGCTCCATTTCCAAGTCCGAGTTTTCTGTCTCGCGGTCGCCGGAGGAAGGCCCATGAAGGCGCGTGATATGAAGAGGAAGAGGTAGCAATGACCGAATCAGCAACGGGGGGGACAGATCTTCTGGAAAGTCAAAAGTCTACGGTGAAAGAGATCTGATTTCCTTTTTCTGCATTCAGAAGATGACTGCCCAAGGCATTGACCAACCATGGCCTCATCATCTTCCAAGCTTTCACTAACTAAAATGGCGTTAGGGGCATGCGTTGGTTGGCGGTCATGTCGGCATTCCATCGTCGCAAGCCCGTGTAGTCATGCTAGCAGTTCGCCTTACAACGGCACGCGAATTCGTTTCAACGATGCAGGGCGAGCTCCGATGATCAGCCGGCTATCTTTTTTTTTAAAAGGCAAATAGAATCCATAACAAAATCCCAGAAGAGAGCTATTCTTCTTACTTACAAATTTTCAGTTTAGAAAAGAAGTACTGAGGAGATTTGCTTTCCTACCTAGCCAAATGGTTGCAGCCATATCAGCATTAAGATGATTTTTGTTATGAACAGGCAACATTACTTCAGCTGATGCATAAAAGGTAAGTTTCTCCCATATATCACACTAAAAATTGCTAACATAAAAATGAAAAAAAATTTAACGCACGCCCATATCCGCAGGCTGTCAATTTATTTTGATAACAGCATAACATGGCGAATTGTTAAATCCCTGGGAACTAAGATGCTGGAAGTAGACAGGGAAGTATTTTTTGCCCACATCAATTGTTTACAGAGAACATGCAAAAACAAAGACCGGAAACCCAACAGTAAACATCAATTGTTTACAGATAACATCATCACCACCCGATTGCATAAGCAATTCCAATTAAAACAGGAGATCTCTCCATCCTTCAAATTCGATTGGAGGAGTCATTGAGATTGCTCCCCATACCAATGGTTGAACCGGACGGAGAACGTCTTGTTCTGCGGGAAGGGTAGTTGGTAGATGCGGGTGTCCTCGCACGACCCGAAACAGCAAGTGTTCACAGCCTTGTCGTCCTGAATGACGAGATAACCGGAGATGGGGCCTTCGGGTGGCCGTAGACAGGGCATGGCGGGGGAATCTCCGGAAGTGGGATGACGGCCGTGTCGCCTACATATCTGGGGCATAATTCTATAATATCCTTGCCTGATTACGAGGTTAAATATATATAAACATGTGTTAATTAGAAATAACTTTTTTTTTAGGAAAAAAAAAGAAGTCACAAAAAACTAGAAATTAAAAAGTCCTTAAAAGGAATTTCCTCTCGGACAAAGTCGAGCTCATGGAGTTCAAAGATATCTACTCTATTTCGTGAAATTTTTTCTACTAACCGAAACATGTTTTATAGCATTACATCCCGTAGGTTAGGCAAACATTTAATACAGCCCCAAAAACTTGTATATTCATAGTTCCCTTCGGACAACGCTCACGGCATGCCCAGTGTGAATTTGGCAGCTCGCTGTCGAGCTCGAGCTTGAGCTCGAGCTTTTAAAGATCGGTAAGTCATTCGGCCCAATGGGCCTTGAGTCCTTCCCCCTCTGTTACGCTAACAGCACGACAGGCATTTCTCGGCCGCAGGTTGTCGTCGCGTAAGCGAGAGAGTTAACCCCCCCCCCCCCCCCCCCCCGCGGCCCCCGACGAGCGGCGGCGCTGGCGCCTGACCCCTATCCCACTGCTCACCGTAGGTAATCGCTCCCGATTCTTGTTGAGGAGGCTGTTGTAGCGACGACTGTGTCGTGCTATTGATTTATTAGGGTTTCGGATTGATACTGGGGGTTCTTGTGATTTACTTGCGTTTTCGGGTTGCAGAGTGCTTCCAGAGTTCTGTTTCTGCGTTTTGTTTATTGGAATTGAAAAATTTCTAGATGTGTTCTGGTCACTTGAAGTCATGTCACGACAGGTATTTGGAGGAAGAGTTCTGATATGTTGAATTCTCTGATTTCGGGTGGTTTCAGACTCCAAAAAGCTATAGATTTTGACTGTGTCTATCGTAGGTTACAGATAACATGAGTCTAGGGAATTTCATTTGATTCATTTTTCTTTTCCCATTTGGTGACTTCCCTTGTCTTGCTGCTGTGCGTTTATCAGTCTAATTAGGGTTGATAGATAGACGGGGTCGTATCTTGGGTGGATATTGAACCTTGAGTTTTTCGTTTGATAGGATAAATTTAAAAAAGTAGCATGCGGTCCTTTCTTTTCTTTTTTCCTTGCTGCAAAGTAGTGTCTATGTTTTCAGCTTCATCTTATCCTGTTAATGGAGTGATTTCACCTACCGGAGAATCAATCAGCATATAACATTTACTCTTTTTGTTATGTGATTCCATTACAATAATTAATTGGCGATTTCAGGCTCTAGCAAGAGTCTGATCTAGAAGATTAGAGCCACCTGAAGCTGCTTGAGTAGTTCCAACAGTGGATTGGGTTGGGTTTAATTAAGACATGAAAATATCGTTCCAGCTTATGCTTTTTCTTTTTTTTCCTTCTCTGTTTTTTTTTTTAAATCCAACCACAGATAGTTTCCAATTTCTTGGCTCTGATGGACTTGGTTAAACCCTTGTCTCTGAGTTGCTTCTATTATTATTGATCATCTGGGAGATTTTGTTCATGTGTAAATAATCTGAAATTTTTAATAGAAGGCTGGTTTATTAAATGCAGATACTGCAGTCATCCGAGATGTGCAGTTGATTATCAGATAGAGGAAGCTCTCAAAACAATTGTTTCTCCTCTTCGAAGTGGTATTCAGCAAAATGTTGCAGAGAAACGTGACTTCTGTGGGGAATACTATGAGAAGGGTACTAGGTTCAAACGGTGAAAACATATTTAGCAAAAGGTATAGCAGCTTGATCCCAATGGTGATAGAGCACTCTTCAAGAGGAGAGAGGGCTTATGACATATTTTCGAGGCTACTAAAGGAGAGAATCGTATGTATTAATGGTCCTATCACAGACGACACTGCTCATGTAGTGGTTGCTCAGCTACTCTTCCTGGAGTCAGAGAACCCTTCCAAGCCTATCCACATGTATCTCAACTCCCCAGGCGGTGCCGTCACAGCAGGTCATTCCTTTCGTCAGTTGTTTTATCCATAATCATCTAGCTTGCTGATAGACTCCATGTATACTCTTGACTTGATTGGAGCATCTGTTTTTTTGGGTCTTTTTTGAAGGTATAGCCGGATGATTAGTTTTGTAAAATGTGGAAAAGATTTCCAGTGGATGAGTTTGTTCTCCCTTCTTGATGCATTTTTGTGGATGGTTGACGTATCTAATTCTCGAGAGATTCTGAAAATGATGCAGGTCTTGCGATATACGACACTATGCAGTACATCCGATCTCCGATCAATACTATATGCTTGGGGCAAGCAGCATCGATGGCTTCACTCCTCCTGGCTTCAGGTGCGAAGGGGGAGAGACGTTCCCTGCCAAACGCAACCATCATGATACATCAACCATCGGGTGGGTACAGTGGGCAGGCAAAGGACATGACGATTCACACGAAGCAGATAATTCGAGTGTGGGACTCGCTGAATGAATTATACGCCAAGCACACGGGACAATCGGTTGAGATCATTCAGAAGAACATGGACAGGGATTACTTCATGACGCCAGGGGAAGCAAAGGAGTTTGGCATCATCGACGAGGTGATAGACCAGAGGCCCATGGCTTTGGTTTCGGATGCCGTCAACCCGGTGGGCAAAGAGAAAGGCTCTAGTTAGCCAGGGCATTGCGGGATTTTTTTAATTGTGGACTTAAATCTTAAGGATGGCGATTCGCTCATCTTTTTTTCTGGATCTGTCTCCGAGATAGAAACGATTCCGAAGTCTTGTCAAATTGGAAGGGTTTTGTGATGCAGCAGGGTTTTGTTCTTTTGCTTTGGGGTTAGCATGAATTGGATCAGATGAGGATAGGGTGGTGCTCTTTTCTTTCCATCAAGATGTGGTCTAATAGCTCTTATCTTGGAAATTTCCTGCTCCAGTTGTGGCTGTAGTTTAGCAGAATCATATTCCATGTGTTTTTTTTTTTTTTTTTTTTTTGCTTTGCTTAACAATCCATACCTGAAAATTTACATGGGATTGTAAATTTCTTTGATTGACAAAAAGAATGGTGGGGAGATGGAAACCACTTGCCCCTTTCAAATCACAAGTCCCTCTCCTCTTTCTTCCTTTCTTTCTTTATTTGTCTAACCTGCCCCCTCCTCCTCTTTTTGCTTTTCCTACTTTTTTGACTGGCTTTTCTTCCGAAAGAGCTCCTCCCTCCTCCACCATCGTTTGCGTTTTACTACTTCCCCCCCGGTTTTCTCTTCCGAGGGATGCAGTTTTTTTTTTTATATAGTTCTACTATGGATGTGCATACATTTACTGTTGTGTGTTTATAGCAAGCACCACAGGAAAGAATAGATAGGTAAGAAAATGTTGGTGTTGGTTTTCATTAGCTGGGGGATGGACGTCTAATTAAGGCTTGTGTGTACTCCATCTCAACCCAACAACCACATGCTCTCTTTCTATTGCATGGAATCCACACACACACTTGGAATGCCAACTGTTTATTTGTTGCCGTTAATCGTAAGAGACTAAAATTACTAGAAATTCATGTTGTGGAGTGACCCCGTTAATCATGAGACTGACAAAGAATATATATATATAAAAAAAAAACATGTACTCTGTAGTGTGGGGGGAGGCAGACAATGATTTTGGTCAACTATCCCCATCTGGGACACGGACGATGATCGGCCATGAGGAAGATTTGTAAGTAGTCTTTGACCAAAAGTTCTCCATTTATTATCATCATTACTATTTTACAGCCTTTGAGATAATGTAATAAGATGAGGGGAGGAGAAGGACAAAGAAAAAGGGAACAGCGGGGGGATGCATGTGTTAGTGATCCTTTTTTTTTCTTTTAATCTGATGTAATGGATATCTGAAGATGTGGACGTTTCACCTAATTTCAAAAACGTTAAACCACACACTACCAAAGAAGAAGAAGAAGAAGAAAACACCATGGATGGACAACACTCGGGTGCCGGGGAGGGGGGGACAAGGAAATAATAAGAGAGAGAGAGAGAGGATGTTTTTTAGTTTTGCAGAGGAAATGAAATGGCATGCACAAAAGAACGCCTATCAAATGTCGCATTTTTAGCACCCATAATAAATACCCTCTGTTATGTAGACGACGTCGTCCCCAACGCAACATCTCAAATCAAAGCCAGCGTAAAAAGATTGGCAACGCCATTTGCACGATTGAGAGAATAATAATATTATTATCCCCCCCCCCCCCCCCCCCCATTTACCACCATCACCAAAAGCTTTTGTCTTGCTACAAGATTTTTTGTCCAACTTTATCGGTTTTGTTATTTTCGCACATATTCCCCCTTTTCCTACCATCAATCAAAACACACTAATCTATTCTCTCTGATAATTTCTAAATTTGAAAATCCATAATATCCTTATTTAAATGCCTTCCTAATTTCTAAGGATAATATCAATTTATTCCAGGAAAAAATCCCTCCCTAATTTTCTCCAAATTTTTCAATACAACACCAACATTATTACTACCCAAATTGATTTGCATAGCAAGAGCAACCCTTAATAACACCTGATCATGATCATGAGAGGGGTAAAGAACCAAAAAAACATGGGAAGCAAAAGGAGAGTCGTGCGTTGTTTGCACCGGGGGCCGCTTTTCCTTACGGCTCTGATCCCCTGCTCTGCAGTCGTACCCCACTTCCACTGAACTCCACCATCCCCTTCTCTCTCGGTGTTTCCCCTTCCTCTTTCTGTTTACCTGATTCTCATATTTTTCCCATACCTGCTCTCTGCCCTGCCCCTTCCTTTGATACTTACTACCTCCTCTGTTCATCCCTTTCTTACCTCCTCCTCGTACTTTACCCATGGGTGTAATACCATCTTCCCCTTCTTCTTCTTCTTCTTGGGATGTGTTTTTTGCTGTTGTGTTGCTTGGCCTGCTGGGGAGTCGTGTTTCCGGATCGCTTTCTCCTAAAGGCGTCAACTTTGAAGGTGAGGTCTTTTGGTTCCAAAGTGCTTCCCGATTCGTTTCGTAATCCTGGTTGCCGGGCGATGGAGAGCGTCGTGTTTAAGTTCCTTTTACGTTTGCTTTTTGTTCCGGTGAAGTGCAAGCTTTGATTAGCATGAGGAATTCGCTGGTGGATCCTCATGGGGTGCTGCATAACTGGGACGAGAACTCCGTCGATCCTTGCAGCTGGACAATGATCACCTGCTCCCCTGTCGACGGCCTCGTCATTGGACTGTAAGGATGAACGCGTAACGTGATTGATTCCCTGATGAGGACGACCAGAGGAATAATTGTCACCCTGTGTTTGTTGTTGATAGTGGCCCGGGCCAGAACCTGTCTGGGAAGCTTTCGCCGAGCATCGGGAACCTGACGAACCTTGAGATCGTGTACGCAGAAGGAACATCTTGCTTTCTCGCTTGCTTTTCTGAATAGCCTTTGGAAGTGTAAGACTTCTTACTTGGTCCTTGCAGGATCCTGCAGAAGAACAGAATCTCGGGGTCGTTACCACCCGAGATCGGGAGGCTCTGGAAGCTTCAGAAGCTCGACCTCTCGGATAACTTGTTGACTGGAGAAATCCCCAGTGAGGTTTCCCGTCTTAAGAATCTCCAGTACCTGTGGGTGATGAGAATCCGAAATCTGAAATTTCCGAAACGTTCTGCAAGTTATTGACTACTATTTCCTAATCACGTGCTTCTCGGCATCAACGTTCTCGCAGGAGGCTTAACGACAACAATTTATCAGGCACAATTCCTCCCTCCTTCGTCGGCATGACTCAGCTCACCTTCCTGTTAGTGCCCGAGTACAATTCATTTCGACTTACTTGGACACCGCAACTTTTAGCAACCAAACATTATTTGTCCGTGTCAATTTGCAGGGACTTGTCTCGCAACAATTTGAGTGGACCGGTTCCGGAACTCCCTGTAAAAGCATTCAAGTAAGCAAAAGTTCAGGGCTCGTTGTCGTGATGAGAGATTTCTTAGAAAGAAGCAAGCCCTCCTTAGTAATCGCATCTTTTTTAAACATATTTCTACATGTACAGTATCGTAGGCAATCCACAGATATGTGCCACCGGACAGGAGAAAGAGTGTTACGCGAAGATACCAACAGCAGCCACTTTCCCACTAAGCAACGCAGAATGTAAACTTCTCTCACATTTATACCACGTTCATTTCGGAGTTGAGATGGTCCTGATGAGAATTTTGGCATAGATGGACAGATCGGCGGGACACATAAGAGCCACCAGCTAGCCTTGGTCCTCGGTTCAAGCCTGAGCTGCTTCGGCCTGCTTGTGATTGGACTTGGGCTGCTTCTCTGGTGGCGGCAGAGGCGCAACCAACAAATCTCCTTCGAAGTCAATGGTTCAGTCATCGCTTGAGCTTGCAACCTGAATGAGCATGACCGAGAGGACTTTGCCATGATTCTATCTGTTTTTACTTGCCAGATCAACATCGCGATGAGATTTGCCTTGGTAACTTGAAGAAGTTTCACTTCAGAGAACTCCAGCATGGAACGAAAAATTTCAGCAGCAAGAACGTGATTGGGAAGGGCGGGTCGGGGAGTGTCTACAAAGGGTGCCTGAGGGATGGAACCATCGTTGCCATCAAGAGACTCAGGCCTGCTGATGCCATTGGCGGCGAGACCCAGTTCCAAACGGAACTAGAGATGATAAGCCTCGCAGTCCACCGCAACCTACTACGACTTCATGGGTTCTGTACAACCGCCACAGAGAGACTCCTTGTCTACCCTTACATGCCCAATGGGAGTGTGGCTTCCCGTCTCAAAGGTAATTCGTTTAGACATGTTTGCAGTAACTGCCGCTGGAAAATTGTTGAGTTTTTCAATTTCTGGGTCTTGACAGCAAAACCGACTTTGGATTGGAGCACGAGAAGGAGGATCGCTCTTGGGGCGGCTCGAGGATTGTTGTACTTACACGAGCAATGTGACCCCAAGATAATACACAGAGATGTCAAGGCCGCAAACATACTATTAGATGAGTATTGTGAAGCCGTGGTCGGAGATCTTGGATTGGCGAAGTTGCTGGACCATGAAGAATCACATGTCACCACTGCCGTAAGGGGCACAGCAGGACATATAGCCCCGGAATATCTCTCCACAGGGCAGTCCTCCGAGAAAACAGATGTGTTCGGCTTCGGGATCCTCCTTCTCGAACTGATTTCGGGTCAACGTGCACTCGAGTTCGGAAAAGCAGCGAACCAGAGAGGAGCTGTCCTCGATTGGGTCAGCGAGCCATATCACCGGTCTTACCTGTACATCATCCGTCGCCTGTGGCTATAAATAGCTCAATTCGTGGCTTTCAAAAATGCAGGTGAGGAAGATACACCAAGAGAAGAAGCTCGAACTCTTAGTCGACAAGGACCTGCAGAACAACTACGATCACATCGAACTAGAGGAAATGGTCCAGGTGTCCCTTCTATGCACGCAATATCTACCCGGTTGCAGGCCCAAGATGTCGGAAGTCATCCGCATGCTCGAAGGAGATGGCCTCGCGGAGAAATGGGAAGCCTCTCCACGAGCCAACGTGACAAGGTGCAGAGAAAGTGAGTTGGTGTGCGTGGAACGCTATTCCGATCTGTCTGACGACTCCTCTCTGCTCATCCAAGCCATGGAGCTTTCTGGACCAAGATGATGAATCTTCCAAATTCTAGAGACTGGCTATGTTTGTGTTTTTGATATAATGTTTACTTATGATGAAACGAAACCAAGTGTCAAACAATACATTCGTAAAATAGTTGCTCAATATTTTATTGTAATTCCTTAATTAATTTGTTAACTAATTAACTTGTACTTAACCATCAGTATGTATGATGTATTATCCCAAGCGATGATGTATATTTTCTCTTTTACTTGAACTTCCACCTAAATTTCGTTTTCTTTCATTTAGTGTTTGATCTTGTGAAGCATTTAAGAGCCAGGATAAGACATTAGAAGACGGTATTCTTTATGCGTTAGGTGTATAAACATCCTAGCAGCTACAGAAGGTGTTGTTAATGGTGAAGCCGAACCACTGTTAAAACAAATTGTATGCAAGGGAATAGGCCAAAGTGTTGAGGTTCAAAAGTTCTTGGAGCAAGCAGGACACAAGGTGGAAACATTCCGATACAGCTATGACGAAGGACTGAGATAATGTACAGAGACATTAACGTCAATAAAAGTTAGTCACAGTACAATGGACACGGCTTTACAGAGGAGACACAATGTTCTTACAAAAATTTAACATTACTACCAGATATACTCGCTATTATTTACACTAGCATAAAGCAATTTCGGTGCGGGTGGAATTTGTGTATTTTGATAGCATAGTTGCTTGCCTAATACCGATTTGTTTCATGATAGAAATAAGTTAAGATCAATTGATTTACCAACAAGCCTCAGCTTTCTGAATACTAGAACTACACTTTATATTTAGAAAACTTATTTGTTGAAGTAGTTTCATGGGAATACAAATGGTAGGAAGTTCGACATAGGTGTAGTTGCACATAAAAAAACTAAAATATAAAATATACGGTGCTTTAATTAAAGATAATGTAGGACAACTAAAATAAGAATTTATATAGAAAAGAAAATTTAAATTTTTAATAAAAATTCAGTGTAATGATAATTTATGGAACCTATTTAATTTATTATAAAATTTTAATCGTAATTCATTTTTTATTTTTTTAAAATTATAACTTTTTATAATTAATTAATTAAACTATTTTTCTAATTTATTTACTGATTTTATAAACTTTTTAATTATTATTTGATGATTGGTATCAGATATAATTTTTAATATTAAAAGATAAATATTTTTTTTTTAATATTGGTATCAAATTTATATTAAAAAATATTTTTAAAGTAGTTCTGTTAATATTATTTTAAAATATTCATTCATCTCGTACTTTAAAAATAAATAAATAAATAAATCATATCCTTCATTTACATGTCGTTATTTTTTAGTTTGATTGTTTTCGGATTAATAGCCAATGAAATCAGAAAGTAAATTGACGATCACCTAATTTTTGTTGATGACACAACGGGGTAAAATGGAAAGCATGTAGCCACAACAAGTAACTAATCATGTCTTGTGCAAAGAGAAAAAAGTAAATTCAAAATTGCTCTTATGAATAAAAAAGTAAGTAACATATTATGTTAAAGATGCAAAGGAAAGCTCGAAATCTGGCTCCTTCTAACCTATTAATTCGATTCATAAAAAATATCATGTTGAAATTGATGAATAATGGCTTTACGAAGTATTTATGCAGATAATATTTGTAAAAAAAGGTATACGGTTAAATTATATAATTAAATGCAATTACTATATTCCAATGAATTGATTAGATGGAAAATATATTGTATACTAATAATTCATTATATAAAATTTCCTACAAAACTTCTACATGTTTAACTTAGTCCTTCACATCACGAATTGGTACATGTCAAAGCAAAAAAATAACCGATAAAAAATTAGAATTAAATGAAAAAAAATTGACATTTAAGAAAAAAAGAAAGAAATTTTATTGTGAATCCTGTAAGTAACGTACATAATAACCATGCCCTTAATCTTTCGAGCACTTACAAATATAATCCTAAACAATAACTTGACCTTATATGCGATGCCACCACACTCAGCTAAACTCTGATTATGCTAGTATGAATTCTGGCATAACTTGTAACTTTTTCGCCACACATATTCGAATTCTGGTCCATTTCACCACTGAATGACATGATTTTTTTATCTGTATTTTAGTTCTTGTTCTCTTTTGGCTTATCGCTCTGCTTTCTATTGCTTCCGTGATCACCCACGTTTTATGTTATGGGAATTCATTGAGGAGATTAGTGCTTGGGCAACTAACTCCATGCTGAACTCTCAGACTTGACCTAGTACCATAAACATTAGGAAGTGATAGTTTAGTTTATATAATTACCAAGCCAGTTAGAATATTCTTAATTTACAATCCAAAACTTTTGCCCAGAAAATAAAAGAAAGCAAAATTAGTGACATTTCATAATACACTTTATCGTCGTCGAAGATAGTTGATGATGAGACATTGTTGGTTTGTATCGATTTCAGGACTACTTCTCGCTGACCGAGATTTGTATCGATGTAAAAGGTTTTTCTTTTTAATATTACAAATGGTTTTCCTCGTGAGGTCGTCTAATAATAATAAATAAATATCCCCAACGCATCAAAAGGACTAATAAAAAAAAAACAAAAAGTAGTAAGAGATTACTACTAAGCCCAAAAAAATTGACTAAGCATAAACTTAGAAAAGTTTGTTAAAATGTATTATTAATACATTAATTATAAGTGAATGTAAAATTTTGATTAGCATAACAAAATATTACGCCAACACTTAATTAGAGGTCTTATTTGTAATTGTTCAAGAAATGCTGAGAATTATAATTAATTTGATTTAAATTTATGAAGGGAAAAATATCAAGTCATTATATTTTACACGATGCCGAAATTTACATAACTCAAATAAATATCCCTAAACACTATATCAGACTTTGCAAGACTTAGTCCCGATTTGATATCCAACAGAATCACGGCTGAAAAAGTCGAGTGTCAACGGGGTTCGGCTTGTCACGGGCTCTCGTTGGGAGGAAGGGTAATACGTGTACGGCAGATGATGGAGTCGACTTTCTGTTTGAAGAAGTCTATGACCGCAAACTTGACAGAGAGGTTGGTGGCATGACGAACAGCAAGCGTAGCCAGTGGGAGAAGAATCATCTGTTTCGACCTGTTTAAAACAAATAAAAGTCAGAAAAGAAAACATACTTTGACTGATATATCATCTAATCAGCTAAAATATCCTCTTCATGTGCTTTCGAAGAAAAAAGAAAAGAAAACACTCAGCTTACATCAAAGATGGTCGGATTACGCTTTATTTTCAGAGTAGTATTATCCATGTGGTTATAATACTTCTAGGAGTGGCTAGAAATCTGGTTTGGTGTCGCTTGAGATCTCCTTCCACTGTCCTTCTCCCAGATATTTTAGTCCCCCTTCAAAAAGTTCAAGTGCTCCTCAAAGAAAACAACATCAAATTGGTGTTTCTAATGGCTCAATGGAATCGTCGTGAGTAACTTTCGGAACCAAATAAAAGTTTCCTCCTTCCAATTTGAACGTGCCGTATCAAGTAAAGTTTAAGCAATATTCGATGAAACTTCGACAATGAAACAAAAAAAAAAGTTTGGAAAGACAAGTTAAGATCACCCCTTGTTCATTAGAACTCTGTTGTTTCCTTGAGTTGAAGACGACCCATCATCATCTGTCTATTCTGATTCTCCGATGACATCCTCGGATGGATAAGATGACAACATCTCTTTTTGTTCTTTAATTATGATGTCAATGATTGTCTTTAAACCTTGTTGTTGTCCCAAAAAGGATGAATCAGATATCATTAAAAGACATCAAATGGCTGCATTCCGACTCCATATCTTATTACAAATCTAATTTGTGTTTTTATTTTCAAAGAATTAATCGATGGAAAAGATTTCCCCTCAGGGCAAAACTGATGCGGCCAACTCGACTTGACCTCCTTCCTGAAGTCGACTTGAGTCGGGCGACTTCTACTCGCCAGCACCCAAGTCGATCGACTTGTCTGGCAATCGACTTGGTCTTGAAGCCCATTTTCTTGAAGACGAAGAGTCACGAAATCCATCTTCCTTTTTGATTCATTGCATGGTGCATTCAGACTTTATGATTGTTTTCTTTTAATGTGGGTTCTTTTAATAGGGGTTCTGGGGAAATGTTTCTAGACTTAATGAGGGTGCTGGGTTCATCCCCTCATGGTCTATATAAAGGAGTCCTTTGGCATTCGAATGTAAGACATTTTTTTTTTAAAAAAGAAAACTTTTGAGATTCCTCTCGTTTACCTTTGAACTCTGATTTGAGTTCGTTGTCCCGTTCAACCGTGTGTTTGTCGGGCAGTCCGATCAGCGCTCGCTGCGTCAGTTGGTATCAGAGCTTGGGATTGCCCGAGGCTGTTCAATGGCGGACGAGTCAGCTAACCATTATCCAAACGCCGTTGGGCGGGAGGAAGATAGATGGCAAGCGATGGATCAGCGTGTTGGACGGATGGAAACTCGCTTGGACCAGATCTTGCTACGACTAGAAGCCCTTGGTTTGCCTAGGGAACAGAATGCTGAAGCGGAAGAGCGTCCAACGAGAGTCGCTCCTCGCATCCCTCCACGAATTCCCCCTGGTCGAATTCATGTTCCACGACGGATGCAACGCGTCCATGAATCTGACGATGAGGAAGATGAAGCGGAGGATTACTTTCATGGAAACCGACGTCAACCTCAGGTGCGCGACGAGTTTAGACTCAAAGTTGACGTCCCGGTTTTCGATGGTGGTCTTAGTATTGAGGACTTCCTTGACTGGTTGTCGGAAGTCGAACGGTTTCTTGAGTATACTGAAGTTCCTGAAGAGAAACAAGTGAAGTTAGTAGCATATCGGCTCAAAGGAGGAGCAGCAGCTTGGTGGGATCGGCTGCAAGAAAATAGAACACTTGAAGGACGTGCGGCCGTTCGTACTTGGAGGAGGATGAAACAACTATTGAAGGGTCGTTTTCTCCCTCCAGATTATGAGCAGTATCTATTCATGCAATACCAGAGGTGTCAACAAGGAAATCGGTCCGTTCACACGTACACGGGTGAATTTCTTCGCCTCGCCGAACGGAATTCTCTGACTGAAACCAAGGGGCAGCAGGTTGCGCGCTACTTAGAGGGATTAACCCCATCTATCCGAAATCGGATTGGAGTTCAAATGATCACCACAATTGATGAAGCACGGAGTTTAGCGTTAAAGGCTGAGCTGCTACAACTTGATCGTGGAAGTTACTATCGGAAGGGAAGTGAAGATTCCTTCAAAGGAGAGAAGTTGAAGGCAGTACAAAGGGAGTCGTCTAGTATGCCGAGCAGGAGTTCGATTGAAAGGTCGGAAGGTAGGAAGAACGTGCCTACGACTGAATTCAAGAGAGGTCCTAGCACATCCTCCAAAGTGCAGTCGATTAAATGTTTCAAATGCAATGAGATGGGACATCGATCCAGCGATTGTCCGCGTCGGAAGGTCGTGGCTATTATCGAAGAAGAAACTGAATGTGAGGATGTCATGTGCGAACCAGAGGATGACTATGAGGATACGTACCAAGAGGAAGGGGAGAACGAGCATGTCTATGTGATTCGGAAACTTATGTTATCTCCAAAGCGAGAAGAGCAAACTCAGAGGAACCAACTTTTTCGAACACGTTGTTTGATTAAGTCTCTTCCATTTACGGTGATTATTGATAGTGGAAGTCAGGAAAACATCATCGGAAAGTCCGTTGTTAAAAAGTTGAATCTTCCGGTGGAGAGTCATCCGAGTCCTTACTCGATCGGCTGGATCAGGGCTGTCGGTGAAGTTCGCGTCACAGAGAGATGTAAAGTGCCATTTTCCATTGGGAGGTATAAGGACGAGGTGTATTGTGATGTGGTTGACATGGAGGCTTGTCACTTGCTGTTCGGAAGACCTTGGCAATTCGACAATGACGTAAGTCACTCTGGAAAGGATAACGTTTATCGGCTGAAAAAAGGAGGCGTTCGCTACACTCTACTTCCAATGAATCAGGTTCCTAGAGTCGAGTCGGAAGAGAAAGAGAGAAGCAAGGCGTTGCTCGTTAGATCCGACTCCACTCGAGAGTTAGAGGCAGAAATGAAGGCGGCCGGAGAGGTCCATTTGCTGATTGTAAGGGAGTTGCCGAAAGGAGACAAGGTGGAAGAGGACGTTCCTGAAGAAGTGAAACCAATCCTTGCTAAGTTTGGGGAGCTAGCGTCTGGCGAACTTCCCGATGGTTTGCCACCTCTACGCGACATTCAGCACCGAATCGATTTAAATTCCTGGAGCCAGCCTACCGAATCTTCCCCACTACCGAATGAGTCCGAAAGAGAATGCCATATTACAGGAGAAGGTAGAAGAACTACTACACAAGGGACATATTCGTGAGAGCCTTAGCCCATGCGCTGTGCCGGCTCTACTTGTTCCCAAGAAAGACGGAAGTTGGAGAATGTGTGTGGATAGCCGAGCTATCAATCGGATCACGGTGGGGTACAGATTTCCCATTCCTAGGCTCGATGACATGCTGGATCAACTTCACGGTTCAGTCGTGTTCTCGAAGATCGACTTACGGAGCGGATATCATCAAATTCAAATCCGACCTGGAGACGAATGGAAAATGGCTTTCAAGACTCGAGATGGCTTATATGAGTGGCTGGTCATGCCGTTCGGGCTCTCCAATGCGCCGAGTACATTTATGCATCTTATGAACCAGGTATTGAAGTCTTTTATCGGTCAGTGTGTTGTTGTTTATTTCGATGACATATTGATCTATAGCAAGTCGCGAAGCGAGCATGAGGATCATTTGCGTGACGTACTAACTGTTTTGAGAGAGTACAAGCTCTATTTGCATCTCAAGAAGTGTAGTTTTATGAAGTCAGAATTGCTTTTCCTCGGATATATAGTAAGTGCTGAGGGAGTACGAGTTGATGAAGATAAGGTTAAAGCAATTCGTGAGTGGCCTTCACCGAAATCAGTTAGTGAAGTTAGAAGTTTCCATGGGTTAGCTACTTTCTATAGAAGATTCATTAAGAATTTCAGTTCAATTGTGGCTCCGATTACTGAGTGTCTGAAGAAGGGGAAATTCCATTGGGGTGAAGAGGCTGAGGAGAGTTTTGCGTTGATCAAAGAGAAACTGAGCTCAGCTCCTGTACTTGCATTGCCAAGTTTTGATAAGTTGTTTGAAGTTGAATGCGACGCGAGTGGGTTTGGAATTGGGGCTGTCTTATCTCAAGAGAAGCGACCAGTAGCATATTTCAGTGAGAAGTTGAGTGAAGCTCGCAGGAAGTGGTCGACTTATGACAAAGAGTTCTATGCTGTTTTCCGGACTCTAAAATATTGAGAGCATTATTTGATTGGGAAAGAGTTTGTCTTGTATTCGGATCACCAAGCATTGAAGTATTTGAGTAGCCAACAGAAGTTAAGTCGAGATATGCATGCCCGCTGGTCGACTTATATTCAGAAGTTTCCTTTTAAGCTCATGCACAAGTCGGGGGTACACAACAAAGTCGCGGATGCTTTAAGTCGATGCGCAACCCTTCTTACAGAGTTGCGGACAGAACTAGTGGGATTTGAACAACTGAGAGAAGCATATGCTCGAGATGAGGATTTTGCGGACATTTGGGCTAAGATTCACCGAAGAGAGAGTGTTGGTGAATTCCATATTTCGGATGGATATCTCATGCGGGGAAACCAACTATGCATCCCACACACCTCACTTCGAGAGAAACTGATCAGAGATTTACATGGAGGAGGTCTTGGTAGACATCTAGGTCGAGATAAGACATTGGCTGCAGTGGTGGAACGGTTTTATTGGCCTAAGTTGAGGAGAGATGTGGAGAGATTTGTGCAGCGATGCAGCTCATGTCAAGTCGCGAAGGGACATTCTCAAAATGTTGGGTTATACCTTACACTACCGGTTCCAGAGGATCCTTGGCAGGCTTTATCTATGGATTTCGTGTTAGGACTGCCCCGTACCCAAAGGGGCATGGATTCTATCTTTGTTGTGGTTGACAGGTTCTCTAAGATGGCACACTTTATCCCGTGTCGGAAGACGTCAGATGCTTCAAATGTAGCTCGCATGTTTTTTCGTGAAGTGGTACGCCTTCATGGAATTCCTAAGTCGATTGTCTCGGACCGCGACTCGAGATTCCTTAGCCATTTCTGGATGACCTTGTGGAGGTTGTTTGATGTGTCTTTGAACTTTAGTAGTACGGCACACCCACAGACGGATGGTCAGACGGAATCAATGAATCGGACACTGGGAAATATGCTGCGGAGTATATGTGGAGACAAGTCGAAGCAATGGGACTTTGCACTTTCTCAAGCGGAGTTCGCATATAACAGTGTTGTTCATAGTGCTCTCGGGAGATCTCCATTTTCTATCGTCTACCAGAAAGTTCCACAACATGCATTGGACCTGATTCCTCTTCTGAAGGACAATAAAAAAAGCTCAGCCGCTGAGGACCTTGCAGAGCAGATTCAAGACACCCGGAAGCAAGTCAAGGAACGTTTGGAGGCGACCAATGAGAAGTATAAACGGATTGCTGATAAAAATAGGCGAGAGCGAGTTTTCTCAGAAGGAGATCAAGTAATGGTATTTCTTCGAAAGGAGAGATTCCCAGTGGGAAGTTATAATAAGCTCAAGCCGCGGAAGTATGGACCTTATGAAGTGTTGCAGAAGATCAACGACAATGCATATGTCATCGATCTGCCAGAGTCTATGGATATTTCTCGTACTTTCAATGTTGCGGATATATTCCCTTACCATGATTCCCAGGAACCGCTGTACCCGGAGAAACCAAGCTCGAGGTCGAGCTTTTCACAGGTGGAGGAGAATGATGCGGCCAACTCGACTTGACCTCCTTCCTGAAGTCGACTTGAGTCGGGCGACTTCTACTCGCCAGCACCCAAGTCGATCGACTTGTCTGGCAATCGACTTGGTCTTGAAGCCCATTTTCTTGAAGACGAAGAGTCACGAAATCCATCTTCCTTTTTGATTCATTGCATGGTGCATTCAGACTTTATGATTGTTTTCTTTTAATGTGGGTTCTTTTAATAGGGGTTCTGGGGAAATGTTTCTAGACTTAATGAGGGTGCTGGGTTCATCCCCTCATGGTCTATATAAAGGAGTCCTTTGGCATTCGAATGTAAGACATTTTTTTTTAAAAAAAAGAAAACTTTTGAGATTCCTCTCGTTTACCTTTGAACTCTGATTTGAGTTCGTTGTCCCGTTCAACCATGTGTTTGTCGGGCAATCCGATCAGCGCTCGCTGCGTCAAAAACCGATGGATTCTGTCCAAATTCAAATAAAGAACCAAAAACCAAAGACCGTGTTCCGACACTGTTGCTGTGATCTCGTTCAGTTAACTTCCAAAATAACTCTTATCCAAACACTCAACATTTGCTAAGCTATGCAATTCTACTTTTCCAGACATTCTAAACGAAGATTGCGTTGGAAGACTTTCCACTAACCAAAACCATCATACTGGGACTTCCTGTTAATTAGATGCTCAGCCAGACGGAGGCCGCGGAGGTACATTCTGCATGGGAGGCGGGGGCATGGACATCTGTGGCATGTGGACGTGCCCAGGCATTTGGTGTTGCAGAGGCGGTGGCGGTCGCCATGTTGGGGGCGGCGGAGCGACCATTCCCATTGGTGGAGGGAAACCAGAAGCTCCCTGAGGAGGGGGAGGCATATTGGAAGGAGGAGGTCTGAATTGTTGCATGGGCGGCGGAGGCATTCCTTGTTGTGGGAAAACCTGACCCGGTTGCGGTGCCTGTGGAGGCCAGGCTGGACGTCCGGCGATTGGCATTGTCTGGAAGGTCGCTTGGGGTGGTGGGAGTGGACGAACCATGGGAACGGGTCCTGGTGGGACGGCGCCATTTGCGTAGGGGCGAGGCGGAGGTGGTGCTACCATGCTGCCATTAGCTCGAGAACCTGCAAGTGTTGGGGGCCCGCTTGCGAAAAGAGTGTGGGGTCTACTCTTTTGAGCATTCGGATTACTGGCAGCCAAGACTCTTTCTGCATTTCAATAAACAGAAGAAAACGAGCATTACAAAGTAATCTCAAAGCCACTGATCAAGTGAACCTGCTGCGAGTCCAGCCACGAATAATAGATAAATCTGCATCTTCCAAAAGATTATGGATGAAAACTGGCAAAATGAAACAGGCAGTTCGGCGAGAAATTCACCTGCAGGAGTACCATGTCGCTCCCCTTTCGTGTCCTTCTTATAAGCATAGGAAACGGTAATTTGTCTGTTGCACAGATACTGGCCATTCATTGCCTTGAAAGAGTAAAAGCGGATAAATCGTCCATGATTAATAGCCATTTCAATAGATAATGACGAGATTCCCATCTCAAGTCAGCAAATCTTCTGCTTCTCCCTATGCTAAAGATGTCCGTAACATCTACCATGTAAAATCAATGTAGAGAGACTTTCCACACCAATTATTAACCAACAACCTAATAATGTGCATACCTCAATTGCTGCATCAGATGCCTCAAAGGAATCATAGCTGACAAAGCCAAATCCACGTGAATTTCCAGTATCAGGATCTCGCATAATCTGAAGACGAGTCAAATAATACAACAGGAGGCCTTTAGTACCCAACTCATAATAGAAGAACGAGTTATTGTTTATCAAATGCCACTAATTGAGCAAAAAAGGCATCACACACACACACTCACATGGACATAAGTACAAGAATAATAGACACTAAAATGAACCTAATGGCATTCCAAAAGAGCACATGGAAAGGGGACTGCTATGATGACAAACAAATAAGGGATATCACATCAACAATATGTCTATGCAAATTGGGCAAGCCGAAGGCACCATATTACCTGAATAGGAAGATATAAACTAGTACTATCAGGTTGTAGTGCTCTAAAGGGTCTAAAGATATATATGCTGACAAAATGTCCACGTTTCATGACAATGACTTGAAGTAAAAATTTCCAGATATGCAAAATTCTCAACAACAACAATCATTAGATAACATGCAATGAGTATGAGTGGAATGGAATATTCATTGTCCAGTTCTGACAGCATCCAGGAACATGAGCAAATTTTTACACTCAAGCTACAAATTAAAACTCAACTCCAAAATGGTAGCCCTAACAAGTAACTCAATATCACAGCTGATGGCTCTTATTGAAGATACACAACTCAGAGTGCTCAGGGTAAGGATTTCCCATGAGGTGGAATGACTTATCAGACCATAAAAGGTGCACATCTTAGAAATATCGAATAAACTAGAGGAAATACTAGTAACTTGGTTTCCTCCAGAAAAGCGGAAATAATTTTCATTGAGACAAAGTGATTCAGACCAGGAACGTTACCTTAGGATTTGTCACAATAACACCAAACGCACTGAATGTGTCATAGAGAAGCTTCTCATCCACATCCTACGACAGATATAGAGCAAATAAAGTCATAAAGAAGCTACTAAATAATTTTAGGTTAACACTCATAGCACAAGCGTCGAAATACCCACCGGGTCAAGGTTTCCAATGAAAAGGTTTGCGCCCACATCCAGGCTCTTTTTATCTTGAGTCGCCTGAAGTTTGACGAAATAATCAGACACATTTCAAAAGAGAAAAGTAATCAACAGATATTTCCCAGGTAAATTTTCCAAACCTTATTTACACGAATTGGCTTCCCATAAAGTTTAATCATGTTTAGCACTTTAATTGCCTGCGACAACGAGACATAATTAGTAAACGCCCGTGAAGTACCGAATCCCACAATATTGAACATCTCTAAACAAGGTGCCCTTAAAGGGCATGTCAAATCATCAAAGCTAGAACAAACCACAGACACCATAATTGAATGAAGAACAAAGCAAAAGATTATGTATGACCATGTATCAATTAGACCTCTATATCCTTGTGAGAAAATCGGGACAATACTCACATAGTCAGCATCTTCTTCGCTCCGAAATTCCACAAATCCATATCCCTGATGAAGGTTCGTTACTCTGTCCTTCGGGACATAGACGTTGACTGAAGCAAGCACGAAGAAGGATTAATGACATCTCAGCCTCAGAGATACACCAAATGAATCGAAAAGCGAAAAAAACAATAAAGATTTAAGAAATATTCGCTCCTTCAGAACATAGCTACAACTTCACCAGATAAATTTGAAACGAATCAACCAGATTAGCTACAAATCCGAACAACAAACAGAGTGAAGTTCCACGAAATCGATGAATCCCCAATGGAATGGCCAAGTAATATGAACCAACATGAAATCCTCCGTCTTGAAAAACATAAATGAAAATCAGACTGGGGGAGGGGATACTCACCGACAGGGCCGGCCTGGACGAACAACTCCCACAGCAACTCCTCACCCACCTGCATACCCAAAGCCCTAAGCAAACGTAACGTATTTCAAAAACAGGGGTGGGATGAGAAAAAGGAGAACCTGAGGGTCGAGGTTTCCAACGTAAGCGGTAGCGTCCTGGTTGCGCTCGGCGGAGTGTTGGCCGAGCAGGTTGGCTCCAACACCCGGAGCAATTCGCGTCGTCATCCCCCCCGCCCCCAACTCTCTCCTTCCTGAACTTGGAGCTTCGACCTCACCCCACGCCACTCCGATTGGAAGAAACTCCGTTTGGGCTCTCCGGATTTCTATGGTGGCCTTAATGGGCCGACATGGTGGGACAGATTATGTACCCACCGTTTACGTTTGGGAAAAGATAAAGAAACTCTTTTAAGTTGCTTTTGCTAGGCTTTTATTAAGCACCAAGGTTTGTTTTGTTGATGAGGTCCCCCAATTGCAGGAGACTAACCCCCCCCCCCCCCCCATCACCCCTTTAAAAATCCGTGGCCTTGGAGGATTTTTGAACCCGGGCCCTCTCGTTAGAGATCAGATCAGACGACTTATACCACTCGGTCATCTTATTCTTTACATGCTGAGTAAGAAAAGCCTTCTTTTGAAAAGAAAATAGGCTCTATACTGTATTAGTAATGTAGGACCGGCCCAAATACTAAATTGAAGATATAATTCCGATGAATTTCCATTCTAAAAACTAATAGAAAACAAAGGGTGTCAGCTAGGGTTGGGGTGATTTCTTCATCTGATTTTGGGATTTTGAAACTGAGAATGGACGCCCACTTGTTTAACTTAAGAGGACGGGGGGGATCCGTCGTTAGTTCCGGAAACAACCAAACTATCAAACGATGAAACTTCGATAATTGTCGTCCCAGTGCAAACGCCAATCCTATACGGAAAATTCATAGAAAGGTCGTGAAAACTACTTCTATTTCCCTAGACTCCCAGTGACACCTCGACAACTCCTCTTTTGCTATTTTTCTCTTGTCCTCAGAACAGCAGCCGAAATTCACCATCATCTTCACCAGTGTCGGGGAGTTGGCAAGCACCAGCTTCATGAATTCCCTCTCGTTTGCAGAACCGCGAGTAGTGATCCTCACATCCTTCAGTCTCGAGAACTTGCGCCCGACACCTCGAGCCTCACACCAAAACTGGGAATCCATGGCTACCTCCCTCAGCTTCCTTCGAATAGGCGGCTAAATACAAGTTGGAGTCAGATACAGGTTTCTCGACTACAAAACCACCAATGATGATCAGGCGAAGAGCTCGTTTACATACCACAATGCAGACATTCTCTAAAACGGGCGAGCGGATCATCAACTTCAGCAGTTGTGCGACTACTGCTGGGTCCTCGAAGTTTACGTCCAATTCGATGAACCGGAGATGATTATACGTCACTGTCCCCATCGAAGGACTAGCGGCTTGACTCCAACCCTTCACATAAGTATCCAAAAGTCACAAGCATAAAAAGACTATTAGCGCGACAAGTGCAAACATGGCATGGAAACGTGGATTTTGTAGTAAAAACTACAGAAAGGAACAAAAGAAATACCTTCAAGAAGTAACTGCTACAAGTGAGCTTTTCAACAGAAGGAATGCAATTGAGATACTTGACGAGAGCAACGTTACAGACATCACTACAAATCATTACTTTAAGCTCTCTTAAGAGTGGAGTTTCCTCGAGGTAGTATTCTGCAACTTCACCCTCGAGATGCAAACGCTTCAGAAGAGGGGCATAGACATCCAAAGCCTTTGGATGACACTCTCGTATTTCCAAGCTTTCAAGAATAGCACAACTCGATATGAGCTTCTGCAAGGAACTACACGGAATCTCCCCATAATAGAACCGAAGGGTTTTCAGAAACATGAATCCTTTGAATCCAACGGGTAGTTCCCGTACTTTACAAGCACTAAGATGCAAAGACGTCAGCTTACTGCACAGAAAGAGGCTTGAGGGTGCCTCAACGTTGCTTCCGGTTAAGAATTGAAGCGACAACTCTCTAACTTCATTCCATGAAGCGAAATGCACCCACTGGTTTAAGTCAGCTAGACAGGGCTTGGCCTTGGTAGCGATAGTGATCTCGTGCACTGGACCTTGATGATGAAGCAGAACTCGGTCCACAAAATTCACAAAAATGCGGTCGAACGAGGCATCATCATCATCGGCTCGCAATTTGACACAGTCGTCGCTGAACTTAAGCCGAGTCATGGAGCACCACTTGTACCTCCACCGGCGGGATAATACGCAGGTTTGGATGGCTTCTCGGATCGGCAACCGGCAGAGGATATTCTGAATGATCACTGGCGGCAAAATGCTTAACAAGTCCAATGGTTGCAAAGTCGCCTTAAGCACAGGAGGCGGCATTTTGTTACTACTGATCGGGGTAAAATCTCCTGTCCAACAAAATTACAAGTCCATTCCAACTCTCAGAAAAATTCCAAGATCAACAGTGAAACGACCTACAAAATTTTCCAAACTTTATCAGAATAATTCTCCGTCATTTGACGGTCAAACAGCGGAAACGACAAAACTATACATTTGCCGTGGCACTATCTACCGTCTTGTTTCTCGAATTTGTGCCACGTGTCCTCTTTATCATTTTAACCCTGCGTCACACTAAAAATAATCCCCCACTCCCCCAATTGGGGTCAGCGATAATTCGCTGAGTACGCCTCACCCATGCGCATGCGAAACATGAGACTACTAATCACACCCTAAGCGTGAATTTCTGAAAACCTTTTATGCATCATGCGGCTTAAGAGTAAACAGCATAGTACTCGGTAAATGGATAATATTAATCCAAGACGGCTCATATAAATCATTCAACAAACATCACCATAAGCAGTAACTATACGGTAACTAAATATAAAAGCGACTCCCATGAATCAACGCCATCATCACATATCAACCCTTCTCAAGGTGCCAGGACCACCGTAGTGCGTCCTCACCTACTCCTCCGGGATCGCCCAGGTAACGGCCAGCAGGCACGACCGCGCATGGTCGTCACCCTCCGTACTCCTCCGACATGCATGTCGGGTAACAAATTTCCTCAATCAGTAATCACCAGTATTTCCAAGACTCGGTAGAAAGACTAAATCAAGTTGCCAACCAATTTTTATAGGGACGTGATCGGTCCAGATCATAGACAACGGCAACGTCATTTCCGTCTCGCTGATGCCTTGCAGTTCTACGGAACCCAACCACCGTTGACCGGGGTCAAACGTGGTTGGTCCAATCAATGAATCTACCATAAAATTTGTGGATCAGCAGCAACGCATGCCGTTTGACCCCCGACCACCGTCGTAGTCTTTCATAGCCTCTGCACTCGAAAATGCTCATAAATTCCACTCAGATTAGACTAGAATTCCAGCAGACCATTTCCCATACCTTTATAACGGAACATTTCCAAATCTCTTGACCATTCGCTGGATTCAATCTTTAGACATTTAGAGCAAGCGGGTCAGAACATTCATCATCAAGATCAATTACCCACCATACGACAAATCGCGAATCATTCAAGTTCGACCCCTTAGCTTGCATACCCGACTACCCATCACGATGTAATGCTTATTACAGGGCAGTCACGTTACCCACGCCAAGAGTACAGGCGTTCAGGAGATGGCGAAACAGGGCTCGCGGTTTCGCGACTTCCCTTTTCGGATCCGTTACAATAGCTATATCGAATACCGAGGGCTGCTGGAGAGCCACGCCCCGCACTTGCAGCCGCGTCTAGGGGCTGTACGCCCCGAGCAACAATACGAGGCAGTTACGCCTGACAACTTCCCACACACCATACAGAACACGCAGGAATACAGGAGTTGGCCGCTTATGCACGGACCTCTTCCACGTTCATACCTCGCTCGGCCCCCTTTTCATTTCGGCCACAGCTTCCAGGTTCCAGGTCGACAAGATCCGAACCTGATTGAACCCACGAGATCACACGAGCAGACTCACCGCAGAGAAAGCACACGAGGACGACCTCCCGACCTACCCGCCTCCCCGTCGTTCTACCCGAACCGTTCGCACCCTCAACAACAACCAGAATGAAACAGAAGGGAATAACAAAGACACGAGGGGAGGTGGGTGAGGACGTACAGCAGCTTCGAGCCCTTTGAACTAAGGGTTTTGGTCTTCTCCTCAGCGCTCTCCCATCTTCCTCTGAGCCTCTCTTCCGGGTGCTTTTGGCTGTCCTTCCCGCAGCGACGACGAAAATCAGTGAGCTCGCGACCAAGGCGGTGAAGCGGGGGAAACGGGAGGTGATCTTTTCTCCGGCCCCCCCCAAAGAAGGAAGACCCCCGATGGGACAAGTGGGGTGTCCCATCTAATGTTCCCGTTCCCCATCGTTTTCCCCCAAATGAAGCTTGCTTGGGAAGCTTCTTTTAATCCGAAGACTACGACTCATGTTTTCGACCAATAATCAGAAGAGCGATGATTTATGGGTCAACGGTCAATCTCTTCTCTATTTTATGTTACTTGTATTGTCTTTTATAAATTTACTATTATGAAATCTAATTCTCGTCAATGTAGTGGAAGTATTATACGAACAAGATCGTTACCCAAATTCGATTACGTTTAGATCGGAGCGTTTTTTTTTTCGTGTGACGTAATTACACAAAATCGAATTCAAGTTACCAAAATGTCTCATTAATAATATCAGCTGACCACGAAAATATTAAATTTTTATGTCCACGTCGAATTCTGAGTAAGTCCAAATTTAACTTGTATATAATTATTAAATTTTTCGGGTAGTTACAAACAGAGTCTTCCCTGATCTCGTCCACAAAAAATCTGTTCAAGGATCATCAGAAAAGCTAAACAAAGAAAACTAATCCCAACAAACTGTAAACCACATTTGCCGAGTAATAAAATGCACCCACAAAAATTTCACAGACAAAAGGCACATCTTTGAGGCATCAACAGCCACACCCACAAGTTTGATTCAAGCGAAAAAAAAACAAGAACATTGGACACTCCATCAAACACCCAACGGATTCTACCCACTGATTTTCTCTTTGAGTCCGTGCAAGAAACGTCAAGGGAGATGGGTGGTTCTTGGATTTGGTCGGAAGACGAAAGGTTGCCGATAATCTAAACAGAACAGGGTTTTTTTGAAATTTTGAAATTTATGTTTTTGAGTTTTATTAAAAACTCTAAAGCTTTAAAATGGATTGTTTTAAAAATAAAAATCTTATTTTAACGGATATGAAAAGTTGGACTTTATTTTCACATGTTTTAAGTAGGGGTGGGCATAGGTTCCAGATAAAATCGGGAATCCGTCGGAACCGGTACCGGGTCGGTGTCAGTATAGGTTCTCGAATAGACCGGGTAGGTTCTAGGTTCTAAATTTTTGAAAATCGGCAATACCGAGTACGGTTCCAGGTTCTCATCTCGGAATCAACTAGAGAACCTGAAACCTTACATAATATATTTTAATATATAATTTATATAATTTATGTAATATATTTTTATTTATATTTTAAAATTTTAAATATTTCTTATTATATTTAGTAATTTTGCGTACAGTTACATGATTTCTGGTCTCTCTTTACGGGTACCCGAACCCGCCATTCCCTTGCCCTCTTTGCAATGCCTTGACCAGTTCGCTTGAGGTTTTTTTTATATTGATTGGAGCAATGCTTGAGATTTTTTCGATTAATTATAGTATTGCTTAAGTTTTTTTAGATTAATTGGAGTAATGTGGTGGATTTAATGTAGAAGTGTCCCATAAGGACATGTAACCGGAACCGGTACCCGAACCAGTACCAGAACCGGCGGGTTGGTTTTTGAGTGGTTCTTTGAACCACATGGTAGGTTGTGGGTTCTAAAAATAAGGAACCGACCAGGGTAAGTTCTAGGTTCCACGTCCGAAACCTTCCCACTCCTGGTTTTAAGGTATTGAAGTATTTTTAATTGTTACGACTTAATGACATTTTTAAATAATAATTTTTAGCTACCCTCGGGTTAAGTTAAAATCTTTTTAAAGAAATTAAATGCAAATTTTTTAACACTTTTTTATTTGGAAATTGATTGATCGAAAGATATCTGATTTGATTTGATCTAGTGTTTTGTTTGGAAATTGATTGATTGAAGATATTTGATTTGATGATAATTTTATGTTTAATTTTCTTTTGGAAATTTTAAAAAATTTATGAATGAAATAGGTAGGATGATAACAAAAGTTGGAAAAGGTTGCATCTTTTTTCACATGTTCTCTGATTTGTAGTAATTTTAAAGAGTTAGACTGGCATGATCAATTCAGATTTTTTCTAATAGCACGCAAATGCGAAGAGCAACAATCACACGGACTTCGTCGCTTACCCGTCAACAGAGCTCTTAGTTTTGTGACATTCCCCGAGCGAATGCTGCTGCCAGCACTTGCCTTGCACTAACCAATCACCGGAGAAAAACGGGAAAAAACACGCTCCAAGTTCGAACTTAGGATTCCCCGCCAACTTGGCACGGGGGATGTACTTACTTCACCTGAGCAAAGCAGTTGTGAAGATACAACAGAGTTCGTTCCTAGGACATTGATAGAATCTCGTGAGCGATGGGAAAGGAGGCAGTGTATGGGAAACTCACAAGTAACTTGAAAGTTTACGAGGTCCACTAGTGAAGAGCGCCATAAGTTAACTTGGACCATTTTTATCCTATCTGTCAGACAGCACCATAAGTTCACAGGTCGTCTCCTCCAGCACCAATGTGCTGAGGAGCAACAACTTTTGAATTCCGCCTCATTGGTGGAACCATTTCATTTTCTTCTCCCACAATAATCTGCAGCCAATGTGAGCTTTCCCCAAAAACTCTGAATCGACTCTTACCTCTGACAGCCACTGGGGCACACCCCTGAACACAATCCAGAAGTAAAGACAGTTTTATATGATTCCAGAAACACCAAGATAATTTAGGAAAGGGTACTCGAAGTTGGCTAGATATATTCATACGAAGCTTGAAAAACAGAGGACCTATGGTTGATGTGAAACGAAAATTTTCGAGTATTTTCAACAAAACTAGCATCCTTGGAGATACTGAGACATTGGTTAGCTCCTGGGACAGAGGTTGGTTCTCTTACAATTGCTTGGGCTGTGAGCACTCTTCTCCAAGTGAATGCTAATGGTGTACTCTAGAAGGACAGACCAAGCGCAGCCCTGAGAAAACATCAAACCTTTCATATAGAGCATGAAAATCCCACAAACTCAATGTGGCTGGGGGTTTCCTGCTTCACCTGAACAAGGCAGTCATAAAAATGTGGCATTCAGAGGATCGGACAGAACTGCGCACCCCATTTCCTTCCTAACGTTCTCAACGGCAGTGTGGCATAAGGAAGCATAGTAGTCCAAGGTCGGTGGAGGATAACTTGCATGAGAAGTCCTGGACAAAGCAAAAATAACGGAAGCGGCTAACGGTACGTGCACGTGGGACTTACGTAGTTTACTACTTAATACTAAAATTAAGTAGTAAATTTTACTAAAAGTTGACCGTTACTACTCTAGTCAACGCAAAAGTAGTAAAAAAAGTAGTAAATTTTACTACTTATTGGTCTTCTTTTAGTAAAGTTAACGCAAATGTAGTATAAAATGTCGTAAATTTTACTACTTCTGGACTGTTCATCGCAGTGCAATTTTACTACTTTTACGCTGACTTTACTAAAACCTCATTTTTAGTAAAGTCAACGTAGAAGTAGTAAAAAAAGTAGTAAAATTTACTACTTTTTTTACTACATTTGCGTTGACTTTACTAAGAAAACCACACTTTTAGTAAAATCAACGTAAAAGTAGTATAAAAAGTAGTAATTTAGTAAAGTCAGCGTAAAAGTAGTATAAAAAGTAGTAAATTTTACTACTTTTAACTGTACAAATTATGTCGATAAATAGTAATTATTTACTACTTTCGTTGTGATTTTTAGTAAAATTATGTTTGAGTTGGTAAAATTGGTAGTAAATAGGTAGGGTTTGTCGTAAATGTTTACTACTTTAAGCATGTTTTTACTAAAATAAGTAGTAAACTGTTACTACTTTATAGGCGTTGACTAAGAAATTTTACTACTTTGAACAGTGTTTCCGAACCTAACTCCGAACCTAATTATTCTAAATTTTGATGTGAAATGACTATTTTGCCCCGGTTACCACGATCATAGGTTTGTGTCACTGTCCACGATCATAGTAACCGGGGCAAAATAGTCATTTCACATCAAAATTTAGAATAATTAGGTTCGGAGTTAGGTTCGGAAACACTGTTCAAAGTAGTAAAATTTCTTAGTCAACGCCGATAAAGTAGTAACAGTTTACTACTTATTTTAGTAAAAACATGCTTAAAGTAGTAAACATTTACGACAAACCCTACCTATTTACTACCAATTTTACCAACTCAAACATAATTTTACTAAAAATCACAACGAAAGTAGTAAACAATTACTACTTATCGACATAATTTGTACAGTTAAAAGTAGTAAATTTTACTACTTTTTATACTACTTTTACGTTGACTTTACTAAAAGTGTGGTTTTCTTAGTAAAGTCAACGCAAATGTAGTAAAAAAAGTAGTAAATTTTACTACTTTTTTTACTACTTCTACGTTGACTTTACTAAAAATGAGGTTTTAGTAAAGTCAGCGTAAAAGTAGTAAAATTGCACTGCGGTGAACAGTCCAAAAGTAGTAAAATTTACGACATTTTATACTACATTTGTATTGACTTTACTAAAAGAAGACCAATAAGTAGTAAAATTTACTACTTTTTTTACTACTTTTGCGTTGACTAGAGTAGTAACGGTCAACTTTTAGTAAAATTTACTACTTAATTTTAGTATTAAGTAGTAAACTACGTAAGTCCCACGTGCACATACCGTTAGCCGCTTCCAAAAATAACAGGGAAAAGTAAGACAAAAGAATGCGAGAAGCATCCGGAGCTGGACATGCCCACAGTTCAGTTATTATCACAAGATGAGGAGGTGGAGGAAAAAGGAATAGTTGGGAAAAGATGGATGGGACTCGGGTTTGTATATATAAACAAAAGTTCTGCATGGTTTGCTGAACAGTCAATAGAAGGAAGGGGCTATTCTCACGTGAATGGGATGAAGCTCGTCGGCCTATTTACGAAACCATTTCGAAATGTGCTAAACAGTGGTTCACATTTGTCATTGTCAAACCAAATATGCGTTCAATGAGGGATATGACAAGGAATTGGATAATTTCTTTAGCAAGTAAAGCAAAACCCCAGAAGCAAGTCTGCTTTGGAACTTTCTTTCGTATGCATCGACTTGCAGGTAAGAAATACGGCCTCGTTGAATTCATCAATTAATTGACTGTAAACGAAATTCCCGGTGACAGTGTAGTCCAATTTCGAACAAAGTCGCACATTTAGTGGGATATATGCAAACGGGTCATCGGTAGCTTGAACATAGAGCTTCAATCTTCCATACCATTACGCCACAGCTTCACGAGAGATTCAAAAAGTTGAGAAAAGAAACCCACAAAAGGAAGATGGCGATGCCCATGCCCCAGGATCCAGAAAGTAGATTCCAAATCCTAACGCTGATAAAAAATGATGGTAACCTTAAAGACCACCATCAGAATAACAGGACTGTCCGACCCATTCATTTACTCACAATCCCTTCAGCAAAATGCAGTGGAGATGTTCAAAGAATGGGAATAATCAATATGGCTAGCTAAAAGCTCAACAAGATCACCTCCACTCTAATGAAAAGGGTTCCCCATAATGAGATTTTTCTAACTCTCTGCAGGCAGCTTTCTCGAACCACTTAAATTATTCACCCACAAACTAAATTGCACAAAAATGACATTTAGCTCACCCACCCAGGAACCTTTGTACTCTCAGCCGGACTCGAGCAATATCTGCAGAAAAGAAAATATACTTACAGCTTATGATGTTTCTGGAGACTATGATGGAGGGATATGATTCCTCCTCCAAGTCCAGCCATCAGAAAAGCTAGCCTAACAATCAAGTATACACTCGACACAGTCATGCAAGATTCTCAGATTACCTGGGGAAGAATGATTTAGTATGCTCTTGTCCGGTCAATCTTCATGTTCATCTTCACCTTCTGAATCTGCAAAAGGAAAGCTTTTCTGCTTACCATACTTATATAGATAAAGAGGTACAGTCGGATGCTAAAAAAACAAAACATCATCAGCAGTTAATATGCCCGAGATTCAGGGAAGTAATTTCTGGATGTGCTTTGCAATAGAATGGTAGGAAACATATGGAAATTTTACCGACAGCCCAACATATCTCGCATGTTCCCACAACTTCCATGCAGAAGAGGAAATAAGGTAGGATAATCAAAATAGCTTACTTGTGCATCAAATAACCAGAAGTAAAAATCCACTTAAATGGTTTCCAAGCCCAACTACAATATTGTGATAGAAGTTTTCAATTGTAAGGTATTTTTAAGATTGTCATCAGAAATCAAATCAACAAAATCATTCAGGGATGCATTTCAGGAAAACTGAGGAAAACGACAAATCTGACTATGACTGGAGCTATGCCTACCAGATCTAACATCATCGCTGATCTGTCCACGGGCTTGGATTTGCTTCACAAGCATTCTATATATCAAAAGCCACCAATACACATGAAGAACAAGCAGACATATAAGTAAAGAATTGAAAACATAATAAGCGATTGGGCCATCAACAGGGTGCTTCTCCTTGTCCAGAGTGAGGATAACTTCGTAGCTGCATTACAAAAAGGCAACCAAGATAATGAGAAAGCTATCGTAGTTGGGAACAGATACAAGAAATCCATTTGTAGTTCTTTTTTAGATTGTGTATTTTGGAAAAAGTAAAACCTCTTAGGAAAAAGTTCAACTTTTCAGTACCAATGAATTCATCAATATCAGCTCAAGCATCTCATCATATCCATTGAGTCCCTAATGGCAAGCCTTCATAAAACAGCAGAATCGCTCTTTTCACGGGCATTTAAAAATAAGTTTGTGCATAAACATGTTGTTCATCATATTAACCTGCCCTAGTCGACGACCACACCAGAAAATAATGAAATATTTTTAACAATTTAATCCAGACTTGAGAAACTCGTTCATGAAGTTATTTCCGCTCCATATGCTATCCACAAGAAAGTAAGCTGACCTTCCATCAGCAAAAGAAGATGCAGGAGTTGGAAATTGTATTTCAACAGGCTTTCAGTGATAAAGAATTCACAGAAAAGAGTCGACAAAAATATTCGTGGACTCAGGAAGTAAAAAGAAAAAGGTATCAGAGTGTTATTCCTGTGGCTAAGCATTCAAAATAATGATGCACATTCTAATTAACCCAGTCAACTAAAAACTAACCTGGTGCTCCAAATGACCCAAAATGGATAATAAATAAGCCGCAGTATAATCCAGGACAAAACAAAGAGAACAAAAGCGAAGCTCGCTAATGTCTCAGCACCACTGTATTTAGACATCTTCCCTATTTCTAGAAATATATCACTGGCATCATGAAGTGCCAAGACAACCGAGCCTACTCGAGCGAACCTGCATTGAGATCATGAAAAAAAAATCATAAGTGGAATTTCAAACCGCTGTTAGAAGTACAAATCCATAGAGAGTAGTTTTATAATCTTGACTAAGGGGATCAAGTTTTGAGCACTCATTAAAGAGAGAACCCATGCCTCAACATAAACCAGGACTCTCACGCTCCCTCCAACTTACCTCCATATGTAAGAAAGAATGATGAGAATAACAGTTGCAACATGATGACCCATCGACACTCCAAAGTCAGATCGTCGTGTTTCCCAGAAAATCAGAGCAAAGATTGAATATGTATAGAATCCGGCAGCATACATGTATACACCCTTCAACTTCAGTCTGAAAATCCAAATTAGATTATATCTTATTTAACACTTCAAAGGGGAGACACATAGGAACAGGATGCCAAGGAGGAAATGGGTAAACCACTCACTTAATCTTTTGGTCAGGCCAAACCTGATCCCCCGGTCCTACCCAGTAATATTTCGTTTTTGTGAACCAAGGCTCATCGTAAGTTACGTAGAGGGCCAAGAGTTCGGCCGAAAGAAAATAAATGCATTTCCAAGCCGATTCCTTGAACTTCTTCACTTTCTTCTTCGTGTCGGCAGAGTCTTCATTTACTAATTGTTGCTGTTTCTTGAAGATTAACCATCTGCCTACATTCTGAAACAAGGATATCTAACCAATGATATATGAAACAAAAATAAAGACGGCCACCGATAACTTCAACTGGCGTGCAGGCATATGAAAAGTTGACTGTGAATAATGATCTGAGTCGGGCATAGCCGTAGTTATAAAAAGAAAAGATTGAGAAAAAACTTCCCCGAAGAGACTCGTCAGTCACTATAGAAACAACGGTAGTTAGTCCGGTAACTCTTTCTTCGAACAATCTTCGACCATCCATAACTCAACCACTCAATAAATCCACAACCGGGAAAAATCAAAGATCAAATCTTTTAGCAAACCAAATGATAGACGGACTATTTAAAAAGACACCCAAAATCACGACAACCCAGTCGAGGAACAGATCACTGAACCGCCATTAGTCTTTACCTCGAACACGAATCTGTCGAGGAAGAAGCGCACGAACGGGAAGAAGAGGGCGAAGAAGGGGAGGACGGCGAAATCCCCGTACTCAGGGTAAGACTCCAGCTCCCAATATCCCCTCCTGAAATCCTCCAGAATCGCCATCACCCACAAACCGGCGAAACCCAACTCCAATCGGAACCCACGATCCTATCTCACCACCACGATCGACAAAATCTTTTCTTTCTTTTCTTTCTTTCTCTCCCCTAACCAACTGAAAGGGACATGATCCGAGGTGGTCGGAATGGAAAGTTTTTTAAGGGCGGTCGTTCGTCGCAGCCGGTTGGATGGATCGTGGATATTGGGGAAATGATGGAGGATTGAAATTTGATGATGGGGATGGGGAAGAATGTGGGGGTCGATCCATCCATCCATCCATCTTCATAACAACTACAACAACAAAGACAATAATAATAATAATAATTTAATCCACTGCAGATCGAATGAATCTCAACCTCCACGCGGACTTCGATGTGATGTAAGAATTTATTATATAAGTTTTAACTATCGTGAACAGCAAAAAAATAACAAGATTATAAAAAAGAAATTTTTAAATATAACTTATCATATTTGATAAATGTTTTTTTCCAAAATTACGATAACAAGAAAAAAAACCATGATGCGTCTGTCCCGAATGATCTCTCATCTTTCTTAGTTCCATTTGTGACATTGTGATGTACAACATGGTTATAATTTAAGGTTACTTGAGAAAATATTTCATAAAATAAAATAATTAATTTTACAATTTTTTAAATAATATTTTGATACTAGAGTTAAAAATTCGTTTTTTTAATATTCGAAAAAATAGATTTAATATGTTAATTTTATAGAATTATTTGAAAAAAGTTGAAATTATTTAGCTTTGTCGAATGAATGAAAATGTATAAAGACATAATGAATTTCATTTACGTGGGCGGATTTCCACTTCGGCTAACCCAAAGTGTGGAAACGGAAAAGGCTTTCGAGGATGATCCTACGTGGCATAACCTCAGCCACCCTCCACCACCACCGCCACCGCCCCCTCCCCCCCACCTCCGCCTCATTCTCAGTCTCCGATGCCGACCTCGCGGGCCGCGGCTTCACCCTCCACCGCGACGCCACCTCCCTCGACCTCGCCCGCCTCAACTCCATCTTCGTCTCCGTGGGCTTCCCCCGTCGCGACCCCGAGAAGATCCGCCTCGCCCTCGACCACTCCGACGCCCTCCTCTGGCTCCACGACTCCAGGTCTGACCTCCCCGTCGCGTTTGCCCGCGCCACCGGGGACGGCGTCTTCAATGCCATCATATGGGACGTGGTGGTCGACCCGTCGTTCCAGGGGATAGGCCTTGGGAAGGCCATGGTGGAGCGGCTGGTCGATGATCTCCTTAGGAAGGGGATAACGAATATTGCTCTCTACTCCGAGCCGCGGGTGCTCGGGTTTTACCGACCGCTGGGGTTTGTCGCTGATCCGGCCGGGATCAGAGGTATGGTCTACTCTAGGAAGAACAAGAACAAGAGAAGGAACTAAGGTGTTGTATCTAAATTTACATGAATACATTGTTTGACCAATGATTTGTATTAGCATATATCAACTATCCTGTGAAACGAAGTTCGAGGATTGTCCATGCGGATTGTAACGTTGGTTCATCCTCGATTGTTCAGAAGGGAAGGCTTCCGAATTCCTCACTTCACACCTTTCCCAAATTCCATCAAGTAACTGAGTATTAACAGGCCTGCTGCTATGGACACCGCAATGGCAGCCGGGGCCATCATCCTTTTCTTCACTAACCTCTCGGAAGGCAAGGGAACGAAACCAAGTTCCGAAAGTTTCTTGTGGGATTCTGCATAATCTCTGAAGAAAGCTTCTTCGTCCTGCACCATCGTGAAGTCGATCCCTGAGACACCAAGAGCTTTGTTCCTAAGTAACTCAGGTATGGATGGGCGTACCTTTGCGTATAACTCAACAAATCTGTGGAACACTGGGTCCTCTACGAGTGCCGTATCGGTAGGGAGTTTCAGTAGTCCCGGTGTATATCCTTTTAGAAGCTCCCTGTTTTGAGAATACAAGACAATCACTATTTTTCGTTCCACGTCACTGGAAGTAGTGAATACACACATGGTTCGGATGACTGACACGAAATAAGAGTTGTCAAAGCGGAGTGGCTCCTTTGTCCAGGGTCCGTCAAAGTCGGATCTCTCCTTGTGTGCTTTCCCCTGCAACAATCAACCAATCAATCTGTGGCATCGACTGTCCCTTCATGCTTGTGAGATCAATCGGTTGGAATGTTTGGGCTAGGTAATTGTGTTTAACCAGAGTGTGTCCTCCGGATAAAGCGACGATATCCTTGTTGGAGAGGCCCATCCGGAAGAAGACTTCTCTCAAATGTTGCACACCTGTTCAGTTGTCCAGTTAATTGAACCTCATGCATTGGATTGTCCGTGCATTAGTTTTGCAGGTGGGAGATCGCATGATGTTCTTTTACTACCTTTACTAGCGTCGGGAAGCCGGCCTTCTTCTGGAGATTCCATGGAGTCCTGGGTTTTTAAGAAGTCGAGTTTGTTTTCAAGCAGAACAGGTCCAGAGAATGGGAGTTATTGGTAAAGGTAGGTTCACTTTTACCTTCCTTCCGGGCACGAAATTGATGGTTGGACCACCTGTGGCTTCAACAGCGACAACACCGGCAAGCTGAATACCAATTCTCTTTCTGCGTTAGTTTAGATGCTCAAAGTTTACATGCAACCTAGTCAGCAATGAACGATTGCAGTTGAAGGGACCTGGTAAAGGTCAGCATACGAAATCCTCGGACACTTAGCTTTCACCTCTTCTGAGCAGATGAAACAGAGACCAAAGGGAAACATCAGCGGTTGTACGTGAGAATCGGCTCTGGAAGCCACGAAAAGGAACCAGCGTCCATTTCTCACCGCAAAAGTCGACTGCTATTTTCAACCCATTGTTGGAGCTGTGCTGCAACTCTGCCTCATTCCTGATCGAACCATTCGGCCCGCCCGTATTCGTTTTAGCATCGTAGGTCCCCGCATCGTGCCATCTGCAAATTAAAAGAGGCACAAGATGTGCTCCTAACAGGCTATTTATCCACCCAGCTACATTATCTGTCTGTAGAGGTAAGGCACGAGGGGAGAGAAGAGTATACGTACGCCAAGCGTAGCATTATCGGAGCACATTGCTTGGTGAATATGAGAGCCCTGAGGAGGCGCCTTGCCTTCTCGACGTCCTTGCAGTAATCGGAATCCACCATCGCGCTGTCTCCATGGAAGGGTAAAACAAAGTTCCGGTGATTTTATTTGATTCGTTTTACTCTTTGCTTGGGGGCTAAGGGAGGGAGCGGACAAAGATGTTTTCCTGGGATGATGGAAATGGAATCCGTCATGGCCTTGACTTGCCCAAAGCATCATATTCCTTTGCCACTTTAGTCTAGAAAGAAATTTGATTTTAATATAACAATGAATTTAATGGCGCTTAATTTAAGGGGACACTGTGGACAATCATGAAGTGTGGCCGATGTAGTTAGAGGCTCAAGTATATACAGAGAAGACAGACAGAGGAGGAAAGAAGAAATAAAAGGGCCCTTATATGATGAAGTAAAAGCTGCACTACAAGAGTCGTCCAATAGATGGGCCAGAGAAAGCCTCATACGTTTACAAAAGTTTAATATGAAGGGCATAATAGTAATAGCTGATTCAGTTAGTTTGTTGGTGGGATTGCTGTACATAGAACGCAGACAGAAAGAGAAATGGTATTCTGTTCTGTGGGTTTTCTGGGATTGTAATGAAAATGGTGGAATGAAGAAAGGTTTTTCCTCGTCGCCTGTCTGAACCTTCATGGTATCAGAGCAAGGCCAGACGCCGGAGGTAAGGCAGTGACGACGGGATGGCGCTGGAGTTGGTAGATAGCCCGCAGTCGCCCTTTTTCATCAGTTCCACAGATCTCCAGGTCGTGAGCATCGTGACGCCTGAGCTGACGGAAGGGAACTACCCATCTTGGAAGAGATCGGTCGAGCTTGCGCTGTCGATCAAGAACAAATTAGGCTTCGTTGATGGAACCATAGAAAAGCCTGCAGCGACCAGTGTTGTTTTTCCAGCTTGGGTGCGGTGCGACAATCTGGTAAAGGCATGGCTGCAGAAATCCGTCTCAGCTCCAATCGCGTCCACGATTTTCTACTTCAACTCGGCAAAAGAAATCTGGGAAGAACTGAGAGAAAGGTATGGGGAGCCGGATGATTCGAAGATATGTCAACTACAATTGCAATATTATTCGCTGGTTCAAGGAACTAGGACAGTTGCAGCTTTTTATAATGAGATGCTTTCCATTCTGAGAGAGTTGAGGATATATCGGCCCATACCTTGTTGCGAGTGCCGAAAGTGTGATTGTAACTGGGAACAAGATTATGTGAATCAACTGCAGAAAGACATGCTGTTTAAATTCTTGAATGGGCTGAATAGGGAGTTTGAAGGGCTGAGAACCCAGATACTGTTGAGGAAGCCTCTTCCCACGTTGGGAGAAGCCTATAATATTGTCCAGCGAGAGGAATTGCAAAGGGTGTTAAGAAGTGAAGATAAAATGCTGCTTGGACATCCAGTAGCGGCAGCAGCAGTCACGAAGTTAGGGGGTGATGCAGAAAAGGCAAAGGAATCAAGTCTGGTGAATTTTACTGGGAGGAGAAAATTCAACCAGATATTGTTTGTGATAATTGTGGCAAGAAAGGACATGTTAAGAGAGAATGCTACTTCTTGGTGGGTTTTCCATCTACTAGTCGAGGAGGTAGAGCACGAGGAAGAGGGATGATGAGGTTTCAAGGAGGAGATAATAGAAGGGCTATCAATTCTGCAAAAATTGGAGGAGAAACATCTAGTGTGCAGAATCTCTCAAACTTAAGTCTTTCAGAGACTCAGGTTCAGCGGCTGTTATCTTTGCTTAGTGTGGAAGACAACGGTCAATCTAATGCCCAAGGTTCATACAACCACTCTGGTCAGTCCTCTGCTTCTTCTGTTCCCTTCTCAGGTATCATCTCAACCTTGTCCTTTCATAACAAAGCCATTCGGGCAAACCTTCAAACCTGGATTCTAGATACTGGTGCTACAGATCATGTAGCCTCAAACCTTGCTTGTTTTACTGATTATAAAACCTTACAAACACCCTTAGGAATACATCTTCCAAACAACAGTATTGTTCAGGCCACTCATGTAGGAAGAGTACAGCTTACTCCAACTTTCTTTCTGGAGAATGTACTCTTTGTTCCAGATTTCCATTTCAACTTAATTTCGGCCAGTAAACTTACCAAACAACCTTATATATGTCTTATTCTATCACACGAATGTTGTTTTATTCAGGACTTACGCAATTGGATGACGATTGGACTTGCTAAGAGGAGAGGAGGTTTATATGTGATCGGGAAGATAACTGGAGACGACCAGACAGAGCCAATTCCAAGCATGCATCAGCAACATTCACAGTTACATATTTCAGACACACTACATGCTTTCAACATAATTAGGCAATGCACTAGCTTAGACAACTTTGATCTCTGGCATCTAAGACTAGGACATGTTGCACATAGCAAATTACCTTTTCTGAAACAGTTGGAACCAAACATTTCTATGCAACAGAACAATGCTTGTACTGCATGTCATCAATCCAAACAAAAAAGGTTGGTTTTCCCAAATAGCAAAATACACAGTACTGCGTGCTTTGATTTGATACATTGTGACATATGGGGCCCGTGTTCAATCACAGCATTAGGTGTTAGATTTAGGGCGCAGCGGAAATAGAAATTTAAACTTTTATGCCCAAAAATAACAATGATCTCATAGTAGATATAAAATTTTTAAATAACAAGGGTCTTGGTACGTATATTATAATAAGAAATATAATAAAATACTTACCCGGAAATGTACCTCGAAATTCCGGTAAAACCAAAAACACGTTCGCGAACAAACAAGAGTCCCAAGTGTGACTCCTCAAGCGGTATCCACGCGCACACGATCACGAACCTCTCGGCGATCCCTTATGTGCTAGCCTCTTGGATCGACAAAATAATTTTGTATGGAAGCAAAACCTAATCTCTTGATTTTGTATTTCCTGGGGATCTGAACGCTCTCCCCTTCTCACTAATCTCTCTAGATCCTTTTTCCAAAAACTACCTTGTTTTTCTAAATCTCTCAGACCACCAGCACAATCGTTCTGTTTCCTTCTTATTAATTTTATCATTGATTTCTTGCAATCAATCTTTACGTTTTCCTTTGAATAATTAATTATAACCTTAAAACGTAACGTGCATGGTAATTTTGATTTTATTAAAATATTTCTAAATCAAATAATGCAAAGACATATTGACATTAATTATAAAAAAAAATATATTAATAAAATATGTCTTGGATATATATATATTTATTTGATATCCTTTTATATTGACCCGAATAAATCCATATTCGATCTTGGTCAAATATATATATATATATATATACTCTTTGCTTCCGATATTTCAGAATAAATTAATAATCCAATTAATTCTTATTCTGAAATAATAAAATGATTAATTTTAGTATCCACTAAAATAATCAATAATACAATGTTCGTGTCGACGTGCTATGCGTGCGACCCTCTCGGTCCTATACACGAAGGTAGTGTATATCCAGACACAAACTAAGGTAACCGTCTAGCAACAGTTTTTAGTCATCCAACGTGTTAGGATAATGATTTTAAATCATAAACCACTATGAACCGATTACCGTGTAATTCAATCTCTTCATCTAACCGACATCTCAATTAATTCGGCGCAAAATACATCATCACCGAATTAATTGTTTTACTTGATTACCAAGATATAATAGACTCTCCTGAATGTAAAACATTCCTCCCATGGCCATGGATTTTAGAGTCACTAATATCTCTATCAAGTGGCCTAGATGTCAACTCTCTAATCCGAGAGAGTGATGAATCCTATATTGACTCAACACTATTCTCTCTACGCTTTGTCACGCACCCAACAATTGTATTACTCACAATCCGGTTAAAGATTGCTTTTAACGACGTCAAAGTGTGCAAACTCCACGCATAGAATAAATGAAGGTCTCAAGTCAAAAGATTAGTTACACTCGTCCATAAAGAGGATTGACCAATGATGTTTAATATGCGGTATCCTCTCAAACGGGTCGTGTCCAGTAACCCTAATCTTAGGGTACCCCTAAGTATAACTTAGATATACTATCCCTTGGTCTATCTTGACCTCAGTTACACTTAGCGATAATCTAGATGTCTATGTCCCCTCTAAACATCTATCCGATCATGGACTATTTCAGATTAATATACTAATTAATCTGTGGGACTTTATCATTAATAATTTTACGTGCAGAAAAGTAAAATAATCATGATAAATACTCGCCTTTATTAATTATTTATCCATAAATACATTAAAGTGTCTTGGCACATAAGTGCACACACTAACAATCTCCCACTTGCACTATTGCCAAGCACTATGAACTCGAAGTCCTAGGCTCCTCACATGGGTCTCATGTTTCTGCAGAGGTAAGGCCTTTGTGAGTGGGTCCGCGATATTCTCGCTCGTATCAACTCTGCTAACCAACACGTCACCCCTCTGAACAATCTCTCGGAGGATGTGATATTTCCGTAGTACGTGCTTGGATCGTCGGTGAGACCTCGGCTCCTTGGCCTGTGCTATGGCCGCATTATTGTCACAGTACAATGTCACTGGGTCAACAATGCTCGGAACCACTTCAAGCTCCGCTATGAAGTTCTTGATCCACACAGCTTCCTTTGCCGCCTCGGAAGCTGCAATGTACTCGGACTCAGCTGTAGAATCTGCAACTGTCTCCTGCTTGGAACTCCTCCAACATACAGCTGCACCATTCAAACAAAACACATAACCCTGCTGCGATTTCAGATCATCCCGATCTGTCTGGAAACTAGCGTCAGTATATCCTCTGACAACTAACTCCTCATCTCCTCCATAAATTAAGAACGTGTCCTTTGTTCTTCTAAGATACTTGAGGATAGTCTTTACTGCAGTCCAATGACCCTCTCCAGGATCTGACTGATATCTACTTGTCATGCTTAAAGCATACGAGACATCGGGTCGAGTGCAAATCATGGCATACATAATGGACCCTATAGCAGATGCATAAGGTATCTTGCCCATCCTACCTCTTTCCTCTTGTGTCTTCGGACACATAGACTTGGAAAGATGTACACCATGTGACATTGGCAAGAATCCTCTCTTGGAATCTTGCATGCTGAACCTATTCAGCACCTTGTCAATATACATATTTTGACTCAAACCCAGCAACCTATTCTGTCTATCTCGGTATAATCTAATACCTAAGACATAAGTCGCTTCCCCAAGATCTTTCATAGAGAAACACTCTCCCAGCCAAGTCTTGGTAGACTCTAGGCTAGGGATATCATTGCCTATCAGAAGTATATCATCAACATACAGCACTAGGAACGAAATCTTGCTCCCACTAACCTTCTTGTAAACGCAAGGTTCCTCTGGATTCTTGACATAGCCAAATTCTTTAACTGCTTCGTCAAATCGCAGATTCCAACTCCGAGATGCTTGCTTTAGCCCATAAATGGACCTCTTGAGCTTACATACTTTATCTGCATTCTTGGATGCAATGAAACCGGGAGGTTGTACCATAAACACTTCCTCCTGTAACTTTCCATTCAGGAAAGCGGTTTTTACATCCATCTGCCAGATCTCGTAATCCTTGTAAGCTGCTATCGCAAGCAGAATTCTAATGGACTTAAGCATTGCAACCGGTGAAAATGTTTCATCATAGTCAATTCCTTGACGTTGAGTGAAACCCTTGGCCACAAGTCTTGCTTTATAGGTACTTATATTCCCTTCCATGTCAATCTTCTTCTTGAAGATCCATTTGCACCCTATGGGTTTTACCCCAACTGGCGCATCAACCAACTCCCAAACTTGGTTGATATACATGGAGTCCATCTCTGATTTCATGGCTTCTAGCCATTTCTCGGAATCATTTGAAGCGATTGCTTCCTCATAAGTCGACGGTTCATCATCCTCGACGAGTAGTACCTCCCCATGTTGGGTTACTAGCCAACCATATCTGTCAGGCTCTCGGTGTACTCTTGTCGACTTACGTTGATCTTGCGTTCCTTGAACATTTTCAGAAGTTGGAATCGCTTGTACTTGTGGTACCAATTCGCTATCTAAATGTTCAGTTTCCAACCTGTTTGTAGAGTCCGAAATTTCTTCAAGACTTACTTTACTCCCACTACTCTGTTTAGAAATAAATTCTCTTTCCAAGAAAGTAGCATATCGAGCAACGATAACTTTGTGCTCTCTTGGGAGATAAAAGTAGTATCCCTTTGTTTCCTTGGGATAACCTACAAACATACACTTAGCAGATCTTGCCGCAAGCTTATCAGAATTCTCATTCTTCACATAAGCATCACAGCCCCATATCTTAAGATAAGACAAGTTTGGTTTCTTCCCAAACCATACTTCATAAGGAGTCTTATCTACTGACTTGGTTGGAACTCGGTTAAGCATGTACGCTGCTGTTTCTAAGGCATAACCCCAAAATGACAACGGAAGACTTGCATGACTCATCATTGATCTAACCATGTCCAAGAGTGTGCGGTTCCTCCTTTCTGAAACACCATTCCACTCCGGTGTTCTAGGAGGTGTGAGTTGTGAAACGATCCCCCACTCTTTTAGGTAATCAATGAACTCTTGACTTAGATACTCGCCACCTCGATCACTCCGAAGGGCTTTTATCTTCTGGCCTCGTTGATTTTCTACCTCGTTCTTAAACTCTTTAAACTTTTCTAGAGTTTCAGACTTGTGCCTCATTAAGTAGACATATCCATATCTACTTAAATCGTCGGTGAAAGTCACGAAGTAGGAATATGCTCCTCTGGCCTGAACCGGAAATGGCCCACACACATCACTATGTATGAGTTCTAACAGTTCCTTTGCCCTTTCACCTGTCTTGGTAAAAGGCTTCTTGGTCATTTTTCCTTGTAAACACGCTTCACATGTATCTATGGGCTCTAACTCAAAAGAGTCCAAATACCCGTTACTTAGTAACCTTGCAATGCGTTTCTCGTTTACATGACCAAGTCTACAGTGCCAAAGATATGTTAAGTTTGAGTCACGCGTTTTCTGTTTCTTCCCTTCAACACAGTAAATCGGCTCATCCAAATTCAGAACGTACAAACCATTATTCAATGAACCATTCCCATAGAACATTCCATTCCAATAAAAGGAACACAACCTGTACTTGAATTCAAATACAAATCCCTTGGCGTCTAAACACGACACCGAAATGATGTTCTTGGAAAAACTAGGAACAAAATAACAGTTCTCCAAATTTAGATCAAATCCACTGGGCAACTTTATTACATATGTCCCTACAGCTAATGCAGCAACTCTAGCTCCATTCGCCACTCGTAGGTCCATCTCGCCCTTGGACAGCCGTCTGCAGTCACTTAGACCCTGCAAGTTCGCACAAATATGAGAACTACTTCCGGAGTCTATGACCCATGATGAAGAAACAGAAAGATTGCATTCAATCATAAAGATACCTGAAGCATCCGCTCCACTGGCATTCTTCTTCATGAGTTGGAAGCAATTCTTCTTCCAATGGCCTTTCTTGCCACAATGAAAGCATATAGCTTCCTTCTCATCAGACTGGGGCACCTGCTGCCCTTTCTTAAGCTTCTTTTGAGCTGGAAGTCCAGCGCTCTTAACTGCTTTAGCCTTGGGATTGAATTTCCCGGTGCCAGGACGCTTGTAGGTCTTTTTGACCATCATTGCTCGTGGTGAAGGATTCACCTTCATGTCCTTCTCAGCAGTTTTCAGCATTGCCATCAGATCAGTCAAACTCTTCTCCATACTGTTCATGTTAAAGTTCAACACAAACTGAGAAAATGATGGTGGGAGTGAGGACAAAACCAGGTCAACAGCTAAGTCCTGGTCCAGCTTGGAACCCAAGCTCTCAGGCCTTTCAATGTACCCTATCATCTTGAGTACATGTGGCCCAACTGGGTTTCCTTCCACCAGCATTGTTCGAAATAGTGCCCGAGAGGTCTCATACCTCTCAACTCTTGCACTCTCTTGGAAGAGCTCACGTAAGTGCTGATCAATCTCCCTAGCACTCATGTTCTCATGCTGCCTCTGTAACTCGGGAGACATAAAAGACAACATGATGCACTGAACATCCAGCGCATCCTCCAAGTATTGACTATAGTAAGACTGATCATCCTCAGAAGCATCAGGTGCAGGTTCTTTAAGTGGTTCATCTTCCAGCACATAGATCTTTCTCTCGTGCCTTAGGACAATTTTCAGTTTTCTATACCAATCCAGGTAGTTGGAACCGATGAGGATATTCTCTTTCTCGAGAATGCTACGTAGCGAAAGGGTGTTTGTGTTTGCCATCTACAAAATAATTTAAAGTAGAGTTTTAGTATTTGTGGAATATTAATTAATAAAGGACTTTAATATAGCTCCCACTATTTTATTCAAAAACAACAGCCCCCACTGTTGAAATCGGGAATTTGTTGGTTAATAATTCCTAGTGGGACCGAAATCTCGAAACATGAAGCATGCACACAGCTGAGCTGTACCTACACACCACACGAAACAAGTAGGCCTTAACTCGCCAATCACAATTATCTGTGTGACTTTCGGTATTATCACGTTGAGTCTAATAACTCTTAAACTCAACACTTGCCCCTCAAAAAGCTGACCTTAGCTGAGCTAAACAAGTCAACTAAATTGAGTTAAGTCGACCCATTAATCATTTAGAATAAATTACAAATGTTCTACCATAAGCCCACAGCTAAGCTGTACCGACTCATGGGAAAAATCTAACTATTATAATAAATATTAATGGAGGGCCTTTATTTTATAAAATTGACTTAATATTTAGGGGATTTTATTTATTGTTGTCTCACCATTTTCATAAGACATATTTGTCCATTTTAACCGACCATTATAATAATAAAGTAATTATTATTATACTTTTATTTTCATAGTTGGACAATTCACATTAATTGTCATATCATACAGTGACGGTCGAATCCCTAACCGTTCTAAATTATGCCCATTAAATATTAAATTCCCAGCATAAAATCTAGACATTCAATTTTATTTAGGGAATTTAAAGTATTCAACTTGAATACTCGTACAACAGGTTTTGGGTATAATTCATTACGATATAAGTTTTATAATATTTTATTCACATTAGCCTATCACGAGTACGAAGGCTTTAATTTAATGATTAAATCAAATCTATTTATGGATTTATTTCCTTTTAGACCATTTCATGGTGCCTCAATAATTTTAAAATCTGGACATTCAAACGTACTCTATCTGCCCATAGAATATACGTAGGATTTTAAAATTATAGTTCCCATTAACAGATTCGACATTAGGCGGTTTAAAATATTTGGCCAAAATCTTGAATTTAATAAAATTAATCTTGTACAAATTAATATATATATTAAATTCTTTTCAGCCACACGCATGTTTTGGAAACCTTTTAGAATAATTCCTCTCGTGCGTTCATCTTAGGCAATCTGACCTTATTTAAAAATAAATAATTGCCCATTCAACAATTCAGAAATAATTTAGGAATAGTTTTAATTCTGAATAGTGCCACGTCTCTAGGAAAAATTCACAATTATTTGAAAAATAGTTATAAATAATAATAGATCACTTTTAATCGTTATAATCTCACTTGAGATTAAATCAAATCTCATCCTTTGAGATTAAATATGTTTACCATAATTTTGATGGACAAAAATCTTCAACGAAATCTTTAAAATCTTCGGATAGATTATAATTTCGTTAAAATTAGTAAAATTCAAATATAATATACGATTCAACCAAGAACCGGCTCTGATGCCACTTGTTAGATTTAGGGCGCAGCGGAAATAGAAATTTAAACTTTTATGCCCAAAAATAACAATGATCTCATAGTAGATATAAAATTTTTAAATAACAAGGGTCTTGGTACGTATATTATAATATGAAATATAATAAAATACTTACCCGGAAACGTACCTCGAAATTCCGGTAAAACCAAAAACACGTTCGCGAACAAACAAGAGTCCCAAGTGTGACTCCTCAAGCGGTATCCACGCGCACACGATCACGAACCTCTCGGCGATCCCTTATGTGCTAGCCTCTTGGATCGACAAAATAATTTTGTATGGAAGCAAAACCTAATCTTTTGATTTTGTATTTCCTGGGGATCTGAACGCTCTCCCCTTCTCACTAATCTCTCTAGATCCTTTTTCCAAAAACTACCTTGTTTTTCTAAATCTCTCAGACCACCAGCACAATCGTTCTGTTTCCTTCTTATTAATTTTATCATTGATTTCTTGCAATCAATCTTTACGTTTTCCTTTGAATAATTAATTATAACCTTAAAACGTAACGTGCATGGTAATTTTGATTTTATTAAAATATTTCTAAATCAAATAATGCAAAGACATATTGACATTAATTATAAAAAAAAATATATTAATAAAATATGTCTTGGATAATATATATATATAAATAATTATTTATTTGATATCCTTTTATATTGACCCGAATAAATCCATATTCGATCTTGGTCAAATATATATATATATATATACTCTTTGCTTCCGATATTTCAGAATAAATTAATAATCCAATTAATTCTTATTCTGAAATAATAAAATGATTAATTTTAGTATCCACTAAAATAATCAATAATACAATGTTCGTGTCGACGTGCTATGCGTGCGACCCTCTCGGTCCTATACACGAAGGTAGTGTATATCCATACACAAACTAAGGTAACCGTCTAGCAACAGTTTTTAGTCATCCAACGTGTTAGGATAATGATTTTAAATCATAAACCACTATGAACCGATTACCGTGTAATTCAATCTCTTCATCTAACCGACATCTCAATTAATTCGGCGCAAAATACATCATCACCGAATTAATTGTTTTACTTGATTACCAAGATATAATAGACTCTCCTGAATGTAAAACATTCCTCCCATGGCCATGGATTTTAGAGTCACTAATATCTCTATCAAGTGGCCTAGATGTCAACTCTCTAATCCGAGAGAGTGATGAATCCTATATTGACTCAACACTATTCTCTCTACGCTTTGTCACGCACCCAACAATCGTATTACTCACAATCCGGTTAAAGATTGCTTTTAACGACGTCAAAGTGTGCAAACTCCACGCATAGAATAAATGAAGGTCTCAAGTCAAAAGATTAGTTACACTCGTCCATAAAGAGGATTGACCAATGATGTTTAATATGCGGTATCCTCTCAAACGGGTCGTGTCCAGTAACCCTAATCTTAGGGTACCCCTAAGTATAACTTAGATATACTATCCCTTGGTCTATCTTGACCTCAGTTACACTTAGCGATAATCTAGATGTCTATGTCCCCTCTAAACATCTATCCGATCATGGACTATTTCAGATTAATATACTAATTAATCTGTGGGACTTTATCATTAATAATTTTACGTGCAGAAAAGTAAAATAATCATGATAAATACTCGCCTTTATTAATTATTTATCCATAAATACATTAAAGTGTCTTGGCACATAAGTGCACACACTAACATTAGGAGGATATAGATTCTTCCTGACAATTGTTGATGATTTCACGAGGGTCACCTGGGTGTTTCTAATGCAAACAAAGGCTGAAGTAAGAACTCTGTTACAGGATTTCTATAGCTTTGTAGGAACTCAGTTTCAAACAAAGATTAAGGCAATTAGAAGTGATAATGGTAGTGAGTTTTTAATGACAGATTTTTATAAACAACATGGCATTCTTCATCAAACCTCATGCGTTGAAACACCACAGCAAAATGGTGTTGCTGAACGCAAACACCAACATTTATTAGAAGTCACTAGAGCACATCTTTTTCAAGCAAACTTACCTTTACATTTTTGGGGCTATGCTTTGTTGGCGGCCACTCATGTTATCAACAGGTTACCTAGCAAAATTCTGAAATACAAATCACCCTATGAAAGACTTTTTCTTAAAGGTCCTGTATATCAGAATTTAAGAGTTTTTGGTTCTCTATGCTTTGCCTGTACATGTGTGCATGACAGAACAAAATTAGATAAAAGAGCTCGTACTTGTGTCTTCTTGGGTTACCCAATGGGTACAAAAGGTTATTATCTATATGATTTGGACAAGCACACTGTGTTTATCTCTCAGGATGTTGTTTTCCATGAGTCCATTTTTCCCTTCAAAATCCAGAATCCTGCACAACAGGTAGACAATTCTTTGGTCTTGCCACTGTTTTCAACAAGTTCTGCATTCCCTTCATCTCTGCATGATCATGATAGTCAATATAATTCAGGTCAGACCACATTTGCCCCATTAAACATATCACACACAGAATCTGCATCTGCATCATCTCCGCATACATCTATTTCCTCTGAACCCTTGCATACAGATTTACCCTTGCGGAGAAGCACGAGACCAAGAAAAGTTCCCAGTTATCTTCACGATTACCATCACAACCTCTCCTCACAAGAGCCAAGTCCTGAATCATCCGAATTGTTTAACAGGTCCACAAACTTCCCTCAATGCTCATCTTCTTCTATTTCTGTGTCTTACCCAATTGAGCCCTACATTTCGTATTCTAGACTGTCCAAACCTTATAGAACTTACATACTATCTCTGGAACAATACCCTGAACCTTGTGGCTATAGAGAGGGTGTTCAATTCCCACACTGGCAGGAAGCGATGGCTGCTGAGCTTCAGGCTCTCCAAGACAACAAGACTTGGGAGATCGTTCCACTACCCTCAGGCCAACGTACCATAGGCTGCAAGTGGGTATTTAAAAATAAACTCCAGGCAGATGGTACAGTGGAGAGACACAAAGCAAGATTAGTGGCTAAGGGGTATACTCAAAGGGAAGGCTTTGATTTTCAAGAAACCTTCAGCCCGGTTGCCAAACATACCACCATTCGGGTTTTTCTAGCTCTTGCTTCTATGCAGCATTGGAGTTTGCGGCAATTTGACATCCACAATGCGTTTTTACATGGAGACTTGGTAGAAGAAGTGTATATGGACCTGCCGGAAGGTTTGGACATTCAGGGGGAGAAATCTAGTGGGAGGTCCGTTTGCAAGCTCAACAAGGCTTTGTATGGCCTAAAACAAGCCTCAAGACAATGGAATGAGAAGCTGTCTGCATGTCTATTGGCTGGTGGTTTCAGTCAGTCTAAATCTGACTACACTTTGTTTACTAAACAGGGGAAAGAAGGATTCATAGCGATCCTAGTCTATGTGGATGATATGGCAGTGGCGGCCTCATCCGATGGGCTAATTGATGAGCTCAAACACTATATGTCACAGCACTTTAAGGTGAGAGATTTGGGTGTCTTGAGGTATTTCCTGGGTTTGGAAATAGCGAGGAATAAGGAAGGACTTTTTATTTCTCAAAGAAGTTATGCACTTCGACTGTTAGAAGACATGGGCAAATTAGCAGCAAAACCAAGTAATGTTCCCATGCTGCCTAATGTCAAACTGGGGAGAACGGAGGAGGAAGAAATCGTAGAAGCAAGTGCTTACAGGAGGATGGTTGGTAGGTTGATCTACCTGGGGATAACAAGACCAGACTTGGCTTTTTCGGTCCATACCTTAGCTCAATTTATGGACAAACCGTCAAAGAAACATTGGGATGCGGCCAGTCAGGTGCTTAGGTACCTAAAGACTACTCCAGGGAAAGGTCTGTTTTTCTCAAGCAGAGAGTCACCAAAGCTTGAAGCTTATTCAGACAGCGACTGGGGTGGTTGTGTAGACACACGGAAGTCGACCACAGGTCTGGCAATTTTTTTGGGAGCTTCGTTGGTGAGCTGGAAATCAAAGAGACAAACGACGGTGTCAAGGAGCTCGACAGAAGCCGAGTATAGAGCTATAGCGACAACAACAGCAGAGGTCCTGTGGTTGCTTGCTTTGTTAAAGGATTTCGGGTTGAATGCAGAACTACCAGTGCCTCTCCATTGCGACAATAAGTCGGCAATATACATCAGCAAAAATCCAGTCTTCCATGAGCGTACAAAGCATCTGGAGCTGGATTTGCATTTTGTCAGAGAAAAACTTGAGCAGGGTGTAATCAATGTCCTGCATCTCAAGACCTACAGCCAATTGGCGGACCTCTTCACGAAGGCTTTACAACCTGGAAGACAGAACGAGCTTCTAAACAAGATGGGAATGATGGACATACATAATTCCCATCTTGAGGGGGAGTGTGGACAATCATGAAGTGTGGCCGATGTAGTTAGAGGCTCAAGTATATGCAGAGAAGACAGACAGAGGAGGAAAGAAGAAATAAAAGGGCCCTTATATGATGAAGTAAAAGCTGCACTACAAGAGTCGTCCAATAAATGGGCCAGAGAAAGCCTCATACGTTTACAAAAGTTTAATATGAAGGGCATAATAGTAATAGCTGATTCGGTTAGTTTGTTGGTGGGATTGCTGTACATAGAACGCAGACAGAAAGAGAAATGGTATTCTGTTCTGTGGGTTTTCTGGGATTGTAATGAAAATGGTGGAATGAAGAAAGGTTTTTCCTCGTGGCCTGTCTGAAACTTCAGACACGTCAGCAGCCGAAAAGGATTTGAACGACACGTCAGCCCTAATAACCCCAATTTAAAAACCCTAAAGTATTTCCCCAGTTCAACAATTTGTGGATGGCCGCAGCCGCCGGGGTTTTCGATCATTAAGCCCTGCCCTGGCTTTCACCCCCTTCCAAAGTTTCGATTTTGTTGTTGTTGTTGTTTATCTCGATCGATTGTTTTTGCGATTGAAATTGATCCTCCGCGATGAGATTGGCACCGACAAAAGCCCCTCGCTTCTCGATAGCGTTAAGGTTGCGAGGAAAAGTTCTCGAGAAAAGGTTTTTTTTTAAGGGTGCAAAATTGAAGTCCCCCACTCTGGGCCTCAATCAGGGCATGGCATCGTGGATGGGTTTCAGATCTACCCATTTTTCCGCGACGTCCCTGTTTGCCAACATTTCTTCAAGGAATGGGGATTTTCTGTTTCGAATTTGTCTTTTGGGTTGTATGTCGAGGTGTTGTCCTTTGTAATTGAGTGTCTGAGATTTTCGGGGACACATCGGCTTTCCATTTGTCTGCTGTCAGCACATGAGGATTGTTCTTCTTGTTGTTGGATACCGCAATTTGTTCGTTTCTTTCTAAGAAGATTAGGCGTCTTTATTACAATCGAGGGATGATGATGAGGACACTTCATTGTCTGAAGTTGATGTGGAATCACTTTTCATAGAAGCCTTCAAAGTTCTCTGACTGCCTTCTGTATTTGTTTTCATATCTCGAGTGGAAGAATTAGTTTACATTTTCTGTGCTTTGTGTCCTCGCTTTAATGATTTGATCGTTCTAAGACTTTTTAATCACCAGAACGAGCTATCAGATTGGCATGACTTTCAGGAGTACACATTGCATTTGATCACAAATTCCAGCGGGTAATACACTGGATTAAGTTTGCGATAGAAAGAATCCCCAAGAATATGTTATATTTAAGTATTTAACTGCTCTGGGGCAGTTGCATGTTATAGATAATCTACTTTGTAAAGCTGTAAGGGAAATATTGGGTATATGCTGATTACTAGAGTTGAATGAATTTCTCTGGTATATTGCCTTTGGTATTCGTGTTAATGAAGCAAAATTATGAGATCGTATTGCTTGAAGGTGATGTTGAAATTGCAATAGTTGCCTTCAAAGTTCTCTTGTTTCTTTTTTCATCAGGAAAAACAATTCTTGTGCGTCTTCCATGTTTCAAGGACAATCTTACCAAGAACACAGGTGTTTGTGATACTGTTGGTGTTTGGGTTAACAAAGCAAAATGATGAGATCTTATCACCTGAAATTGATGTGGATATTTGCCTTCAAAGTTCTCTGATTGCTGTATCTTACTCGCCTGGAAAGATAATTCTAAAGATATTTCCTTAATAGGGAAGCTCCATTTATCTCTTGCCCGGAATAATGGTGCTTATTATGGAGTTGCTCTGCTGGAGTCAATGTGCAGTGAGTTGCTTAATTCTAGTTACAAGACTTGGGTGGTTTTCATTTCAGCAAATCTATCAATTCCGCGTACTATGTATGGCATGTTGGAAATCTGCCACCAATGCTGATTTCCTGCTAAATAAAATGATGCGGGCACCTTAATTCATAGTCTTTGATTAACTAGCATTGAGGGCTATACGAGCATGGTGCAATAGATAATAATCTTCTTTTTGTTCATCTTTGCTCCCTTTTCTGCATACTGGGGCAGCACTGGAAGGGAAGAGGACATATTCGTGTAGTAGGACTTTTGTCTTTTAGCGATTTCTGGATTTGTTATTGGTTTGACATACTTATAGGCTTTGCCTTCAAGGCGGTTACGTCCTGTGATCATTTACTGGAATGCATTATTTATGATGAATTGAATAGAGAAAAGCCTGTGATGACTGCATTGAGACATTGCTGAAGGCAACGTATTAATCTTTGCCTGTCAGTGTTGATATTTTCTGAACTAGGACGGTCTGAGGCCTTTTCATGCTTTGATGTATTAATTACTTACTAGTTCTTTACATTTTCAGAAGTAAATTTTGGCTTTCTTTCCCACGTGGAACTGAATTTAGTATCAGTGATGGGTTTCATGGATTGTGTAATTCATATAAGTGGATTTTTTTTTTTTTTTTTTGCAAAAGGTGTCTATTCAGTGGAATACTTTTGTTTATGGAGATCCTTGGGGGATACGGCATTGTGTTAGTTGATTCTTGCAACTTCTGCCCTGTTCCCCATCTACTTGTTGGTGCTCGTAAGATGAACATGATAATGATCCAAATAATGGGTCTTTTAATATGCCCATGATAAAACACGTTAAACCCAAACCCTGCTTGACATGTTAGATGAACGCCTCCTAGTTAGTCGTCCCTTGCTAGAAAAGGTGGAGCTCGTGGTTTGGGTTTCTGCAGTATTGATTAGGCGATGCCTTTTCCTTTGAAGGAAGTGATCTCAAGGTGGCGGTGCATTGTGAGACTGTCCGCGTTCAGGTTAAAGATTTAGAAGATTCATTCCGCCAGCGGGTATTGGGTGTTAAATATATGTCTTCAGAGAAACGGTCAAAGAGTTGTCCCCTTGATGACGGGGTTAAATTAAACTGATGTTTGGGAGAATGTTTCCCAGGCTTTTTAGTGTACTGTAGGTATGTAAAACCTGTATATTGCTGGTTTTTTTATTTGTCTTGGTATAATACTTTGAGCCTCTAGTATTGCGCTTATATTATCTCCAGCCCAGTGGCATAAGTGATGCAAGAGATGGCTATGAGCGACCCCAACAAAGAGATCACTTGAGAAGTAATGCCCGGTCTCCACCTTTGAGGGCCTGAGAGTTTTAGCACATGAAGCTGGCAGTCTCCGAGAATCAGCGGGGCCTGGTTGTTCATTTCTTATATCATGGTGGTTACGCTGGCGGCGGGGGAATGCATGCATCATCGGCTCGTTCACCGCGCAATCAACTCAAAAGTAGGGCGGGTGTTCGGCTGAGGTTGCCGGACATCACAGCCAGCAACAAAAAAAGATTTGTTCAATATAATACGATATGCCATGAACTAGTAATCAGAAAATTTAACAGACGATGTTCAATTCAAGAAAATAAAATTATAATTGAAATTTAAATATCAAAAAACAACATCGTTGTGTACGCTTGGCTACCACAAGCCAGTTATCCCTGTGGTAACTTTTCTGACACCTCTAACTTCAAATACCGAAGGTCTAAAGAATTGACATTTCTGACACCTCTAACTTCAAATACCGAAGGTCTAAAGAATTGACGGGCCACGCTTGGGGGTGGGATAAGATCCTTATCTCCATCCGAAATGACGAGGAAGATGGTGTCTAAATCAAGAACTACAACCGAAGCAAACAAAAACTGGACTCCCCACCCCCCATTCAGGCTCACGTCGCCTTCGTTGAGGCAATGAAAGTTGTCTGTTCTTTTATCATGTGTTGCGAGAAAAGCGTGCTTCAAATACTTGAGTAACTCCCAAAACAAAAAAGGAAGACAGAAAGGTCACACCTATTTTTATTATTATTTTTTTTTTAAAGAAGAAAGTGTTAGAGAATAAAACAGTACGACAAGAGAGACATGTCCGATCCGGAACCCAATTAAGATTACATTGCAGAGAAAGAGGAAGTGAGTTGAATGTCTAGACGACATGTCTGATGTCGGAGTAAGGGTGTAAATCCGGTGAGATGGTGATGAACGGGACATGTCATGATCAGGGGGGTGACTGAAAACACCTGCTGGTTTGCCAGGAAAAAAAAGACAGACGTACCTGGGTTTTTTTACAGCGACGATGGAATCGAATAACATTTATGATTACTATCAAATGCAAATAATGCTCAAGGAAATGTAACACGTGGTGTTGATCTTAAAGTGAGGAGGTGTACAACTCAAAAGAAATTACAAGATTCTTCATGGAGGGAGAGATTGAGAGGACATGATTAAGGATGGGACATTGAATCGTTGGTTTGGTTATCATCTTCTCCATTCCCTTTGTTTTGTTAAATAATAATAATAAAGCAAAACCGGATGTCGAATCGCTCTCTCTTTATATATATATATATATATATTTTCTTCTTCACAGTCATTATTGCCTGGTGTGTCTGTCTCCCTCCCTCCACAACTAGATTTTGTTGTTATTTTCTACTAGCGTTTTATAAAACCAATAATGACAGAGAGCATCTTATCAACACCCTGACATGGTTTTTCTCTCGTGCTCGTCTCTCATCTCATCTTATCCATCGTTCCCTTAAAACAATCCCCATCCTGTGTAATAAATCGTACGCAAGTAAAAAGGTTCACCCATCCCTCCTCCATTCTTACTCACTTTATATATTTTATGTGGGTACGGAAAGGAGATATGCTGTTTTGGGTGGGGGGGGGGGGGGGGGGGGGGGTTGTGTTTGGAATCATTGAGCTGCGTTGGGTTTGATACTCCCGATGCCAACTAATAATTATGACACGGAAAAAAGAGTTAGTAATAAACGAAAAGAAACAACAGAGAGAGCCAGCTGACTGCTCTCCTGTTCTTGATATTAAAAAGGAAATAAACGACCGTGGAATCCTCGTAGTAGTTTGTACACATGTTGACGAGGTACCCACCTTCAAGATACGTACGTTGAGAATGCTCGAGTTTTGTATAAAAATATGAATAATTTTTGAAAAATTTAAAAAATGCGGTTTATATTTCGTAAAATACGGATCTATCATCAAAGGTCGGGATATAAGGAGGGCGGGTTTTTAAAATTCGTTTATATGAAGCCAGCATGCATATATATAAAGACGTATTTTGAAAACCCGTTTTCCAAAAAACACACCCCTCAAACATTTGTAATTTTTCGACGTCAATACTTATATAAACTCGGTGTATGTCCCGCCCCTTTTACTAGATGAATAAGGGACGAGTAACAAGTAACGAGTTTTCAAAAACCGAAAACTTAGACGAATAGAACCGTATAACTTGGTTAAAGTCTTTATTACAAGGGAGATGTCAAAAGTTCAACTCTTTTTCTCAAGTATTTTGAGAGGTGTGTTTTGAAAACGCGTTATTTGACGGTAATACCATATTTTACGAAATACGAACCGTATTTAGTAAATTTCTTTAAAAATTAATCATATTTCTTTACAAAAATCTCCTCCCATCACATATATATTATATTTTGTAGTAATAACACGACCCATCGGGACAAACGAGTCAAATGCCAAAATTCTACAAGACCAACTCTGTGCATTTGGTGTCTCACCACCACCACCGCCACAAAAACATTACTTGCCAAACCAAAACTGCATAAAGTCACGATTCCACGACAAACAATTAGTAAAACAAGATGAAATCTTAACCGGAGACAGACGATGGGTCAAGACATTCTCTCTCCTTTCCTTAATTAATGTAGACTTAAGAACCACCCGCATTCATTCAGTTCATCGGCCAAGTCTAATAATGTAATGAAAAAGAGAGAAAGGGTTTTAAAAATGAAAAATGTTTAAAAAAAACATAGGGATGATGGCTTTGCCTTAAGCCCTGCAAACCTACCCAACCCCTTTTGATTTATTCCTGCCTTTTTCTTTAGGTTAATTATTTCTTCCACTATTATTATTATTCATGCCATTCACTTTTCATAAGGCTGTCGTTTCTATGCGATAAAATTAACTGATACTTGTCAAACTCTCTCAACCAAATCAAATTCCAACCCCATTTGCTGAATGTAATACTTTTTTCCTTCTTCTTCTGGGTGGTACGGACACCGGCTACTCCATATTATTAGTTGTCTTTCGCATTTTATGCGGGAAGTTTCGAAGAAAGAGATGAGAAGGGAAAACAGGATTTGGACGTTCGAAAAGTTTTTTCTTGAAAAAGAAAAGGAAAAATATATTTATATGATTTTAATTTTTAATTAATTTTATATTTTGTCATTTTTACTACAAACTTTTGTTTTTATTTTGATTTTGGCCAATCTTGAATTTTTTCTATTGAAAGCCAAATAAGGCCTTAATATAGTCTGACTCGTGTTATATAATACTGGAGTTTCAACCTCTCATTCATTCGTCTCATAATTCATTTTATCCGTAGTAGAGCCCCTAATGATCTTCATCGATTTTGTATATTTTTTGACAGCATCAGCAATTATCATTAACTTCGACTTCCAATTACTTGATTTGTCCATCATAATTTTAAAATAAAAAAAATTCGTGAAAGGTTTCAATATTATTTTCTATTTTTTAATTTTTTTCTTTTTAGTCGATAAATGAAAATTATCTATTAAAGTTTTTTGGCTTACGCGTGATAAAATTCAAGATTGACCAAAATCAAAATAAAAATAAAAGTTAATGATAAAATTACATAATAAAATAAGTTAATAATAAAATAGAAAATTGGCTAAAAATTGACGTCAGAAATTGATATTTTGCCAAAAGGAAAGGCAAATGCGGGGAAAATGAAAAATTTCCAGCAACCTAACCTTAATTAATGGTAAATAAAAGATATAATCAAGTTCGCCCCATTCCAAAGAGTTCGTGTAGAAAGTTCATTCAATTAAGTAAAAATTCCTAACAAAATCCTTTGTACAAATTTTCTTGTTAATTAAATTTGTGACTGCACTCATGGTTCTAAACCACATAACGTTTCGTTTAAAAAAATTTGTATCGATAGTTCAGAAAGTTTTTATGACCGAAATCTAAAAACACCGAAAGCATTGTAGCCGAACCCAACTTTGATTCAAATGTCTTTCTTCTTTTATTTTTTATTTTTGCACGAAGGAATACAGTTTCAGAATTTTAACGATGCTTTTATTTATCGAACCCTTTTTTCTTAAAAAACAAAAAGGCAAATTATCGATTTATGGCCCAAACTATAGGCCAACTTTCTTCTGTAGCCTATGGTTAAAAAAGTTTTAGATGTGGCCCAATCTATATTAATTTTTTTAATAAGGCCTAATTCCTGACGTCCGCTAACCTGTGCCGTGGCTTTGACGGACTTTTATAATCACCTTCGTGACTCTGTTTTTTTAGGGAAACGCTATGTGGCTCAGTTTTTCCCCAATTCATATATTATTCTTCTTCTGATTCAGAATTTCAATTCCCAAAATCCCAAATTCCACGTTGCCATAAACCAACTGAAATCAACAGAAGATGAACTCCAAATCCCAAACCCCATACCAAATCTTCATCCAATCCCAATCCCAATCCCTAACCCTAGCCCTAGCCCCAATCCAAACCACAACCCTGTCCCGCCTCAAGTCCTCTCTTTTCCCCTCGATCCCCTCCTCCTGCTACTTCACCCTCAACGGCAAGCCCCTCGACGACTCGACCCAGCTCCTCCCCTCCCTCGTCCCTCCCTTCTCCACCCTGGTCCTCGCCTGCAGGCTCCTCGGCGGCGGCGGAGATGGCGACGCCACCGGGGCTGAGTCCCGCGACTGCTACCTCAACATGTACGCAGTTAAGAAGCCCGACAAGGTCGACCCCAACGAGCAGAGGCTCTCCAAGTGGCTTAACTGTGCTCTTTCCGGGGAGCCCTCACGGAACCCTGCAAGAAGCATGATGAAGTGTTACAAGGCATGTTGGATTGATTCCCTGAAAAAAAACAGAGCCACGTAGGTGATTATAAAAGTTTCGTCAAAGCCACGTCCGCACAGGTTAACGGACGTCAGGAATTAGGCCTTATCAAAAAAATTAATGTAGAATAGGGCACAATTAAAACTTTTTTAACCATAGGCCATTGGCCTATAATTTGGGCCATAAATTGATAATTTGCCAAAACAAAAAGATAAAGAGTTTCGAGGAATAATTAAATTCAGTGCCAGAATTTCAATTCACGTATAGAACGAAATATCTGATTTTTTATTTAAAGGAACGAGATCATCATCCATTCCCCAACCACTGATTTTATATTATTTTATTTATTTTTTGGTGGGGGGAAGAGAATTTCATTATTAATCATGATTATTCATGATTACTTTTTTGGACTATTTTATTAGGTTAATAAACAGGGGCTTTGGTTGGCAGCAGTTGTTTTTGCCGATGGATGAGCTGGAACACTAGATGATCTCGGTTGGGATTGTTAGGACAAATGAAATATATATGAGAAGAACTGGGTTTTACTGGTTTCAGGACAGAGAACCTCAAGACCAAACTGAAACTCCCCTTTTAAAGCTGCTCGGAGCTGTGCAGGTGCAGTTGGGTCGAGAGTTTGGGGATATTTGAGAGAGAATAAGTTGTTGGTCTTTGTACTAAAACCCAAAACAAAAAGTGAGTGGTTGGTTGTGTGATTCTGAAGGAAGGGGAAATGAAAATGGGGTCTCTTTTTGTTTTGCCCCCTACTTTTGGGGTGTCTTCTGCTTCTGCTTTACCCTTTTTTTTTTTTTAAATTTCTGTGCTTTCAGTTTCTTAGCTGATGTGATCCTTTCCTCCTCCACTTAACACTCCCTGAGTTTCCCATTTGGTTGTTTCTGAGTGTTGTGAAGCGCGTTTGGGTATTTCATGGGAGGAAGGCCTCCTTCCTCATTTATGATGCCTCTTCCATCTTGTTTTCTGAGTCATTTATAAACAAGGGTATTGGGAATTGGCGACTCGATTTTGATGCTAGCTGTTAACGAAATGGGTTCGTGGAATCTCCGCCCTTTTCATGTGTTGTGGTGTTATGCGCTTGTCTTTTACCTTCTCCCCGGGTTTTGTTTCTTTCGGTGATTGGAAAAAATCGCCTCTTGTTCTGGGTGACTGACTCTGCTGCTAGAGTTGGAGCACTGCAGTGTTCTGGGTTTGGATAAAGTTGTGTGCCCTTTGTTTTTTAATATGTTGTGATGTGGCCCCTCTTTTGAATTCCTTTCAACCAATTCTTGCGTGCAGTATTGTTAGGACTCAGAGGTCTTCTTAGTCGAAGTAGCTATATCTGTTGAACTGGGTTATCAGTTATGGAATCGGATGAGAAGGGTAGGATTGATCAAGAAGAGATGAACAAGGATGCAGCGAACCATAATTCAGCGCATGCCTGGTCGAATCTTACAGGCACGTCATTGAATTTGGCTGGACCGTGCTATTCAATGCCGAGTTCCCGAGGAGACTTCATGGGTGACGGCGCATACTCTTCATCTGCTCTGATGGTTGACTCATTTGGTCGGGAACTTTGGGACCGAGCCTCCGATCCCTCTTTAGAAAACTTAGGGTGCTGCGAAGTGAGTGGTCACAGTCACAACAATTCCAGTCTTTCAGAAACGTCTGGGATCAGAAGAATTGGCACAGCAGCTTTTAGGACTAATGTTGGCTGGAATCCTCGTTCGCCAATGTTGAATAGTGCTTTGTATGCACCAAATGCACTTAACATACCGCCGGGTAGTTTTTGTTTACCCCAGTTTCCCTCTGATTCTGGATTCATCGAGCGTGCTGCCAGGTTTTCTTGTTTCAATGGTGGGAATTTTACCAGTTTGCCAAATCCTTCTGCTATTTTTCCAAGTGCTGGCTGTTATCCTGTTGGGCCTGGCCTACTGGCTGCACCGTCTGAGATTTTTCGGAGTAATTTCATGAAATTAGGGTCCAACCTGAACGTCGAAAGCACGGAAGATGTGGACATGCTGGCTTCTAAGCAGGACACTTTCCAAGGTTGCCCTCAGAAAAACAGCCTGAAAAGTGAAAGTGAAACTGTCATGAGATGTGATGATGGTACGGAGCAAGCTGCTGGCTTGTCAAGTAATGACTCTGATGGAGGTAATTATAGTGGGAACCATGGTGGTCAAGCTGATACATCCATAGCAGATAGTGCAGGTGGAGAAGACTCTCTGAAGGAAGTTAGCATAGGAAAGAGGAAAAGGAGCAGTGTCATGGTGAGACTTTATTTCTTGCCAACCTCAACATTTCCTTCAACAATTCTTAGTTCAACAGTGTGATGAGAGAGGTCCCGATCTCATACTTTCTCAATCCTTTTCTTTGTTCATAGGAAGCTGGGAGTAACAAGGCCAATGTAGCTGTAGGAATAATGAAGAATGACAGTGAATATCAGAAGAAAGTAGAGCAAAGCCCCAGTGCCGGACCTTCCAAAGGCACAGGGAAAAATAATAAGCAAGAAACTCCAACATCTGATCCTTTGAAGGGTGACTATATCCATATCAGAGCTCGGAGGGGCCAGGCTACCAATAGTCACAGTCTTGCCGAAAGAGTAATGTTTCTTATAACCAGTTTTCTTCTTGAAACATTCTTCTGTAGAAAAAAGAAATAGGGAGACTGATTGATGATGTTTGTTAAAGGTGAGAAGGGAGAAGATTAGCGAAAGGATGAAACTTCTTCAAGATCTTGTGCCCGGATGTAGCAAGGTGCATGGCATGACGAAAGTTTTAATTTCATTAATTTTTGGGTGGTTTCATCAGATATTAAGCTGTGATTCCTTTTGTATTTCTTCTTATAAGGGGCACTGGGTAAACCTTGGCAGGTGACAGGCAAGGCAGTGATGCTTGATGAAATCATTAACTACGTACAATCACTTCAACGGCAAGTCGAGGTGCTCATCTCTATTGCTGCATTCCTTTTTTCCCCCTTGTTGTAATTTATGCCATAGCTTTGGATATTCTGGTCGAGAAGATCTATAACTTAACCTAAAAATCCAGCCATGGTTATATGTAACTTCAATCCAGTTTATGCCTTTTGATGCAGTTTTTGTCAATGAAACTCGCCACAGTTAATCCACGGCTGGATGGAAACATCGAAAGGCTCCTTGCTAAGGAAGTAAGTGCTCTGTGCATCACTACTATCCTAATCATTGACAAATCACTCAATTTCTGTGGTTGGTTTTCTTTATTTTAACTGACTGGTAAATTGAAAATGATTCAGCAAAGAGCAGGTCCATCAACCTTGGGTACGTCGCCTGAAATACAGATGGGTTATCATCAAATGAATATTGTACCTCCAGGATTAGTTCCTCCTGATGCCCTTGGCAGAGCTATTCTTGGTGTGCAAACTGCACCCTTGTCTGCAGGAGTGAGGGAGCCTCAGGTAATTTCAAGCCCGAATTACAATCTTATGAGTATGTTATTTTGTTTTTGCGAATGACTGGTCAAACGGATGCATAAAAGCTACTTCAGTGCTTCTACCTTGCTGTTGAAATTATTGTGTTGTCTTCTCATTTTCAACTATGCGAATGAGTCTAACAGAACATCAAATCATTCTTGTATAGGTAGGCCTCTATGGTGAGTTGAGGTAAGCTGTCTCGCTATCACTCTCAGTAAGATGACGTTCTTTTCAATGTCCTGTTAATTGTAGGTACCCCACAGCTGGGAGGATGAGCTGCACAATGTCGTCCATATGGGATTTAGCTGCAACATTGCTGCCCCCCGTGGCCAAGGCATCGACAGTATTTTTCTTCAGAACTGTCTACTTCCAAACTTGACTATTTTCTTTTTCCCCTTAGACAAGAATGTCTCCTTTCCTTCGAGGTTGCGCAGAAAGTCTTCCGCCAGATAACATGAAGGTCGAGCTGTGATCTGGATTGGGACAGGACACTGGCTTAGCTGTACAGCGACATCACATTCACACTCACAACTCTAGGGCAAGCCATCAAAGCATGTCAGTGGGACAATATAACTCTCTGCGCCTGAAATCAGTGACTGACTGAGCAATGTGACAGTGAGATCGAGCTAGAGAATAGGTACTATTATATTGTGGCTTGATCAAAGGGACAGCAAGATCGCGCAGAGGGAATGGGTTCAATTATGGCAGGGGAGAGTTATTTAGCATTCAAGGATTTGTAAGAGTCAAGTATGACGGAAGGCGGTGGTGTCCCATAGCCCAGGTTGATAATTTTAATCTATATGTCAATGTATTTAGGCGAACAGCTATTTTCATTAATGAAAGCAGACCAATTATTTGATCATTTTCAGGTTGATAATTTTGTAACTGCAGCAACCATCGTGTACTATGTAAAACTGGGTTTATTCAGCCCCTCCAGTTGGCCAAAAACGGCGAATATTTTTCGCAATGACTTGGTCTCTGCAACTCCAACACTTTTGCTGCTTTGTGGCGGGAGGGAGATGCGTGGTTTCACTGTTTTATGTACGTAATGACAGTTAGGTCATGTGGTCCTTATACAGTACAACAGCCAAACAAGGCTTCTACATCTGCAAAAATCAACACGTCTGCAACTTCCTCTACAATTATTGCCACAGGGAATGAAGATGCTCGGAAGCTGCAACTTGTGTCCATTCACATACCCCAAAGATCCTTTGAGAAGTTGGGGGAAATGATGGTCCTTGATGGTGATTTGAGTTGGTTGGCTTTTCCCAGCATGTTCTCTGGCGGAGCCATTATTGACCATAAATCAAACAGATCTTTCTAGCTCCAGGCACAGCTTGCTATCCAATTTCCAGCCTTACTCAGGCCAGGTAGTAAATATGAGTCATGCATCCATCCGTGTGTGTATATATATATTTAACACACAAGTATGGTGCTGGATTGGACGAACTGAGCACCGTCCATCTTTCCATCGATTCAATTGATTAGGGATGTACATAGGAGGAGATGGACCAAGTTGACAAAGAAAATGAGACTGAAAACCTCTCAGCCATGCTGTGCCAGGTGAGCTATGGCCATTGATGACTGGCTAACCATTTGCACTTGCCAAGGGAGATGAAGTTAGATGGATGACCAGTGGCGTCCATCTGTACTAGTTGAAGAAATAAGGGGACTCTAGCACCTCCTTTAGATCAAAGTCTCCTCTCTCCGGCAGAGAAGGGAAATTCAGTGATGGAAAAGATTTCTGAAAACTCTCCAACAACTGGCAAATGTAAAAGGGATAGTTCATCATCGTGTCCCAAAGGTCGAGTTTGATCCATCACTACATGATTTTAAGATTACTGAACAGTTGGACCTTTCATGAAAGAGGACCGAAGACTACATGCAACTAAGGATAAAACTAGGAAGTGATGCAAACAAATAAAAATAAAACAAAAAACAAAGACTGGGAAGAATTACGACTTACTAACCTCTGCATAAAATGTCCACCAATTAAAGAAATGGCAAAGATTCTAACATGATCAATTCAATAATAGTAACCTAGTATTTACCATTACCCCAAGCAGCAAAATGTTCTATCATAATAGAGCTAAACATAACGTGCAAGATGGATATGTACTAAAGTTTTCCACTAATCGAATGTAAAAAATCTAGCTTACAGTCAGTCTTGCTGACTAGCCTAACAATGGACTTTATAAATGAACCCAATCAAATTCTGAAGCACGTGAGACAAAGATAGCACAGAATGCACATTTTCTTATGATACTTACGTTCTCAAGGATTGGCGCTTCGTAAAGTTCGACAAACTTTTCTCTTAGTATTCTGTTCATTTCATCAACATCACATGCATGCGTCCAGTAAGAATCATGGACACCTGTACAAACATCAAAAGAAAAGGTCGAACCAACAGGAGGAAGGTATAAATCCCGAAAGAAAACAAGACAAGCACCCGCAAAGTTTAATCCAGCATTCTTGCAAGCCACTGCAGTCATCATCATGTGAGAACCATCAAGGGAGTGGACAAAATTTGGGGGGAAAGCTGTTCTCTGCCGTTTTACGAGGACCTGAGGACAACATGAAGCAGCTTAATCTCAATACACCTGATATTTTTTGAAGAAGCAGATATCAACAAGGCAGCCAGACTACTAATACTTCAGATGGAATCCTTTAACATTATTGCTATTGAAATGCAAAAATCTTCATCGACAAAACACCCTCAGAGAGGTGCATCCACTATTCTCTAAGTAATAAAACAATATCCCAAGAAGTATGCATCTGGTTTCACAATTCCATTTTGGTGAGTAAATGGCATCTGGAATTTTTGGGACCAAAACCAGAGAGAAGACGACAGAAGAATTACCTTGTCAGTTTCTCGTTTAAGCGTCAGAACCTGGAGGGAAGTCTTAATCTGCATGCCACATAACCGGCTGCTTTATGAGAACAATTGTAACAACACGTTTCATAAGACCAAAAACATGAGATTTCAAAAAAAAAAAAAAAAAGTCAGGAATCATTTGCATAACGAGAACAATTCTCAACAAATCTACCAGATGTCTTCCATGTTGCCGGTAGGGTTGGACAACTGGTAATCCCAGTGGAGTAGTCCAACGCACTGCTTTGTTTTCAGAAGCTATGACCTGATTAAATTTACAAATTCCATCATAAAGTGTTCGTGCAACGAAAAAAAAATGTTTAAAAAGCTGCCAAAAAGACAGTAACGGAAGCCACAGTTTGTTCATAATGCACACAAAAGGTTCAAGGCAACCATGACAACAAACTTATCTATTCTGTCCCAGAATAAAGACAGATGAACATCGACATTTTAAGATCAATCCAATGACAGAACCATTGAGGGAACAAGCTTCTGCCCGTGCACAAAATTCACTTCTCCATGAAGTGATCGGTTCAAGCCAAAAGTAAATGACCTAAGTTCTGTTCATTTCACATTGTCCTGGGAGTTCTCTGATGACTAGGCATTTGGAATTGGAGAGCAGGAAAAGTTCATACCAAGTGCAATTTTTGACTATCAGCAATGTTGATGCAGAAGCATAAGACCAAGACATCTTAAGATTTTTATTTTATTTCATTTTTGTAATCTTAGGGAAATCTTAGGAAAATATCATATTAGCTTTCTTTTCTAGTATTAATAAGGCCTTTGGCTTGCATGAGCCAACAATGTTATTTTGTCCCTTATTTCTTGTGGTTTTTCTACAAACCCCAGATTTTTCCTATCATTTCATTCATGCAATTCGCTTTCTCCTAGCCTTCTCTGCGAGGTATTTCCGCTTCGCTACTCCATCAAATATGATCATATTAATTACTACCTTGGCACAATCTCCCAACCAGTTCATTATACTTCTTGCCGCTTCAAACATCTCCCCCAGGGCTGTCAATGTGGTCTGTAGGTGAAAAGATAAACCAGTGAAAACTCAATTGACAAGGAATGTTTATCAGTGTCATGTACTTACCCTTGCGACATAGCAAGATGCAGAAATGTACTTACCCTTGCGACATAGCAAGATGCAGAAAATAACTCCGCATCATCAGCAATAGCATTACGCTGGTTTAATCTCCTCTTAATTTGATCACGAGCACCAATGTAGGTGACACCATACACTGAGGTCATCACTGTCTGCTTCACTAATTTCCGGTCCACCTTAACATAACAGGGTATTTTATAAATCAATCTCATGTATGCAGCATTATCCACCAAAAGAAGATACAAATCAGTAAATCATTTCTCTCATGCACATATCATTCCATACTCTGCTCGTAAATGCTTCATTTTTTTTTTACGTAATCAGATGGCATGGAGGAATGTGTGTATTTCAAACAATTACCCACTCCCATAATTAAAAATTTTTCCTCCATGTCACTTTTCAAGCAAACCCTAAGAGTATGCCTCAGTGCAGTTAGAGCCTTTAGCAAATAACACATCTAACAAGCATAAGATACAAACCCTAGCCAATCAATCATCTCTGTGCAATTTTTAAGTGAAGCTCTTTGTTCTAACAAGGAAAATTACCTATAATCTCTTTAATGAGCATATACAGCGAAACGAAAATAAAAAATTGTCAACTTTCAGGGAGCAAAAAATGGGTACACTGTAACCTGACAATAAAAAAAAAAACTAACCGGCACAGAAAAAGCAGTCAGTAATATGTCAATTAGCATCTTTTATCCATTCTTGTAGTGGGTAATAGCTCAGGCCACAATAAATACCATTAACCTTCCCCATGCAAAAAATGGAGAAGTCAACAATTGTGAAGTTGTAACCTTTAAAGCATACCTGATGGAGTAAATTCCTGGCATGAATCACATCTTTACATGTTGCAGGGTCTTTTTCTGCATCTCTCCGCATAATGTCAATTACCCTTACCAGGAGAAAGCACAGAAGACAACACATTATCTTCTCATTGCCTATACTACTAAAATTGGAAACTGATCAAGCAAATCAAATCTGAAAAGTGTTCTCAAACAGCACAATGCACTAGGTTAGGTGTGCTTCCAAGGACGTTTTGGCAACTACAACAGAAACCTAATATCAGGTTAAGTGTAAGGACATGGAAAGAGGGAAGGGAGAGAGAGAACCTTGCAGCAATGCCAGAGTATACATCCGCTGGCTTGTCACCTGCCACTAGATTTACCGCAGCAGCTCCCAACTACAAAAGAGTCTGATCAGAATGGTGCAATGAGTTCATTCCCTCAGTTATATATTTGTAGTCGTGTTTTCCTTAAACAAATAAACTGTAGTCCCAAAGGTAAAAATAGGCCAAGTTTGTTCCAAAGCTATTTTCCAACATGAGATATCCTCCCCAAAAGATAAAAAAGATGAGCTCAAAGATCCAGAATCAATGGATTGATTCCTATTATTCTACACCACCGTATGCTCTAGGCAGTATAATAGTCAAAGGAAAACAAAAATGAAAGCAATGCTAACGAGACATAGCTACATGAAAATGACTTAACGTTCCTTCTACATGGGGTCAAATCTGAAGTATGTTTAGGAAACAAAACTTAAGAGTAAAGAGAAAATTCTTTCAATACCTTATCTCTCCCAATTGCGGCATAATGCTGGAGTCCATTACATGAACCATCCTATTGAAGCAAAGCAGAAGATCATAAGTTTCAACGATATAAAATTTCAAGCAGATGACAGGGTACAACGATCACAGCATGCTGGACAAATGAAGTCCCCATCAGAGCCACCGAAACAATGTTTTCAGCATATGACAGAGTACAACGATCACAGCATGTTGGACAAAAACTTTTCAAGCATGCCACCATGAGTACATCAGATCACTGATACACATTGTGCAATGGAAAAATATCTTGCTTAGCGACTTTGGATTGTCAGGGTACCCAAACAGAGGTACAGTTAATATATGAATCTTGGTAATCCTTAACGTGAGCAATTAACTTCAGAGAAATGATTTATCAAAAAAAAGAAAAAAACAAAACTTCAGAGATATGCATGGATCAAATTTCTGCTGAACTAATTTTTAAATTTCCTTTTAGATAAGGTAAAATTTCATTCCAAATTGTAGAGAAGTAAAAGTCTCTGAACGGCACGTGGCATCAGTCAAATATGAATTCAGCATCAGAGATGGCACAATCCATCCCAAAACAATCAAGTATTTATTGCAAAAAAAAAGTTCCAACACGATAACTTGTAATTGATTCCATTTTGTATAAGAAGAAAAACGAGGAGATTCTGCTTCATTTGCAAACAACTCATGGAATATTTTTTCCATTGGACAATGTCGTACGAGGTAACATTTGTGAATCCCTAAAATGGCCAAATGTTGGATAAGCTCAAAAGTAAAAACTATCTTGACGTGGCATTGCAACAATTCATTACCTGGTGAACAGGCATATGTGAAAGGAAACCCTCTGGTGAGGAACTTCTTAGAGCTCCTGCAAGATCCATGGATACTGCCAAGCATTGAAAAGGATCCTCAGCTTCCAACCACCACCGTTTTCCCTCAAGAGGGTGATCAGCTGAGTCAAAAATGTCGTCCAGATGATTTTCTGTAAATGCAATGCGACCATCATATGATAACTTATCAACACCGCCTCCAAACAAATTGGCCAAATGAATCTTTAGCCAACGTAAGCCTGACTGTCCTAGGGGGCGCCCTTCTGCAAATTCTAAAATGCCCCGACAAAGATCAGAGCCAAGATGATTCAAGTGCGGGTGCATGGGGTATGCACGGCCACGGAAGTCAAGGTTGTGTGGGTAGTAAAATCCCTCCTCATCCTTCATTTTACGGGCAACCTGCTCCCAATCAAGGTTACCATATTAAAAGTCGACTTTAATACATATGAAAATCAACAGAAGTCAGACAATAGTTTCTTACTGCCAGTTTAAGTTCAATGTCGCATCGCTGTGAGTGCCTTTCAAGGTTTTCTTTTTTCAGGGATTTCACTTTCCATCTCCATTTTCGCATCTCTGATTCATTGTCTGTTTCAGGTTTCTCAGGCAATGGCACCTTCAAGCAATTCTAGATTAATAAGCACGGAAAATACACAAATATCATGGAAATAATTGCCAGGTGTAAGGAAGAATTACATCTTCACGGTCAACTAAGCCCCCAAAGCAACCACCATTAGCCCAAATTCTTTCGATAACAGCAAGTACTCTCTTGTTTACCCTCCATTTGGTGTTCCCAAGAGTATTCAAAGCCTGACATACATAGAGGTGGGAAGGTCCATTGGAAGAGAGCTTGTCATGAAGAAATTAAAAAGCCAAGAAAGTCGGAATCACTCCGTGGGACAAATAATAAGTTTAACGAGAAAGTCACAGCATCACCTACATGGTGGGGAGATTCAAAGTAACATGACCATGACATTATCAAAAAAATGACTAAAGAGAAAGAGCTTGTATTCCACTATGCAATGATCAATGCTATTGCAGAATAAGCATCATAACACTTGCACAAAATGTAATGCATCAACCAGAAACTTTCCACTATGCATAGGAAATGATTGGGAAAAGAAAAAAGTACAAGAGTTGCACACCTCAAAAACTGGTACTAACTGGGCTATAGAAGTCCTTTTGACAGTTTCCCTTCGTTGTTTCGCTCCGTGTGTTCGCATCATATAGGAAGGTAAGAAGAAGTGTGCTCCTTTGGCATAGCTAGACAAAGTTCAAATAAGTTAGGATTGACAATAGAAAGGAAACACCAACATGTTAACATCATGCTTTCATCTAGATTTAAAAAGATGATAAAATGGAATAGAAACTATGGATTCAACTCTTAAGGAAGAACAACAAAAATTTTTGGAACTTGATGCTATGTGAAACGAATTATGTCAAAATGTCTTACCCAGTCCAATTCATAGGAGGAACCAACATTGGCATATAAGGGATGACCATATGCCTAGCCTGCTCAAAACGTTAGACCAGTCTTAGTATCTTTAAACACATCATGATCCAATGGAGCAGAAAAAAATTACAGACTGCACCTAGGACAAGAGAAGTTAAAAGATTCATTATACAGGCATTCATCTTACACTTTTCTCAAGACCTTTACGCACAAGTGGGTCACATTCAATAACTCCGTATCTTCGGCTGCCTTTCCTAGAGGAAAAGAAACATACTTAAGAGCAATTCCGTGATATTATAATAGACCAGACAAATATTAATATGCATGATAGGTTCACACTGTGCATCTTTTGTGATATTCTTGAAGGTATGCACAAATGCAGGGCGAACATCAGGGGGGCCATCTCCAAGTTGATCAACTGGAGGTTGTATGTATGCTGTTTCCATCAATAGTTGGATCAAACGGCTACCAACCTACGAAATTACCAGTAAAGATAGTTACCAAATGAGGCGTTCTGGATGAAATAGAAAAAACTCACTCACCTTAACATGATTTTCCTGACCCCAAGGTATTGATTCATCTTGTGCTTTCACTATCTCTCTCACTTGCAACACCTTCTGCTTTTTCATTAGCATAGTCACTCTTTTTCTTAGTTTCTCCTGTTTTGTTTTTAAAGGGTCCTCTTGAACATCATCAGGCCTCATAGGAGTTGTTTCACCAACAGCATCCTGATGTTTTGCACCTTTTTTCTTGGTGTTTTGCAAAAATTTGTGCAGCATAGCCTGTTGAGAAAAATATTCTTTTCAATACAGTAGGTAGAGAAGTGCCTTCTATGCACAATCGATTAAAGTAACATTAAGGCTATGACACGGCTGACTGTAACAATACCTACTCAAACAAACTACATATTTCAGTAAATTATATAACGATGTGAGATCAGGAGCTTCTAACACTTCATAGAGGGATTGCTAATGGTACCAAAAATCCAAATAAGTGGCACTAAAGAATACGGCTAATTTGGTCTGAGCTACCCCACCAAATCTTGTGTTGTAGTGTTGTCCATTTTGGGGTTCCTTGACAGCTCCCAGTTTGTAACAGGAACATCTAGATATCAACACTTTCTAGAGTTTATTCTATTTTGAGAAGTGACTTCCTTGAGTAGTGAAAGGGAACAAGATCTGCCTTCATTCACCACAATCGATCCTACAGCAAAGCGTTTAGGCACCCATTACTCTCTTTGCAACACTAAATCTAAGTAGAATGACCAAGTAAACTCCCCACCTATTACGGTGTACCCAAAGGCTATCTTGGTGTAATCTAGACGCTATTTGACTAATCTATGAACTCCATTTCCTACCAAAAAAATTCCCACCCATTCTCCAACCATTACAATAGCTTACTGAAAGATGCTGACAGAAGACATAATGCATCATGCCAAGAGATGCCCCAGAAAAAACTTTTATCACACTTGGTAGAATAGGAGTGATATGACCACAATGGCATTCCTATTTCCAGGTAAATAGTAGACCCTTAATAAAATACAATCAACTTCCAATGAGATCACTATGGTAAATGAAGCCTAAGCCCTCAAGAAGTCTAACAGCTAATGAGAATAACTTGCCAATGCACGCGTACCACTTACATTCAAGTTCTACGCACCTCGTGCTCGATAGCCTCTCCAATGTGGCAAGCGGCCTGGATGACACGACAATAGCCATCACCGCCACTAGCCGTCATTAATAGCCCCATCAATTTATGCATAGTGATGACTGCCATCATATCCCCAGGTAAAAGGTTGAAGAAAGGGGCGTGTGACGGCTTCTGCTTCCTGGTCCGACAATCTTCCTGGTCGGCCGCGATTGCATCTCTCAGTGGCTCAAACCACCCAAGGAACAAAGACTTCATGTAGGGCAGATTAGGAGACAGCTTCTGTTCACACATGTCCACCAGCAGCTCCTGGTACTCCCTCGCAGCCTCCTCCCATGCCTCAGTCTCCATCTTTATCTGCCTCCCCTTCAGCGCATGGTACTTTGAGGCACTCATGCCGGCAATCATCAGCACAGGTTGCTGCTCCTTCTTCTCCGTCATCATCATCTTCTTCCCAGCCCTACCACCACCAAAACCAAAATCTTTCTCCTGCTCTCGCATCTGATGGTGTAATTCCCCGACCTCGTCCGACCCGGATGAGGCGAACTCCTCCTCATATACCACCGCCTCCGCAGCGGCACCATAGTTACGCAAGAACCCACCTTGAACCGACGAAACGAATTTAAATTGGGCCAAGCCGCCGAACCCCAGTCCAGAAAGAACACTACTTTGCGGGAAAAACGAATTGGTTATTCGAGATACATCTCCGTGCGGAACGATGCATAGGGGACAGTCGAGGGAACCAGCGGGACGGAAGAAATGCCGCAGCTTGGGGGAATTTGCGTGTCTGGCGAGGTTCTTCCACATGTTTAGACCCCCAATGGCTATTAAGAAGTCGGCAAACGCTAAAACAGCGAAGACGGCGATGACAGGCCACGGTGCGGACAACGGCGGCGGGAGGCCGGAGGGCGGCAGAGGCGGCCTCTCCGCCTCTCTGAAAAACCCTGCTTAAACCTACGACGAACTTCGAGCGAATCGAGGTTTTGCAATAACGAGTCCTCCAAATTTAAATGATTATCAATTTACTGCTAATTAGGTTTTTCTTCTCAATTATATCCTCGCGTAACCTGAAAGAGTTCCTTCGGTTCGCACTTTTCGAAGATTTGTTCCTCGATAATACGCAAAATAATTTATTAAATATGTCGATCATAGTATGACTTAATTGCGAGGTCCATTTTACAGATTTTTGAAAAATTAACTCAGAGTTTTAACATTAATTAACGAATTATAAATTTTATAAAATTTTACGACCTATTTCGCAAATTAACTAAAACATTCCTCTACAGTACGATTACGAGTGATTTTTTTCAAAAGGAGATTGCTGTGATCTAAAGCCGGGCCGAGAACAAACTTCAATTGTACATGTGATTCAGAAACGTTGGGAGCGCCTCCAACGACACCGGAGCTTTTAGTCCTCTAATTTTCTCCTCAAAATTGCCACTTCATGCAAAATATATCCAGGGAAACCACCAGAATTCATTCTACAGAACTTCTTTCTGTAAATCCTTGAGAGCATTTGGTGTGGAATCCCAATTATCCCAGCATAAAACTTTTCATCCCTAAAGACTAATCAAAATCCTTGGCATGCTTCTGAAGGCGAGATGGGTTTAGTCATTCCAAGGATCACTCTCAGCCCTTACTTCCGATGGTTCTACCACCTCGGCCTCAGCTGTGGACGAGGCTAAATCACTCTGTTCGACGGAGCCGCCCTCAGTACCACTCTCATCAGAGTCCTCATCTGACCTACCCCATCTGCCACCGAGGGCTATAGCCATCATGTCGTATATTTTGTTCCCTAACTCTGCAGGGCTGTCAGGCTGTAACAGAATAATAAGCAAAGAGGGCCACAACCAGTTAGAAATTTCCAAGGATTCTAAAGACCGAGGCAACATTCATAATGGAAACAGTAAAAACATGTTAGCGCTTACAGAGAATCCACTCGAGATCAAGGCCGTGTCATACAGAAGGTCTACTGCCCTCTTGGCGTCCGAGCTATCGGGTGCACTTTTGCAGGCAGCCTAGAATAAGAGAAGCCATCATTTAGGATACTACAGAAAATCAACCAAAGCAATTGTGCAGCAGTTGGATCTTGGATGAGCACTGCCACATCGACTACATTAAACTAACAGAAATTGACTTAAAAAGCGCAGTCGAAGTTATACTTACATTGAGGTCCTTGATGATGGGATGATCAGTGTTGATCTCCAATATTCTCCGGCCCCGCATGAACTCCAAACTTGAAGTATCACCAAGAGCTTGAGCCTTCATTAACCTGCAGTAAGGATGCACTAATTATAGACCTCTATCTGAAAATCAAATAGACCAGAATGAGCAAATATCACATTGGCGAATTTATGTTCGAGAATATAATTCGATAGGTCTTACATAAACAAATACAAAAGAACAAATTTAAATGCAACAAATCATTCTAAAAAAGTCATTCAGCGCAAACTCATACAGGGAAAGAACAGACCTCTCCATGTTAGCAGACCAGCCAAATTTCCCAGATACGAGAACACAGGGAGAGGAACACAGCCGCTTTGACACTTGCACTTTGGCCACTTTCTCACCGAGTTGTTGCTTTATCCAATCGCACAATAAATTATATTCCTGCTTGGTTTCTCTTTCATTCACTTCATCCTCATCACCTGATGTAACATAGGATATAAACAAAGGATGACAACCCTGACGATGAAAACATGCACTGGTTGGTTCTAAATTATGCAGCCGAATTCGAACTATATTTTCATGTAATAGGTTGATTTCAGTATTCAACAAGAAAGGACATGAGCTAAAACTACAAACCAAGTTCCAAATCTTCCTTGCTGATGTCCACGAACTTCTTCTCTTTGTAGGTCTGCAAATTCTGAATAGCAACTTCATCGATGGGTTCAACCAGATAAAGAACCTGTATTGAGTATGGAATTAGATGCTTCCTAAAGGGCGCTGATGTCATAAGAGGGCTATATACTCTTGAAAATGAGACAAAATAATGTACAGAATATCTGCACACAACAATAAGAAAAAAAGAGAACACACCTCAATGTCCTTCTGAACCAGTTTCTCCAAGAATGGAGCAGTCTTGGCACTCTTCAAGCTGTCAGTTGCTAGATAATATATGGCGTTCTGATTTTCACCCATATTCTCGACATACTCATCCAGGCTGGTCAATTCCTCTTCGCTTTTGGAAGTATAGAACCGCAACAATGGTGTTATTCGCTTATGATTTCCAGTATCCTCAATGCATCCCAACTTCAAGAACCTACCAAAGTTCTCCCAGAATTTTTTGTAATCCTGCAGAATCGAACCACATTTTCTACATCGAGAAGTCCCTGATACACAAAATACTTATAAGATCAGCAGAACATGTGGTATACCTCCTTATTTTCACTTTCAGAAAGCTCTTGAATCATGTCAAAGGTCTTTCTAACAAGCCTCTTCCTCATTATCCGCACCTGCAAGAGCAGGAACATTAGTGATGAAAAGGTGTTGGCCATCCAATAGTTCATTCTTCATATTCTTCATGTTAGGCCAGCACATATGTTTATTTTCTGTTAGAGTTTTCATAATGTAGGCCACCGCCATGAGCAGAGGCACATCATCAAGTACAGAAAGGAACATTAGACAAGCAGCTAGTCAAAAAGGAAAAGCAAAGCATTCAAACTTACAACACGGCTTTCTTGAAGGATTTCTCTTGATACATTAAGGGGAAGATCATTTGAATCCACAACACCTTTCACAAAGCTAAGATATCGAGGAAACTGCAAACAAAATCACAAGCAAAGTGTTTACAATAAGTTCGAAAAGCAGAATGTCTGCCAATATGACTCAAGCACCTAATAACCCTAACAGCATAAGAGGAGACTCCAAAGAACATGGTGAAAATAAAAAGAAAAGAGGGACTTACCAATTCACCATCAAAATCATCTGAAATGAACACTCGCTTCACATACAAGCGAATATTCTTTGTCTTTGGGTTCACTACTTCTTCATTGTTAAGAGGTCCCATTCCAGGAATAAAAAGAACACTCCTGAACTCCACTTCACCCTACGACAGGAAAACCCTGGTGTAAGTAACACTCACAACATATGTTGCTCCATCTCCCAATTTAGCAGTGATGATGGACTACCTCAGTGGTGAAATGGGTGTACACAAGTGGATCCAGGAACTCATTGAAAGTTTTCTTGTAGAACTCATGATACTCATCCTTCTCAACTTCCTTTGCATTCCGCATCTATATTAGAGCAAAATCAATGGTAAAGGGTTTGAGCTAAACATGGTGAGTGAACTCAGCTTTCTGCCATGAAAATGGGGCATCTAAAAGGAAAAATCCGAGGAAAACAAACTTTCTTTGTGCTGGACCAAGTGCTTCTTAACATATGAAAACAATCAAGAGTACACCTACCCATATAGGCTTTGTTTCGTTGGCCAATTCCCAGTCCCAGTACTTCTCAGTTTTGGTCTTCTTCTTCCTCTTTACTTCATCCTAAACCACATGGGCATATCATTTAGTAGTCATAGCTCTACAAAGAAAACAGAAGTCATGGAATTATATAAGAACCTCTGGTTTGACTTCTTCTCCTTCGTTTGGCTCTTCCTCCTCTTCTACCTGTTCAAGTAAAAAACATACTCTTGTCAACTCTGTTCACACTTAAGAACGTTATTTAATTATCAAGATATTCACCTCAACAGTCCTAGATTTTTCTTGCCATGTATAGATGGGGAAGGACACAAACTGTGAGTAATTTTTCACCAAATTCTGTATCCTGGTTGGCTCTGAAAATTCGTACTTGTCATCTTCCTGCAATACAAAGATGAAATTCTAAAATTTCACTTTTTCCAACAAAGCAAGAGGACGGTCATTCTAGAGAGCTTTCATCCCATATAGTACAACAAAACCTTTCCAAATGAAGGTTGCATTGGATATGGAAGCTACAGCAGAAATAAAACAGTTATCCAGGTACATGATTTGGCATGCATGTTCAGATTGACGGATATAAAACTCATTAGAAAAGAATGGGTCTCAACAGTCAACTTCTGGATGAGTGACAGCCCAACAATTGTGTGACACAACACAACTACCATTATATACTCAAAAATTTATATGCCAAGAGACTTATAAGCCTCCAGGAACTTATTTCCTAGCTAAATAACAACATTCTAATTTTTACTATGGAGCAAAAAAATTAGGTGGTCCAAAGAATTATAAGGATTCCCCAGCAAACCAAGGTTCTTTATAAGTAGATCAAATGAAGCTCACCTATTCGATCTCACAAAGAAGACTCACTTAAGAAACACAAAATAAAACTCTGCAATATTAAATTAGTCACCCGCAAGTATAGTGTTATTTGGGTTCCACGGAGGAGCAACTTTTCTGGATCAGTCTCCTCTCTAATCACGTAAGAACTGCTATCAGAAACAGCTTCCCAAACATACTGCTTGTCTGATCTAGGGCTTTTCGTGGACACAACCACCTAAAATCAAGTTTAAAGCTTATGAGAAGACAAAAACACTATGCAAATGGAAAGCATCTAAAATAATGGATAAGGTGTCAAAAGATTGAGGCAAGAGTACATTTGATGTCGATTTGTGATCTTACCTTCTCCGCAACAAGAAAAGCAGAATAAAATCCAACTCCAAACTGGCCGATCAAGCCATTGTCACTACCAAGATCCTTGTTTTCCTACATCCAAGTAGATAAAAAACAATGCTCACATAAGAACCCACAAAAAGAAGAACTATTGAGATCCAAATACTAGAAAGAATGGAAGATAGGAAGTTGTCCGGAAAAACAGAATGCATGCATATTAACAAAAAGTACCTTCAAAGCCTTAAGGAATTTTGAGGTTCCACTCTGAGCAATGGTTCCCAGACAGTCAATTAGCTCTTCTTTCGTCATCCCAATGCCAGTATCACTACCATTACAACAAAAATATTAACCTTAGTCGTATAAAAACCTATGGGTGACCATTATAGAAATTTCATGAGTAGAATAGAAATCAGCCCACGTTATGGTAATGGTGCCATTGTCTGGATCAGGTTTGATTCGTATCTCCAAATCACCCGCATCTCCAAGCAGATGAGGCTCAGTTACACTCAAGAACCTCAGCTTATCAAGGGCATCGCTCGCATTACTGCAAAATAAATTGGCATCCAATGAAAAACTTGTGATTGATGCAAGTGTGGCCATGAAAACATGTCACGAAAGTACCTAAGAGCCACAACATGAAAACTAGGAAAAGCAAAGACAAACAAGTGAAACAACAGTGCAAAATGGAGGACTCACCTGACAAGCTCTCGAAGGAAAACCTCCTTGTGGCTATACAAGCTGTGAACAATCAAGTCCAAGAGGCGACTCACCTGCAAGTATTCGGACTTCCAAGGTTGAGTACTAGACTTAACAACACGAAGCCTTAATCAGCCAAGCTCCAACACCGTAACAATCAACAACCGTCATCCCTCAACGTTGCAATCACAATCGATAATCAAGTCTACCCGCCCGAACCCAAAATCGATAAAGATGAAATAACCGAATTCGAGCTATTCCCAACGAAAGGGAGACACAAAAGGAGTCATTTTTTCATTTTTTTTAACCTCGGCTTGGTACTCGAACTTCTCGCCAGAAGCCTCTGCCTCCTCCTTCTCCGCAACAGCAGCAGCTTCACATCTCACGAGGACCGCCGCCCCGTTCCTTCCCCTAATCACTCCACTCCTACTCCTCCTGTCGACCTTCAACCTCAACCCACTCCTGGCCAAGAACCCGCTGCACCCGCTCCTGAGATTTGCAACTTTACCGCTCGGCGTCGACAGAATCGGGGAAGACGAAGCGGGCAAGGAAAAGACCGGAGCATTAGGCAATCCCTTGCCCAGAACTCTCGCCATAGAGAGAATTGCCGGAATCGGGGAGAGTAGGGAGTGACGATTTTTTGTGGGTCTTATCTCCTTGTGGAGGACGAAGGAAGGAGCACGAAGTGGGGTTGGGGGATGCAGAGGGGGTTATTGCGGAGGGTTTAAGGAGGGAAGAAACGACGAGGTGAAGTGCAGAGGATTCTATAACGTGTTTTGGGCCTGGCAGCAAAGGATGTTTGGGGGAGGGTTTTAATGGACATTTTTGCTTGTAAGTTTGCGAGTTGGAATTTCTGGGGTCCAGATGCTGCCACGTCGTCATCCTCCCCCGCATTATCCACTTTGTTTTGTTTTAAGTTCAGTTCCTAGTTAGACGAAACATAATACCCCCAGTTCCTGGGTCGACGAGGTTGTCGGAATCCAGACTTTAGGACGATGAACAACGTCGGCTGTAACGTTTATCTGATCAAACATGTCAGCAAGCTATTGTTGTTATCAACACACAAGATTGACGAGCTTTGTACCTTTTTACCACTAGTTTACAAAGAATTTTGACTTTTACGGCTGCGAGTTTCAAAATTACGGATTTACGGCAGATGTAGTATTCACTTCCTTTTTCCTTCAAACTAACCCAAAATTTTTGTTTCTTCTTTTAATCTAGTCCTTCAAGACGATCTAGGAATTCAGATCTTAAGCAGGCTCTGATACCAATAAATAAACTGAAGATAAAGCGGAGCAAACTAACTCAAATAAGAGTTAGATATCAGCATGCTAGATATTCTTCAGAATAGCCAGGAATCGAACTTAAGAAGTTTTCCCCAATTGTCTTTGGCGTCGGCGTTCAACCAACCTCAAATATTCGTTTGAATATTTTGAACTTGCCGCAAATCTTAAGTTGGATTTACCTTCAAGGAAGTATTCCTCGAATTCACTCTGCACTAGAGTCAGTTCTTCTAATTTCTTAAAATAACTCTCTATCTGCTTTGATATTTGTGATATCTGTGCCGATAGATTCTCAAATAAATCTACTATGGTATTAAGAAGACCCGTAGTAGAATCCTTGCCAACCCCGTGATCCAAATGCAGAAGATCTGGGTTAGGACAATCAGTCATAGAATGACTCGTGCTTTTGCACCACCTTAATTAAGTTGGCTTAATCAAGATCTTCTTTCTGTATTGAAAGAACAGCATAAACAACTTTAAAATATAAAGTCTATTATCATACCTTAATCGGATCGCTTAGAGGGTCCACCAAGTTTCCACACCAAGAGAACTCAGGAAGTAAAACTTCAAGAGTCTTCTTCTCAAGAACTTAGAGAAGGTGTTGGAGAGGCTCTTCTGTGCTATCTCAATGCCCATACCATGAGGGACTTATATAGGCACTCCTCATCCTAAGTCTCAGCCAGATGGCTTAGCCTTACAAGGTTTAGTCAAGATGACTTTTCCTTCAAGGTGTCGATCCTCAGATCTAACCTTTAGTTAGACTTAATCGGTTTTGATTAATTCTAACGTTCTTGGTTTCTTAAGGTATCTCTCGAAGAACAATCAGAGAAAAAACTCTAACTCGAATTTGAGATCGAGGTTCTCGTTTTAGATTTTCTTCTGGAGGACAATCAAAGAATTCTTACTCAAAGTTTTGAGAGAGAAAATTCTCTATTCAGATTGCCTCCCCAAATGAGGTAGAGGGCTTGTGAATATATACACAAAGGAGCTGGTGCCTATGCACTGTTTGCCAGCTCAAAAGTAAAAGGAATCTAAACTGTTGCAAAAGTTAGTGAGGTTCTAATGACCAGCAAAAATGTCATAGTCTAACTTTATACAGTTGTCTTCTCCTGTCTGCATTGGTGCTATGTCTTGGGAGATTCCTTCTTTTTTGTTGTTGGCGCTTGAAGAGTGGCCAACTCCTTCTTTTTCTGAGAGTCCTGGCGGGTCATGGACCGCTTCAAGAATTTGTTGTGAGATTTGTTGGGCTCTCTCATCATGCTCGATTTGCTGATTTAAGGTTTTGTCTGTAAAATCAGCAATCTTACTCCAAACCTCAAAGGTGTCGGTTCGGAGGTGCAACTCAGAGTTCTCTCGCCTCCAGAAACTATCCAGAAGATTGAGCATCCTCTGCCATCCTCGGTCTCCTGCTTGTTCGTCTATGAGACTTAGATCTGACCGAAGAATCGTGACGGTTATTATGCCGTCACAGAGCACGTAGTAGTCGTCTTTGCGAGATAACACATGCTCCAGCACATCCTTAAGGAACTCAACTTTTATGGCTTTCCGGACTATTTTGTCTTTGTAATATTTTCGCCATAAACCTCTCTGGTCAAGGTCCTGTCATTGAGGTTTCACCAGACGTCTACTCTCACAAGGGTGGATGTTCCATACTTGCAGATTATGCAGTATCACCTTCCCATATAGCGGATGGTCTTCTTCCTCCCTTATTGTGCTAGTAATCAATGCCGTGGTGTACTTTGGTCCATAGCCTAGGCATCCGAGTACGTACCTTACCAACATAGGCAGTGTTTCCATACACTCTGGCTCAGATCTATCGATCTCCAGGATGTCTACAAACCCAGCATGTATGTAAGGTGTTGCTACTCCCACCATTTCTGAATGAATTCTCAGAGATGGCCACTTCCCCGATATCCAGTGTAGATACGGTTGAAGTACAACGTTTTCCTCAAGCGAGGATTCGCTCATGTCTACTACCACCTTTGGGACTTCATAATTTTTGACATCCCCAGGTATTATCGACATCGTTGTGGAGAATATCTGCCGTCTTTCCCTTTCGACTTTAGACATCTCCTCTTCATCTGAAGCCATAATCGATAGCTTAAACTCCAGATCGTTGATATACTCAATCGTCTTCTTTGCGAAATACTCAACTTGGCGCTTGTCATCATGTTTGATGCCGCCCAGGAGTCCTCCGCAGACTACAGATGCGTCCCAGCTTAGGGATCCATCTTCGAATGAGTCTTGATCAAAAAACCAGGATCCTTCCAGATCCTTTTGGGCTTTCCCAACATGGCCTTTGCCATTGTGACTTCTGCCACCGTGAGCATTCTCACCAGACTCTTTTACCGAGTCTTTTTCAGGAATTGCTTCCTCAAGGTTCTCCTTGTTTTCTAGAGTACCTTCCAATGATGCATAAGCACTTCCAAAGTCGAAGTATTGCTCACACTCCATCGCAGCCGCTTCCTCAGGTTCTACCCTCGGTTCTGGGTTTACCTCTTGGACTGACTCGCCAATCATGGCCTTAAACTTAGCCTCCTCCTCGGCATACTGTATTTCCATCCTCTCTTTCTGTTCCTCCTTGCTTTGTAACAAAGCCTTGTAGGATTTCACAGCTTGATTAATGGAAATTTTTTGCTCTTTGGCCAAGTGGTTTCGGCAGTAATCGAACTGCTCCGTGGTCAGAGGAGACCACCAAGGTTCTTCAACCTTATCGTCCTTCTTAGGACCTTCCTTTACAGAAACATCCCCTTTGGGATCAGAAGACCTAAGCCTCTTGGCTTTCCTCTTCTTCCTGGCTTTTTCTTGTGACTCAGCTTTCGCCTTGTCTTTCAGATCTGCCATTTTCGCATCTCTTCTGGAGCTTTCCTCCTTCAGATCTGCCTTTCCCTTCTGGGAAATACTCGCTTTCTCCTTAGGATTGGTTATTAACTTTCCTTTGGATTCAGCCATCCCCTTATGGGATTCTTTCGCCTTTCCCTTAGATCTAGCCTCAGCTTCCTTGGGATTAACCATCTCCTTCTGGAGATCTTGTTTCGCCTCACTCTTGGAGTCAGCTTTTGCTTTCTCCTTAAATTCAGCCTTCCCCTTCTGGGAATCCGCAGTTTTCAGCTTCTTGGGACATTCGTAAGAACGATGTCCTAGTTGCTTGCACTGCCAGCAGAGTACTGCCGTCTTCGTTCCTGAAACGGAACCAGCATCACTATGCTCACCATCTCCCTTATTAGGACATACCTTTCGGGAATGTCCCTCCTTCTTGCATCCCCAGCATATCTTTCTCTTTGCAGCAGGATCCATCTGCAGAGTTTTTAGAAAGAGAGGTGTTTGCAAGTTCTCTAGAGAGAGAGTCAGCTATTATGTTGTGGTCGGACTTAATGTATTCGACCTCATATTTATAATAGCTTAATTGTTCTTGCAACCTTAAGAGTCTAGTTTGCCTAGCTTCCTTAAGGTTCAGACTCATAAACCTTTTAACATAGGTCGAGTCAGAGCACACTAAAAATTCTTTCGGTGCCAAAAAGATGTAAAAAGCCTTTATTCCGTATTTTAAGGCTAATACTTCTTTTTCATGTATCGGGTACCGTAGTTCGTACCCCTTGAAGCTTCCAGACCAGTATTTGCATACCGGTTCTGGTTTGCGTCCCTTAATTTTAAGGACTGCTCCCCAATATTCTTCAGAAGCATCAACTTCCAAGACTAACTCATCTTTGTCAGATGGTAAAGCGAGTTGTGGCAAATTCTTTACCTTCGCTTTGATCCTTCTAATTGATTGAGTGTCTTCATCTTCCCACATCCAAGGATTAGTCGAAGAAGTTTTCTTTGAAATTCTACTTAGATCTCGGGAAAGATCTTTCACAAACTTTCTTGCATAGTTAGCGCATCCACAGAATCTCTGGACTTGCTTTCTATCCTCAAGTCTGTCAGGAAAATTAATTATTTTCTCAGCAATATGATTTTGCAGTTTAATTTTTCCCTGCTCAATCTCCATGCCTAGAAAATTAACTGATTCCCTAAACCATTCTATCTTTTTCTCTGATAGAATCATGCCTTCTCTCCGAAAGACATCAGTTACCTCATTAAGGTGCTTCATGTGATCGTCCTCAGTCTGACTGTAGACTAACACATTGTCAATATAGACCGCACAAAATTTTCGGACTTGCTTGAAAGCATTATCCATTTTGCGCTGAAATACGCCTGGAGCATTTTTAAGGCCGAACGGCATTACCAGCCATTCAAACATTCCTTGCGGAGCATTGAAGGCAGTTAGAGGAACCGACTTTTCCTCCATCTTGACTTGCCAGTATCCACTTTTCAAGTCAAATTTAGAGAAGAACTTTGGTTGGCTCAAACTCACCCTATCAATTAAATCTCCCGCAGTGGGAATCTTATAGCCATCTTCTTTTGTAGCTTTATTAAGCTGTCGATAATCTATAACCATTCGTGCTTTACCTCGCACCTGCTCGGCATGATTTATAACCATAAAGGCAGGACTAGAATGTGGACTGTAACTGTCCCTAATCAAGCCTTTTCCAAGCAACTCAGGAATTTGTTTGTCAAACTCCTCAACCATCTCAGCCGTATACGTAATGTTTCTGGCTCTTATAATGGTTCCGGGATCCTTCAACTCTAATTTAGCCTTTAGGCCATTTCGAGTCCATAACTTTAGTGGATCTTCACTAAAATTATCGGCCAGTTTTATTAGGAACTTATCCCATTTCGTTCCTGTTAACTTAACAGCCATACACACTTGTTTTGGAAACAAGTCGTCATACCAGTTAGGACTTCTGGTATTCGTTGGAGAAAACAAGGTTTGTTCCCATAAATCGTTCTCATCCAACCGTATATCACCACGTTGAGCTCGCACTCTGAAAGCTTTTTCACATGGGATATCGCCACAGTATTCTGTCCGTTTCACCGGATAAAAGCCAAATTTTAACCGAAGTCTAGGCTCTTGTAGAATACTTATTTTTACCCCACCGATGGAAACATCATTTTCATTCTGCACAAAAGGAAGGTTTTCCTTCTGTCCCTTTAAAAAAGCGTTACCAATAATGATGTCGGCCTCTAGTAAAGGATGTGCAAGAATCTCTTTAATGATGAACTTTTGTCCACCAATAAAGACAGGCACGTTGCTTGCCTTATGGCCAACAATTGTGGCCATACCATCGACGTTAACCATGTGGATGGGTTTCTGCAGTGGTTCCCACCACTCATCTGGCAGAGCATTGAGTCTAGCACAAGTTATGCTACACCCAATGTCTATCAAAGTATCTAGAGAATACTCATAGTATCCAGAAAATTTGAAAGTTAGAGCCACATATGTGCTAATGTCTTCCTTCCTAACACTAAACCCAATAGTCTCAGGTACACTTTGGGATGGTTCTATCATCCTCCAGATATCGTCTATTGCAATAGACCTTTGTTTGGCTATCTGCTTGATAACCTCACAAACTTCAGGAATCTCAGATAAAGAGCTACCAATATTTTTTACTCTTAACATCCGTATAGATTCCTCTCTCGGTTGATCTACAGGGTCTTCATAAACTGGTAATGATACCTGTCTATACCCCACGATTCTACCCGTTTGTTGTGACGGGGTTCTCGAATCAACAGACCTTCGAGACATCTCTTCTATTAGTGGAGGTGCGCTTGCATCCTCTGGTCGAGAGACTATTACATCTTCTCCCACATCGCTAGCTCTTGAAGAGACTTCAGAGGGCGCTCTATTGAGCGGCTCTCTCAGGATTGGCATCCTCACAGGCAAATGCCTGTCAGCTCTTTCGCTAAGCATAGGCAAATGCCTATCAGCTCTTTCATTGACCCTTGACGGATCTCCTAACATGAGAGTAATTTCATTACCCCTTTGTCTGATGTTTGCCGCACTAATGGGTCTAAAACTACTACCAGGTTCAGTCATAACCCAACTCCTTGGCCAGGTTAATTCCAATGGATTTACCTCACGCCTATGGAACTGTTGGTAGTTGCTATGACCTTCCTCGAACAACTCTGTAAGTCTAGAGATGTTCCTCACACCAGGACTAGTGGTATTTACCAATCGGTAAATTACCCTAGTGTGATATGCCAAATATTTGGCCTGGGGATTCATACGATCCATATTCATCGACTTGATTCTTAAGGTCAATGACGTCCCCAAACAGCGATCGTTCAAAGCCATCATAAAGTTTGGATGGACTTGGAACCATACAGGGCCATGTGCTAAGTTGGCCTGTACACCTGATATCGGCTGATCTCTAAACTCTCTCCAACGTTTATCGATCACTGCTGCTACCACAGGACTATCCGCTGGTAAATGAAACAGCGGGACTAATCCTATCTGAATCAACCCAATGTGTATATAGTTATATACACCTCTCGTATTACGCATGGTATCCCTTATGCATTGTACATTCAAGAGTGGGATATCCAAAGTCTCAAGCTCAGTGCTCGTGACTTGTGCCGTCGCCTCGGTCTGCGATATATCTATGGTGGATCGAAACTTAAATCTCGATACTTCATAAATTTCTCTCGCATTGACATTTGGCAATCTCCATTCCAGGATTGACTAGGATGGATCTTCGTACTGGTGGGTTTCCTCCAATACCTGATTTGTCGTTTCCAAAGGAACCAACTCATCACCATCTCCTTCTCTTTCTGCTCGCATCATGAACAGATGTTCGGTCCAGAGATCGGAATCATCATCTGAGTCTGTATCATAATCAGACACAATCTCATAAATCGATTCTACTTCCGAGTCTAAATCTGAAAGTTCTTGCTCATCGATTGGTTCATAAGCAAGGACTTCTTCCTTTTGACTCCTGTCATCCAGGAAGACCATACGGAGTCTCTCCCTCCTTTGGTTCTTCTTCGGACAACTATCCGCTTTGTGGTCTTTTGAACCACAAAACCAGCAGCAATTACAACTGCTCAAAGGTTTCCCTTTAGGACATTTAGGCTCCCTGCCATGCTTTCTTTTGAAAGCATCGATCCTATCTTTATCCTTCAGGTTATCCCTTCTCCTTACAAACCTTCTTGGTTTGTAAGCAGGACTTCCTCTTTGCTTACGCTGGACGTCCTTCTTGGGCCAAATTTTCCTTTTGTTGTACCCAACAAACTTCCTCTTACGAGGAAAGTTCCTTCTCTTCAAAGAGTCTCCTGGAGTACTGCGAGTATCGCATCCGTATCTTCCAGGCACATACTCTATCTGAGAACAACAGCTCTTGTTCAGATAAGGTAGCTTCTTAGCTGCCTCCTTCACCTGGAGCTCAGTACATGCTTTACGCATTGCGTACTTCACCGCCTGAATTTTACCTCCGAGTCCAGAGACAATCTTTTCCTCACTCAGAAGTAATTCATAGGCCTTTTGCGCAACTTCCGGCCAAGGTTCGGGAAGTTTTGCAAAAAAGGTTCCTAATATGAACTGTTGTGATACTACATCCAGATTGTAATAATACTTCTGGAATTCACATACGTAGCTATCAAATAAGCACATATCACAGATCTGTAGTTTAACCAGAGCAGTTAATGACTGCTATTTTTCCACAGTCTCAGTGGACAATGAAAAACCACAGAACTCTCGTTTCAGGGCATCAACGATTATTGCCAATACTCCGTCAACCGTCAGCACTTGATCTATCTTTTCCTTAATGTCTGTATACGCCACTAAGGTTTTCCAGTATTTTTGCGCTGTACCCATGAGGGCTGCTACACATAATTCGTAGACTGCCCCAGGAGGTACTCCTCCTGCAGATGCCGTCATCCGAATAAGTGATAACCACTCATCTATCTTTTCATATGCGTGCTTTTCACAATCAATGTCTAGAAAAGCACCAGGGGTAATTATAGGCTTCAATACATTATCTCTAGGGACAAACTCTTGTTTAGTCCTGTGTGGATAATCGGGCCTGTAAATTTCCCTCTTCGCAGTTACCAGTTCATTAAACGTTCTATTGTCTAAATGAACCGGAGCATCGTCTGCCAGACCTAAGGCTTTTCTTAAGTCCCTTGCCAACTCTCCACTCTGAGAGTTCAAGTTCGCACTTCGCTTCTGTGTATCCAAAATGAAAGGAGCAACTGACTCCCTGTACATTTCTTCTACACTTTTGCCTTGATTCTGGTTGGAATTTCTTCCTCCCAGATTCAACCTTTCGACTGGTTTTCCTGTTGTACTTTCCAGTCCAGAAGTCGCCTCGTTTTCAGGCTTTTTTAAACCTCTTTCTCTTTCCAGAGCGTCTAGCATGTTGTTTACAAAAGAACCTACTTTCCTTGCCATTTGGTTTCGGTCTTCTGTATTCCCTTGAATTGTTAGCTGAGTTAAAATATCATTTATACTCTTGCTAATTCCAAAAGGAGACAATCTAGACTCTGGAACGAACTCCAGCCTAGGTGGAGTCCCAGAAGGATTTCCCGAAGATTTTCCTTCTCCAGCCATTTCAAGGACTTAATTGACGAATTTGTCAAACTTTTGGGTTTAAATTGATTTTCGGAAAAAGACGAAAATAGGACCACCGTAAATAGGGAATTTCTCAAACTCCCACCGTAAACTCCAAAATCTTTTTTCCACTAGCTGTAAAAAGGAACTAGACTCCAAGATTGACGAGCAAGGAAGGAAAGAAGGTGAATGAAACAAGGTTGACAAATGGACTTTGTTAGTTGACTTAAGGCCATATTACATTGTATAAGCTTAATGTGTTGATTGTTGGCCTAAGGCCTGTTATATATATTAGGAGAAAGTGAAGTCGGTGGTGTAAAAAACTCATTACTGATTTTACAGAAACAAAAGTTGAATTTTCCCCCGCTGCTATATCATCTCTTGTGTTCTAGAGGCGGACGATCTGCTTTCATGATATCAGAGCACCAGGAGTATGGCGACGGAAAATCTATCTCGTGGAGGCAAAGTGTTGGTGAAATTGGATCCGTGCTCGCCATTCTATGTAAGTCCAGCGGATAGTCAAGTTGTTGTGTTAGTGACGCCTGAGCTTGTCGAGGGGAATTACTGTGCATGGAGTAGATCGTCTCAAGTTACTTTATCCATTCGCAATAAGCTAGGATTCATAGATGGATCGATTACGAGGTCGGAAGAAGTTGATTCTTTGTTTGCAGCCTGGAAAAGATGTAATGATTTGGTTAGAACTTGGATTTACAGATCTGTCTCTGTTTCAACCGCTTCAACTATATTTTTTCTGGATTCTGCAAAAGAAGTTTGGGAAGAACTTTAGGAGAGATTTGCAGAACCTGATGATTCCAGAATATGTCAGCTTCAAATGCAGCTTCATAGTCTGGTACAAGGTTCTAGATAAGTGGCAACGTACTATAATGATTTGCTGACAATTTTAAGGGAGATCAGAGTGTATAGACCTCTGCCTCAGTGTGTTGCAATGGATGAAAATGTGATTGGATGAAAATTTCTGTTGAATAATATCAAAAAGATATGGTGTTCAAGTTTGTGAATGGTTCGAATGAGGAATTTGTAGTGTTGAGATCGCAAATATTGATGAGAAAGCCCTTTCCTACGCTTGGAGAAGTGTATAACATAATTCAGAGGGAGGAAGTGCAAAAGGAAATGAAGAAGAATGTGTTTAGTCCTGTTAAGGGGATGGCTATGATGACAGGCACATGATAATCTTTTCAGAGTAATACTGGAAGGATTGAGTCTGGAGCCAATGTAGACAAAAGAAGGGGAATGTTTGACTTGGTTTGTGATCATTATGGTAAAAAAAGACATCTTAAAGAAAGATGTTAACAATTGATTGGGTTTCCTGCCGGTTTTTCTCGGAATAATAGAGCTAGAAGAGGAAGAATCCCTGTTGGAGGAAGATTTGAAAATATGAAACGAATAAATCAGTTGAATGTAGCAGAAAAGCAGCAAAAAGACAAGGAGATTCAGTCCTGGCTTCTGAGTTAAATCTTTCAAAGCAGCAGGTTCAAAAGTTTAAATGGTTATGCTCAATGTGGAATAGCCTGAGGTCTCGGGTGAACAACACTCTCATTTCTTTTTTTTTTTCTCAAAGTCAAGCAGGTGGAACTTCATCTTATGCTCATGTTCTTTCTGTTCTTAACAAAACTTTTTACTCTAGTCTTTGGATTATAGATACAAGTACCACTGACCATGTAGTGGCAAATCCATCTTTCTCACAAATATCAAAGATTGAATATTCCTTTGAAAATACAATTACCCAATAGTTCATTTGTGTTGGCATCACATATTGGGTTGGTCATTTTGAATGAACATCTCTCTTTAGAAGATGTTTTGTTTGTTCCAAATTTCAAGTTCAACCTTATTTCAACCAGTAAGCTTACATTGCACGGTAAGCTTTGTCTTGTGTTTTCTAAAAGAATATTGTTTCATTCGGGACTTGCAAAGCCCAATAACGATTGGATTCGCTAAGCGAAGAGATGGCCTTTATGTGATGGAAGAGACGAAAGGTCATACTTAAAAGAATGCTGATGATCTTCAAAATGTTTCCTGTTCACTTTTTACCAATAAGAAAATTAGCAATAGTAGCATTTCTAAAGAGCATGTTGTGTCAGAAAAGTTTAATTTGTGGCATTCTAGACTAGGTCATGCATCTATAGAGAAAGTGAAAATCTTGAATAAAATAGATCCTTTGATATCGGTTCTGTCAGACAATGTATGCACATCTTGTCATGAATCAAAACAAAAACGTTTGATATTTCCATTAAGCAATACGAGAAGTGCTATGGCATTTGATTTGATCCACTCTGATATTTGGGGCCGTATTCTCAAGAGGCCATAGGAGGATTTCGATTCTTTCTAACGATTGTGGATGACTACCACTACACTAGGGAACTTGCGTGTTCTTATGCGATACAAGTCTGAAATACAAACACATTTGCAGTAGTTCTGTTTGTTTGTCAAAACACAGTTTTATAAGTCAGTAAAAGTCATTCGAACAAACAATGGACTGTATTTTCTATGAAAGATTTTTACAGAGATCATGGGATTTTGCATTAGTTGAGCTGTGTGAAAACACTTCAACAAAATGGAATAGTTGAGAGAAAATATCAACATCTCATTCAGGTTGCAAGAGCTTTGTTGTATCAAGCTAATATGCCACTAAAATTGATATGCACCGAGGTATGCTTAGCAACCGGACTAAATGTTTCTTGATAATCCAAACCTTCTTATTGTGTGTACCCTTTAGCTACTAAGCGTGCCTTGTATCTCTCAATCGATCCATCTTCATGCAGTTTTATTTTATAAATCCACTTACACTCAATAGCTTGTGTTCCTTCTGGCAAATGAACTAGCTCCCAAGTATGATTATCCTCAAAACCAGAAAGTTCAACATTCATAACATCTACCCACTGTGGCAATTGTATAGCCTGCTTATAGGTATGAGGTTCCAAATGACTTTCTAGATTTAAAACAAATGATTTATAAGCAGGAGAAAGCTAAGTACAAGCTATGAAAGAGTCAATAGGATAAGTAGGAGGAGAAGTAGAAACAAACTGACTAGGCTGTGATGAGAATCGATCAACCATGTTTAGCGACAACCCCTGATTCGTGATGATATTCTTGGAAATAAGAAGGTAAAGTTCTGTTGCTGCGAGTGCTTCTCCTCAATACTGTGTACTGATTATGTCATCATATGATGCAAATGAAACATGACTATGTGATGCAGATGCATGTTCTAAAGACAAATCACCATGACAAGATGCACTATCAGACTGCTGAATATCATGAGTATTTCCTAATGATGAAATATCCAAAGGATGAAGCAATGATGGTAAAGAACTAGTATATCAGAATAGAGTGAACAATTAGAGCTAGATTCAGAAAAGAGAAATATTGATTCATAGAAAACTACATCTGAATACTCGATGAAACTCCAGATTATAAACAAAATACCTTTTAATATGAAAAGGATATCCAACAAAAACACATTTAACAGCTCTTATCAAGTTTTCATCTTTTCTGAGAAAGACATAAGAGTCCATTGTAATGAGTCTGGCGATCTACATTTTCGTCTCTTAACTCTACATTTTCACCGCTTTATCCTCTCTTGCGTTCTAGAGGCCGGCGATCTGCTTTCAAAACATAAGAGTCCATTCTAACGAGTCTTTCTTTCATGGGATCCTTCAAGCTTTCATGCAATCGACGTTGCACAGTCCGACCAATCTCACAATCTCTCCCAACCTGCATTCACATTTGCCACACAAGAAATGAATTCAGACACATTGGAATGCATGGCGTAACACGATCGTTTCGGATTCGTGTGGCTTACCTGTCGAAGCTGTTCCTTGGCTTCTCAGATGGCTCAGCGAAGCTTCTCCTCCCCTTCAAACCCCTGTCGATGCTCTGTCTCCGGTCTGCTGCTCCCCCAATGCAATCCATGCTCCTACGTCTCGTATCCTTGTGCCCCGAGATGCTGGGACGGGATTTGATGTCTCTCCCTTCAAGAACTGGGATGTCAACCTCTGGACAACGGAGCTGTTTACCCACAGCCGATATGAACGTCCTGAGATGGGTTAGGTACTCTGGGTAAAGCTCCAGGTTGCAGTGGTCACCGCCTTCGAGCCACAGAGGTTCGTACTTCTCTTGGCATAGCTCCCACAGCTGCTTGCCGTGTGAAATATCCACTGCCTGATCCGCGGTGCCCTTCGAATGCCCCCAATGAATCAGAAACCATGAAAAGAGCATTCTCAAGGTAAAGAGTAGAGAGACTAACGTGAATTACGAGCACTGGACAGCTAATCAGCGGAATTTTCTCGATGTTCTGCGAGTTCATACAATATGGAATTATCGCCAAGTAGATCTATCTAATCTCTCGGGCATTGGCAAGAAGCTCATCGAGCCAAAAAATGATTCCAACCTTATAAATATCAAACCAGAATGTCTTCTTGATCGGATAGATAACCCTTAGACCAGAGGTGATCGGGCTGTGCAGGACAACAGCGCGGAGATGCGGTAGCCTCAGAGCCAAGTCTAGAGTCGGTCCACTCCCGAGCGACTGACCGTACAGTATCACATCATCTTCCTTTATGCCAAGTCTATCCCTTAGGCACTCGTATGCGGCGTCAATGTCAGCATACGTGTCCTGCTCACTAGGCTGTCTTGCAATAAGACAGCAAAAATTTTAACTCAAGCCAATGAAATGCACAGATTTTGAACACAAAGGTTACCTTTCCGGAAGATTGTCCGTAGCCCGAATAATCGTACCTGCATAACCGATCAGATCAAACAATATATAGCACGCAAGACAATGTCAGCAAAAGATCCAGTTGTTGACTCACACGAGGATATTTACACGCAGCTGTTGGCTGAGGTCTACGAACAGATGATACATCAAGCCGAGATCAGCTGCATTGCCATGGGAGTACAACACAGTCAACGAGGCTGAGGAGTTCCTCACAAAGGCCGCAACGATGTCGTTTCCCTTCCGCGTCCGCAGTTTCATCACCTCGGCGTCGCTCCATTCGAACTTACGTTGGCCAATCAAGTTCATCCTCATCTTCCCTGTGGACTCGTCAATGGTCAGGTCATACGAGGGTGGACGTGGCGGGAAGAACGCAAACTTAGACGCCATCGATGACTTTGCTGAGCCCATTTCGATGCTAAGAGTTTTGACCGGCCAACCTCAGACGAATTTTTAAAAATACATACAATCACTTATTTAATGAAATTTTTGTTTTGATATCTCGTTTTATTTCCTACCTAATTTAGCCTCCCCAATTCATTGGGAACATATATATTAAAGGAGAAAAAAGAACATTCACAAATTGGGAATTCCTTATTTAAAGCAATTTCATATAATTTTGAAATGCCAAAGAAATCTTAACAAAACTAAAGGGGATTTTCCCCTATTAGGTTGGGTTTCTAAATAGGGGAATCCCGTGAATTTCAACCCCAAATCACAGACCCAATTCCTCGTTTAACAATAAATTAGTAGGCAATGATTTCCTATATGTATGCAACTCTTTGCACTTTGAACCCATGGAGGAAATGGGAGGTTTTTGGAAGACAAAGATTAGGATGACCCACCCACAAAACAAAATGACCCAACATTTTATTTTATTATTTTTAATGAATGGTGGGAATAAGGGAGGGAGAAGAAAGGGAAGATTACCCAGAGTAGAAAGGTTACAACATTGGAAAGGGCATTCCTGCAACTGTTCCTGTTTTAAACTGGGTGAATAACCCAAATATCAAATACTTCTTGTATTCTATTTGCATTGATGTATTCGGCAGGAGATCCAAGGCATTGGCACTGTTACTGCATAAATGTCCCATGAATTACTCGAAATGTATTGTTTTGATGTTTGCCAAGGACTTCATGAGAAAAAGGGTAGGGAAGGGATTGAACTAAAACCTGATTAGGTGATCAATTTGCCTCATACTAGTAAAAAAAAACACTAAAACATGCCCCACTACCATGTCCGATTTGTTTAAAATTAAGCAAAAGTCAATACAAAGGAGAGATGGGATTTCTTTGTTTGTGCAGACCAAATGCATGCCTCAAACCCTCTGGACCCTTCACCTCACAAGCACACATATACCCACTACTTGGAAAAATCTTTCACAAATATACCCTCTATTGAAAATTCTCTTAAGCATACTAATCAAAATTGTGTTCTTGATTTAATTAAAGTAAACAGCAGTACAATATAAACCCAACACACTTCAACAACCCATCAAAATCCATGGTCACCCTGACTCATGACCTCTCCCTCTTCCCTTCTTTATAATCTCAAATCCTTCCCCTTCCCACCTCAGAGACGAACAAAAAATACAACGAGAATGTCTAAGGGAGCCTGCCTTAGGAGGAGCTTCCTCGAGAAGCACGACAAGTCGTCCTCGACGGAGTCCGATGGCCAGAGCTTCCTCACCAGGCACCTCAAGAAGATTTATCCGGTTGGCCTTGACCGGAGCACCTCCTCCCTATCCCTCTCCTCCCTCTCCCAGAGCTCCAATGACTCAGCTTCCCTCGCCGGCTCCCTGGGGTCCTCCCTCAACCGCAACATCTCCCTCTCCTTGAGCCTCATCTCCCCTGATGCGCAGAGGAGTTTTATCCCCCCTTGTCGGAGCTTTCGTGTCCAGAGCGCGTCGAGGACGGGTTTGGGCGACGGGGAGTTGTGTAGGTGCAACTGGATTACTAAAACGGGTGGTAAAAGGATTATCTTAAACTTGTTTTTGTTGTTTCTTCGGCACATTAAACTGGTACTTCGTAAGAACTTGATTAACACAACATTGGTCTAATAGCCTTTGTTTGGTAGGTAATAGAGTTTGAGTGATCAACTCCCTTGGAGAACAGCAAACGATAGTCGACCTAAAAAATGTTTACCCGTTAATTATCTCCACGTCGTAAATAATAACATTCAGCGGACTGAATGTAGATAAAGCGTACGTGGAATTTCACGATGAATGCTGGGGGGTCCCGATGATCTACGACGATTGGTAAGTGACTCTGCATCGTGACGGCTAATTATCTCCGTTGGGATCTTTGTACGTGATGTCGTCATGGTACGTGAACCAGTCAACTGTTTGAGCTTCTGGTGATGGCCGGGATGCCGATGGAATATACTTTGTAACGTGTGTGAATAGTTATTAATAAAAGTAAATATTTACTATTTATTAATTACTTTTTGTTCGTAATTGATTTACGGTAAAGTCTCATAAATTGATTATTTGTCAATCTAAAATTATCCTGAATCGGATCAATGTTTAGAGCGGACATGAATATATAGATCAATGCCGAGTATAACTAGTTAGACAGAGAGAAGGATGTCCAAGTTATACTAGGGGTGCCCAAGTTTATGGTACACTAGACACGACCCATTTATAGAGAATACCGCATATTAAGTGTTATTGGTCACCTATCTTGTTGAATGAGTGTAATTGATCTCCTGACTTGAGACCTTCATTTATTCTATGCATGGAGTTGTGCACTTTGATGCCGTTAAAAGCAGTCTTTAATCAGATTGTGAGTAATACGGTTATTGGGTGCATGGCGAAGCGTAGAGAGGATAGTGCTGAGTCAATATATGATTCATCGCTCTCTTGGATTAAACAGTTGACATCTTGGTCACTTGATTGAGATATTAGTTTATCAGGTTAAAATCTATTATATCTCAGAATCAAGTAAAACAATTAATTTAGTGATGACGCATAATGCACTGAGTTAATTGAGATGTCAGTGAGATGAATAGACTGAATTACACAGAAATCGGTTCAATGTGGTTTTGGCTCATGATCAATATTCTATTACACTGGGTGACTAAAAACTGTTGCTAGACAGTTACCTCAATATGTGTATGGTTGTACATTGCCTTCGTATATAAAAACTAGAGGGTTGCACGTAAAAACACGGACACAGATATTAATTATTTAATTCTAATGAATATTGGAATTAAAATATATAAATTTGCAGACTACAAATTTACTCTGAAATATCAAAAGCAATAAAATTATAGTGTTGGATTTAAGTTGATCAAACGTGTCAAAGTTGTAGAATATAATAATATAATTATAATAATTTTACTATTATTATAATAAATCTAATGGGTTTAGAAAGGCGGTTCATTACCTATGAGCTATCCTACCATAGCTTTGCTACGTGGGTAAAGAAAGCTGCACGATAAATTGAATGTAAATTAATTCAATTTAATAGAGATAACAATACACAAAAAAAGGAAAAACACTCGATTGACATTCGGCCCAGAGTAACATCGGCCGAAAGAAAAATATCAAGGCATCGGATAGAACAGTAACCAAAGAACTCCGAGGCTAGTACCCAGGGGTTCGAAGGTTTTCGTATTTCGTGTACGTGGATACTTATAGAGGAGTCACGTTTGAGATTCTCGAAGACGGTCATGTCATTTCTAAAAAACGAGTTACGAGTTAATTATCGTATTTTACTATTCGATTTATACGTATCGAATCGAGATAATGTTTCGAATAGTTTTTTCGAAATGAAGCGTTCGCTGCGCCAGTTGAAAACCCAACAAATCGTTTGATGGATTCGATCCTGACTTTGTAGCGCGGATGGGGGAAGACGAGATCGAGCGAGTTTCGGTGGACAAGGCAGTGTCATTAGCGGAGAGCAGAGTTCGGTGCATCGTGGAGAATGCCAAATGCATTCAAAAGGCAAGCAAGCATTCGGCTTGTTGTGTAGGAGGTTTCTTGATCGCCGCTGTGACAATGAAAGAGACATAGACTTGCTGGTAGCGAGCGAGTACGGGTCGTTCAGCGACCGTGAACCACAAGCCGACGATCAATGAGTACAGGTACACGAAACAGGTACCGTTGAGGTCGCCCAAGGCAGAGGCGATGAGCAAGGATCTGCGGAGGAGGGGGTTCCAGCTGGTAGGGCCCGTGATTGTGCACTGGTTCATGCAGGCGGCTGGGATGACCATCGATCACCTCGTGGATTGTTACAGATACGCCGAGTGTGTCAACCTCGCCGAAACGCCATGGAGACACGTCTAGATCGCGCGACCGCAGCGATCCCAGAGTATCTACTGTGATTTGCTCTAAATTGTTATTTTTTTCCTGGGGGTGTCTTAATTTATTGGGTGCTGAAAAAGGGCCAATTAATGTAACTGCTCGTTGTTAATCAACGGAATCGATTGTAATTAAGTTAATTATGGTATGATCCGATCAATTTGTACGGAAAAAGTGCTTTCGCTGTCTGATTATTATAAACTCCGATCATTAGTCGCGAAAACATTTTGCAAAGTTTAAAATAATTCTTGAAATGATTTTTTTGACTTTTTTTAAAGTGGAATTTGAAGAACTTAAAGTTTTTAATTGAAGGCAATTTAGGTTTTGAAAAGCCCGATTTGAAATTAAAACCTTTTAAAAAGTCGGCTTAGAATCGACTTTCTTAAAAAGCGAATTCGACTTATAAAATCGAGTTAATTGTTGTAAAACGGAAAAAAGGAAGAAGGAAAAACGAGATAATACAGTGTGGAGAGAAATGGGAGGATAATTTTTATAGATATCCCTTCTATTTATTGAGATTTTATAACAGAAAGAATCTAAAGTAACCGAATGAATAATAAATGATTACAGGGCATTCACACTATGTTTACAATACTCCCCCTGAATATCCGCCGGTACTGCCTCGTCAAAAGCCTTTCCAGGAAAAACTTATGGGAAAAAACCATGGTAAAGGAAAAAAAAAAAGAGTACACTATGTTTACTCCCCCTCTTAGTAACATCACTTTAAATTTCCACGTTTGCGCATTCCAATTTTATGCATCAACCTTTCAAAAATTGTTATAGGCAAAGCCTTTATGAATAAATCTGCCAGATTTTCTGATAAACGTATTTGTCGAATATCAATACCATCACTCTTCTGGAGATCATGGGTGAAAAAGAATTTCGAAGATATATGTTTCGTTCGATCACCTTTGATATATCATCCCTTTAATTAAGCAGCAGCGTTATCCTCATATAAAATTGTTGGGGAATTCTTATTTACAGATAAGCCGCATGACCCTCGAATGTGATGTATAATTGATCTCAACCATACACATTCTCTGCTGGCTTCATGAATTGCAATAATCTTGGTTAGATGATGTGGTAGTAATTGTTTGTTTCATAGATCTCCACGATATAGCAGTACCACCACATGTAAATAAATACTCTGTTTGAGATTTACCATTATGAGGGTCAGATAAATATCCTGCATCTGATTATCCAATTAATTCTGCTTCAGGCATATACGGATAATACAATCCCATGTCCATAGTTCTTCGAAGATACCGAAAAATGTGTTTAATTCCATTCCAATGTCTCATCGTCGGTGAAGAACTATATCTCGCTAGTAAATTCACTGCAAATGATATATCAGGTCTAGTATGACTAGCAAGATACATGAGCGCCCCAATAGCACTAAGATATGGTACTTCAGGACCAATTAGTTCTTCATCATCCATTCGAGGTCGAAATGGGTCTTTATTTATATCAAAAGATCTCACGACCATTGGACTACTCAAGGGATGCGCTTTATCCATATAAAATCTTTTAACACTTTCGATGTATAAGCAGATTGATAGACAAAAATTTCATTATCTAAATGCTCAATCTGCAAGCCAAGACATAACTTTGTTTTCCCGAGATCTTTCATCTCAAAGTTTTTCTTGAGGTAATCAACTGTTTCAGACAGTTCATCAGTGGTTCCAATAATATCCAGATCGTCAACAAAAATCGTAATTATTACAAATTGTGATCCAGATCTCTTAATAAATACACATGAACATATTGGATCATTTTGACATCCATTTTTAATAAATATTCACCGAGTACCACATACGTCCAAATTATTTCGATCCATATAGAGATCTGCATAATTTGACCGAGAAAAGGTCTCAACGATCTAATTATATGTTTTTGGCATTTTGAATCCTTTAGGGAGTTTCATGTATATGTCGTTCTCAAGAGAGCCATATAAGTATGCTGCAACGACATCCATCAATCGCATCTCCAATTTATCATGAATTGATAAACTTATTAGATATTTAAATGTTGTTGCATCCACCACGGGAGAATATATCTCCGCATAATCAATACCAGGTTTCTACGAGAATCCTTGGGCAACAAGTCGTGCATTATATCTGACAATCATTTTTCTCATTTCTTTTTTGTACGAACACTCATTTGTAACCGATCGGTTTTATACCTTCAGGTGTACGGACTAGAGGTCCAAAAACTTTATGTTTTACGAGTGATTTTAATTCTGCTTCAATCGCATCTTTCCATTTTGGCAAATCATTTCTTTGTCTGCATTATTCAACAGACTTTGGTTCAAGATCCTCGTCATCATTTACAATATCGCATGCTATAGCATATGCAAAATTTTTATTGACGTCGATTTCATCTCGATTCTATCTTTTTCCAGTCAAAACATAGTTTATAGAGATCTGTTCATTTTTCAGGTACCTGTGACTCTTCTGGAATCATATTCTCAATGACTGGAGTCTCTTCTGGAGTAATTGTTTCCTCAGTTTGAGTATTTACTTCCTTTCTTTTCCGAGGATTTTTATCTTTGGAACCGACTGGTCTACCACGTTTCACTTGCATTTTAGGCTCATTAGCAATACTAGGTTGTCCTTCAGGAACATCGATTCTTATTAGAGCATTTGTAGCTGGAATACAAGACTTAGTCACTTTCTTAGGGTCAGTAAAAGCATCTGGTAATTGATTTGCTAAAAATTTTGCAAGTGAATAATTTTCTGAACTTCGAGTTCAGATTGTTTTGTACGAGGATCATAGTGAGCCAATGATAACTCACGCCAGATTATTTCCTTTTCCAACTGCTTATGTTCTCCTTTCAATGTCGAAAATGTCATTTCATCAAATTGACAATCGGCAAAATGTGCCGTAAATATATCTCCCGTCAACGGTTCTAAATATTTAATTATAGACGGTAATTCATATCCGACATATACCCCCAGTCTCCTTTGGGGTCCCATCTTTGTGCGTTGGTGGTGGAGCAATGGGTACGTATACGACACACCCGAAAATTCTTAGATGAGATATATTTGGTTCGTGACCATAAACCATTTCCAAAGGGAGACCTCATTATAATTTGTAGGTCTGATGCGAATTAATACTGCCGCGTGCAAAATAGCGTGTCCCCAAACATGTACTTCAAGGCCATTTTTGTGTATGAACATGTGTTACTAGATGTTCAACACTTATCCCAATTAACATACAATAATCAGTAAAAGTTTGAGAAGTAAATTCTCCGGTATTATCAAGACGAATACATTTTATTAGATAATTCGGGAAATGAGCTCGTAATTTGATAATTTGAGGAAGTAATCTTGCAAATGCTTGATTACGAGTTGATAATAAACACACATCGGACCATCTAGTCGATGCGTTAATTAATACCATAAAATATCTGAATGGTCCACATGGTGGATGAATAGGCCCACATATATCACCTTTTATTCTTTCAAGAAATTTCAAGGGTTAAGCCCTGATTTTCGATGGTGATGTCCTTATTATTAACTTCCCTTGGGAACAAGAGGTACATGAAAATTTATTCGGGGGAAAAATCTTCTGGTTTTTCAATGAATGCCCACATGAATGATTAATTATTCTCCGTATCATTATATCTCTAAGATGTCTCAATCGATCATGCCATGTAATAAAATTATTTTGATCGACAAACTTCTAGTTTGTAACAATATGTACTTCGCCAACACTTATATTTGTGAAATATAGTCTAGAGGAAGCTGCGGGTAGTTTTTCTAATATTCATTTCTTACCCGAGATGATATTTGTAATACACAAATATTCTTTTTCATTTTCATTTGAAGTCTCAATGTGATATCCATTTCTGCGGATATCTTTAAAACTCAATAAATTTCTCTAAGACTTAGAGGAATATAGCGCATTATCGATACAAATATTTGTTCTTCTGAATAATAAGATATTTGCTCTTCCGGAGCCCTCAATGATTTTTGTACTTCCAGATATCGTATTAATACTTGTTTCGTTCATTACCAAGATGGTAAAGAATTTCTTGCTTTTCAAAATAGTATGCGTTGATGCACTGTCTACGAGATAAATACATTTTTCATTAGTGGAGGATTCGCTTAGGGAACTTCCATTTTTTTTTTCTGATTAATAACGCAGTGTCTTGCCCTTCTGGGGATCGAGAAGGGTGAGGATTCTCTTCTGGAAATCGAGTCTCCGCTTTTGGGAAATGATTATTCGCTTATAGGGATTGATGATCGATGATCCGCTTCTGGGAACGGTGAATCCGCTTGTGGGAATCGTGGATCCGCTTCGGGGGATCGAGATTTGGTACGAATAAACTTTTCAATAATAAAAACATTGAAATAGCGTGTATGATTACCGTTTACAAACTCCACAGAATCGTTGATTTAACGCCCTTTCAATCCGTGAGAGATCTTGCATACGATCGTCGTTTTTTTTTCTTTCCTCACTTTTCGGTAGAGCTTCGTGCTGATAACATGTTGTAAAACAAAGAACGAAAAAAAGGAAGAAGGAAAAACGAGAGAACACAATGTGGAAAGAAGGGGTGGATAATTTCTCATTGTTTTCCAAGATATCGAATGAATAATAAATGATTATAATAAATGGGCATTTTTTAAAATTTTAAAAATAAATGTCCTAAACTAAAAATTTTAGCGACACACCTTTCATTGGACTTTTGTTCCTAAATAACGTTGGCCCATAAAATATTTCTAAATTTAAGATCGTATCCTTGTATACAGCCTTAAACTAGAAGTCTATGAGTTTAACTTCGAAATAGAAGTAAGTCGAACTCAGAAAGTTCAAGTTTCAACCAACCGAAGTGAAGTTGAATTCTATAAGTTCAACTTCATGAGTTGCATGAGCATGCACATGAAGTTGAACTTTGTGATCAACTTCCTCAAACGCAAGAAGGGAGTTGAACTAACTCAAATTTAAATAAATAAATAAAAATTGTCATTGTATTCCCTCAAATTTGGTCAAAATAATAATAATAATATTTTTAGATTAGATAAGATTGCGATTTAATTTCTTTAATTCAATCCTTTGTGTCATAACCCAATTTTTTCTTCAAAAATCACAAAAAATACTAAAAAATTGAAAATCATAGAAAATCAATAAAAATCATCAAAAATCTTCCAAAATCACTAAAATCTCACAAAATCATAAAAATCTAATTTTAAAAAGATAATTCTTCTCCCTATAATACGCTGAAGAGAGGGACGGAGAAACAGGGAGACACACGGAGGAGAAATGAACGCTTAAAAGAAAATCGAGACTTCATCGTCACCGAGCCTAAGCGGTCAATTCCGGGAAGTGAATGTGGGATCACAGTTCGGCCCCAACTCTGACTCAAAGCATCCTGGAATCTCATCTCACCGTCGGGGACGATCACTGCGGCCTCAAGAAGATGCCACTTTATGACAACGCAAACATGCTGAGCAGATGAAATCCTTCACGGGGAAACACAACCATAAAAAGAAAAGACGAACACAGGCGACAAAGGAGGAAAACAAACCGACACAATCGGAAAAAGAGGAGAGGAAGATCAAGACTTCGTCGCCACCCAAGACGTCACAAGGTTCCTTCGTTCCTTCGCTTCTGTTTCAATTTATGGATTTCGCCTACTTTTGATTTTCTTTAATTATAAAGCCAGGAAAGATCCGCTGAGAGAAAGCTTTGAAGAGGACTTTCAGGAAAAGAACAAAAGCAATCCGGGGGTGCGACCGCGCTGCAACTAATTTGTCGACTACGACACCCACCCCGACTACTGCAATATGGGGGCGAAGGCAGCAATCCAGGCTAAGACTTCCATCATGTTCACTCGTCTATTGTTTTGAATTATAATTTTTTTATCCTTTTAATCCTGCAAAAGTAGAAACACAGAGGGAAGGGGCTTACGTCTCTTAGAAAAGAGAATAATAGAGGGGGAGGAGACAGATACGAAGCCTCCGACCAACACAGACAGACAAGTTGAGAAGGAGAGGCGGTATCGAAACGAGGCCAAACCAACCTCCGACTACATCGGCCACAATAGTCTTCCTATGCCCAACAGGACCTTCTCCTCGGCTTTGCCTAGCCGCAACATCAACACATCAGCAACAATGCCTTGCTCCAAGTCCCGAGCGCAGCGACCTCGTCAATCAAATCCAGACGTTCTTCCCGTGCCGAAGTTCCGCTCTGCCATCCTCACGCCCTCCTCGCCTACCGCCTCGACGCTTCCTCTTGGGGTGTCAACGTCCGTGCCGCTTTCGCTTGGAGCGACAGCGCCCTCGCCAAGCCTGTCACCCACGACGTCACCCAGTCCGGCAGCGGTGAACCCACGGCCAGTAGTGATGGAGCAATGTCTTCTTCACCGTCTCCAGATCTCAACCCGTCAGCCGCGCAACGACGTTTCGTACAATGGAGTTCTCCAGCCGACGTCTCCCTTACAGATCATTATCCCCATCAGCGCGGTCCATAGTGGAATCTTGGCGTCTCCGCGGATCTGAGGTCTCAAGGCGAGCTTTCCTTCATCGACAGCTTCGGGCAACAGTTTGTTCATACCCAGCTTCGGGTATCTCCAAGACTGATGGGTTTCGACCAAAGCTGTCAAGAAGGTAACAAATCCTTGTCTTTCGATAAATTGTATTTTTAACAACCGTTTATTATCGGATTTTAATAATCGTTGGATAAATTATTTAAAAGATAAAAGGGTCAACGTTCATTTTATTTTTTTAGATATAGATACTATTTACATTAATAATTTGTACTAAAAGTCTACCTCCATCTTCGAGCAGTTTACTTCGTTTATTCGGTACTTATGCAGGTATCTCGGGAGCGTGTCTTGCGGACAACCAAAGCACGCATCCCATCCAACGCATCCAAGATAACGAAGTATTCGAGGGTTTATTTTGGATTCTAGAAGATCAAGACCCTCTGAAGACGGCTTCGCACTCACCAACGTTACGGCATCAACGGCTCGCCAGGTTCACCGTAAACCTATTTTAAAAAGGGCACCGTGAGGTATAAACGCTAACGGGAGCGTTCTATATATATAACGAGAAATGGTACAATACCCGGTTCTCCTTGGAATTTACTTTTGGCTTAGAAATTGTTAAGGGCATTAATAAATCTATGTTGCTCGTATTTTTGCCCGAAAGTTCAATTTTTAAGAAGAAATATTTTATAAAAATGGTTCACGTAGACATTTTAAGCATTATTGAGCTCGAGATCAATTTTTATATATCAAACAACTTCTTTTTCTAAAACCGAGCTCAAATAAATCGGACATCGGAAACACACGATTAAAGCCTCCCTTTTCTTTGTGATGCATGCGATTAAGTAATCCCTAATTCCCGAACCTTAACGAATCTCTACAGTTTTTCTAACTTGAACTTAAAATAAGTTAGTGGCGACTCCGACACATTTTCAAAATCCGAAGCCTTATCGTCAAGGGAGGATATCCATTTTAAATGGAACCGGAAACGGGATCCACCCGCGACAGATTTGGCGACTCCACTGGGGACACTTGGGTAATTTTCTAGAGGATTAGGGTCGAAAAATCGATTTCAAAATTGGGGAGGCAGCCTAGCTTTATGTGGAGTGTGTTTGCGCTTTACTTTTCCGATTGTCTCTGCTAGGCATGTAGTGAGTCGTCCTAAAACCCAGGGACACCTAAGTTTAGGGGTATACCTGCCATATGAGAGAGGTTGTCTACCTCTTTACCTGCGGCATATACCAACTTACCCTTCGTCCGAGGGTGAGTCAAAAGCCAGTCTAGATAGGCATGTGTTTGAAAGCCATACAAACTGTTATGACTCTAACAATTTATTTTTGTGCATGCATTGTTTGATATCACATGATTGATATTTTTCAATGCTTGATTTTTCCTGTTACATGAGCCTTCATCCCGGGCGCCATAGGATTAGTTCGGGTATACCATATGCCGACGGGTATTGGCCGTTTGCCTCTACCTTTAGGTGGGTACCCACCTGTTTACCGCCGGACGAATATTCGAGTCCTTTCATTTAAAATAGACCCAGACTCGGATTTCTCCGTTTACGGTTAATGAACGGGTCCAAGCCACATCCGTGACGGTAGATAGAATCATTTGATGGGTTATCCTCTGCATGATTTCATAACTCATGTTCTTATCTTACTCTAACCCCTTCCTTTCTATATGCTGTTTAATTTAGCTCGGTTCGGTAAGGAGGTTGTTCTCTTCTCTTACTAAATTTATTCATATACATTGTGCGCTTGCATCCATTTTAGCAATTTGCATATATTATTCCGTTTGCATCTTAAGCACATTCTTGACATGTCTTTCGGATCTATTCCTCTAAATTCAGGATGCCTATAATAAACTTGACACATAATTTCTCATCCGACCACGCGCTACAAGATTGGTTCAAACATTTGTACCCGTCTGAGCGAGGTTTTGTTTCAACAAAGGTAAGAAGCCTTGTTGACCTCATTGATATTGAACTGGATTTAGGATTCTTACGTAACTTACTAGAAAAATGGAACGCAAACTCATTCAAGTTCGGAGACTTTGAGTTATCACCAACATTAGAGGAGTATATCCAGCTGGCGCGACATCCCACCTTTCCGAAACCCGGTCCTCCCATCATCCCTGAGTTTGGTTTCCCCGGGTTCCCCAAGATAGTATTACCAGGATTCCCAAAGCTGAAAGTGCCCGGTGAACCAGGAATAGTCCAGGAGCCGCAGCCTTCGGAAGTCCCAACGTGCCCGGAGATCCCGGAAGCGTCCCAGGCCCTGGAGGAATCACTAATACCTGAGTTCCCTCATCATCATCTGGAGACCGAAGAGGCGAAAGTGCTCAATAATCCAAAAGTCCAGGAGAGTCCCAAGTTGCCTCCTATCCCCGAATCGAAAAATCCGAATGCCAAAACCCCACAGCCCTACACAACGTCTCTCGGCTCGGGTCCCGACACGTTGTTCCATTTAATGCTCAAACACTAGTTCAATTCATCCCGTCTCAGACGATCGCGGTCGCCCCCCTTCGTTTCAAAAATGCAATCAGTAAAGGATGGGGAAATAGGATAGTCGTGTTTGAATAGCAGCAAGAAAAGTTGCTTTGTCTTGCGTGGTCAACTGCCCAGGATCGTTTCAGGTAGTCGGCATGTCAGGGTCGTCTGAGAGATCCGTTGTTGCGGTTTCGATTCCAGGGAACGAGATAGATCCATTGCTGAAGGATTTGAATGAGAAGAAGCAGAACTTTAGGAAGAATGTTGTGTCCTTGGCTGCTGAGTTGAATGATGTCCGGAGGCGCCTTGCCTCAAGGGAGCAGTTGAGACAGGAGGCAGAGACAAGAGCTAGGAGTTTAGAGGAGGAGATCGACAAGCTGCACCATAATTGGAGGAGAAACACGAGCAAATTCAAGCCTCGGCAGGCTTTGCTCAGGAGTACATCAAGGAATTGGATGCTCTTATATCACAGCTAGCAATCACACAAGCTAGTGCCACATCAGCTCAGTCAGCCCAACTACAGTGCTTAGCACTCTTGAAGGAACTGGGTAAGAAGAATCTTTCCATGACGGAAGCCCGATGAAAGTCCCAAGCTTCCCACTACCAACACCCTTCCCGAAAAACTCGAAAACAAACCCTTTGTGATGGCGAACGGCAAGAGGACGCATACGCTAAAGCCTAATGGAGAGGTTTAATCGTGTTATAACTACATCATTAGTCTCCCATGAATAACTATTATCGCTGCTCATGACTCGATGTCATTGTAAAAGACCTCAAGAGCAGTACACGTCTTCTTATCCTACATCGTAGAATCAAGACACGGATTAATAATCAGCAGCACCAGTTAGGTGGCTGCATAATCCTGCGACTTTCTAGTTTGACCAACGCAAAGTCTGCAACTAAGATTTTCAAAACACCTTAGTTACCATTTCCTATTGACGAAAAAACAGGACAAAGCAAAACATCAGCCTCAATAAACTGTAAGAACTGGAGATGAACAGCGTTCTTCTCATCACTAGATTGAGTTCCGCCACCTCCTCACAACGGGCTTGTCGCCAACAGTGGAACCCTGTGAGCCTGTCTCCGGGCTGTCGAGGTTGTTCATCTTCGTCAGCTTGCTCAGTTTCTTCCACCCCGTAGTCCATGCCGAACCTTACTTCCGCTTTGAGACCTTGTCTTGCTGCTGTTGTAGGTTCTCGTCAGTGCTCTGAAGCGTGAGGTATTTGGCCTTCATGCTCTCGAGCTCAAACTTTAGCATGTTGATGTCCTTCTTTGCGGCAGCCCAGCCTTCCTGGGATGACTGCGGGGTCCCCTCGAGGAGGGTCTTCCGGTTTGTCGCGAGTGGCTGGTACTGGATATCAGTGGTGGGACACGTATCCGATACGTGCTTTACTAAATTCGACCAAAAAATTAGTAATCATTACTAAAAATCGACTTTTTTTAGTAAAAAGATTAGTAAATTACTAAAACAAATTAGTAATCGGTTACTAATTTTTCACTGTTTGACAATTCGTAAAGTTACTAAAAAATATTACTAAAGTTTTAGTATTTTTTTACTAAAACAATCGGTCTTTTTTAGTAACCCATTACTAAAATTAGGGTGACTTGAATTTTCTTTTTAGTAATGTTACTAAAATTTCACTGTTCAACTTTAGTAATCGGTTACTAAAAAAACCATTTTATTTAGTAAACGGTTACAAAAAAGTTAGTAATTTTTTTTAGTAACTTTCCAAATCGTCAAACAGTGAAAAATTAGTAACGGTTACTAATTTCTTTTTAGTAAAACTTGTAATATTAGTAATTTTCCAGGTTGCCCGTCCGGTGATTTTAGTAATGATTAACTAATTTTGTAACCGGAATTTGTAAATTACTGTTTGACATAGTAAAGTCGTTAGTAAATTACTAAATTTTTAAATTTTTTTCGTAATCGTTTACTACTTTTTGAACAAAATTTAGTAAACAATTACTAAAATTTTAGTAATTTTACTAAACAGATTACTAAATGCCGAACCTAAAACCGAACCAACTCCCGGTGTAAAATTACAATTTTACCCCTGCGGTAAAATTACTAAACCCATTCCCAATTTCCATTTGTAATTTTACCCCCTTTTGCCTTCGTCCTCGTCGTCCTCCTTCCAGCTCAATCCGATGGTCGGACCCCAATCAAAGCGTTCTTGATGAGCCGCTTTCCTCCGTTCATCCCATCCGAACCTCCCCTCCGATCAGCCACTCCAACCCCCTTGATTGTTCAGAAAATGACGTGTTCCCAATTTCCATTTGTAATTTTACCCCCTTTTTGCCTTCGTCCTCGTCGTCCTCCTTCCAACTCCATCCTCTCGTGGTCCCGATCAAATCGTTCTTGAGGAGCCACTTTCCTCCGTTCATCCCATCCGAACCTCCCCTCCGATCGGCGACTCCAACCCCCTTCATTGTTCAGAAAATGACGTGAGTTGCGATCCCCGTTTACTCCACCCGCTTCAATATGCCTTGCGTGAACTCGGCGTCACGGTGCCATCGACAATGCTGACATGAGGTGCGTTCTCGTAATCATTCATTCGTTTAGACTGAACGTTCGATAACCCATCCTCCCCGAACAACAGATTCGCCGGAGTGTTTGCCTGAGAAACCAGAAAGCATCGTAAACCAGGTATATTTTTATCAAGCATCGTTTGCCCATTACATTCCGTGGAAGCAGAAGTGGCCCATTACGAGATCAGCATTACGGGTACCATCTTTGTCTTATGTTCTTAGAAGAAATGGATAGTGTCTTCAATCAGCAGCAGCCACGATTTGGTGAGTAATCGTGTCGTCACTTTTCCAATCTGTTTGCTTCCAATTATGCAAGAAAATCTGTCCAGCGTGACCTGATATCCGTGATTGTAGGTGAGCAGGATACGAATGAACTCTTCAATATAGTAACGGACATGAATGAGGACCAGTTGTTCAGTATGTCTTTCTGTACTTCTGAAGAAGTTGAAGAGTTCATTAAAATCTATGCGACGGTACATGGCTTTTCAATTAGGAGAAGAGATCGTCAGAAGCTTCGAAACAATGAATGTGTTATGAGAAAGTGGGTTTGCTCAAGGGAAGGTGAATGTTCTGATCCCCATGTGTTGACGGAACGTAGTCGGGTTAGACCGTCTGTGAAGACAGGTTGCAGTTGTTTCTTCAAAGCTAGAGTAGAGATGAACGGACAATGGAATTTGGTTGCGATTAAGTTAGAACACAATCATGAAATGGTCCGCAATGGTTTGTCATATTTCATGCGGGAAAGGCGCAAGATTTCCCAGCAAGATATGACATTTGTTCACCGAATGCTCGATGTTGGATTCAGGCAGTGTGATATAATGCGACTACTTGTACACGTATCCGGGGGACACGAACATGTTGGTTTCCTGATGAAAGACCTCAATAACAGAAAGTTGAAGGAAGAGTCAGCCCGGGATTTCCGTACTTGTGATTCTGTCATTGCTTACCTCCTTTCCAGGAAGAGTACTGAGAGTGGTATGACCTATGAAACTTTTGTTGAAAATGACCAAGTCAGTCGCATATATTGGGCCGATAGTACATCCATTGCTGATTACCAGGCTTTCGGCGATGTTATAGCTCTAGACTCTACGTTCAAGACGAACAAATATGGGATGCAAATGATCATCATCGTGGGAGTTAATCATCATCATCAAACTACTGTATTTGGTGCTGCCTTGATGACTTCTGAAACAATTCATGACTACACTTGGCTATTCCGTACTCATACGCAGGTAATGGGAGGGAAACATCCGATTAGCGTTGTCACGGACGCCGACCGTGCGATGATTGCATCTGTTAGAGAAGTTTGGCCCTCCGCAAGACACAGATTATGTTTATGGCACTTTAGCCGGAACATTGCGCGTCGCGTACAAGATCCGATATTGCGAGGCCATATATCGTCCTTCATGTACAGCAGTAGACCATCTGAAGAAGTTGAAGAGTCCTGGTCGACTATGGTATCACATTCAGGATCGGTAAGCACTAGATGGTTGCGACAGATTTATGCATGCAGACATATGTGGTGGCAAACGTACTTGCATGGTCATTTCTGGGCTGAACTTAGAAGCACTCAACGCTGCGAACGAATGCATCGGTTTATGAAGGGATATGTGAATGCGAAACACAAATTACATGATTTTGTGCATAACTTTGAGCGTGCGGTAGTTGATCTGCGTCACAGCGAATATCAGCAGGACTTCAACTCATCGCAAAAGGCGTTAAGGCCAATTACGATGTTGCGTCGACTTGAGGAGGATGCACGTCGCCAGTACACCGGGACATCGTTTCGTAAGGTTCAGATTGAGATGCAAAAGGAATCGAGATTTTACGTCGAAAATGTACTCGACGGGAATATCGCGACCGTGTACATACTGTCATGTTACGAGGGTGAGCATAGGTGTGTGCGAGTATCGTCTTCGAAGAATGAAGTTGAACTTACATGCAGCTGCTTACATTTCGAGACCTTTGGATTTCCGTGTTGTCATATATTCCACATAGCGAAAGTAGAAGGCTTCGTCAACATACCGAAGCATCTGATAATGGAAAGGTGGACTAGGACAGCCAAAGTGATTTACTCTCAAGGATTTTCAAGGCTGGAATATTCTGTTGATGTGGCTGATCTGCGGCAGGGTATTCTCATGGCAGATTGCAGACGTATGTGCTTTTTGGCCGGGAAAACAGATGGAACATTTCGTAAATTGCAGAAGACAGTTACAAAATTGACAGCGGAGCTTGAGCGCACTTGCGGAACAGAGGAGTTGAAGAGAGAAGATGGTGTACGTAGAAACGTTGACAACGACTGCAGAAACGTTGGCACAGGTGGCAACGAAAGTACTTCGGACACCCATGGACCTGTAATGACCGAAGAGAACTCTGTTTATGGGATGCTAAATATGTAAGATTAAGATATAAGTTCTTACCCATGTTAACTGTCTTACATAAGCAACAGAGTTCTATATAATTGTTAACTGTCTTACATCAGCAACAGAGAGATCTTTTCACAATGCCGTCACGGTCAGGTCCCTTAACACTACAAGCGTCATCTGTTATCAAAAAAAGACCTCTATACATGCTTCATATGTCAGGAAGTTCAAAAAAAATTTCTCTCTTCACGTAATTAAAAAGTTGGTGATCATGCGCGAACGGGGGGGGACAGAAACTGTTGAATCACTTTCATCTATTCGCTTCCTCTTGGCCTTGCCGTCTTCCTTCACCTTCTGCAATATAATTTTCCTAATGTGATTCCCAGACCATTTGATAAGACTTATCACCAGCTTCAACCTGTCAACAGCACCTACAATCTGAAAATACGAGATTCACTCAGATTTCGCCAGTGTAACTACCCGAGGGTCTATATGGCAAACAGAGTATAAACCATGCCCAGTGAAACTATATAACAGAGTATAAACCATGACTTCATTACTATATGGTTTGTAGTAGGCTGAAATTTTAGATTACCACTTTCTCAACCCCTTCTGGTGGTTCAGGCAAAGCCATAAACTTCATGACATAGATTCCACAGTCGTTCCTGCATACCACCAATACATAGCATAGCATGGTAAGTTTTGTATAATTACGGAAGGGACCATTATTGGATTTTATACGTACAAATTTCCTTCGTCCATTTGGTGTGGGACATTTGCTGGGTATGTAATGCTCCATGAACAAATGTCTGGTATTTCGTAACCTTTCGCCTTGGATTTGACCTTATTCTGGTTCATGATCACACTCACCAGCTTTACAACACGGCGATGAAGATCTGCCCGGCCTTTGAAGTTGCTTAGTGAGTCGTGCAATGTGTCCATTATGATCACCTCGGCCTTCCGAAATGATATTATTTGTAATACCCAGTGCGAGGCTGCGACGCATATTGGAATTAAAATCTGCAGTGTTAATGCAAGACATTACTAAAAATTGAAGTGATATTTAGTAAAATGGAAACTATGCTACAGAGTATATCACTTACCTGCTGCACTTCATGATTCTTCCCGATGTGGGACTTATAGTGACCATATAGGGCAGCGGCATCAGATTTTGAGATGATGGGCATTTTGGCTTCGCTGTACTGGTTTGCGGCAAGATTCTGAGAAGTTTTAACCTTCATTACTAAAAATGTAAAACCACATTCTCTTTTTTAAAATTGCTGCAGGTGACACTAACCCCTATCCAAGTTGTGAGGTACCACGTCCCCTTCTTATCTGAACCCTCAGTGTTCTGTAACATGACGGTATGAAAGTCTATGATCTGCATTATGGTATCACATAGACAGAATGAGATCTAGTCGGTATATCCGTAGTTTGAGTGACAAGAACTTCTTACATCATTGGTAATCCATCTATCAGGTCTGACAGACAGCATAACATGCCTATTAACATGGACAGATTCGGTGACACAAAGACATTCACTGCAGAAACAAGAAGTAAACAAAGTTACATACGATACTCGCTTCAATCGAGAATATAACATTCCATGACAACAAAGCCACGAGAATGTGACACTAACCTATTATCCAGGTCCTCATTCCAAGCATACTTTAAGATATTCAACTGAGCCGCAGTAAACAATTTCAGCACACTTAACGGGAAATCCTTTGGAATGATATTTTGAAGTCCCTATATACGGATAAACAAAGTAGCTTACATCAACAACAACTACGGAGAACTCTTCAACAACTGCTTTATCTTATACCTCAGGTATAAGTTCACGAGCACGTTTTCTTGTTCGGGGTACTGGAAGCGGTGGTACGAAGGGGCTGCTAATGAATGTGGAAGGCTTTCTCTCGGTAGTACGACGAGTATGCCTTCTGAAAACATTTGTTGTAGACGAGCCGCTTTCCTGTTGCATTTAATAATAAAACAATTAATAACCCATCTACAGTAGTAAAACTAAATTGGAATGTTGGTGCATCACCTTCACATGGACCTCTGCTTCATCGGCCTTCTTTGTATTTCTTATGCCTGTGATGACAGCATCCTCTTGAATGGCAACTGGGTCGGAATACATATCCAACCCAGACCCTTTCACAAGTACATCCTCTTCAGTTGCATCTGCAGGTACAACTTCAGTCCGTTGTTTTCCTTTTTCTGCAACCTCCGTTTCCAGTTTCTCTTCAACTGGACTGGCTTCTGCAATCTTCGCCTTCCCTTTATCCCGCATGAATAAATACTTGATGCCTTCCTCGGACTTTGTCATTTCAAACTCAGATTCACTCTCCACAACTGTCGTGCCCAGGAACATATCCATTTTGTTAAGGGCTCTAGCCAGTTGTACCTCCCGCGGATCGGAATAGTCATCTGAACCCTCAGGAAGTGGCTGAGCTGCTGCAGTAGCGTGGTACGGGACTAAACTTCTTTCAGAAACCATGGTGGAACCCACCTCACATACAGGTTCACTCACGCCGCCGTCTTGCGGAACTGGTTTGTCCATTGGATCACGAGCACCGTGCTGCCCCTGGCCTGCATCTTTTAACGGATCAACAGATTCTTTCACTACATCCTCACCACGATGAACATTACCTTCCTTTGCCTGGTTTTCTCCAGAGTCGGGTACTAGATTCGGTAGGCCTTCACCACCTTTAACTCTTTGAACTTCGTCCAGAATCAAGGACAACTTCTGTAGTATGTGTTCATTGCTGGCTTGGAGTTTTCTTACCGAAAACTCCATGGTCTGCAGCATAGCATGCCTATCAGCAGACTAATTAATGTAACCTATGTGATATGCCCATTATAGTGATTTGCGATGATCACTTACCTTCAACCGGCGCATAACCACTTGCATCTGCGTTGGCTCGTTTGAACACTCTACGTTTCCCTCTGGAGTACTGTCCGATTCTTCACATTCCTGTTCGTGGAAGTAAAGCAGATCAATAAATAGTGTACCTACATTCCAATACATTCCAATACATTCCATGTGAATGACATAATGGATCACACTTACAATATCCGCAACATCCACTAATGTGGCCATGAAAAACGTTCTAAGCCGATCGTCGGGCCACTCGCGACACAGCGGTAAGTTCCGATTGCTCCTTGATAAATCGTTCCCAGCCTTCGAACTTTTACAAGCATAGAACAACTACAACATTCACAACGAACAAAGCAGGCATAATGTAAGAACCAAGACGAAAGTTAAGAACCAAGACAAAGTAAAAAACTGTATGATCGCTCAATATTTTTAACTAAGACGAAAGTGAAACACCTTACCGGCAGTAGATGCACACAGCCGCCTATATACTTCGATTCATGTTTCTGATATGTCTTTACATGCGTACACAAACAGTCAAGAACATGCGTAGCCCAATCAAATTTTCTTATTGCCGCAACATCCCGCGTGGCAAGAAGATAACTTTTGTCGATATCAAAGGCGGTAGTCGGACACAAGTAGCTTCCTATGATGAAAATACATGCCTCCACTCTCCATAGGTCATCCGGAACATCTCTGGAAAGGAGCTTACTCTCAACTGACTTTAGCGATATTTTCCCCTTCTTTATGTGCTCCTTCAGATCATCCCGTACTGTCTCCATATGCCCGCTAAATGGGACACCAACTTTGGAAGTTGGTATCCCGAGTATGGCTTCCACATCACAAGACAACAATGGTTGTTCGATTCCACCGATGGTCATCACCCTCTTAACCGGATTGAACGCCCTTAAGCACAGCTTCACGACAGTGTGATTTACGTGCTTACTCGACAGATGAAGCAGGCCATCAAATCCAAGTTCAGCTAGAGCAGATCTCTTAGCTTCGTTGAAGGTCTTCAGGACGGAAATTAATTTCTTCGGACTACAGCGGGTATACAGGTAATCCTGTAACAATATAACGAACAAAAGCTCGATCCATAAATGTAAATTACCATGTCCAAATTTAGTAAGTGCGTTCATTGTACACCTTACCTGGGCAACACCAGCCTTCGCCTTTTTCTTTTTTGACGTATCAGGCGTATTAACATGGCCGCTAGAAACGTTGGTTTCGCCAGCTGCAATCTCTACTCCAGGCGTATTAACATGGCCGCCAGAAACGTTGGTTTCGCCAGCTGTAATCTCTACTCCACCGATCTGTCCTCCTTCAACCTCTACTCGATCCATATCTGCATAAGAAACAGAACTATTTCCCGTAAACCCAAAACCAAACTATCAGGACAGATATAACCAAAGTCAAACTACACGTTGCGATATAACCATTGTCCGAAATCAGTACCAACATGGACCTATTGACCACCGACCCAATTGACCCCCTACAGCAAAAACGACTTACCACAAGAGGGAAAATACGTATCACAGTTTACGGATCCCGGACGGCGAAAAAAATTGAAACACACGAAACACAAGGGAGGGATGAACCAAAGGAGGCATACCGGACGGGGAAAGCCAAATGAACACGACGAACGACAAGGGGGTAACACGGGATAGGGTTTCCCGTAAAGGACGGCGAAAGGAAAAGGCAAGAAGCAAAAAAAGATGGGGGAAACGCGGATTAGGGTTTATTGGGTCGGGGACGGTGAAAGGAAAATGAAGACGAGGATGGAGAAGAGGAGCGTACCGAAAGGCGATTTGCAATTACGCAGGGCACGTTGCTCAGGGAGCACCGGGGGGGACGACGGAGGAAGGCAGCGATCGGATTGAGTCGGAAGGAGGACGACGAGGACGAAGGCAAAAGGGGGTAAAATTACAAATGGAAATTGGGAATGGGTTTAGTAATTTTACCGCAGGGGTAAAATTGTAATTTTACACCGGGAGTTGGTTCGGTTTTAGGTTCGGCATTTAGTAATCTGTTTAGTAAAATTACTAAAATTTTAGTAATTGTTTACTAAATTTTGTTCAAAAAGTAGTAAACGATTACGAAAAAAATTTAAAAATTTAGTAATTTACTAACGACTTTACTATGTCAAACAGTAATTTACAAATTCCGGTTACAAAATTAGTAAATCATTACTAAAATCACCGGACGGGCAACCTGGAAAATTACTAATATTACAAGTTTTACTAAAAAGAAATTAGTAACCGTTACTAATTTTTTACTGTTTGACGATTTGGAAAGTTACTAAAAAAAATTACTAACTTTTTAGTAACCGTTTACTAAATAAAATGGTTTTTTTAGTAACCGATTACTAAAGTTGAACAGTGAAATTTTAGTAACATTACTAAAAAGAAAATTCAAGTCACCCTAATTTTAGTAATGGGTTACTAAAAAAGACCGATTGTTTTAGTAAAAAAATACTAAAAGTTTAGTAATATTTTTTAGTAACTTTACGAATTGTCAAACAGTGAAAAATTAGTAACCGATTACTAATTTGTTTTAGTAATTTACTAATCTTTTTACTAAAAAAAGTCGATTTTTAGTAATGATTACTAATTTTTTGGTCGAATTTAGTAAAGCACGTATCGGATACGTGCACGTACCGTTAGCCGCTTCCGTGGTGTCCTTGATGGCGGAGTTAGCGATTGCGTTGCTGATCTTGACCTGTTCAGAGAAGATGACCTGGACAACTACCCGAAGAGGGAGACGCTCGTTCTGAGCGGCGTGCATGCAGGCGTCAATCGAGAGCTTCTGGCAGTCCATTATCTGGCACAGCCGCTTCCTCTCGTGCTAAGTCAGCGTTGGATGTGCCTGTTTAAATTAGTTTCGATGATGATCCCAAATCAAAATAAAAGGAAACGGCACTTGGCCTTGAATAATACAAGTGAATACCTTCAGGTACGAGTCGATGGCCCGGTAAAGTCCATCATCACAGCTTCTCGCTGATTCTGGTAAGGCCTCGGCTAATACCTGGAACTTTGTGAGAGACAGATTTCGATCCCGGGACACCTCGGTCAGGTAACTATCCATAAGCCTGGCAACCCTCATCTTTGCATTCTGGCTGTTGATCCTTTGGGGTCCTTCATACGCGCTGTGCTTGTCAGAGAATGATTGCCTGCTTGGGCTCATTCCATCAGTCTGTTCCTGCACAAGGAAGTGCTCTAAAAGCCTCTGGACAAGGTCTACATCATACATCGTCTCACTCTTGTTATAGGAAGGTATCAGAAGGTCCGCCAGCGTTGCCTGCTCGAACTGCATCCCAACCCGTTTCGCGAGCTCTGTAACGAGTGCAGGTGCCACCTTCAACATGTTCGCCATCCGAAGGAGCCGGAGGAGGAAACTGCACGAGGCGCTGTCCCTCTGCTGCGGTATTATGCTAATCAGGCTCTCGATGATCATCCTCTGATCCTTTAACTGAACCATCGGGATTTCATCCTTGTGGCCGGCCACCACCATGTGAAGCCCTCCTTTCCAGCTGCTACCTCCTGCTAAGCTGCTAATCTCGTCATCCCCTGGCCCCATCCTATCCTGTAACAACCCAGGGAGCCACTTGGATGCGTACTGTGCGATTGCAGCCCCGATCAGCTCATATCTCATCCCTTTCACCTTTATTGCTGTGATCACCCTCACGAAATGGTCGATCCTAAGGACTGAGACATCCTCGAACCATCAGTCTGGTGGGACCTGCACGTTTCTGCTGGGGCTCGAGTCCTTGACGTCGCCGTTCCACTTCGGGCTCGAGACCTTCGGCGTCTTCCCTGTGTTCTCTGCCCATGTCTTGAATATCAGGTTGCCTTCCTCTAGGTCCTCTGCCATCTTCGCCATGCAACGTGGGCCCGAGATGTTCGCTGCTGTTAGATCAACTGCGATCCCATAGCAGAACTTTGCAGCAAGCTCAAAGGACTCTGGCCCACCTGGTAGGTCGTCCAGCACAACCTCACTGAGCTCCGAGTTACGAGCCTCGTAGATCATCCTGTTGAACTTCCCGCTCCTTGAGAGCAGAAGATACTGCAACAACAACAACACCAACGATCCACAATCATTTCCCCGAAATCAATCCGACGGTCATTTGAATAAAAACTATAAGATAGTGTCATTTCCAATCTCAATTCCTGCATTTCCTGTGAAACAAATAGGCATCAGGCGGTCATACCTTGTGTAAGTAGAAATTGATTTCTCCAACCTGGACAAGGAGGTCGCTCAGGATATCAGTTGCGACATACCTAGGACTTGGAGTACTACTTCATCAGCCATTTCTCAAAATGCTCAGACAAGTCGACCAAACATAGAAACACAGAAACATTATCCACTTGCAGCACAGGCGCATCACGTCACAGGCGAATGCACCCAAACACGCCAATCACCGTGAGAGAGATTTCTTACCAAGATTGGTCACGGAGTTCGAACCCATCAGTTTTGACCCCCTGCCTGTTCGAGGAAAGGACCCCGCCGTTGCCATGGTCGCGGCCAGAGAATGACTCGCTCTCGGATTCCCACATACCGCGAGAAATCCTCGTACTCTCCTCTGCTAAGATTTGAACATCAAAGGCTTCTGGAGGAAGAGACAGTCAGAAGGAACAAAAAAAAAAAAACAATCCAAACAGGGAGTGAAGACAGAAGCAGAAGCAAGAGCAGCAGCAGCGATAGACTTGATGAGGAAAAAAGACCCACGTATGCTTTTGTTTAGTCCGTCTGCAAGGGACAGTTTATTTCCTCCCTTCCGAGGTTATTACACTTTCACGGGTTATGGTAAGAACGAGAATGTTAAGTATGTCTTACAGCGTCGTCTCAGAAACGGCGGCATACCATTATGTCTCTCTCGACCGATCCAAAGAAACGGAGGTAGCACTAACTTGAGAGTTCCTTCGTTAAGCTCAAACTCATCCTTTTTAGAGGCGGTCGAAATTAATGATGTCATACTTAAATCCAAAATAGTTAGCTTCCTCAATTGAGTCATAATATACTTGCAGCTCCTTCACACATCCAGAGCTAGACAACCGATTTAGATATTTTCATTTAAAACTCGCGGGAAATCCGTTGGTCCGAAAGGCATGTCAAGCATGGTTGCTCATTCGTATGTCGCATACCACGCCATTTGCATCATCCTCATTTATTTATTTTCATTAATATAATGTTTAATCTTAAGGTACCAAAATTAATCTCCCAAGGACACGCTCGTTCGAGCTACGAAGCAGGATGGTACACATGGCTAGCTCAGGACTCTTTCTTACGGACACAACACTGTCCAATATGGGAACGTCTACAAATTCCACTACCCCTCTCATCAGGGGGATGGCACTTCGGGCGGAGATGAAGATACATATGAAGAGCAACATGATGACACGACGAATGACCAGAAGTTGCTTGATGATTATTACGGCTTTGAACAAGAACTCAAACGTCATGAAGAACCTAAAGAAGCAACAATCCGCTACACATCAGATACATGTCAAGAGCTTTCCACAAAAGTCACGTCGATTCTGAAGAGGATTCTTTCGAATGTCAAGGATTCCCGAGGAAAGTTCTTCTGCAACTATGACATTCCATATGTTTTCAAACAAATACGCACAAGAGGCGCTCTCATCCTAACAAAGATAGACGGAGCTGTTCCATTCCAACCGGATCGACGAACTAGAAAAATCAACCTAGAAGACTCAACCTATGAGGCTCGCAACCCATGTCGAATAAACGATACTTTAACTGGGGCAAGAACCAATGGTAACCAGTAAATGAAGTATCGTTCCAGCTCATATATTACAAAATCAAAAACTAATCAATGTTTCATTTCTTTGCAGATACTTTAACTGGGGCAACGATCAATCGCCTCGGGTAACCGGTAAAGGAAGTATCGTTCCAACTCATATATTACAAAATCAAAAACTAATCAATGTTTCATTTCTTTGCAGATACTTTAACTGGGGCAAGAACCAATGAGGCCTTTACTGGGGCAACGAGCACGCGTCGTCAGGGAACCGGTAAAGAAAAGTATCGTTCCAAGTTTAAAACTTTTCTCACATTGAACTTGATTGTACATCCTCTCTTTTCCCTATAGGGTATCAAGTCAAGGCGAACATCACAGGTAAAATTCTCATTTCATAAAACATGTGTTATGTTCATTTGTCATGCATTCTTACTTTCCCTAGCGGAACACTTTGTCATGCATTCTCATTTGTCATTTGTCATGCATTCTCATTTGTCATTTGTCATTTGTTATTCAAAAAAATTTTGAAACACTTTCCCTAGCGGAACACTTGTGTGCTAGAGATAGAAAGGCAAGCCTATCCCCAAACACATACCCTTTTCGAGAGTTGAGTGCAAACACTTGTGAAAAATCCAGACATGATAGCATCGGAGTGGGAAGGAAATCCCTTTGACGGAAAATGCTCTAGCTAGGATGACATCGAGCATTCTTTCTTATCCCCAAACACTTCACCGTTGCTAGCCATTCCTAGCCAAAGTGGAGATTTTTCGAAACACAATTCCCCTTTCAAGTCAAAGAGTCGCCTCACATCGAGGTAAAAGGAGTTCTGTAGTCTAGATTTTCGAATAGGACTCAGATGGAGATGCGTTACTTCCTCAAGTTTGAGTGTGAAGTACATCCCTATGGATCTTGCTAGTCGGCACAATACTCTACCATCTTTCAATCATTCGAATGCATCCATGAACAATTCTAGAGAACTGAGTCTGTCGAATATTCTAAAAAAAAGAAGAAGAATTTGAAATGAGACAGGGGCAAGCAAAAAAAAAAAAGAAGAAAAGAGAGCCCTTCAATATCATTCAAAGAAAAAGCAAATTTTGACATAAGGGCCAAAAGACTGTCGCAAAAGCAAAGAGTCAAGAGAGAACCCTTCAATATTCAAAGAAAAAGCAAATTTTGACACAAGGGCCAAAAGACGGTCGCAAAAGCAAAGTGTCAAGAGAAAAGGGACAAAAGTTTTTAGAACCCTGATCTCGATTTGCCAATCTGGGCAAATCGCTTTAAATTCAAAAGCCTCATTTCCCGTGGAAAAAGATAGAGAAAATTATTCTTCTACAATATTTCCCCACAAATTCACACTCTCATATGCCATCATACCCATACCCTTGAGTATTGTGTCGATGAGCAAGTCCACATTGGGAAAACCACGCTTAAAGGTGACGTCCTTACATTTTGAGTCTTATTTGATGAGATTCTTTGACTTGCTTTCTTTCTTAAAGATCAAGCCTTCTATAAATATGGTCTTACACCAAGCCCACATTACAACCAGAATCAAAGTCTCTTTCGACTAGCCGTTGAGCATTCATTTCAAAGGAATCGAACTTCCCACTCTGATAGCATAGAAACATATTTGAGTGAGCCTTGAGAGATGTAAGAAAGACCTTTCTTTATTCTCTATCGCACAAGTGTTTCTGTTTTTTAAAAAAAAATGAATGAAAATTAAGTTTTTGTGCATGCATATAGAGCATCTTGCCTTCATATCATCCACAGTCAGAAATTCGGCAAGTACGCATGGGAGATGCAAACAATCACAATCGTACTTCATGATTTCAAAACTCAAGCCTTTATGCTAAGGTATGATACTCTTCACTACAGTTAAGCACTCTTGTGGTGTGATATCACTCAAAGTCAAGTTATCCATTTCTCAATTCTTTCGGTTAAGCGTCTACTAACAGATGTGACACCACTTCTAGTTTTCCTTTTTGGTTAAGCATTTACTAACAAATGCGACACCATTCGGTAAAGCGCTTACTAACAAGCGCGATACCTTCCAGTTGGTTAAACGTTTACTAACAAACGTTATACCACTTCCAGTCGGCTAAGCGTTTACTAACAAACGCGACGCCATTCGACTAAGCGTTTACTAACAAACGCAACGTCATTTTAAGTTGGTTAAGCATTTACTGACAAATGCGACACCATTCGGTAAAGCGCTTACTAACAAGCGCGATACCTTCCAGTTGGTTAAACGTTTACTAACAAACGTTATACCACTTCCAGTCGGCTAAGCGTTTATTAACAAACGCGACGCCATTCGACTAAGCGTTTACTAACAAACGCTACGTCACATTCTTTTCGGTTAAACGCTTACTAACAAGCGTGATACCTTCCAGTCGGTTAAACGTTTACTAACAAACGTTATACCACTTCCAGTCGGCTAAGCGTTTATTAACAAACGCGACGCCATTCGACTAAGCGTTTACTAACAAACGCTACGTCACATTCTATTCGGTTAAGCGCTTACTAACAAGCGCGATACCTTCAAGTCGGTTAAACGTTTACTAACAAATGTTATACAACTTCCAGTCGGCTAAGCGTTTACTAACAAACGCGACGCCATTCAACTAAGCGTTTACTAACAAACGCTACGTCATTTCAATTTGGTTAAGCATTTACTAACAAATGCGATACCATTCGGTTAAGCGCTTACTAAGAAGCGCGATACCTTCCAGTCGGTTAAACGTTTACTAACAAACGTTATACCACTTCCAGTTCGGCTAAGTGTTTATTAACAAACGCGACGCCATTCGACCGAGCGTTTACTAACAAACGCAAAGTCCCATTCAATTCGGTTAAGCGTTCGTACAAACGCGACACCACATTCTTTTCGGTTAAGCGTTCGTACAAACGCGACACCACATTCATTTCGGTTAAGCGTTCGTACAAACGCGATACCATTTTCATTTCATTTCGATGCGACGCCATTTCTGGTCAAGTGTTTATTAACAAAACGCGATACCCTTGCTATCCTTCCAAAAAATTGGGTTCTTAATAATTCTTTGTTCGAAAATTTTACCAAATATTCTCACAAAGAGGGGCAACTGTCATAACCCAATTTTTTCTTCAAAAATCACAAAAAATACTAAAAAATTGAAAATCATAGAAGATCAATAAAAATCATCAAAAATCTTCCAAAATCACTAAAATCTCACAAAATCATAAAAATCTAATTTTAAAAAGATAATTCTTCTCCCTATAATACGCTGAAGAGAGGGACGGAGAAACAGGGAGACACACGGAGGAGAAATGAACGCTTAAAAGAAAATCGAGACTTCATCGTCACCGAGCCTAAGCGGTCAATTCCGGGAAGTGAATGTGGGATCACAGTTCGGCCCCAACTCTGACTCAAAGCATCCTGGAATCTCATCTCACCGTCGGGGACGATCACTGCGGCCTCAAGAAGATGCCACTTTATGACAACGCAAACATGCTGAGCAGATGAAATCCTTCACGGGGAAACACAACCATAAAAAGAAAAGACGAACACAGGCGACAAAGGAGGAAAACAAACCGACACAATCGGAAAAAGAGGAGAGGAAGATCAAGACTTCGTCGCCACCCAAGACGTCACAAGGTTCCTTCGTTCCTTCGCTTCTGTTTCAATTTATGGATTTCGCCTACTTTTGATTTTCTTTAATTATAAAGCCAGGAAAGATCCGCTGAGAGAAAGCTTTGAAGAGGACTTTCAGGAAAAGAACAAAAGCAATCCGGGGGTGCGACCGCGCTGCAACTAATTTGTCGACTACGACACCCACCCCGACTACTGCAATATGGGGGCGAAGGCAGCAATCCAGGCTAAGACTTCCATCATGTTCACTCGTCTATTGTTTTGAATTATAATTTTTTTATCCTTTTAATCCTGCAAAAGTAGAAACACAGAGGGAAGGGGCTTACGTCTCTTAGAAAAGAGAATAATAGAGGGGGAGGAGACAGATACGAAGCCTCCGACCAACACAGACAGACAAGTTGAGAAGGAGAGGCGGTATCGAAACGAGGCCAAACCAACCTCCGACTACATCGGCCACAATAGTCTTCCTATGCCCAACAGGACCTTCTCCTCGGCTTTGCCTAGCCGCAACATCAACACATCAGCAACAATGCCTTGCTCCAAGTCCCGAGCGCAGCGACCTCGTCAATCAAATCCAGACGTTCTTCCCGTGCCGAAGTTCCGCTCTGCCATCCTCACGCCCTCCTCGCCTACCGCCTCGACGCTTCCTCTTGGGGTGTCAACGTCCGTGCCGCTTTCGCTTGGAGCGACAGCGCCCTCGCCAAGCCTGTCACCCACGACGTCACCCAGTCCGGCAGCGGTGAACCCACGGCCAGTAGTGATGGAGCAATGTCTTCTTCACCGTCTCCAGATCTCAACCCGTCAGCCGCGCAACGACGTTTCGTACAATGGAGTTCTCCAGCCGACGTCTCCCTTACAGATCATTATCCCCATCAGCGCGGTCCATAGTGGAATCTTGGCGTCTCCGCGGATCTGAGGTCTCAAGGCGAGCTTTCCTTCATCGACAGCTTCGGGCAACAGTTTGTTCATACCCAGCTTCGGGTATCTCCAAGACTGATGGGTTTCGACCAAAGCTGTCAAGAAGGTAACAAATCCTTGTCTTTCGATAAATTGTATTTTTAACAACCGTTTATTATCGGATTTTAATAATCGTTGGATAAATTATTTAAAAGATAAAAGGGTCAACGTTCATTTTATTTTTTTAGATATAGATACTATTTACATTAATAATTTGTACTAAAAGTCTACCTCCATCTTCGAGCAGTTTACTTCGTTTATTCGGTACTTATGCAGGTATCTCGGGAGCGTGTCTTGCGGACAACCAAAGCACGCATCCCATCCAACGCATCCAAGAAAACGAAGTATTCGAGGGTTTATTTTGGATTCTAGAAGATCAAGACCCTCTGAAGACGGCTTCGCACTCACTAACGTTACGGCATCAACGGCTCGCCAGGTTCACCGTAAACCTATTTTAAAAAGGGCACCGTGAGGTATAAACGCTAACGGGAGCGTTCTATATATATAACGAGAAATGGTACAATACCCGGTTCTCCTTGGAATTTACTTTTGGCTTAGAAATTGTTAAGGGCATTAATAAATCTATGTTGCTCGTATTTTTGCCCGAAAGTTCAATTTTTAAGAAGAAATATTTTATAAAAATGGTTCACGTAGACATTTTAAGCATTATTGAGCTCGAGATCAATTTTTATATATCAAACAACTTCTTTTTCTAAAACCGAGCTCAAATAAATCGGACATCGGAAACACACGATTAAAGCCTCCCTTTTCTTTGTGATGCATGCGATTAAGTAATCCCTAATTCCCGAACCTTAACGAATCTCTACAGTTTTTCTAACTTGAACTTAAAATAAGTTAGTGGCGACTCCGACACATTTTCAAAATCCGAAGCCTTATCGTCAAGGGAGGATATCCATTTTAAATGGAACCGGAAACGGGATCCACCCGCGACACTTTGCATAATCATCTTAGTTGATTTCCTTTTTGAACATGCCTTATCGTATTCCTCATCAGACAATCTTACGAAAAAATCAATCACATCTCCTGAATTCCCCAATCAGATATCCATTCACCCAAGGAAGGCAACCGCAGATTTTGGGATGAATTGGGGGAATCGTTGTCATCAATCTTCTGTCCCTCACCCAAAAAAAAAAATCAATTATATGGAGACAATACAGACACATCAGGGACACACAGACGCTCCCACTTTCAGAGAGATACACTCCCACTTTCAGATAGGCTCCACCCCTCAGAGATTCTCCAGCACTCCAGACGTTCGTTTCCCCTATATCCAGCGACCCCAAGGTAGGTCTGGCCACATCCACAGAGAACCCCACGTCACCAACTCAAACCCAGTCTCCCCAGGAAATTCCGGCAACAACAATGGAGTGAGCCTCCATTACCGACGCCAACAGGAAACATCACCTTCATCGGCAGACGATCCTAGCCTCCAGCTGCGATGTCCTTTTGACTTCGAATATACACGATAACCCGGTCTCAACTCTCCGCGGTCGCACATAAGCGTCGCGGGGAGTTTTCTTTTGTTCTAATATTTTACTTACATGTACAAGATGTAGGAACATGACTCCTTACCAAGACCTTCACGAAGGAACTATCAATATCTCCACCTTTGGCCATCCTTCCCCGGACATTCCCCAAACCAAAAGGCGTTCCCCCTTTTTTTTAGCCCCGATCTTTCAGTGGCGACGTCTTTAAAATCGGCGGACGACAACCCCTCTCTCAGCCCCGACATGCCTGAAAGGATAACGATCCTTCTATCATTTTTCTTATTATTTTATTATTATTATTTTATGATTTGATAAAATATAATTTTCTTGTAAAAATTGATTTAGTGTTAAAATCTATGAATATTTTTTTTTCATTTGATCGTCACAATTTTGACACTAATAAGGTTAATGGTTTCTTTTTATCAAATAATTGTTTCAAAAGTTTTATTTACCCAAAGAACATTAATGTTACAATTCTTATTATTAGCAAAGTCCCTTCACACAGTTTTATTATTATTATTATTATTATTGTTATTATTGTTGATATTGTTATCATTATTATTGTTAAAAAAATCAAGTCACACGTTTTTTTTTTAAACAATAATTATTTTTTTTAAATTGTCAATTAAACTATTTTTTATAATTTACCTTTTTTTTAAAACACGTCACATATTTTTTTTAACAACAATTATTTTTTTAATTGTCAATTAAACCATTTTTTAAAATCAATTAATTTACTTAAAAAAACAAAAAAAAAAGAGACAAAAAGAACAAAAAAAAAAAGTATCAAGCACAACATGTAATTGATGACGGATTAAATTATTACTATTATTCGAATTTTCTAACCACTTTTTTTTATATAAAAAAATTTAAACGAAAACTCCGAGGTAATCGATGAGGTGATCTCAAAGACTGCGCGAAGGGAATCCGTGGTGGAGGTACATCACTAAAGCAGCCCCAACTGATGAATTCAACGCCAATACAAGCCCCCCGGTCGGGCCTCAGGTACATGAGGTAAGTGCGGGCCTCCCGATGTTTTTTTTTTATTTCCACATGTAACGGGCCGTGAACCCAAGTGCATAGGTCCACGGTCACCATCCTTCCCCGCCCCCTTTGATCTAAATAATTATTTGTGCTTGCCCGTATGCCTTAGGCCCATAGGTTTATGGTCGCATGTTGTTTGCTATCAACAAACATGAGTTCGGGTCCAAAGGCCATAAAATATTGACACGAGTCCGAAGTCATGCCCGGATCGAGTCCAACGCCCGTTAAACAAAAGCAAATCTTTTGGAGCAAACGCCATTTTTTCGCATGCTTAGATGAGTTAATAATTAGGAATCCCCGAACCAACTGTTTTTCCGACTTAAACAGCTTTTAAAATAAGTCAGTGGCGGCTCCGTAATAGTTTACCTATGATAAACAACAACCTTTTTATGGACCCATTTTGGATGAGGAATTGACGACACGAGCTGCTCCCGATTTCTCCCGAAAGTTCCTCCTTCGGATCATGTTCCGCCTTTCACCCGCCGCCTCTTAGGAAAACAGACGGTCGGCGAGGGCCCGAGCAGGCCCAGTTAGGAACCCCGGAAGGGATCACCCAATTCCCTTCTGCAGCGTCCGACGCCCGAGTCGTGACGTCGACCGATTGGGCCTTGGGGAGCGAGCCCGAATCCTCGGGTCGTCCAAACCGCCACGCGCGTGCTAGGCCGGAAGGCGCGCTTACAATTATTTAGCTAAGTTGTTACTTTTTTTCTTTTGAGTTTGACGTACTAAACTATGGGCATTAAAAAAGTAGAACTCATAAATTTCGTCGTACTGAACTCATATAATTCAATTCCATTGTATTTTTCGGACCAAACTATTTTTTTCCGGTCAATTTGGTGGGAAGCGGCTAACGGTACGTGCACGTAACGGTTACGTAGTTTACTAATTAATAATAACGAAAAGTAGTAAATTTTACTAAAAGTTGACCGTTACTAACGAAGTCAACGCATATTTAGTAAAAAATGTAATAAAATTTACTACTTTTCGGTCAACTTTTAGTAAAGTCAACGCAAACTTAGTAAAAAAGTATGGAAATTTTACTACTTTTTCACTGTTCATTCCAGTTCAAGTTTACTACTTTTGCGCTGACTTTACTAAAAAATTTCTATTAGTAACGTCAACGCAGAATTAATAAAAAAGTAGTAAAATTTACTCCATTTTTTTACAAATTTTGCGTTGACTTTACTAATTTGTTTCATATTTTAGTAAAGTTAAACCAGTTTTAGTAAAAAAAAGGAGTAAAATTTACTACTTTTTTTACTAATTCTGCGTTAACGTTACTAACGGAAATGTTTTAGTAAAGTCAGTTAGTAAAAAACGTAGTAAATTTTACTACTTTTTACTGTACGAATTAAGCCGATAATTAGAAACGGTTTACTAATTCTGGTGTTTTTTTAGTAAAAAACTCTTCCACTTAGTAAATTTTATTAATTTTGAGTTGTTTTTACTAAAAAAAGTAGTAAACTGTTACTAAAAAATGAAAGTGTTTACTAACGAATTTACTAATTTGAACAGTGTTTGAGAACCTAACTCCGAATCTATTTTTGATGTGAAATTACCGGTTTACCCCCGTTGCAGGGGAGAAATTAGGTTCGTAAATAGGTTCGGATTTCACTGATTAGTAACGGGGGTAAAACGGTAATTTCACATCAAAAATAGGTTCGTAATAGGTTCGGAAACACTGTTAAAATTAGTAAATTCGTTAGTAAACACCTTCATTTTTTAGTAACTGTTTACTACTTTTTTTAGTAAAAACATGTCAAAATTAGTAAAATTTACTAAGTGGAAGAGTTTTTTACTAAAAAAAACACCAGAATTAGTAAACGGTTACTAATTATCGACATAATTCGTACTGTAAAAAGTAGTAAAATTTACTACGTTTTTTACTAACCTTGCGCTGACTTTGCTAAAACATTTCCGTTAGTAACGTCAACGCAAAATTAGTAAAAAAAAATAGTAAAATTTACTCCTTTTTTTACTAAAATTGGTTTAACTTTACTGAAATACGAAAAAAATTAGTAAAGTCAACGCATAATTTGTGAAAAAAGGAGTAAATTTTACTACTTTTTTTACTAATTCTGCGTTGACATTACTAACGGAAATGTTTTAGTAAAGTCAGCGCAAAAGTAGTAAATTTGAACTGGAATTAACAGTGAAAAAGTAGTAAAATTTCCATACTTTTTTACTAAGTTTGCGTTGACTTTACTAAAAGTTGACCGAAAAGTAGTAAATTTTACTATATTTTTTACTAAATATGCGTTGACTTCGTTAGTATTAATTGTAATAAAATTTAGTACGTTTTATTAGTATTAATTAATAAACTAAGTAACCGTGTACGGTTAGCCGCTTCCAATTCGGTGATAATTCGAAGCTGATTCTTGTCTGGGAGCTCCGGCGAAAGACCAACCGATCTGGGAGTCAGTCCCTCCCCGACTATGAGATCGGCTAAAGGAACCCAGGATTTCGAGGAGTACGAGGAGGAGGAGGAGGAAGCTGGCCATGATCCCTGTAGGGAAGCCGCTTCCTGTCCCAATTTCGCTCCCGCCACCAGCAGCGGCAACAGTCACCCTAAAGGTACTTCCTTTTCCTGGCGTTTTCATGTCGTGGGAATTGTTTCCTTGGGATGTGTTTGTGCGGAATTCGATCTTTCTGGTGTCTTTGCTGTGAAATTTTTTGTGGGTAAGGTCCCACCGAAGGCAATGGCCATTCTGAAGGCGGAACCTTTTTTGGTGTTTGTGATATTCGAGGAATTGTTCTGTTTGAAGAATTTGGTACTCAACTTCGTTTTCGAGTGAAGTTAAGTGTCTTGTCTCCTCTGGGGTTTGTTTTTCTTTGGGCTGTCTGCACTTAGCCCGTTATGATTTAATAGTAACCAGGATTGTGCTGGGGATTTTGGATGAACAGCTGCAGACAAGAACAACGACAAGGCGAGCGCCACAAGGTCGAAGCATTCGGTTACTGAGCAACGACGAAGGAGCAAAATCAATGAGAGGTATTGGTTTGGATCTCTCGTGTTTCATGAGCAAAGAAAGCTTTAGCCTTAATCTTTGAAGTGCCGGCATCCTTGTTATTGCTGTCCCATTGAAATAATCAGTGATGGTTGTTGCTCATAGTTACAATATTTTGGATTAGTAGTTTTCTCTTTCACAATGTGCATTCTAACCAAATTAGATTTCGGTTGTAAATTTACCTGAGATGCAAGAAAAGATATCATATTATCTATTGTGTGAGGTTGTGTTCTAACAAGGTTTCCTTTGGAGCAATAATACTTTTTCACTGATGCACTGAGAAAGTAAACCCGCATGTTGCTTGGCTCTCTGTTTCAGATTTCAGATTTTGAGAGATCTTATACCACATAGTGATCAAAAGAGGGACACGGCATCATTTTTACTAGAGGTAAGATCGATCAGTTGAAGCTGTTCTATGCCTTCCTTCCCCTTTCCCGAGCATTCAAATGTGAGCCATGCCTTACAGGTTATTGATTATGTACGATATTTTCAAGGAAGAGTCCAGAAGTACGAAGGCTCATACCAGGGATGCGATTCTGAGCCAGCAAAATTGATACCATGGGTGAGATATAATTCTCTCTCCTTTTGCTGAGAAGGTGAATCATGATATGATGGAAGCTGTTGTCCAATTTATGTTTTACTAAAATCTTCAAGAGGCCAGCTAAGTTGTGCTTTTTTGAGTATATACTTTCAACTTGGTGCTGTTTCCTTTACTCTGTTTTGATTTGTCACATGGCATCTTACTGTCGCTTGCTGTGTAATAATTTTAGGTGCAACTTGCTTAGAGTTCCTTTTTCTCCTCAATATGTAGGATTACTAACATGAGTTAGCTTGGATTGTGCAGCAGATTCTGACAAAGTTGATTTCTGTACATATTGCAAGCTCATAGTTTGAACTACCATGCTCATTCTGATGTTTTAGATTGCTCTGATATGCTTTATATCTTAAATTTGGATTTGTGAAGCAGTTGCTTTTTCATTTATTTTTCTTATTGAATTTGCCTAGCCATTTAGGTGATCTTCATATTTGCTTGAAACAGAGCAATAGTCATTGGCATGTCAATCAACCTCATGCATTCAACAATGGTTCTGGTATTCTCTCCGTATTTTCGGGTAAGCTAGAGGAGAACACTGCTGGCGCTGGTATGCCACCAAACATTCTTGCAAATATGCAGAATTCACTGGAAATGGATACCGGTGGCGATCCTTCCAGCAAGTCCTTTGTTCAGCAGTTGGATTTCAGCAAGCAGGGAATGAGTACAGGCCTGCCTGTTGGCGTCCCAAGTGATGATGTCATTACACGTCCTGCTCAGGGATTGTTTCCAGACCCACAAGACACAGACTGTTGCACTCCTGAAAATTTCAGTGGCCAGCAGGAGGATCTCATTATTGAAGGTGGTACAATCAACATCTCAAGTGTGTACTCACAAGGGTGAGCTTTACAAATATTTTCAACTCTTTGCTGCCTGCTGGTAAAGAAACTGGCTGGCAGAGGTCTGGGTCTGTCTAGAATTTACTTGATATTTGGTGTCATTCTCTCATTGCAATTATAGTTGGTTGCTGGTGGTGTTAAGTCCATATTATCATGGACAGGTGGCTACCTTTCAGGAAGGTTTTGATAATCCAATTCTGTTGGATTTGTTTAGTCTAGGTAATTACATATCTATATTTTTAACTCAGTGTTTAGGATATAATGAATTCAAATTTTCTTTTGGTCCAATTATTAGAGCATGTTTCTTGTTATCAAACAAGTCAACAAGCTGTGCATGACGAAAGGACATTGAAATAGCAAAGTGCTCGTTTCTTCCATAATGATTCATTATGGAAGAAGCGAGTTTGTTGTATATATATATATATATATATAGGAAGGTAGCATTAGAATCAACGTTCGGGGTTTAGGTTACAGAAGTCCTAGCACATGGAATGTCCCCATGTAGAGTGTCCAAAATAAAATCTGGGGGAAAAACAAAAGTGGTAGGAATCTCCTCCCGGTTGAGTGCTTCTTTGGCCTGCTTGTCCGCAACCTTGTTCTGTCCCTCCCGACGTGTGCGATTGCGAAATCCTCGAGATCACACAATAGCGACCTGCTCTCATCTAGTATAGGTGCGATTAGAGGGTGAGGAGGTTCTTCTCCATTTAGGAACTTAGCTAACCTTATGGCATCAGTTTGGATGGCCAGCTGCTCGATCCCTAAGTTTACATCTAATTGTAGGCCCTTGTATAGAGCTGTGGCTTCTGCAAGCAGGCTGTTCATGTTTGGGCTCCTGTCGCAATATCCTCCAATCCAGCACCTGCTCTGGTTCCTGATCACTCCGCCTAGTTTGTTGTATATTTTCATGGCTAGGGGACACGTGTTGTTTGTTCAAACTGGGTATACTTATTATGAAAGTTATATTTTGTATTCTCATTCCATTTTCTGGTTCATCAGGAATTTAACATTGACATGTCTTTTATTTAAGTTTTTGTCTTCTTTGCCATTAGCTTTGATTTGCTCGCATTAGCATTTTCTCTTTGCAATTGGAACTTGAAGTCAGAGAGTGCTGATATGATTTTGGCTGTTTCCAGTCTATTGAATTCACTGACAAATGCACTTCAGAGCTCGGGTCTGGATTTGTCTCACGCCCGAATCTCAGTTCAAATTGATATTGGAAAGCGGGCCAATAGGGGGCTCCTCACCGAAACATCTATTGCTGTGGTAACTATTTACGTCCCTTTTCTTCTTTGGTTAGTTTATTTTCCTATGGATTTGCAATTACCTGAAATTGGAACTTAGAATAGCACCAATAGTTCTTTGTGAAGGTTCCATCTCATTATATGATCTCTTAATAGTAATTTTTGGTAATCTACAGCACCCTGACACTACTCATCCTGGCAATGCGGCACCAGCACACCTTCAACATGTCTGCAGTGTAGAAGAGTTAGATCCGGCTCAGAAGCGCCAGAAGACATAAGATTTTCTCAAGCTATCTTTACTGATTTTATCTATAACCTTGGCTTCCTCTTGGCTTTCTTTGTTATCTAGATCTCGTTCCCCCATTTACTGTAAGATTAGTTCCCTCAAATAATATCCTTTGTAAAGCCTGGGATTATTGAAGCATAAATAATATCCTTTGTAAAGCCCTCTGTTGTCTGCTGGTTGCCATTAGTGGTTTTGACAGGTAGATACTTGGGATGCGTTCAATAATCAATTTTATTCCACTTGCGATATTGGCCTGGTAATAGAATGTGGCTTCTGCAGAAACAACGAAAAGGGAAATATGGGAATACCTGGGGTATTAGGGTCCGGAACTGGTGATTGCTTCTAAAGTTCTAAGCATTTCCCAGTGTTTCGAGTACCTTTGCATGGTATATATACTAGGTCGGACTCATTCCGATATGGGATCGGGTTTGTTATATGGCAACCCTTTTCAACACGCCCCCTCAAACCCAAGCCCACTACGGGTTCACAAGCTGGTACTCTTTTTGAGTTGAACCGGTCCACACACATGACCCCCATACGGGCCCATAAGCCGGCACTCTTTTTGGGTTGAACCGAACCATACACGGGCACCCTTTTTGGGTTGCACCGCACCAAACGGGCGAGGAGCCTATCATCGGTTTTACTGGGCTTAACCGGGCTCTGATATCATGTTAAAGAGTATTTGAAAAAATATGTGCATTGAAAATATTCTCAATTACAAGATATATATATATATAGGGTAGAGGCAAATATCTAACTTATGAACCTAACTCCCTTTATGTCTAGATACACTCTAACACTCCCCCTCAAGCTGGAGCAGATGCATCATATATGCCAAGCTTATTACATAACTCGGTGAATACCCTTGACGTTAATCCCTTGGTGAAAATGTCCGCTAACTGTTGTCCTGATTGAACAAAAGGAGTCTCAATAGTTCCATTCATCATCATATCCTGAACAAAGTGACAATCCACCTCCACGTGTTTCGTCCTCTTATGAAATACTGGATTTTTTGCAATATAAATAGCTGACTGATTATCACACCACATTTGCATGGGAGTAGGCACAGAAAAACCAAGCTCACTCAGAAGATTCTTAACCCGTAACAACTCACACGCAGTGTGAGCCATTGCACGATATTTCGCTTCCGCACTAGATCTGGACACCACATTTTGCTTTTTACTTTTCCAAGTTACCAAATTACCACCAACGAATGTGCAATATCCAATCATTGAACGACGATCCGCTTTATCTCCTGCATATCTTGAATCTGAATATCCTTCCACTTTCAAATGCCCATGGTTTTTGTAAAGCAAACCTTTCCCTGGAGAGCTCTTGACGTAAGTTAGAATACGCATAGCAGCTTTCCAATGGATCTTTCGAGGCTTTTGCATAAATTGACTGACAACACTTACAGCAAAGGTGATATCCGGACGTGTGATTGTCAAGTATATGAGTTTGCCAACTAACCTCCGATATCTGCCCACATCCTCAAGTAATTGTGAAGAATCATCCCAAAGCTCCGGACTGGATTCAATTGGGGTGAGCTCCGGTTTGCAATCAATGAGACGTGTTTCCTTTCACAAATCAAGTGCATATTTTCGCTGCGACAACACAACACCATTCTTGCTGTCCAATAACTCCACGCCAAGAAAATATTTTGGTTTCCCTAAATCTTTAGTAACAAACTGGGTTTGAAGAAAGTCTCGTATTTGAAGAATCCCAGTATTGTCATTTCCTATTAGTAGAATATCATCTACATAAACCACCAAAACAACTAAGCCATTAGTACCAAACTTCACGAACATAGAATGATCAGAGGAACATGGCTTAAAGCCGATCAATTCTACAGCACTGCTAAACTTTTGAAACCAGGCTCGAGGATTTTGTTTCAATCCATATATAGCCTTATGAAGCTTACATACCATCTCCCCCTGAGCAACATACCCAGGAGGTTGCTCCATATGCGCATCCTCCAAAAGATCTCCATAAAGAAAAGCATTCTTAACATCCAATTGTAGCATAGACCATTGCAAGTTGATAGCAATAGAGAACAAAATGCAAATGGAGTTAAGACGAGCAGTTGGAGACAATGTCTCCATATAATCAATGCCATAAGTTTGGGAATACCCTTTGGCAACAAGGCGGGCTTTGTGACGATCAACGGTATCATAAAGCTTATATTTCATAGTGAATACCCACCGACATCCAACAATGTCAACTCCTGAAGGGGGATGTACCAACTGGCATGTTCCTCGTGAAATCAGAGCACTCACTTCTTCATCCATGGCAGTTTTCCATGCAGGAGATTGGACAGCTTCCTCATAGTTCCTTGGAATAGAGGCAGTAGCCAAGGACAAGGCAAACGATCTCGAGGAGGTAGAGAGACGGTCATAAGAGATGTAGTTAGAAATGGATGTCGGGAGGAACGTTTACCTTTACGTAGAGCAATAGGAAGATCAAGGTCAGAAGGAGGGGCCGGCACTAATGTGTTTGACGGATCAGCCGAAGCAGAAGTATCGGTTGGGGCAACTGAACACGGCTGAGTCTGTGAACGACGAGTATAAACCCGTAATGGTGGAGACACTGGCGCCAAAGGAGTAGAAGAGTTAGGCATTGGATGAACTAGTGGAGGAGTACATAGTACCGGGGGAGGTACATGAGTAATATCTTTTAATTGGGGCGACGTAAAATATGATTGAGATTCAAAAAATGTGACATCAGCAGAAACAAAGTATCGATTCGAAGATGGATCGAAACATTTATAGCCTTTTTGAGTGCGGAGTACCCCACAAATACACACTTGACTGCCCGAGGAGCTAATTTGTATGTTCCTGGGCGACAATCATGAACAAAGCAGACACAACCAAACACACGAGGTAAAATTAAAAACAAAGGTTTTGAAGGAAAAAGATATTGAAGAGGAATACGACCGTGTAACACAGACGAAGGCATGCAGTTAATAAGATGACAAGCAGTGAGAATTGTATCAGCCCAAAAGTGACGCGGAACATGCATTTGAACCAAGATAGTGCGTGCAACATCTAATAAATGACGATGTTTGTGTTCGGCAACTCCATTTTGCTGAGAAGTATATGGACAAGTAGTTTGATGAAGAATACCATGTGCTGAACAAAATGAAGAAATATCATTCTGCAAATATTCAAGTGCATTGTCGGTACGTAACACTTTAATAGAAACATCGAATTGATTTTTTATTTCATTATAAAATTGACATAGTACATCAGGCACTTGAATCCTATCACGCAGAAGATAAACCCAGGTGACACGTGTAAAATCATCAATAAAATTAATGAAGTAACGGTATCCCTGGATAGATTTATATTTATATGGACCCCAAATGTCTGAATGGACTAACTCAAAAGGAGCAGTGCTGCTGGACATAAAACGAGACGGAAAAGAAGATCAATGATGCTTTCCCAACTGACAAGACTCGTAAGAAACTTAGAAAGTGGAACGGAATCCCCCAAAACACGAGAAAGGTTATGAAACAACGGACGAACCAAACGTTGATGCCATAAAACAGAAGACGACATATAAGTAGTAGTCAAAACTGATGTAGAGGAACCGCCAAAATAGTATAGACCATCGTATTCAGTGTCCGAACCAATCGTCTTCCCACTCTGGAGATCTTGCAACACACAATGAGAAGGATAAAATGTAAGGGAACAATTGGCACTTTTGGTGAGTTGATTCACAGAAATCCAATTCACAGGGAAATTGGGTATAAGGAAAGTAGTGCCAACAATAACATTAGACTGAGAAGAAGGGCCTATATAAGATAGGAAATGTGAAGAATTAATGTGCACAGGGTTGACCAGAAACGATAGGTTGAGACAGGTTGAGACCTTCCACGACCGCGCTCCCGACCACGACCACGGCCTCATCCGACAACTGATAATGCAGATGCAGAGTTGGGAAGATTAGACCTGGTAGAGATGCGCAATGCTCGGGAGTAGGTTGTAGCCAAGGTTGGAATTGACTGTAGAGGGAGTAACCCGTTAAGCTATATATACTAGACCGGACTCATTTATCTATCCGATGTGGGATTGGGTTTGCTATATAGGAACCCTTTTCAACACATGGTATTATTGCTGTTTGGTTGGTTAGCATTCCTCTGGGTTTTGTATGGAAGCAGTCCTCTTCCTTTGGCACAAACGACCAAATGCATACTAACTAAACCTTTTAGGCGAGAAGTACTATTTTCTGGAAACCCAAGTATCTGATGAATAATTCTGTACAGTTTGGCAGAAGCACAGAGATGAAAGTTTGTCATTCATGTACTGCTGATAGATTGTTATCCCAATTTATCAACATGGACATAATGCAGCTTGTCTGTGGACTCCCGTCGACTTAGTTTGTACGACCTTTAGCAGGAAAGCATACTCGAATGCAGTCTCTTCGAGCTGTTTGGTGCGGCTGTCCTCCTTTAAATGTCCGGCGTTCATATCTGTTCTTAGGATCACAGACCGGCAACAATTTGAGCACCTGAAGTCTCTCACCTTTGCCACCCACTTTGCCGCTTCCCAGACCCCAACCCTGCACAGCCAGTTCCTTAAGGCAATCCCAAGGGATGCATAAAAAATTCTATGTGTCCCAGTAGATTACCTTGCGTCGTTAAATGCTGCACAGACTAGCGCAGATGCATGACAACCACCTTTCCGGATGTTATCATAAGGAGAGTAGCTCTTGATGAAATCAGAATGGGATTTGATGTGAGGATCTCCAAACTCTTGGTAATCCAGGACAGAAAGCGGCAAGCTCGGATCCTGCAATGTATCGCATATGTCCAGGAACGGAAGCTGGGAAAACAACAGCCGTGCAAGAAAGGATAAGTAAGGCGAAAACTCTGTTAAATATGACCAGCTGGCAACTGAAGATTTTCGATTGTCCTGTAGGCCACCTCGGTGTAATTTAGAGAAGGAAGCTTCATTGGCTACTGCAGCCTTCCCAATAATTAATGCTACTACAAGGGTTCTTTTACTCAAACAAAATCTGTTACCTTGAGAATAACACCACGGAAAAGGTCAGGACATAAATTGAGAGCAGCCCCAACAAGAACACACCCTGCACTGTATCCCATGGCACACAGTCGTTGATCGTGAACATAACCCTCCTCGACGAGGAATTTAGCGCATGACAAGTAGTCATTAATGGAGTTCTGCTTCAACGGCCCAGTGCCAGAGATATGCCAGGATGAATTAACACCACCACCGCCCCTGTACACATGTGAGGTGTCTTAGTACCGAGAAAAGCTACAAGCAACACCCCCAAAGACTAATTTAACAAGATAATATCAGTTAGTTCCAGCAATAATGACTTTTACCAGCCAATCAATTTTCGTTTTTTCAGTTAGTCCGACGGGATGATTATAAGGGACTGCACAGAAGATTTCACCAAAATGAGAGAATACAGATATCATCAATAGGTCAACAAGGGGGATTTTCAGCGACATGATTTATTGAAAGACAATGGTAATTCAATTGAACTCTGTCTCCACCAATGTGCAGCAAGTAACTTTTCAACCAAAAAGTAAGAACAAGGTATCACTGTGTGTCTGGGACTACATATTGCTCCATCAACAAAGTTCATTCTTATCATACAGTAGGAAGGACGACATGGTAAATGGTACAAACTATTGGCCAGTATAAAAACACCATTAAGAAATTCAAAAAATTAAATGAAATTGAACGAGGAAACGCAGCCTGCTGAACAGCGTGAATGGAACGAATAGCACTAGACTTCCTTTCAAGAAACACAAGGACGAAGTCAATAGCTATGGTTAACATAGTCAAATGGTAAATAGATAAAACATCGTCATACCAACCTTACATCTGCAAAAGCAATTAACCAACCACGGTCCAGAAGACTGACACGCTCCGGGACCCAACTATTGTCCAAAACCTCACCATATGCTCCATAACCAAGTAAAAGACCCGGTGATTGATGCCTCTTCCATGATCCTCTACTGTAAACGACAGTGAGAGGGATCCTAAAGCCATCATGGGAATTTACTCTGAAGCTCTCACAGCTGTAAGCTTCTGTACAGTCCTCCCATCTCATAGATTCATCATCAGCCATATATCCATCAAATCTTTTTTCTACTTTTACTTGTTTTCCGGCATTTCTTCCACCCACTTGAGAGCATGATTCAGTATCAAAGGAAGTCCATCTTATTGCCTCTTGATGCACAGTGGTAAAGGTCTGTCTTGACATATCATAGTCCAGAATTACATCAGGTATCTGCGAAATTCAAGAGAAAAAGTTTTCCCTAAAGGTTTTGGTAAACGAATCACTAGAGAAACTGAATCTTCTGAAAGATAATTAATCCAACATGCCAGATCACCACAGCAAGCAATCATCAGCATAGAAGATAACTTTCAAGCATCAAAATCTTCAGTGTAAACTATTCACATCATGAACAGTCAAATCTCAAAAGAATGCACAAAAACCAACTTGAATTCTTTCGTCCCTTCAGTATTTAAACTCAATGGAAGCCTCTATCAAGGAATCAAAGACAAAAAAACAATCAACTTTTAACAAACATTTACTCTTAAAATAAAGCAAACTGCAACTCGAAGGCCAGGTTCCAAAACAATGACAAGGAGCATGATTAAGTTTGTACATATATCAGAAGACTGAATCATCGGAGTGGAGAAGCATAAGCCAAGCAGCAAATAATATATGATTACTTGCACTAATCAGACTCTGTTGGACTTGCTAGTTACAGAAAGAAGCCTTTTGGTCCATTAGTCTTGCCTCCAGATGCTTGATCATCATCTAGCGAGCTTACCTTGTACAGCATACTACTTTAGTTTCCAATATTAAGTACTAAACCAATAGAGTAGTACTTTGAGATGGGAGACATGTACAGGGAATATAACATCAAACTAAAGCAGTAAATGGTTTTATGCATTACAGATCCTTTCACGAGAAATAGTAAAAACGATTCGTTAGTTAAAAGCCTGATCAACCATAGTAATACCCTGTGGCATGGATTTCTTCTTGGTCAGGAAATTGATGTCATAACAGTACAAAAAGATGAGAAAAAAGCAATGTTCATGATAAAGATTGCTTCAATAAATTTTTGCAAGGAACTATACCACTGGGGATGAAATTACAACTCGGTAGACAGACTGACTGAAGTCATGGTTGGATCCTGGTGTGAAACTGCACATAGTTGATGGCATAGGAAAGAACCAGGGCTTAAGATCATCAATATTCATGTGATGCTGCAAATAATGAAGCGAGCTTACATTTAGCATCCAATTTTATACCCATCAGCTACTTCAATTACAGACCAACATCCATAGATATCTGGATAAAGTTGAGGGCCATCCTTGGTCTAATGAAACTGCTTTATACATGGCCTAATGGCGACAAAAGGGATGAAAAAGACCACCTTATAAAAGAACGATGACAAAGTTGTGGACTAATGCTTGCATCCCCTACCCCTTGACCGGCCAGGTTAGCAGGTAAATGCCCGTGTCAATGAGAGCTAGTTGTGAGATGATACTTCAGTGACATTTTATTGTATTCATTTCCCAATCGATATAAGAATCCCAATCCTAAAAAGGCACAAATGAAAATTTCTCCCCAAGAAAACAACAAAAGGCTCTGCCACTAAAAAAATATAACTACAATGATATGACTCTTCCATGGCTGTCCCATTTCCTTTCACAAATATTCACCATCATTTATTGAAAACGTTTAGAAGAAAAATTACTCCCCAAAAATGCAAATGCCATCCTTTAGGGTGCAGAATGTGAAGTAATATGAAGCATCCTGTAAGTTCAGAAATAAACCACCAAATAATTTGCTACTGTATAGCTTGCCTCATTCCCATTCATCCAAACACGCATATAAGCAATCCTAATAAACAGCACAAATATAAGTGGTTCCATCTCAACTCATAATTTTACTAGACCTTACTGTCTGCACTGATTGGTAAATTGACTGCACACAACATGGGCAAACTATCCTTTTCGACAGAAAGCACCAGATGGCTTTTGAAGATGTCCATATCTTGAATGGTCACATCTTTAGTTGGAAAAATGACATTCTGCGAGGAAGTTACGATTGATAAATACACAATGCTGTCAATGAGATATAGGAAGAATAGGAAAGCCCTTAACTAAACAAACAAAAGATGAGGGACGTTAAACTTCCTTTCTTTTTTCATTTCTGAAAAGGAGAGGTGGGTAATCCTTCCAGAGGCCAAACAGATACTTAAAAGAAAATGAGCTCCATGCTTACTATGATTGTAGCAACAGAATTGGAGCAAACTATTGCAGAATTAAGTATGCATATGACAAAAGATGGCAAACCCGAAATTGCAAATTCACTGGGCCCGTGTTTTCACCATCCCATATTGCCAGGTAAAACCCCTCTCCATCCCAGTTGGAGGGGTTGGATAAGGGTACATCAGTAAGAATGTAAAATGATCCATAGTGATGCTCCACAAAGAACCGCACATTGGACACTCTGTTCCATATTTTTCCCAAACCATGGAATGGATTGGTGGCATCCACTAGATAAACCTGGGAACATCAATAGGATATTAAAATCACCGAACGACCATTAAGGTAAATGGTCATGTACTTGTCCAAAATAAAGATATTGTATACAAAAGAAATGGAAGCACTTCCTCGGATGAAGTCCTCGAGTTTGAGTTAACTGTAATAAACTTGCCATCTTTTGTGGCAGTGATGTCCACGCAAAAACTGGATCGTGTTCACTAAAGATAACTACATCACTCGGATCATGTGATCCAAGTCTTCGACAAAGAACCCTGTTCGGTAAAATTTGATCAGAAAAATAACCAAGATAACTTAATATAAAAGAATTACGCTTTGAAAACACGTAATTACCTATATGGTCTTAGTTGTTTGTCACACACAGTGTAGAAAAGGGAACTACTATCTGAAGCCCATGCCAAGCTAACAACACCCTGAACTTTGGGAGCCGGAAGAACTTGTCCCGAACTTATATTCTTAATATGAAGCAAAAATTGCTCACTACCATCAGTATCAACTGTGAATGCGAGAAGCTGGTGATTAGGAGAAACTCGGCATGAACCAATATCGACAAAACCTGCAAATAACAACTAATCCAATCCACTGAGTAAAAGCCAGGATCACAGATAGTTCAGCTCTTGATTAGACAGGATAGAATTGTTGACTGCTGAATACATTCAAGAGGGCATACTCAAAGTATTAACCCAACCATTTTTAATTTCTGAATTTTGTCTCATAAATCCAATAGATTGTTGGCAAAATGGTGCCTCTAGTCACGAAAGCAAGCAAGCTTCAGTTAGCCTGAAATGATCCAACAAAACAGCAGGCACGAAAGGAGTAGGACTTGCCATATTGTTCAGCAAACTTGTTCCAGTCCAACACCACTTCCTCTATAGCAAGTCCGACTCCACCTCCTGAGCAGATTTGTTTGGAGTTCGCGGCCTCGTCATTTTCAGGTTCCCATCTCCTGCACAACACAGGATAGTCCCTTCCCTCTGGCACATACTGATAGTACAACCTATTCAAAGACAAGATTTATTTATTTTAAATACGCACGTCTCCTAAATCAACAAATACGTTGGGAAACATCGAAAAACGCCAATCAATCACTAAGCAAAAGAAGAACAGACCATGGACCCCAACGTTCAGGGACGGTAGACCTTCCTGGAATGGTACACCTAGCACTCATCTCGCGGACGAGCTCCCGCCTCAAGTCCACTGTATCCTCCATGAAAGCTTCGGCGTATGCATTCTCGACGCGGAGGTGTCGGAGGAGGTCGGGGCGGTTACGGGGGTCGGACATCCAGCGGTAGGGGTCGTGCTGCCCCGTCACCCCGCAGGCGGCGGAAGAGGGGGGAGAGTTCTTCTTTGGTAAGGGAGGGTGCAGGGTAGGGACCGTAAGGACGCGGCGGTGGCAGGTGGAGAAGTGGTGGTAGCAGAGGAGGCGAGTGGAAAGTCCGCCGTGCCGCCATGGAAGCAGCTTTAGCGGCATCACCTCGACTGGAATTTTTTATTTAATGTGGACCGTTGTTTTTGCTTAGAGAGCTTTGTAATAACAAGGGTTAATAAAAACGGGATCGGGTTATGAGTCGAATTCTTAGGTAGACATCATGGGATTTTTCTAGGTAGAAACAGAAAATAACGAAAATGAACCTTGTGAGCTAAAAGGGACGTCTTAGGTTAAATTTTGTGGTAATAAATATCGCGGTTTGAAATAATGTCACTTGATATATCTAATAATATCGCGATTTGAAATTACATCACTCGATGTATCTCATTGTGTCGCGGTTTTGCACTATATTTTCATGACATAAATCACCATCCATCATAAAGTTGAGTTCCACACCTTGAATTTAATGGAATTCGAGAGTATCGTATTTTCAGACCGCGACTTTTTCAATCCAGAACGATAGTACATTGTGTTGACATGCGATTGACGTGCTGGTAATCTTAGACCAATTTTGGTCCTATTTCGGACAAAGCCCGTGGAAGCCTATGAGGCCTATAGCTAAGGTAAACATGTCAGGCCTGCGCCCGCAGTCTACATGGACTATGTAGCAAAAGAAGTCTACAGAGGCGGGGTAATGACTTTATAATCAAGGGAAGTCTACAAGCTTGCGCCTCCAAGAGACACAAAGTCTACAGGCTTGCGTCTACAAAGGATACGAAGTCTACAGGCCTACGCCTGCAAAAGACACGTGTCAAAGGAAAACGGTTCCACAGTCCCGAGATAAATGGGACTTGTTACCCACGCTTATATCATCACACGTTTTAACAGGCAACCAATTAAATCCGAAGTCAGAGGAGTTCACGATCCACGATCAAACGAATGGAAGTCAATTAGCTTCGAGATTCTTGGGGAGAATCGAGTCAGGAAAATCTTCGGAAGGTCGTAACAGACCGGGTATAAAAGGGAGAGGATCTCCCTCAGAGAAAATCATGAACAAATCAGCCAACAGAAGCTTATCTTGCTCGTCTCCCTTAGTTGTTAGTTGTTAGGATTCCCCGACCTGGGCGAAACTCTTAAAGTTTCATTGGTCTTCCTTCCACCGTCAGAGTGAGCAACCGTAGCTCGGACAACGATCCCCGCCTTCACTTCCACCACCAGAGTGAGCAACTGTAGCTCCGGTAACAACCCCCCGCCTTCACTTCCACCACCAGAGTGAGCAACCATAACTCCGGTAACAACCCCCGCCTTCGACTCCAACGCCAGGACGAGCCACCGTAGTCCCGGTACACACCTCCGCCTTCGACTCCAATGCCAGGACGAGCCACCTTAGTCCCGATACACATCTCCGCCTTCAACGCCTCCGTCAAGGTCAGCCACCGCAGCCTTGGCATCCACGTTCGCATCAACACCCGACCGCATCCAGTCCATCCAGTCCAGCAGCTAAGTCCTGCTGCCCGAGGAGCACAAGTCTACAGCGCTCTGCCATCAAGTCTACGACGACGCCCCAAGTCTATGGAGCACTGTAGCTAGTCTACGATCTTACCACCGTCCTTATTTTTACTTTTATGGCTGTAAGCTTTCTTTACTTCGTGTAAAAACTGTTTGCATTCAATTAATCTTTTTAATTACTTACTGGCGACCACATCTACAAATCCATGTGAGTCTTATTACCAAATATTTCAGGCGTGATCCGTTTCCTACGCGAACACGTTTTTGGCGACCACAGTGGGAGCCGTGAAACTTAAAGTTTTCAAATAGCAAAGAATACCGGGAGTGGTGTTGTTCGCGATCCTCCTCCTCCATTAGACGGAGATGATCAGCACCCACCAGCCGACTTAAATGTCGAGAACCCAGCTCTAAGAAGTCAGGAAACCGGGAATCAATCCGATTCTGGAGGTCACACTCCTTCAGAGTTCATTTCCAGAATTGAATTCCATAAAGAATTCAATGATATGAGGAACCTAATGGACAGACATATCACTGGGTTACAAGACAACATGGCTCGGATTCTGGAACAGCTTAGTGACTTGAGCAGGCCAAGCGCCGCGACGAAGCCAAGCACCCCTGTAGACAGGGAAAATTCCTTTATGGGAGATGCCCGGCGCGTGGAAAGGCGCAATGTATCATTTCAAGGAAATGAGCCTTGGGGTGGCACGAACCACGTGCTACCGAAGTCGGTAGTAGGGACCAAATGTCCCCGTCAAGGCCTACAACCTCCCGATCTCCTACCTTGAGAGCAAATGCGGCGTACGCGGTGAATCCTATAGATGACGAGGTAGAGGCTCAGGACGAGACAAACAGGTGTGCGAGCACCATACCCCCTCGACGACCTGGTAAAGAGCCTGTTGAGGAAATTCATCCAGGAGAACCTCTTGTAATGGAAAATTTACTACGGGCAGAAAGTTTCTATACTAACGTCTCAGTGAACCCACAGCCACCTCGAGTGACCCCAAGGGTGTCGTATCCTTCAGATAAAGTGGGATACGTTCGAGAACAGTTCGACCCTGTTCTTCCATCACCACCGAATCTGAGGGAGACGATCGCTCAGGTTTTGGAGCAGATGGTACCCGGAGCAGTCAGGCAAGACGATCCTAGTTTATATAGGAGTCCTTATCCTGCCTATATTGACGGGGAATATCCTCTGCCTAGGGGGTATAGAGTTCCTGACTTTACCCGTTTTTCGGGGGAAGATGCGACGACGCCCGTAGAGCATATAGCCCGGTTCACTCATAAGGCAGGAGACGTTGCAGCCAATGACTTTTGGAAACTAAAGCTCTTCCCGAACTCTCTCATAGGAGATGCATTCACATGGTATGCGAGTCTACCTCCCGGATTAGTAACATCATGGGCAGAGATGCAGTCTTCTTTTATGAAGGCATTTGCACGATTAGATACGCCCATGTCAATCTTTGAGGTGACACGACTTAAGCAGACTGCTGGAGAACACCCAGGGCAGTTCCTCATGCGCTTGCGCAAGGCACTGCTACGCTGTAGACCAGCGATTCCTGAAAGGGATCAGCTGATGATTGCGTTAAACGTATTATCTATTCCTTTTAAGAAAAAGCTACAGGAAGAAAGGTTTAATAACTTGTATGACCTGGCCAGGAGGGCGACGGAGTACCATCAGTTGTTGATGGAAGAGGCGCAGTCTAAGCATGCTTTTCAACTGGAATCCTTTGAGGTAGACATGGCCGAATTCGTGAAAGGCGAAGCAACAGTTTGTGAGCCTCTGACAAGGAAAAATTCAAAAGCTAAAGCGTCCCAAAAATCCAGCGAAGAAAGAAAATATTCTTTCGACGTAGACAAGGCGGATGCGATCTTCAACTGGCTTATCTAACGAAAGCGCATCAAACTTAAACCGGGCCATAGAGTTCCCCAAACAGAAAGGGAAAAGACTAGAAATTATTGCAAATGGCATGGGTCGTTTACGCACACGACCAGGGATTGTCTGTCATTCAGGAATATAATCCAGGACCTTATAGAGTCCAAGGAATTATGTTTCCCTGAAGTCGACGAAGTCACTATGGTCGAAGATAGGCCTTTTGATGATGAAATAACTATTCATATGTTCGATGTTGCTGATGTAGACCTCAATTTCATCGAAACTAATATAGATCATTTCCTGCGGGACATAAAGATCCCCGGGGAGACCTTGGTGGCGAATGCCCTCTTTCGTCGACTGGCTGACAAAGGCGTAGTCACCTGCCCAGTCAAGGAGGTGCATTGAACACAACATAAGCTGCAAAAAAAAAAAGTGAGGCTTTGTTACAAATCTTATGAAATTATTTCATACTAGTAATTTTTCGTAGCGAACTTCTAAAAGTTAAATAAGATAAAAAATTATTTCATAATAAAAAAAAATCCGGCTCACCAATAGGTCTCCTCCTTTGAGCTTGACCACCGTTGCTTACGCGTCCGCAAAATGCAGCCCCATAACCTCCCCACCCGAGTCCTACTACTACGGTAACTGGCACTTTTCCCCACATACAGCAGCCTCGCCAATCATCTCCAACACGTCATAAAACTTGCTATTGTCAACTACCAGTTAGCTGACTGTATTGGGAGAATTTTAAAACGTTTAACCTTGTTTCACAAATTCTTTTACCAATTAACAGAAAAATGGAACAAATCTCCCAAAACATTGTCCCGAAAACGAAGGTTCCAATGTCTTTGCCGAGGATACAAAAAAACCATCCTAAAGACCCAAACCCACTGTCCGACCGTCGCGCCTCCGGAGGCCTGCTGTGTACTGCTTCTCCAAATCCAGCTGCAATTCTTTTTGCTTCTCTGCCCGCAGGAGGCTGCTGCCATCCTGGTTGTTGGGTTTTGACTCGGCCTTGATCTCGCCCTTCACACCCTACAATTGGCCATATGCACCAAGGCAACCTCAGACTCTAAAAGAAGTGTCAGTATGTGGTAGCCAACAAAATTCTTAAAACAGAAAAAGACGGGCCGAAAAGACAGTCACAGTCCTTTAAAAAGTAGCAGTCATGCGAACTCAAACATAGCAGGAAAAGCAATAGTATCGCTTACCATGAGCTTGTGGAACTTCTCCTGCCTTTCGCGATCAGCAATGAGGGAAACATCCCACTGGCTGCCAGACTGTAACGAAAATAGCCAGACAACATGCACACATTTAAATAAGAAGCTGGAGGATGAACTTCGATTACCCATTACATAAGTACAGCTTTGTAATCTTCATGTAGGAGAAACCCCGCTATTTCGTCCATGCAATAAGCTCAATCGATAAAATTTTGCTGCCAGCCTATTTCCACCATTCACTACTACAATCAATTGTAAAAGAAATTTCAGGGGCACCTCTTCTGTAGCTGTGCTCTTTTTGTTTCCCCAAAGAAGCTTCTTCTTTTGCTCAGTTGACATATAACCCATTGCCCCAAACCCGCCGGCAAGATTCTTGTTGACTACAAAGAAATAGACCGGTAAAACATCCAGAAGATTACTAACCAGCAGCTTGTAAATATGATATGCTTAAAGATTCAATGTTTACAATGTAACTGCACAGCAAACAGCAAAACCACACGTCATGGAAATCAATCTCAATTTCACACTACAATAACACCAGAGGAGAGGTACAGCACAACTTGCCAGCAGCTTTCAAAGTGACTGGAAGGATCAATGCCTAACTCCAGCAAAAAAAAAAAAAACATGCTAAATCATCTACGAACTTGCACATTAAACAAAAAACAACAGGTTAATAATGGAGGTGATATTCAATTTTCCAGAGAGCTTACCCATCTCTGCAGCTTTCATAGCAGCAAATTTTGCAGCATTCAGATCAGTCGCAGCATTAGGGATGTCGGTAAGTGCCTTTGATGATGCTATTATTTCGCTTGCCTTGTGAGATTCCTTAATCTGATTATGATAATCTACAAACGTGAAATGAAAATGCGAAACAAAGCCATCAGGTTCACACAGCAACGCATCCTCAACATATCATAGTCCACCCAGGTGAGATGAAAATCAATAACCTATATAAATAGCAACCAGCTACAGGAGAATTGTTACAACTCACCCGGGTTTGGATCCTCAATAGAGTTGAACATCTTTTGCCTTTTCATAGAGCCGATATCGCTGTCCTTATGAACTGCAGTGTCATCTAAATACAGCTCCGTTTCCTTGCTTTTCAGATCTTTGTTCTTCAAATCCCACTTATCTGTGCTATCTTTCTCTCCGGCAAGCCTATGACTGTCCCTCTTCGAATTGCTTGCATCTTTGTTGTGATATCCATCGCTATCACTCCTAAAACTTGATTCTCTTTGCTCGCTTCTGGAATGTATTCTGTTTCCACCATTGATGTGGCCCCTTGAGATCCCTGAATGATCTTTTCTTTCCTCGTGGTCACCACTATCATGTTCGCGTCCATCTCTTCCTAACCCTTCCACATCATTCTTCTTTCTTCTAGATTCATAGAGATGAGATAAATCGTCTCTATCCTCATCATTCACAGGAGAAAATGATTCTCTCTCCCTACCTCTGCCTCTATAACCACCATTATTATCATCCTTTCCCTGTGCATACCTATTCACATCCCGCTCATAATCTTTTGACCTTCTATAACCTGTTTCGTAACTTCCATGCTCATCGCTCCTAGAGTAGCTGTGGGAACTTCTGGAAGTGTCCCGACCAGAATACCTATAGGAATCGGAGTCCTTCCCAAATCGACTCCGTCCAGAATCCTTGTACAAGTCTCCCTCATTGAACTTTCTCCTACTTCCATGATGACGAAACTTTGAAGAATCGTATTTCACATTCATAGGACTCGAGGGGTGGTCTCGTACTAGGCTTCCTGAATCATGAACAAATGAAATCAATGACTAAAGTGAAAGCGTGGTCTAATATGTAGTAGGTCTTCACAGTTTATCACTCCTTCTACAAAATTCACCAGGATCAAAGGCATAAAAAAGCCTTTCCTTTTTCCAGAAAGGCATAACATATACTTTAATTAGGCAATTATCCAACAGATATAGATAAAGACTGATTTTGACAAACTCATTATACTACTATGACCTACATCTTAGCACACTGCTGGACCAATGAAAAGTAAAATTTAAGGAAAGGATAAGATAAATTTAAATCCTGATGAGATATATAGATAATTTCAATGCTAAATCTCTGGCCTCAAACCACTCGACCCCTATGAATTTTAAAAGGTTTTACAAGGTAAGTTCAGAGAAAAATAGTAGGAATAGCATTGACAACGAAACAAATTAACAGTTTTCACTGAATAATAACACCATTCAACCTAGTTTAATTATTTATCATATATGATTGTAGCTTAGGAATGTAAAAGGGCCTAAATTTTGTGATTACATCCATAAAAAACTGCCAATATGTAGCATACAAGCTATCTGAGATTTCAGCTCATCATTACGTTTCAATATGAAATAAAAACCATGTTCTTCTTCCAAGCCATCTGGTCCAATTCAAGATCATAATTCATAATATCATAGAGAACAAAGAAAGCACCACCAACTGAATTTAGGACAAATACAAACCAGAACCAAATGGTGTCAATCTGAAGCTAACACTAATTTGACATGTATTTCAGGTCAAAATGACATCAACCATGCTATGTTTGTATTATAAACCTCAGCAAGCTGGCATGACACGACACCATGATCACATTACACTACACGAACCCAAATATGGAGATCACAAAAATTCCGATGGTTCTTAGAAATAAAAAGGATCCTCAGAATCAGACAGATCACTAAAAGATTATGGAAGGGGCAGAGTGACCATCAGGTGAAGAAGATTCATCCACCGGAGAGTGCCGTCGATACTTTCTGCCGGAAGCATCATTGGATGGCTTCAGAAATTTGGCCTTTGTATCGGTATTTTCGGGTGACAGCGACTGTTCTTTTGATTCCATTTAACCTTTACACCTAGAAAAAATAACAACCATTAAAGACGAGCCAAAAACAAAACAACACAACATTTCAGACAAGCAAGACCTTGGTCACTAACTAACAAACGGGGATAAGCTTTATGCACTTCCTATAACACACCTATCTTTCTTATCCCATTTTATTTTCATGTGCTAAATAAAACCTACAAGCAATTGTATCATGAGGCCCTAAAAATGGAAAAAAGTGGACAAGTACAACGTTGACGGATCATCAACAAAATCAAGTAAAACATCGTTTGAGGCATCTTAATGGCTTATCAAGCTGGATGGATTAGCCCTCATAAAATAGAATCCTGGAGGGCTAACACTGACCACATCATCCGTGCTTCCGACCAGCCTCTGCTACATCTATTCCACAAGGAATTGAGCACGGGAATGAACACATAGTAGAAAAGATTACGCCAATTGAGGTGAGGAAACGTGAATCCTTCCCTTACTCCAGCTAGACAGAGAGCATTCTACGCCCTAAACCCAACCCAAAAAAAGATCAAGTGAAACACAATACCCTCCTAAAGATTGTGACAACAAGGAGAAACAAGAAACAGCGGCAACCGGCAAGAAACACTCCTCCGACACGGATAAAAATGTTAGAGAAAACTACATACCCGCTTAACGTAACACTACAAATCAGAAAGCAAAAAAAATATATATATATTCGACATTTACCGACCTCGGAAGCTAACCCTAACCCACTTCTTCAAACAATTTAAAAGGCCCCGAAGTTGAAAAGAAAATCCATCCCCAAATAGCGGATGAAGCACTCAAGAAAGCAGGATAATCGATTAAGAACGAAGGGGAAAACCGGCGGAGTTTCGTACCACGGCACGAGAAGGAACCGACCAAATCCTGGAGGGATGGATGGGAGAAGATGAAGTTAGAAATGGCCTGTAAATGGGCTCTTGACGAGATCCAGACAGTTGTAAGGCCTCACTCTCTGGTCAATTAGAAAGAAGCCATTTTTCTGTTTCTTCTGTTTGGATCCAAGAAGGAAGCCTTGTCGCGCGCGCGCTCATCACCTGTTCGGTCCTTTGCCTGACCCAAGTTCTGTTCGGTGTAGTCGTGATGGAATCTGTCACAGGGGTACTCTCTCTATCAAGTAAAACTACCTTGTGGGCGTCGTGTCTCGCCCACGAGCACGACCAGCCTATGCACAACGGAAGCCAACAAGTGTTTTAGGTGAAGGACACCCTTTGTATTTCACTCAGAATCCCAGAATACAAGTTACATGCCAACGCCCCTTTACAAGCCTTCTTATAAGGGGGTCGTGGCTTTTCATCAAACGTTACAATGCTACACGAAGGGGTATATGACTTCAGGGGGTGCCAATGCAACTGCCCCCTTAGTCCCCCTTGGGGTCCCCCCTTTCCGGAAGGGGGGCCCCCTTCCCACTAGACATGATCCTTCAGAACAGTCGTGCCCCCTCATGGACACACCCTATCGCGACCAGTCATATGATTGTTCGTGCCTCCCTCACGAACGGTTGCTCATGGAGCCTTCCACGAAACGTCCTTCACCGACCCATGCCTTCAGGCATGTAACATACCTCCCCCACTAGAGGAAGTCGACGCCCTCGTCGACACCTTGTCAAGGTACTCTCGCACCTCTTGCTCAAACTGCCACAAAGTACTTCCCTTCTCCCACGTCGCGTCTGCAACATCTCTGCCCCTCCAATGGATTAAGAACTCGGTCCGTCGGTTCTTCTTACTTTGCCCCAAGGCTCTATGATCAAGTATCCGCTCGATCCGATCATCATACTGCTCCCTTGTCGTTGGGGGCGCTCGCTTGGCTTGGATTCGCCCATCTGGGTTAGAATCCTCATGGAAAGGCTTAAGGAAAGTAGGATGGACCTTCATCCTCTCGGGCAGTCTCAATCGATAGGCCACCTGCCCAATACGCTGCAACACTTCAAACGGACCATCATACCTCGGAATGAGGCCACGATGAACCGTTTTGCTGCTGATCTTCTTCCAGATCTGCGGCGTCAATTTCAACATCACTTTATCACCAACATTGAACTCTACTGACCTCCGATGCTGATCAGCGTACTTCTTCATTCGCCGAGCAGCCTTAGCCATACTATCCCGCGCTTCCGCAATCATCTCATGTTTATCTCGAGCAAATCGGTAAGCAGCAGGACATGGTCCCCCTGATCGTTGTAGAGCAACGTCTTGAGGACACAAGGGCTGATGTCCCATAGCAAGTTCATAGGGACTAAATCCCGTTGATGACGACCTGTGCAAATTGTAACAAAACTGAGCCGTATCAAGTAAATCTACCCAGTTTCGCTGACTTGCCGTTACATAGTGTCGCAGATATTCCTCAAGTAAAGCATTAACCCGCTCTGTCTGTCCATCGGTCTGTGGGTGGTTTGCCGTCGAGAACTTCAACTCTGTACCCATCAAGTTAAAGAGACATGTCCAAAATCGACCAGTGAAACGTGCATCCCTATCGCTCACAATATCAGACGGCAATCCAAAGTACTTCACTACATTCTTATAGAACAGTTCCGCGGTCACCTCCGCGGTACAAATGTGGGGCGCTGCAATGAACACAGCATACTTCGAGAACCTATCAACAACCACCAATACTGAAGAAAAGTCTCTGACCTTAGGAAATCCAGAAACGAAATCCATTGAAACTGACACCCAAGGTTTCTCCGCAATTGGCAACGGTTGGAGCAATCCAGACTCCTTCCGTCTGTCTGGTTTATCTTGCTGACACACCAAGCACATCCGCACATACGCCTCGCAATCATCGTCCATGTGCGGCCAGACATAGGTTCTCTTAACCAATGCCAGCATTCGCTCTCTTCCCGGGTGACCAGCCCAGGGAGAATCATGTGATTCTCTCAAAATTCGCTGCCTTAGTTCCCCACCGATAGGAACATACAACCTACTGCCCTCACAGTATAATAGATCATCATCAAGCCAGTACCTCCGCACCGTACCTTCCTTAACCTGCTCTACCAATCTCATGTAAGCAGGGTCAGCCTTTGCTAAGTTACGCACCTTATCCAAGATGTTCGACTGGAAGGTAGAGATAGCGGCCACTGTCATCATTGTTCTCCGACTCAACGCATCAGCCACCAAATTGTGTCGTCCAGGCCTGTGTTCCCACTCAAAATCATACTCGGCCAAGAACTCTTGCCACCGCGCCTGTCTCGCGGAAAGCTCTGCGTCTTAAAGAAAGTGTTAGCCACATTATCAATCTTAATCACAAACGGATTCCCCGAAAGATACACTCGCCAAACTCTCAAGCAATGTACTACCGCCAACATCTCTTTCTCGTGGGCAGAATACCTCTGTTCTGCCTCCTTAAGCTTCCAACTTTCAAAAGCTACTGGGTGGCCGTCCTGCACTAACACACCACCTACCGCATGGTCCGAGGCATCGGTATGGACTTCAAACGGTTTATCAAACTCTGGCAACTTTAGGACAGGTTCTGCAGAAATCGCTTCTTTCAAATCATCAAATGCAACCTGACATTTCTCATCCCAATACCAGGCGTTATCCTTTCGCAACAAATCCGTCAATGGGGTAACTCTCCTTGAGTATCCCTCCACAAATCTACGATAATAATTTGCTAATCCAAGAAAACTTCGTACCTCCGAAACTTTCTTTGGTGCAGGCCAATCCCGAATGGCTAGCACCTTCCTCGCATCCATTCTCACGCTTCCATGTCCGATCACATGTCCCAAGAAGCGTATTTCCTTCGAGCAAAACTCACACTTCTCTTTCTTCACGAACAGAGAGTGTTCCCTTAGTTTCTTAAACACAAGCCGAAGGTGTCTTAGATGGTCCTCCAAACTCTCCGAGTAAACTACAATGTCATCCAAGTAAACCACAACAAACCCGTCTATGTATTCATTGAAAACATTATTCATTAGATTACAAAAGGTAGCCGGGGCATTTGTCAAGCCAAACGGCATAACAAGGAACTCATACGATCCATATCTTGTAACCATAGTAGTTTTGGACTCATCGCCCTCTGCGATTCGAACTTGCCAGTATCCGGAACGCAGATCTAACTTCGAAAAGTATGAGGCCTTTGACAATCTATCGAACAGATCAGCAACAAGGGGCACCGGGTACTTGTTCTTCACTGTGACCTTGTTCAATCCACGATAGTCAACGCACAACCGTAGACTACCGTCTTGTTTGGTCTGAAACAACACTGGTGCTCCATATGGTGCTTTCGAGGGCTGAATCTTTCCTGCATCAATCAATTCACCCAACTGTTTTCTCAACTCACGGAGTTCCTTAGGGCCCATCCGATAAGGCGCTTTGGCAGGGGGTACCGTCCCCAGAAGGAGGTCTATGCGATGGTCTACCGCCCTCCGAGGTGGTAGCCCTTTTGGAAGATCGGCCGGCATCATATCCTCAAATTCGGCCAATACTGGTAACACTTCCTTAGGCACCACACTGGACTCACTATCATCCACATCAAAAATAGCCGCGAGGAAAGTCACCATACCTTTCTTCCAACATTTTGCAAGACTCATTGCCGAGACAAGTTCCGAACCACTGCCATCACGTTCCTTCTCAATGTACTGCCCTTTCACAAAACACGGCTGAGAAAAGTCTCCGATAAACAACCCGCCCAAATGGGGTATCACTGCCACACAAGCTTCCACAAAGAAGTTGTTTCCCAATATTATGTCAAAATCATCAAGCGGAACAACCATGAAGTTAATTGTACCATTCCATAAGCCGAGGGTAATCTTAACATTTCTTGCCATCCCACTAATAGGCTGACTCTCTGAATTCACTGCCTTGATCCGACACAACTGCTCATCTATTCTCAATCCCAAACGTTGCACCATACGATCAGCCACAAAACTATGAGTCGCCCCTGTATCAACCATTGCCAACATACTGTGCTCATTTACGGTTAACGAAACATACATCAATCCTTTACTTACGCCTTCTTTTCTCATTCTCAAGGCATTTAGAAGTTGGAGTGGGGCTACACGGGTCGGAGTCGTCTCTTCCTCCGACACTATTGCATTCAACTTTTCTTTCCGTGGACAGTCCCTTGCCTTATGAGGTCCTTCACAAATGAAACAACCAGAAAATGTTTTCGGATCCTTCCGAGTATCATTACTTACATTGCCTGATTGCCCTTGAGACAAGCTACGAGCACCGTTCCATTTCGACTTCATCTGCCCTTTACCTTTTTGAGTTCTTTGGGCACCGGTCCTTCCTTTATGGCCCCGCTCATCCTTCACGGGGTCATTTGAACCTGGCCAACGAAAATCTACAAGAGCATCTGCAGCCGCAATGGCGGTAGGGAGATCCTTCACTCCCTGCCGTCTCAACTCAACTTGTGCCCACGGTTGTAGCCCATACATAAAATTGAAAAGCTTATCCGCATCCGACATATCCGTGATATCCAACATCAAAGAAGTAAACTGTTTCACATAATCTCTCACCGTACCAACATGTTTGAGGCGCTTCAAAGCCTCTCTCGCGACCCAACTTGTATTGCAAGGTAAGAACTGATTCGACAATTCTTTCTTAAGGGACTCCCACATATCGATCTGAGGACGCCCCACATTGAGGTCCTCCTTTACTCTGGTCCGCCACCAAAGTTTCGCATCACCCGACAGGTACATTGCCGTAATGGACACCTTCTCATTCTCGGGCACTCTTGCCGCGAGAAAGTATTGCTCAACGTCCCACAAGAAGTTCTGCAACACCTTTGCGTCACGACAACCATCAAAGAACTGGGGTTCAGGGACCCTCACCTTAGAACGCGTATCACCACCGACCACCGGAGCAGCAATCGCCCTCTTGAGGACGACCAACTCACCCTCGATATCACCAAGTTGACAGCACACTTTCTCTACCGCACCATTCAACAAGACAAGAGATGATTCAAAATGAGCCATCCCTGCCCGAAGTTCTTCCAACATATTGAATATCGGAACGAGATCCTCAGACGGGGGATCTCCCACAAGCCTCTCCAAGCGACCAAATCTCTCCGTGATAGGTAACGCCATTCCCACTCACAACCACTCACAACCTGGCTCGGATACCAACTGTCACAGGGGTACTCTCTCTATCAAGTAAAACTACCCTGTGGGCGTCGTGTCTCGCCCACGAGCACGACCAGCCTATGCACAACGGAAGCCAACAAGTGTTTTAGGTGAAGGACACCCTTTGTATTTCACTCAGAATCCCAGAATACAAGTTACATGCCAACGCCCCTTTACAAGCCTTCTTATAGGGGGGTCGTGGCTTTTCATCAAACGTTACAATGCTACACGAAGGGGTATATGACTTCAGGGGTGCCAATGCAACTGCCCCCTTAGTCCCCCTTGGGGTCCCCCTTTCCGGAAGGGGCCCCCTTCCCACTAGACATGATCCTTCAGAACAGTCGTGCCCCCTCATGGACACACCCTATCGCGACCAGTCATATGATTGTTCGTGCCTCCCTCACGAACGGTTGCTCATGGAGCCTTCCACGAAACGTCCTTCACCGACCCATGCCTTCAGACATGTAACAGAATCCTTGTTCAAGGACCACGTGTTTGCTGCCCATGCCCTGGTCGGCGCTTCTTCCGCCGCCTTGGCGGTGTCCCTCACTTACCCCCTCGACACCATCAAAACCGTGGTGCAGGTTCGATTTTATCAAAACCTTCTAGTCGTTTCGCCGTTATTGGGGAGAATTTTCATTGTTGTTTGCAAGTCCGGATTGTTGTGAATTATGGATGCTTTTGTCTTGTCATGATCGAACTGCAGGTTGGTTCTACTTGTTCTAGCAAGCCATTGAGTACGGTTCAGGTTGTTGAGAGAATAAAATCCATGTCGGGAAGTATCGGAGGTGTTCGTCTGCCCGCATTTTTCACGTTCTTAGTAAATCCCGCCTGTAATTTATTTATTTATTTTTTTTGGCGATTGATGGAAGGTTGTTGCTTTTTTACATTTTCGAAGGAGCAAGTATGTCTCATGATGGAGATACATTGGAAGCTGTGAGCAGACAGCGGAGGGGTCTTTTTTTTTTTGTTTGGAACTTTCAGGGAAGTTTTCCATTGTAAATTTTGAGTACATATGTAGGGCTATTAAAGAAGGAGATCTATTGTGGATGTTCCTGCGGGAAAGGCGATCTTAGGCCGTGTGGTCGACGCCTTGGGAGTACCTATTGATGGAAAAGGAGCTCTAAGCGATCATGAGCGAAGACGTGTCGAAGTGAAAGCCCCTGGGATTATTGAACGTCAATCTGTGCGCGAGCCTATGCAAACAGGCTTAAAAGCAGTAGATAGCCTGGTTCCGATCAAATTGAGAAAGCACCTTGCTGTCGTTGGATGGGTTGATTTGACTGGGAGGCTTGTGTGAGGCGGCTAATGTGATAGTTTAGGAGATGTCATGTGCTTAATAGCATGAGTCCAAATAAACTTCTCCATAAAGTACAGAATAGTAGGACTTGGCTCAGTTATGGGCATCCTTTCTTTTCATGGCATTGTCAACTGTGAATTTCCTCTTTATACCAGGATTGAAATTTTGACCATGTGAAATTACTCGTTTTCAATTCTTAAGAAAGGAGCAATTGAACTGGTGTCTGTAAGCCTGTCTCAGCAGGTTGTTTGGTGTCTTGATTACTTGTTACAAGCTTAGTCCAATGTTATAGCTATCAGTACTTACCCAAAAAGAGGGATGCCATCTCATGGCTTCTGATATTGTTAATAACTATCTCTCTTGACTAGGCAGTGGATTCGATTGCTCATGTGCAGGTCTCTATAGTGGCCTTGGTTGGCTAACACTGGGAAGAACTATTGGCCTGGGTGCTCGCTTTGGGGTATATGAAATTCTCAATGCATTTTACTGGGGTAACTTGTGTTATTTTCTTTTGGAAATGAAAGTTATCAAATTAAACTTAACATCCAGATGTAGAAGAAATAATATTTTATTTTTTCAGGTTTCTCTTAGATCTGATACTAGTCCCTTTGTATAGGATAGTTTCCCTTTCCACTTGTTTGATACCAAGTATAGATAGTTTTCTTTATTTGCAGATGGCTGGAGAGATAACTATGTGTATGTCTCCGAGGCTCTTATGGCTGGTGTAGTTGTGGGTGCTGCAGAATCGCTTGTGGCATTTCCGTTCGAACTCCTAAAGGTACGATCACAAGTCACATCTGCTTCACGGTGCCCTCTACTAGAACAAAGTTTGGAAGGACAGGTACTTCTTCGATAACAGAGAAGTTACGGGGGTATGGTCTTGACAAGAAGATCTTGAATCAGTATGTTGGCCTCTTGTCAACCTTGAACACCAAGCATTCCAATATGGCCAGTGCGTTGCAGGATTATCCATGGATGATATCTGGCTCTGGGAGGCCTCCCTCTGTATGTGATGTGAAGAGGCCTTCAGACATCATTTCATTGGAAGGTTCGACAGCAATGTGTAAAGGACTGAGATCTAGTGTTGCTAGAGACTCATTTCTTGCTGGCAATGTGGAAAGGACTGAGATTCTTTTCTAGCTGGCAGTTTATGCACGAAGCATTGCTTGACTGGACAGCCGTGGGGATGAATCCTATACCAAGGTTCTCGTCATTACTGGCTGTAATATGTTTTTGGATTCATCTTTATCGGTTATTGTCGTTTAGCAAAGTTGAAAAGTTTCCAGACATAAGTAACATGCTCTCAATTATTCTTTTTGGGATTTCAGTCTTCAATTATTAGTTTTTTATGGTTATCATATATCACTAAGTATACATTCTGTTTCCTGGTTATGTTTGTTATATCACACTGATGCTTTGATTATCCCTAATGTTTTTTCTTACTTATGTACAAACTATTTTGCAACAGCTCTAATGAGGAGGTTGGGCCTTTGTCCCCTATAGTTGTCAGTCTTTCAGCAGGACTTTCTGGAGTCATTGCTGCAGCTGGTTCTCATTGTTTTGACACTGCTAACAGTCGATCCCTATCTACAGTACTACCCAAGGTATATCAGTTGCTAGAATGGGAAAATTATCCGACCAAAGTTTGTTCATTACTGTATGGCCATTGTTAGTCTGTTGAATGCTGGCATACTTCAGGAAACAGATTACTTTGTCATCTGTTTTTGATATCATTCTTGCAAAACTTTGTGCCTTTTTGTATAGAACCTGATGACAGAAAGCATGTAGGTACCGCATCTTCAGGGGGTTTGGAATGAAAGAGTAACGCTGAACAGATTTTTTTTTTCATTTTCTCCTCCCTGAAAAAAAAAACTGTCCGATGAACTTTCTTTGTAAACTTTCAGTAGAACTTGTTATAACTTTTGCTTTAATAAACTTCAAATCATTCGACCTAAACAATTAATTGAAATCATTACATTACGATAAATTGGAGCTTGGACTTTCACGTGTCTATCTTTATCCACAACATTTTCCTCGTTGTTTCAAGGGGACGATTTGATCCGGAACTTTTGAGGGTTCCTTGTTTGTAACGAAATCCTTTGGTAATTGATAGTGACAATGCTCCCTTTCCCTTTGCAACTTCAAAGGTTTTCCTGGTGCTGTTTGAAAGAATGACATCCTTTTTACAGTGTAAAAATGTGAAGATGATGCTGGAGTTGAACTGTGCTTTTTAAGCTAATCTTGTTCTTGGCCTTTTTTTTTGGTAGTGAAGGATAGATATCATTAGTTAAAATCGTCTGGAGTTTTAGGTTACAGATCCCATGTTGCAAGGAATATCTTCATGCAACAAATCCAAAATGAAATCCGGAGGATAAGCAAAAGTGCTAGGAGTCATCCTGTCGAGAGCTTCGTTAGCTAGCCTATTTGCAACCCTGTTTTGTCCTTGGCCTTGCTTCATTTCTTTGCGTTGTTTCAGTATGTATCTATGGAGAGAAGGCTTTTGAAATGGAATGCACCAGGCAACAAGTTTGAGAGAATCACAGGAATTCACCCTTCCGACAGCAATATCCTTTTCCGAGGCATTTGGGTGAGAATGGCACGCAGTGGAATAAGCTCTTTCCTGATTGTTGGTGCTTACTTCTTCTCCATTGGCCTTCTTACTTCAAGCTGAATTGACCATGTAATGCAAAACTGTCCCTATAGTTAACAAGGAGCTGATACCAATAGGGATTGCATTAAAGTTTTCTCTTCATTGGAATGAAAGGATCCCAAGTTGGGCACTTCCACATACTTTTGACACATTGTTGAGGCCTGCCCGCGTATCATCTCCTTTGGTAATTCCGTGTCGGGTTGGTAATATAATAAGATTGTTGGGGGTATTGGTTTAAAGTGTTACTGTTAACTACTTGTGGCCATGTGATTGAAGGATGAATGCAGCACGATGAAATTGGCTTATTCCTGTGAGGCATTTCCCTATATCTGGGCTCCTCAAACCAGTGTGAGCTTCCTCATGTCCTTGGTCCAGTGTAGATTCATGCGTCGCCATCTGCACTCTGTCTGCAGCATTAACTTTATGGAATTATAATTGCAGAATTCGTGATGTCTTCTTCTGTACTGAACATGTAAATGAGAACTGCCCTCTTCAGGATTCATCATTTGTATAATGACGATACATGTTATTTTTATGAAGCATCTCAGATTGTTGAAAAATAAAATCAGATTTATAGGTAGTTGTTCCTCTCGTTAATCCTTGACCTTTAGAGAGAAGTTGCCACAGGCGATCTGAATACAGCGACTTTGGCTGACGATGATCTTGACTGATCACGTCCTCTTGATAGGCTATGTATCTGCGATGTGAAACTGGGCCCTCTCTCATTCTTGAAGAAAGACCATGCCAAACCAGTTCAGTTATCCCTAAATCATATTACAATACAAGATCGGCAAGGTCATCAAATCCAAGGTTCTAACCAAAAAACTGAGATCCAGTAGAAACACATGGAAAAAGGTGGCTGAATATGTCCGTAGGGGTGAAAACGAGCCGAGCTGAGACAGAATACCCCCAGGCTCGAGCTCGGCTCGATTAGGAACAGTCTGAACTCGAGCTCGGCTCGAACTCGACCGAGCTCAAATAATTGGAGCTCGAGCTCGGCTCGGTCCAATTATAGAGAGATCGTGTTCGGCTCGAAAGGCTCGAATGCAGGCTTAATTTTATTAATTTTATAATATTAGGCTTGCGAATTATCGAGCTGTAAGCGTTTCGGCTCGAGCTCGACTCGTTTCGTTAACGAACCGGTTCGAGTTCAGCTCGAGCTCGGTCAAAGTCGAGCTCGAACTGAGTTTTGACCGAGCAGCTCGCGAACGGCTCGGTTCGTTTTTGCCACTCTATGTCCGTGCTTGAGGTTGTTCATGGCTGTTTTTCCATGGTTTGCTCAGTCATCCATGTTGTTCCCATAGAGGAAGAGGGGTGGAGGGACCCTGATGCCCCCACCGTGTCATCATGGGTCGTATCACCAAAAGATCGTAGAGCACCTCCACGACAACAGAGAGGAGGAACGGAGCCACCAGGCCAAGGGAGAAAGTCATTGCAGGATGCCGACCAGTCCTACGAAAAGGCCTTCAGTTGCTGTTTCTTCTTCTGCTTTATGTTACTTTGTGTCATGGGTTTGGACATGAATATGGGAGGAGACAATCACATATTTCACTTGATAAAATTTACTAGGATTGCGGCTCATCACACAGGACGTTCCATACTTCCATAAACACAAGTACGACCACGTAAATATAAACTTACACACAAATTGTTGCAATCTCATGACGAGTTTGGATTGACAAAGGTCTGGAAAAGGCACCAGAATGATCTAGTTACGAAATCCGGCGACGACAGAGTTTGACAGGATGAAAGAACCATTGTTGATCTTCTGGACTCTTTCAAGCTAAACCCCTTGAAGTATCAGTTGGATGCCATGTTGTGGCCGAGTTGTGAGAAACTGCGTTGGGGAGTGCACGTATGCCGGGGAGAGAGTGAATCTGTGCCGCTGCAGGATGATACAGAGCGATCTTAGCCTCTGTCAGGGCAAAGTTAAAGCCCACACAATTTCGCGATCCCATGCCGAAAGGGATGAATGCACCAGCATTGTTTCTTGTGGCCTTGGCTACACCTTCTGCAAACCGTTCTGGATTGAAAACGTGCACATCTTTCCCCCACAGCTCACTGTCATGGTGAAGGGCAAGAGTTTGCATGTACAGCGACGTATTTGCTGGAATTACAAGCTTCCCCAGCCGAGTTTGCTGAGGATCTTCCTGGTGAGAGCAACGACTGGAGGATATAAGCGAAGTGATTCGTTCAAGATCATGCTAATCTGTGAAACAACGAGACAGGAAATAACTTCTTAAGATTTGTTGATGAAATGTTCAATATAAGTAGAAATAGAAATAATCTCTCACCGTTCTTAGCTTTGCAATGCCGTCTGCATTCGGGGCCTCGTTGCCAAACACATGGAGGACCTCCTTCCTTGCCTCCTCCTGCCACTCAGGGTGTGCGGCACGGAGGAACATGGTCCATGCCATCATCGTGTTAGTGGACTCTTGTCCGGCTATGTAGAATGTCTTGCACTCGTCAACGACATTGTCTATGGTGATTCTCTTTGTATTATCTGTATCGCACCAAGCCTCGATAAGCATCCCAAGGAAATCATTCCCGAAGCCATTGATTGCTCCAGCGGCAACCCTCTCTTCCCTTTTCTTGATTATCTCCAGGATGGCATCGTGCATATCCTTCTCGAGCTTATCTGCTCCCGCTTGGTCTGCTGTTTTCCAAATTCTCCTATTACAAGATCAAACCATTCATCAGAACTGTATCCTAGTCCTTATAAATTCATCATCCATGAGATTAAATCCCATAGCAGTCACACTTTTAGACAGCGCGCTAAAAGAAGATCAACTTCAGAAAGGAATCTTTACCTGATTCCCGGGATGCCTACACGGAAGGCATTCTTGGTGGCTAACGTGGACAACCTCGTCAACATCTCAAAAATGCTCCTCCCCTCTACATAGCTGCTCCCGAACGCTGTCCTTGAAATTGCCTCCGATGTCAGGATGGTGAACTCCTTGAACACCTCGATCTCCCTGCCTTCGTAGTCCTTCCATCTATCCAGCGCCATCCGTGCACTATCAACCATGTCCGGAACCATGCCCTGTATACATTGTCCAATGAATAATAATTTTCCGAAAGTGGAAAGCAAAACAATGCAGTTCAGACATTGACTAACCTTGAGGCACTCGCCATGGAATGCGTGATTGGCCAACTTCCTCATGTTCGCCCACTTATCCCCATCCGACATGATCAGTCCGTTCCCGAGGATTTTCTTCGTGAAGTTCACAGCTGGAGCCCTGTAGAAGACCCTGTCCTTGTTGTTCAGTGCCCCCTTTATCAGTTCTGCCTCTGTTATAACCAGCTGAGGCTCCGCGCCGAGCCAGTTCAGGTAGTTCTTCCCTAAGTTTTTGTTACACCACAGCATAGGCTGCCTCGCCATCAAACCCTAGGCTTTGAGGGAAAAAAAAGAAAGCGAAAAAGAGTGGCAGAACGTCGTCTCACCATAGGCCGCAGTCCATGTGGCAACATGTGGCATAATGCTGGGGAATATGTGGTGTGAGAGGTCGTTGATGGGTTTCCCCATGGCTTCCTTCTTCATCCCGGCGACTTCCCTGTTGTTGCCATAAAAGAAGTGGGGAGGAGGACTGTACGCGCGCCCTCCGGCCTAGCACGCACGAGGCGGCTCGCGCAAGCCGAGGATCCGGGCCCGCTCCCCCCGAGGCTCAGTCCGGTCGACGTTCCGGCTCGAACGTCGGACGCTGCAGAAAGGTACCCAGGGTTGGGCCTTCCCTAGATTCGCGAACGGACCTGCGGGACGTTTCGCGAACCATCTCCAGTTTCCTGAAGGTGGCGAGCGAAAGACTGCGTTAAGACCTCGCTCATGAAATTTGAGGAAGGCTCAAGGAGCGGCTCGGTCTACCGTCACCTCATCCTAAATGGCTCCGAAAAAAGGGTGTGGTTTAGTTTAACTTTAGAAAACTTGTTCGAAGTTGCCATCGACTTAATTTAAAAATGGTGATTTTAAGTCGGAAAAATCAGAGTTTGGGTTCGGAAATTCCTATTTACTAACCTTTATATTCTACACATGCGAAAAGGGTGACGATTTGTCCCAAAAAAAAAATTTTCTTTTGATTGACGGGCGTTGGGCCCGATCCGGGAGTAGGCCGGACTTTTAACAACGTTTTAATGGGCTTTGGACCCAAGTTTAAGTTGATTGGATTAAAACAAACATACGACGTCAATCTTAGAGCCTAAACAAGCGCGCAATCACAAACAATTATGTAGATAAAAAAGGCGGGAAAGGGCGGTGATTGCGGGCCTATACACTTGCGCCCGCAATCCGTTACAAGTGGATTTGAATAAAATTCGGGAAGGCCCGCACCTCCCCTTTGTATCTTTGGTTAAAGGTTGGGGCCGCTTTAAATTTTCGAGCCCACGGTTTTTTTAGGCCGGGGCGAATCAACGTGATTTGATACACGCGCCTTCGAGTTAATCTTTGAAATTTTGTGATTGACCTTCCAAGATTAAATTCTCGATGTACATGCCAAGAAGAATGTAAATGTGCTTAGTATTGTCAAACCTGAATAAAATTCGATCGAATTGAGAAGAGTAAGGCTTGTCTTACCATTTTGATCGGGGACGTTTACTTGATGTAAAAATCGTCGAAAACATTCGAGAAGTTTCCCCGTGTTTCACATGCAAAACAAAGAAAAGAGAATGTTAGTAATGCACGTTAAGCATTAATTCACGAGAACATAAAAAAACGTAAAAGTTAAAATCCTAAAAAAAATTGATAAAACAAATCAGAAATAACATGCTCAGATTAAATATTAAAAGAGAATGACCTTTTCAAATATCGGAATGAATAATTTGTTAGAATTGTAATTATTCGTATCTAAAAAAAAAAATCAAAATTTATGAAAGGTAAGGGGGGCTTGTTACATGTGGGCTTGTCATTCCATAGTCTGCAACCCAAGCCTATCTTCCCTTATTTTGTGGGCTCGAAATTTTGCAGCCCATTGTGGAAATCCTTTCTTCTTTTTGCTCCGAAGCCCCCCCAACCTTCCTGCCAATATCCAAGAAAAGTGCCGGCCCACCCATCATCTTTTGGAACTCACTAGAGCGGCTGTCTGAAGAAATGGCGTCGGCTCCCTTCAACTCCTCCTCCGTGTGGACTCAAGTGGCAGATCTGTTCAGAAGGAATTCCCAAGGGGTGGTCGCCGTCAAGTCTGGGAGTCGGGGTTGAGAGGATGGCCTCCACGGATGTCCGTCGGGGTGGGCGTCGTCTTCGGTGGATTGGAGAGGCTGTCGAGGTAGGGAGCCGTCTTGGGTTCGCCTTGGCCGAATCTGCATGCTGAGGAGAGTCCAGATCGGGGCTGCCGTGGGAGAAGCCGTCTTGGGTTCGCTGGGAAGTGCGGGGACAAGGCTGAGTGCCCCCCGTTGTTGGGGGCGCCGGATAAAAGAAGTTGCTGCCGGGCCTGGGGCGCTGGGGGGTGGAGCTCCGTTGCCGGGTTGGCTGTTGTGGGTCCCGGGAGCACCAGAGGAGGCGTCCGGAGAGGGAGGAGACGGTGGCCGTTGTGGGTAGAGCGAGGTGAGGTTGCAGGGTCCGATTGTGGTAGCCACTGGAACGCTGGTTGTCGGGTCACTCCTGAAGCTGACGGCGAAAGACTGCTGCCAACTCCGTGGACGCTTGGGAAGGCGGGCTTCCACTGGGGTGCTGGAGGTGGGCTCCCCGTTGCTGGATATGGGTTCCATGGCTGCCGGATCGGAGGGGAAGCTGTCCGTTGGGAGACGTCAGAGGAAGATCGTCGCCGGGCCGACATACTGTAGTGGGGAGGGCAGAGATTGGAGCCGGTGCAGGTTCGCCGCTGTGGTTGGTCGTCTCTGCTGACTGCACCGCTGTGGTCGGGTCTGAGAGAGCTCATCACCGGAGGAACTGCTGCTGGTTCTGTTCGCCACCAGTCATTGGTCTGGCTCTGGGGTTGACAGCAAGGAGGGGAACCACGTTGGGGACTTGCTGCGAAGATGGTTGCGAAGGCTGCTATTGTCGATCCTGAAATAAGAAAGAGGACGCCAAAGAAGGGCTGGGAGCCTGCTTGGTCTACTGTTGGTCTGCTGCTTTAGGTACGTTGCTGGTTTGCCGTTTTAGGATGAATCTAACAAAGTTAGTCTAATGTGGATGGATGGGTGGCTGTAGAGGAAGGAAGCAGGTTGCTGCTGGCTGAAGGTTGTAAGATTGTCATTAGAAGCTGGTTTATCGCTCCGGGGGAAGAGACTGGCGCGGCTGGACATCCTTCTTGAAGATGTCGGTGTTGCAGCGGCGAGGCTGAAAAATCACCGTCTTCAGGGCATACACCTGCGCGTGTAAAGAAATGAATCAAAATAAAAGGAAGCTCCCCGCAACGCTGATGTGCGTCTGCGGGGAACTCGGAACGCTGTTATCTGCCTACGGTGGACGGTTGGAGCTGGTTGAGTTTGTCTAGGAGGAGGCTGTCTCTGCCGCTGCCATGGATGAACGTCCGTTGTTAGAGGTTAGTGCCGCCGCTGCCGCATCCGGGGAGGCTGAAGTCCACTGCACCCAGAGGTAGACGTGCTCTTCTTTGTTTTCGCTGGATATTCTGTTTGGGTTGGTCGTCGAGGGGGTCCTAGCATCACTGGTCCATCCTTACCTTGGTTAGGGATGTCGAGGGGCTGAGGCAATGGATGTTACTGATGAGGCGGGAGGGCTCCAAGCATCCAGAGGAAGAGCTGCGGTGTGTTTTTTTTTTAGAATTCTGTCGTCTCCAGGAAGATGGCTCTGAAGTCCCGGAAAAAATGAAAACTCCTGCTTTCTCCCGGATGAAGTTCCTCCTCTTTTATTCCCTTTCCAGAGGATCCTCCAATTACCCGATTAGTCCTCCCTTCTGGTTAGGCTATTCCTTCTGTTGAAAATCAATTTCGTTGAAATCGAATTGGTCTTGTTGAGATTCAATTAATTTGATTAGGAAGCTTGAAGGGTGATGGGACAGAACAGTTCTCCTTCTTCGACTTGTCAGGATATTTTCATTGCAGATGATCATCTGATTTTGCCCGAATTCCTTGGGCCAGGTGTGGAGGCGCGCCAGAGTCTGAAGGAGATGTGTTGTCCCGTCTGTTATGCCGCAGGCATTTCTTCTAGGGAAATATGTGTGTGTAAAAGTCCTCGGCTCTAAGACCTTCTTTTTTTTTTGTCCGGTAAAAGGGGAGACCAATTGTAAAAAAGATGAAATAGTGAAATAATAAAAGGTAGGGAATGGGCTTGGGCTAGGAAAGGATGGGTTTGGGCTTGGGCCATAAAAGAGTGAAGAATGGCTAATGAAGTAGGGCTCGTAATGGATTTGGCCCTTTCAACTTTTAAAATCTTACTGGATTGGGCCGTTTTTTTTAAAAAAATGATTTTAGCCCAATAATAATTTGAGGTATTACAAGGACCACCTACGCCCTGGTGGGCCATCATCCACCGTATTCGGAGCGGTCTCAGCCAAAGTTTGTAGACCACTTTCGTGACTCCATAGAGGAGGAGGAAGAAAACCACCAGGTCGACGAAGATAGCCATTTCTCCCACGGCCTCAGCAGACGTTGTCTCTTCTCCTGGCTCGTATCAACAAATGCTTTTCTGGATCGCCGGGTCTCCTCCTTAAGTAGGAACATTTTCTCTCAAAAAAAAAAAAGAAAAAAGAAAAAACTAAGACAACAAAAAGAAAAAAAAAAGAAATTTTTTCAAGGGAAAAACATTCCTGTTATCCGTATTATGAAAACAAGCCGGCCAAATCAAAGTCTGAATCCCTTCTTTTCCGGCCCTGGAATAATTTACTCAAAAGCACCGGCCGTTACAAGGCCGGCCGGGAATAGTTCGTAATCCTACCGATGAAGCAGAATCGAGTTCGACATATCGTAGAATCCCTTGAACGAAAACGAAATGCTCTTGTCTGAGAGGCGCAGAAAAGGTCTCGTTGTGCAAAACAAAACAAACCTTACAAGCAAAGATAAAAGAAAGAATACCACCCTTCCTACTTCTTAGGTACTCTTCAAATATTAAGTTAAATTAAAAACAACTAACCACGTCACTTGGACAAGGACTGTTTGTGTTCTCTGCGTGGAAAACAAACCTGCAACAACGATAGAAACGACGACGACGACAACAACAGAGCAATAATGGTGGTAACAACTGTGGTTTGTTTTTTAATCTGAAATCTGATCAACTCCTAGCCGATTTTGTATCCTCTTCTAGGAATGAGTAACATGTGAGAGAGTTAAAGTGACCATATGCCCTTTCATTCATTATGAGTATATGAAATAAGTTGGAATGATCTTTGTATAACTAGGCTAGTGTTGCCTAATTCCGTGACACGCCCACTTGACAGACAGACGCAGTTAATTTTATTAGGACAACAATATGTAATCAAATATGGTTTCCTTGATTGTCCACTGGCCAATTTCTGTAAATGCATAGTCTTGTTACACCCAGAATATATATAATTCGTAGCAGAAGGAGCCTGTAATTCTCTCGGACTACCTCTCGAGCTAAATCACTTGGAGTATCACTTGGATACCATGTTGCGGATGAATGGTGAGAAATTGCGTTGGGGAGTGCACGTACGCCGGGGATAGAGTGAACCTGTAGTGCTGCAGGATCATGCATAGAGCTACCTTAGCCTCTGTCAGGGCAAAGTTGAAGCCCACGCAGTTTCGTGCTCCCAGACTGAAAGGGACGAATGCCGCCATGTTGTTTCTGGTAGCCTTGGCTACGCCTTCTGCGAAACGTTCCGGATTGAAAACGTGAACGTCCTCACCCCACAGCTCGCGGTTGTGGTGAAGACTAAGAGTTTGCAGGTACAACAGGGTATTGGCTGGGATTATGAGCTTCCCCAGCTGAGTCTGTCGATAGATCTTCCTGGTGAGGGCGGGGACTGGGTTGTATAAACGAAGCGATTCGTTCAAGATCATGCTTATCTGAAAAATAACAAAAAAGGAAGAACTCGTCGGAATTCTTTGATCAAATCTGGGCATCAAAACTGTAGTGGAACTGATTTCTCACAGTTCTTAGCCTTGGGATGCCATCTGCGTTCGGGTCTTCGTTGCCGAAAATGTCGAAGACCTCTTTCCTTGCTTTCTCCTGCCAGTCAGGGTGTACCGCGAGGAGGAACATTGTCCATGCCAAGGTCGTGTTAGTTGTTTCTTGTCCAGCGATGTAAAACGTCTTGCACTCGTCTACGATGTTGTCTATTGTGATTCTCTTCGACTTATCTGTATCGTGCAAAGCCTCGACGAGCATCCCTAGGAAGTCATTCCCCAAGCCGTCGATATCTCCGGCTTTAACCTTCTCTTCCCTTTTCATTATTACCTGCATGACTGCATGACGTATGCCCTCCTCGAGTCTATCCGCTTCCGCTTGATCAGCTGTTTTCCAAATTATCCTGGTGAACATTCAAGTCATCCATTAAATGCGACCTCATCACAGTAGATCCGAGACAGCACTATCGAAATCGACTGCAAAAGGGGATCTTCACCCGATCAAAGGAATTTGTACTCTGAAGGCATTCTTGGCGGCCAACATGGACAGTTTTGTCAACATCTCAAAGATGATCCTTCCCTCCATATAGCTGCTCCCGAAGGCTGTCCTTGAGATTGCCTCTGACGTCAGGATGGTTAAATCCTTGAACACCTCAATCTCCCTGCCTTCGTAGTCTTTCCATCGTTCCAACATCATCCGTGCACTGGAAGCCATGTCCGGAACCATATTCTGTGCATCAACCAAAGAATAATGATTGTCTGAAAGCGAAAAAAGAACACAGCATGGTTGCCATCGACTAACCTTGAGGCACTCGTTGTGGAAGGCGTGGTTGGCCAACTTCCGCATACTCACCCACTTATCCCCCTCCGACGTGACCAGACCGTCCCCGAGGATTTTCTTCATGAAGCCCGTAGCTGGAGCCTTGTGGAAAACCTTTTCCTTGTTGAGGAGCACCTCCTTTATCAGCTCCGGGTCCGATATAACCAGCTGAGCCTCCACGCCGTGCCAGTTCAAGTAGTTCTTTCCTGAATTTGTCAACACAATACAAGACCAGTCGCATGATCAGAACCCAAACCTGGCTAAAGCATGAATAAATAAAGCATCCGGACCGTTCTCACCATACATAGCGGTCCACGCCGTGATGTGCGGCATAACTGTCGGGAATATGGCATGGGAAAGGTTGTTCATGGGCTTCTCCCTGGCTTCCTTCTTCATCCAGGCGACTTCCCTGTTGTTTCCGTAAAAGAAGTGGGGAGGAGGGCCCCTGATGCCCTGCTGAGCCATCATCCGTCGTACTCGGAGCGGTCTCAGCCAAAGTTCGTAGAGTGCCTTCGCGACTCCGGATAGGATGAACAGAACCACCAGGTCGACGAAGAAAGCCATTTTGCCAGACACCCACCCCTATCAGTTTAGCTGCAGCGTTGCTTCTCTTATTTCGGGGTTGGACTCCTTTTTAACCTGGGGAAATATAACAAGCTTGCGCAACGTGGCACGTTATACACTCCATATATTCTCGATTAAATTTCAGAACATCCAAATACTTAAACTGACGACACCAACCATCCAAAAAAACACGTTAAGAATGGTTTTGAGTATTATCTTATCTCTAACATGGATATCTCCGAAAGGTTGATTAGAGAGACGGCCAGGTTGATTCCGAAAGGGACTCGGGGGGTGATGCCCTTGGGTTGCTTATTGAAGAAGACCTGCGACAACAAAGAACGACTTTCAGGGTTTGCGACAATGGACTGATGATAAACACCGGCCGGGTTGGTTCAGATAGTTCGACATCCGTTTCGTCCGGCGTTAAGCAAGGGAAGCAAGCAGTATCTGTATTGGTATAGGATTGCACTAAGAAGGGGGTTGAATTAGTGCATTAAGAGTTTTGACACTTTTTTCGATCACAGAAGCGTGGTTCTGTCAGATTATAGAAACTGGATCTGTTAAATAGATTCCCAGTTCTGAGATGAATTATCTTATGTGTGTGACACAAAGATTTATAGTGGTTTGGCAAACAATGCCTACGTCCACTCTCCTAGTGCTCACCCCAATTAGGGCGTATTCACTATGTTTAGAACAAGGGACTTTAAAGATGTTCACTTCTGTCAGAAATGTGACTAACAAGTTGCACGTACACACGTGACTAACTTAATCCGCACGCAACGTGTCTAACTCCGGCTCCTCACTGAGCCCGTGGCTTGACGGCTACCACTTGCCCTCGTAGCTTAACGGCCACCACCTGCTAACGTGGCTTAACGGCTACCACCTGCCCCTACACACAACCTGTGTGACTAACAACCTGCACAAAACAGAATTAGCAACTACAACACCAACAGTCTGCAGCTACAAAAGACGCTCTCTCTCAGAGGTGATCGGCTCGGTGAATGTACGACGGACGCTCTCAGCTTTTGCAACGGTGAAGGCACGAGGATTCTGGTAAGCTTTCAGGTAGAACGACAATTTTGAAATGTTGCTTCACTCTTGCATTTAAGCTTGTCTGCATAATGAAGTTTCACAATCAATCACTAACGACTAGTTGAACCACTTGCCATTTTCTCCTTGATTCGATCCTGTGAGAAAACTTCCAAAGACACAAAACATTATCCTAAGTAATATCTGATAATAATAAACGGAATTAATCACCCAACAAAAGATAATGTCTTCTGCTCAGAAGTTGCTTTCTGCAACAGCCGAATCAACATTTTTTTCTTATAGGAATTTGGCATTGGGGTTGACTTGTTTCCATAATATGAAAACATTCCCATAGTAAATTATTCTCACCAAATAAGGGAGATTTCAACCTGATTAGATTGCAGCCAAATTCCATAATTCTAGGATCACGTTAGTTAAGGAAATAATTCTTTCCAAAACAATTCAAGATCCAAGGAATGAACCCAGATGTGATGCTAAAGTTAATTTAATAAGAATTAACTTAAGGACGTATGAGATAAATATCTCATGTGCTCGCATGTTGAACAATCTCCAATAAGGAAATCGTCACTCATAGAAATACCATTTTGTAAACCAGCAAGGAGAGTTATCAATTATGACACAGATGCTCATCTCTGTAACACAGATAGTGGACTCGATAGTGGATCATCCTCAGAACACAATTTCTAATGGCTAGATCGTTTCTCTTATTGAAGTTCTCGACATAACTCTTTTATGTATTGCACAGATAACAGAGACCAGCTTCTACACTCGAAGACCCGTTCTTTTGTACACTTAAATAGCACATTAGCAATACATAACCTTTGTCATCGTCAAAACCAAATTATATCAACGAGCTGTCTCTTGCTTTTCATGGGATTGGGACAGCCACGAATGTCTTTGTCTTGGTTGGTTTGTTATTGTTAGTCTGGACGAACTAGTAATAACATGGAAAATAGACAATGTTATCTTTAATAACATCGAAAATAAATAATTGTAGGAAAATTCGAGAGAGGACCACATACGAAAACTTATGAGATTCGTTTGTAGATGCCGAGCTTTGTCTTCGCATGGAGCATCGAATTTTTCAGCCGGCTGAAATTGTAGCTGTTTGTCTGTGATCTCACACGACATTCTAACTAACCGGACTCTTTCACACTACACCGGATCGAGTATCACTTGGACACCGTGTTGTGGCCGGCTTGTGATGAATTGGGTCGGAGAGTGCACATATGCAGGGGAGACAGAGAGCCTGTACCGCTGAAGGATCATACAGAGAGCGATCTTTGCCTCTGTCAGGGCGAAGTTTGAGCCCACGCAGTTACGCGCTCCCAGACCGAAAGGGAGGAATGCGGCAGCATTATTTCTTGTGGCCTTGGCGACGCCTTCCGTGAAGCGCTCCGGTTTGAAAACGTGCACGTCCTCGCCCCACAACTCCCGGTCATGGTGAACTGCGAGGATTTGCATGTATAGCAACGTGCCTGCCGGTATTACAAGGTTCCCTACCTGAGTTGGCCGATCGATCTTCCTAGTGATTGCGATGAGTGGCGGGTATAAACGGAGGGACTCGTTCAGGATCATACTCATCTGAAAAATAACAGACATTTGAAATAAGAAAAAAAAATCAGAACTTGTCAATTGCATCGATCAAACGATTGCTTCAATGTTGTGATCGAATCGGTTTTCTTACTGTTCTTAGCCTTGCGATGCCGTCTGCATTCGGGTCCTTTGTATTCCCAAACACATGGAGGATCTCTTTCCTCGCTTCCTCCTGCCAGTTGGGGTGTGCTGCGAGGAGGAACGTTGTCCACACCAACATGGTGTTAGTTGTCTCTTGTCCAGCGATGTAGAACGTCTTGCACTCATCTATAAGGTCGTCTACTGTGATTCTCTTCAAATCATCTGTATCACGCGAAGCCTTGATGAGCATCCCAAGGAAATCGTTCCCGAATCCATCGATTTCCCCGGCTGCAACCTTCTCCTCCCTTTTCTCCATTATCTGCAGAACTGCATCACGCATAGCCCTCTGTAGCCGATCACCTTCTGCTTGGTCAGCTGTTTTCCAGATTCTCCTATCACAACATGGAACGATTTGTCAGAATTTTGCCCCACTCACAAAAGCACATCGTTCATCCAACAAAATCTCGTAGAAGACTGACTTCGAAAGAGGAAGCCTTACCTAATCCCAGGAATTCCCACACTGAAGGCGTTCTTGGCAGCCAATACAGTCAACCTCGTCAACATCTCGAAGATTCTCCTACCCTCCACATAGCTGCTCCCAAATGCTGTCCTCGAGATTGCCTCTGAGGTCAGGAAGGTAAACTCCTTGAACACCTCGATCTCCCTGCCTTTGTGGTCCTTCCAACGATCCAACATCATCCTCGTGCTATCAACCATGTCTGGAACCATACCCTGCATATAGACCGATGAGTAATAATTTTACCGAGCAGACAAACTAGCGCAGCTGGCATTGATTAAACCTTGAGACATTCCCCGTGGAAGGCATGATTGGCCAATTTCCGCATGTTCGCCCACTTATCTCCCTCAGACAAGATCAGCCCATTACCAAGGATCTTTTTCAAGAAGCTATGAGATGGGGCCTTGTGGAAGACTCTGTCTTTGCTGTTGAGCACCTCCTTGATCAGTTCCGGCTCCGTTATCACCAGCTGAACCTCCATGCCGAACCAGTTCAAGTAGTTCTTCCCTTAATCGTTACCATACGTGCCACATCATCAAGTCCGAGGCTTGAATTAAAAAGGAAAAAAATTGTCCGAACCTTATCTCACCATAGGCTGCAGTCCATGCGGCGATATGCGGCATAACTCTGGGGAATATGTCATGGGAGAGGTAGTTCATGGGTTTACTCGAAGCATCCTCCCTCATCTGGGTGACTTCCCTGTTGTTCCCATAGATAAAGTGCGGAGGAGGGCCCCTGATGGCCTGTCTCGCCATCATCCGCTGTATCTGGAGCGGCTTAAGCCATAGTTCATAGAACACCTTGGCGACCATGCCGGAGAGGATGAACAGAGCCGCCAGGCTGGCAAAGAAAGCCATTGTCAGATGGCTGTTGACCCTGTTGTACGACTGGGTTGCTGCTGCTGCTACTTCTAGTATTTGGTTAGGGGCTGTTGACTTGGCAAATAATTTTGGGCCTGGGCTTAGAACAGAAACCCAGTAATCCCTCAAGCCACACTCCGAGTCGGCCCAAGATACAGTCGTCTAGGCCGACTCATGACAAAGTCGATTAGGCCGGCCCATGACAAAGTCGACTAGGTCGATTTATGACGAAGTCGACTAGGTCAACTTATGACGGGGTCGACTAGGTCGACATATGGACGGGGTCGACTAGGTCGACTCACAACGAAAGAGTATGGTAATCAAAGTCAACAAAGACGACTCGACAGTAGCTAGGCCTACTAGTAGGGTCAAGTCGACGGAATTCTGGATAAGTCGACCAAGTCGATCGTAGTCCGTACAGATCAGTCAAGTCGACAAGGTTGAAATAAATTTATTCATTTTCAATCACGTTTGTGAAGGATCGTAACTGATCTTAAATATCCAGGAACGTGATCCCATATATCAAGGGGGTTGTTGAGACACTCCCACGATATTAGGGATCACGATCTATAACACGATCTGCAAAACGATCTATCTGTTACGTGTTAATCACGTACAAGTCCTCTATAAATAGCGGAGGAATTTTTCGAGATAAGGACACGACCATACACAGCCAAAACTCTGAAGTTTGTTCGTCAACCTTAGGAATTAGATACCTCGACCCGGTTTATAGGTCAACTCCCCTTCCAACAGCAGAGTGAGCTCGTAGGGCTTTTGCCGTCAACTCCCGCCAGCGACACCACCGACGGAGTGAGCTCGTAGGGCCTTCGTCACAGCTTCCCGCCAGCGACCACCACCGACGGAGCGAGCTTCTAAGGCCTTCGTCACAAGTTCTCCGCCGTCACAGATTTCACATCGTTGTCACCACTTGCACTTTTTCATTTCTGATGGCTGTAAGCCCTGTTTTCTTAACTCATTAAGATTGTAAGACTTGCATTTTATTTCAATAAAAATTGTGCATCTTCTTACTGGCGACCACAATTCAATTCCTGTGAGTCCTTTGCCAAATATTTCCGACGTGATCCGTTCTATAGGCGAACACGTTTTTGGCGACCACAGTGGGAGAACGTTGAGGAAAAAGGATCTTAGTCTCAAATGCCGAGAAATACTCGAAGCCGTGAGTCTCAGAATCCCTTAGATGGGGAAAACCAAGAACTTCCTCCGGGAATGAACTTGGAAGCGCCGGCCCCAGGAGGCCAGGCAGCTACAAACCAGTCCACTTTTGATTCACACGCCCAAGCGCCGGCCCTAGGAGGCCAGGCAGCTACAAACCAGTCCGCTTTTGATTCACATGCCCCGTCCGAATTTATTTCGAGACTGGAGTTCCACAAGGAATTGGGGAATGTGCGTCAGGAGTTGACTGATATGAAGGGCATCCTAATCGATGTCCAAACTCTAATAGGGCGTCTTTCTGGCCCGAGAGACGAGGAAAGAGTGAGACCTCGTATGAGAGAGGCCCCCTTTAGGGAGTCTACGTTCATGGCAGACGCTCGTCGGACTACTCAAGGGCCACGTAACGTGACTTTTGAGCAATCTGAGATAAGGACAAATGCTCTCTTTGAACCCGGGAATCTGGTTTCCCCTGGTCGACCCTCTTCTTCACGTAGTCGACCAGCGAATACGTATTGGGATGAGCCAGAGGACTTCCGAGAGGAATTAGATCGAGGGGAGGATTTTATTCCGGCTCGTCGCCCTGGAAAAGAGCCAATGGTCGACGCAGTTGGAGGTCCCTATGAGCCTGGACCCCGGAGTGGTAATCATCGTGAGGAGCCTTTATTTTATGTAAGGGATCCAACGAGCCAGACAATGGGAGAAAGGCCTCCGTATAGCCCATCAAGGCCAACTCGACTCGCAGGGCAGGGGCCGATAGGCGATATACCCCCAGACTTAAGAGAGGCCATAACTCAGGTTATAGAGCAAGTCGTCCCCGGAATAACTCGGCGAGATGACACCTGTTTATACAGGCCTCCTTATCCTGCGTACATTGACAGGGATTTCCCTTTACCTAGGGGTTATAAGGTGCCCGACTTCACCCGCTTCTCAGGCGAAGATGAAATGACTCCACTTGAGCATATTGCTCGCTTCACTCACCAACTTGGCGAGGCGGCCGGGAATGACTTCTGGAAACTAAAGCTCTTCCCAAATTCATTAACCGGGGATGCCTTTACCTGGTATGCAGGTTTGCCGTCGGGGTCAGTAGCTTCATGGACTCAGATGCAGTCCATGTTTGTTAAAACCTTTGCTCGACTTGATACCCCTATGTCAATGTTTGAGGTTATGCGCCTTAGGCAGGCTAATGGGGAACACCCGGGGCAGTTTTTAATGAAACTTAGAAAGGCCTTATTACGGTGTAGACCTCCCATACCGGAGAAAGACCAGTTGCTCCTCGCATTAAATGCGTTGTCCATTCCTTTCCAGAAAAAGCTTCAAGGGGAGCGCTTCGCCGATTTATATGATTTGGCAAGGAGAGCCACTGAGTACTATCAGCTCCTAACAGAAGAGGCCAAGCTGACTCGAGCCTACCAAGTTGATACTTATGAAGTCGACGTGGCCGAGTTTGTTAAGGGAGAGTCAACTATATGTGACCTCTTGACTAGGAAAAATTCTAAAGCCAAAGCCTTCCAGAAAAATGCCGAGGAAAGGAAGTACTCCTTCGACACAGATAAAGTCGACGCCATTTTTGACTGGCTTTATCAAAAGAAAAGGATCAAGCTTAAGCCTGGTCATCGAGTCCCTCAAACAGAAAGGGAAAAAAGTAGGAATTACTGCAAGTGGCATGGTTCCTTCACCCATACTACCAAGGACTGCCTGTCCTTTAGAAATATAATTCAGGATTTAATAGAGTCTAAAGAGCTCTATTTTCCTGAAGTCGATGAAGTCGCCATGGTGGATGATAATCCATTTGACGACGAAGTCGCCATTCATACATTTGATATATTTGACACTGAGGTTAACCTTGTAGAAGTCATTAACGACTTTGCTATACCCTCGCAGGATTTGCAAGCAACTAGCGAGACCTTGGTGGCTAATGCCCTGATGAAGCGACTGGCTGAGCGTGGGGTTGTCATCCTGCCAAAGGGAAGGGACAAGTGGCTTTGCCACTGGCACCTGAACGACACTCACACGACGGACCAATGCCACACATTTAAGAAGTATCTGCTGGACAGCAAGACAGAAGACTGGTACGACCTGACCCCTTTCGAGGAAGCAGCAATGTCGTTGACTGCCCCCCGAGGCCCCTCTCACGTCCTCAAAAGTCCTCCTAGTGTGGATCGTCGACTGGCTTCGCGAGGGGGAAGAGGAGGTTCCCAGGGGCATGGGGGGAATGGAGAGGCAGCCGCCCGGGGTACAGAACGCCCGGCACGGCGACTCGAGTTTATGGACTCGTCCGGTCAGAGAGTCGTCAAGCAGGGGTACACTAGGACTACCCCTGTCAAGGAGACAAGACCTGTGGAAGAGCAAAAGGGAGTAGACCGACCCCAACAGGCTGCAAGTCGCAGGCCTCGATATGCGTCACAGACAGTCGACCCCCAGGAATTGCGGAGGGGACCTCCTATCGCCCAATTCTTGGATGAGAAGCTACTGTGCCAGAAATGCAAGCTGATCGCCCACAATCGGATACTTATTACCCAGCTCTGCACAGCATGCTGCGTCAGCTATTTCTTGCGGCTGGTCGACTTGTCCGCAAAAGGAGAGATGCTGGTAAAAGCGGTCCGCCCCGAGGGTACAGGTAATTCAAGCTCCAGTAAACCCTCCTCGAATAGACCAGAAAATACTCCAGCACAGGTGGGATATGACCCAGTCGACGGCAGATTCGTGGAGGTAAGCCAACTCCTTTTTGGTTCTAAGAAACCAAAATTCGTCAAAGCCCCTAACCCTTCGTCTCAATGGCAGAAGGTGGAAAGGAAGGTTGCGCCCCCTTTAAGGGCTCAGAAGAGAAAGGAAAGGCGTCTAAGTCACGCCCAAAAAAGACCTAGGATGACCCCTGCGGTGCCACCCTCGGAAGGGAACCGAGCCGCAGAGAAACAAGTCGCGGAGCCCGAACGGGTCGAGTCTACTGATTACTCGGAAAACCCGGGCTCAAGCTTCGACTACACTCCTCTACGAGGAGACAGGCCCTGCGACTTCAACGCAGAACAAGGGCCCCTCGTGAGTTGTAACGCTCTCACCTTTCCTGCGGAGTTCGCCTGCAACGACAAGTCGGAGGCACCGAAAGGTAAAACCCTGGACTCTAAAGTCACTTCTTTTCCATCTGGTTTCCCTCTGCACTGGCTGAGGAAACCATCGGATCGCATGAAACAGCACATGCACTCGTTATACATCACAGCCACCTTTGATGGTGTTTTGGTGGGCCGAGTCTTAATAGACAACGGCGCCACCGTCAACGTTCTCCCACTCACCAAGTTTAGACTGCTTGGGTACAAGCCTAGCGAGTTGGTGCGAACCGATGTGGCTGTAAGCGACTTTAACGGGAGAAAGTCCGAATGCCTGGGGATATGCTCTGTGCATTTAGGCGTTGGAAGACACGAGCAGGAAACTGCTTTTTTCGTAATCGACATAGCCCCTTCGTTTAATGCGCCTTTGAGACGCGATTGGCTTCATAAAGCTGCCGCGATCCCGTCGACTTTGCATAGGGAGTTGATTTTATGGCTTGACTCTGAAATAGAGACTATCAGGGCTGATGGATACTCCTGTTGTGACAAGGGCATTTTACATGCAGAAACATGCAAGACGATCAAGGACCTCACCTTGGATCAACGCTACAAGCTAGGAGACCCTACTGTCGGACCCCTAGGTGAACCCTCCGGGAAGTTTGACTTCATTGTGAGCTATGGCACCTCTCACCCCAAGCCTGATGAAGGACCAATCGTGCCGACAGGATGGGGCCCCGACTTCACGGACAAGGATATAGATGAGGTCCTGCAGGAAGTAGTCCCGACCAAGGATGGAGGCGAGACTGACAACAGTCCTAATGGCGACAAGGGGGAGGCGCCCAAGAGCCAGGAAAGTGCTGCGACGGAGTTGGAGCCCGATAGACTCCTGCACGAAGGGTTGTATGGACAGTGACGAAGGAAGAGGCTATGCAGTCGCTGATCTCCTCCAGCGACTTCAGGAGTATGCTAGGAAGTCTAGGAAATTAGATTGCCAAATAAGCAATGTAAATACTGAGGCTAACTTATCTAAGTCCATTGATACCGACTTAGGCGGTGTCCAGGGGCGCGAGTCACTCATGATGCCATGTGACCCGCTTGTAAGTATCAATTTAGGCGAGGAATCTAGCCCTCGGATCGTTTTCGTTAGTTCTTCAATGAATAAAGAACTTTTCAATTCTATTAATGCTACTCTTGAAGAATTCAAGGATTGTTTCGCCTGGGACTATACTGAAATGCCTGGCCTAGATCGCCGACTTGTAGAACATAAGTTGCCAATTAGAGCAGGATTTAAACCAGTCCAACAGGCACCAAGGAGAATGACTCATGAAGTCACTCAGGCAGTATTCGAAGAAGTCAAGAAGCTCTTTAAAGCTGGGTATATAAGAACATCGAGGTACACCGAGTGGATATCCAGCATAGTCCCTTCATAAAAAAGAATGGCAAGATTAGAGTCTGCATCGACTTCAGAGACCTAAATCGTGCTACTCCAAAGGATGAATATCCCATGCCCATTGCAGACGACTTAGTTGATAAGACTGCAGGGCACCAAATTATGTCATTCATGGATGGTTTCTCAGGATATAACCAAATTTTCTTGGCTGAGGAAGATATCCATAAAACCGCGTTCAGATGTCCCTTAGGCATTTTCGAGTGGGTAGTCATGCCGTTTGGGCTTAAAAACGCTGGTGCAACTTACCAACGAGCCATGAACGCCATTTTTGATGCTTCGATTGCCAAAACAGTCGAGGTATACATAGATGATATAGTGGTCAAATCAAAAGACGAGAGGTCGCATGTTAATGATCTTAGGAATGCTTTCATCCAAATGAGAAAACACCAGCTCAAATTAAACCCTCTCAAATGTGCTTTTGGAGTAAGAGCAGGACATTTCCTAGGGTTCCTAGTCCATCAACGTGGCATAGAAGTCGACCGGAACAAAGTGAATGCCATTCAAAAATTGAACCCTCCGAGTAATAAGAAGCAGTTACAGGCTTTCTTAGGAAGGGTCAATTATCTAAGGCGATTTATTGGTAACGTCGCTGGACGGACAGAAGTTTTCTCGACTTTACTAAAGGCAAAGGGAAATTTTGTGTGGAGCGACGAACACCAAAAAGCATTTGAAGGCTTAAAGGAGTATTTAATGAAGCCGCCTGTGCTTGCCCCTCCTCGGATAGGAAAGCCCTATCTGCTTTACGTGGCAGCGATTGAATCAATCATCGGTGCCATGTTAGCCCAAGAGGCGGAAGACAAAACTGAGAGAGCGGTTTACTATTTGTCAAGACAACTAACCGCTACAGAAAAATGCTATACAATTAAGGAGAAGTTATGCCTGTCAGTTTTTTATACTGTTACTAAGCTAAGACATTATATTGGATCCCAAGAGGTTCATGTCATTACCAAGTCTCCCGTCATAAAAATATTTTTTCGAAAGTCCCCTGCTAACTAGGAGAATTAGTAAATGGAGTTTAGTGCTATCCGCGTATGATCTACGATTCAAATCCCAACAGTCGGTGAAAGGACAGGCTCTGGCCGATTTCTTGGTGAGTCACGATCCATCCGTATCAATCGACCAAGAAGAATCCCTTGAGGACATCTGGCAGGGTTGGTTTGACGGATCTTCGGTGAAATCCGGCGTAGGAATAGGCCTTCGCATACTTTCGCCATTAGGGAAAGATGTTCGTCTAGCGTATCGCTTGACGGCAGATCACACCAACAATGCGACTGAATATGAAGCTTTGATCACGCTCCTGAAGGAACTATTAACCTTGGGAGCCAAGAAAGCTACAGTGATGGGGGATTCTCAACTGGTGATTAACCAGATGAATGGTACTTCTATATGCCAGGAGAAACTCACACCCTATCATCAAGTCGCCCGTAAACTGGTCGAGCGATTTGAAGCGATCACTTTCCTCTTTGTAGGTCGAGGGGAAAATACCATCGCTAATGACTTAGCCCAAAAGGCTTCAGGATACAAGGCCAAAAGAGGAAGCGATTGTATCCCAGAAATAGTTTCCCACCTAGCTCCCCAAGGCGACGCGTTCACTCTGGACATAATGACAAGCGATAAGGATTGGAGGAGGCCAATCACCGACTTCCTCTCCGACCCAACACAAAAGGCGAGCCAAAGAATCAAGACTCAGGCTTTGTCGTACACCCTTATAGATGGGGTACTTTACAGAAAGACCAAAGAAGGAGTCCTACTAAGGTGCGTCGACTTAGACGAAGCGATCCCAATTATGTTAGAGACTCATCAGGGTTTATGCGGGTCTCACCAATCTGGCACCAAAATGTCTAGGGCTATCCAAAGACATGGTTTTTACTGGCCATCAATGCTAAAGAACTGCATAGAAATGGCTAGGGGATGCCAAGAGTGTCAAAAACATGGTCCGGTGACAAGGGCCCCAGCGTCCGACTTAGTCTCAGTCGTCAAGCCTTGGCCATTTAGGTCTTGGGCTTTAGATATAATCGGGGAAATCCATCTGCACTCAAGTAAAGGTGACGCCTATATTCTAGTCGCCACCGATTATTTCACTAAATGGGTTGAGGCTCAGGTTTATAAGAAGATCGATCATAAAGAAGTGATCGATTTTCTTAAATCATCTATCATCTATAGATTTGGAATTCCCCAGAATATTGTAGTGGACAATGGCACCGCTTTCAATAACGAGGAAATGCGAGAATTCGCTACGGAGTTTGGTTTCTCAATCACCAACTCGACACCTTATTATCCACTTTGTGGGCTTTAAGAGTTACTAAGAGAGAAAGCACAGGGGAAACCCCTTTTTCACTAGTATATGGGCAAGACGCCGTCCTACCTATTGAGGTTCGATACAAGTCGCTCAGGGTGACTCATCCTGATTTACAAGACGAGGCAATGTACCTCGCTTTGGACGAATTAGAGAAGAAGCGACTTGATGTAATAGACCGACTCGAGGTGCATAAACAAAGGATTGCTAGGCATTATAACAAAAGGGTTGTCCATAAGCACTTTAAAGTGGGCGACTTGGTTTGGAAGATGGTGCTACCCCTTAAATCGAAAGACCAAGTTTTGGGTAAATGGTCCCCTAATTGGGAAGGTCCACATGAGGTATGTGAAACATACTCATCTAATAGCTATCGGCTTATGACGAAGAGTGGGGTCAGACATCCATTAAAGATTAATGGTAAATATCTCAAACCCTATCGTGCGACTATCTGGGAAGCTCACTATAAAATCCTAAGACAAAGGACTCCATTAATTTGGGAAGCGCTTAATTCCTAAGAAATCGCGCTAGGCTTCAGTAACGCTGTCTGGAAGAATGAATTGAGCGTAGTGGGCAGAAATTCATTTGAGACACAAGGCACTTGATTTATTCAGTAAAACAAAAACAATGGAATTACATTGTTCTTTGGTTACAAATTTAATCTCCATAACCCACCAACTTCTTTAAAATCGAGGACAAGGGATTTACGAGCTCGTCGCTTCGCGTTCACCTTATTTCGCTGGGCATAAAGGTCGACGACCTTTTCTCTATCCTTCTCAGCATTGGCCTCCAGCTCCTTGATTTCTTGAGTATTGATCGACGCAAGCTGCCGAGTCAGGTCATTCTTGAGGTTCGTGTAGAACTCTATCTGTCTCTCTGCCTCGGTCAGCTTCTCTTGCACATCGACCAAACGTTGGCGGGCGTCCTGTGCAGCTTTAGAGGCCTGCCCTCGAGCTTCATTGATCGACTGAATCTTCGAGTCAGTCGAGTCCAAGGTGAGCAGGTCGGCGTAGTAATCCCTCCAGCGGGTCCAGTACGTCGACCTGAAGCTCTTGCAGGCCCCCAATATTTCGTCCGTGACCCGAGGGGATGTCTCGATCCTCTTCAACAGCTTCTGCATCCTCCTAAATTCGTTGACGCTTAAGGGGTCGATGAGCAGAAGTTGGCAAAGTTCTTCGATATCCTCGTGAAGTTTCTCCCACGGGCCTTTGGTCGACTTCGAAGTCGCCGCAGCAGGATCCTGAAGAATAAGAGGCAAAATACTGTTAAACAATACCCTAAAAAAGGCTAACGACCTCGTGCGATCGAGTACTTACCTCTGGAGGCGATCTATCCCCAGAGCTCTCATCCGAAGAAGAAGGAGGAGTAGGAATCTTCTGTCGGCAAGCAGTCACCTTCACCCTCTTCGGACGGGTCTATAAGGAAGGATATAAATACCCCAATCAAGATCGCAATGGTAATACTATGATCTGTTTAAGGACACATACCATTCCTGGTGTAGGAGTTTGGACTGGAGGAGAAGGAATAGCCTGGTTTTCCTCCTCACAGGTCGACCGAGTCGGTGGCTCGACCGGGATCGTGACAGCCTGTTCTTCTTGAACGAAGGCCTCAGGGATTTGCTGTTCCTGAAACAGAGTATGACGCAGAGCCAAAAGTTCATATATGAACTAAGGTAGGGATACACCAGCTTAGAACTAAACTTACCTTGGCGACCGAAGCCTTCGAACTCTTGCCCAAGGCATGGGAGATAAGCTGGTGGTCGTCCCCATCTGAAGCCTCTCCCTAGACAATATAGTATAGTTCAGATATGAAAACTCAAGACAAAAAAAAAACTGGAGTCATCAGAGTCTTACCTCTGCGGCCGATCTTTGTGAAGCGTCGACTACAGCTGAAGACACTGGCACCGCAGCTGGTGCCTTGGTAGATGAGGTCGCCGCCGAAGCGGTTGGCGACCTGGATGGGGTCGCCGCCGAAGCAGTTGGCGACCTGGATGGGGTCGCCGCTGCAATATTTGGCGACCTACGAGAGGAAGTCGCCGCCTTCACTAGTCTCTTCCTCTGGGATAGAGGCATCTCCTCAAGATCTTCTTCCTCGGCCGCCTTGCGCTTTGGAGCGCCTTTAGATCGAGCCTTAGAGGGATCACCTGCGGCTATTTCCCTGGGGCTCGCAACTTTAGCCTTCCCCTTGCTGGTCGACTTGAGTCTAGAAGGAGCAGGGGCAAGGGGGGCTTTACGCTTGGGTTTTCCAGAGCCCTGAGGAATCATTGATCCTGAAAAGGAGAAAGCTCACGATTAATACCAAGAACCCAATACTCTTAAAGTAAAGCTAAGTCTTTACCTTTTGCTTTGATATGCGCGTCGTTTATGTAAAAATCAGGCTCCTTGGAGACCTCCAAGAAATGCATCAAGGCCCGCAGCTCTTCATAGGTAGTCGACCACAGCATAGTGAAGAACTATGTGGCGAAACCGGCAGAAGTATCATATGGGAATTCCATCTGGGAGAGCTGCGTCTTGCTGTTGAGCAAGTCGAGGGTCTTCGGGTCAATTGACTTGCACCCAATCCTCTTCGTCCTATCCCCGCACAAACCGCCGGCAGGGTCAGCAAGTGGAACTGCAACACCCTGGATAAACCCAAACTGCCTTGCACACGGTTGAGGGTTATAGACTTCAAAGGTCAGGTAGCCGTCGAAGATAACTGCCAGATCTCTGCGGGTCAATACCCCATTCCAGAAGCCACGAGCAGCTTGAAGATTGATTTCATGAGCAAGTGTCTTGCCGCCTGGAAAGGGTGCCCAGTTGCGTCGATCTACCCTGCCGAAGTCGACTATATGCTTTAAGTGGCCAGTGATCGATGTCATAAGCCATTGATCCTTACGCTGGCAGCACTGATCCAGGATGGTCTCCCCATAATAGGAGGATTCAAGGGGCGAAGAAGGGCCCTTGAACCCAGTCAATCCTGGCATCCACATGGCCGACCAGAGACGAACTAACCAGAGCAACCCTCCTGCTGGATGTTTTGGAAATGGCTTGATTTGAGTTGTTGCTCTGTCCAGATCATGGTAAAGAAGACCCAATACGAAGGGGCCTCAGGAGATTTCTTCATTGGTCTCCCTCAGAAAATTGGCCACCGCATAAGAAGTGTGGCTAACCTTCTTCCCAGGGAAGCAATAAACAAATTTGCTCAACCAGGTGCTGAGGAACTCGACCTCTTCCCGGGCGCCAAAACCTTCGGTTGACAACTTCTCATCTGACCTCTTGCCTGCTGAGGCCATTTTCAGATGCCTGCTCACCACCTCCATGTACTGAAGGGCGCCTTTGGGATTAATATCATCTGCCTGGGAGTACTGTCGAACAGGGCGGCCATTGATTTTGCACCTGGTCAAAATCTTCACATCTGCCAATGTAACAGACATAGGACCTTCCGGGAAATAGAAGCAGTTGACAGCAGAGTTCCAGAAAGGCAGCATGGCCGAACAAACCCTAGGATCACAGTTCTTGTCTGCCACGGACATTCTAAAGAATCTTAAAATCTTCTGATTCCTAAACCTCTCTGTAAAATGCTCCTCGCACATCTCAAGCCAGTCTACCATCTCAGACTTAGATGCAGAAGGAAAACACAGGAAGGATCCCTGACCTTCCCAGTTGAGGGGATCGATGAAGTCGGGATGGCAAATCGGGATAGGCTTCTCAGTGACGAGATAGTTGAGCGGCACCGTCTCCGGAAAAAGATGCTCCGGCAAGATAGGTCCAAGAGCGACACCCGACCCCTGATCCTCTGCGACCGGAACGGGTCCGGTTGGCCCCACACGCAGATTATGGAACTCAAAACACTTAAAAGTTGACATCTTTTTAAGGATCGAAGGAGTTTTGAAGAGGGAGACGAAGAGTTTTCTGGGAAGCGAGGGTTTCTGTTTTCTTGGAGAAGACGAAGAAGTGTTGAGCAAAAGTGCGGGAAAAGGGCAATGACTCTCCTTTATATAAGGTATGATTTCTGCTGCGTCGGCACAGCCAACCCAGCATAAAAGGGGGGCTTATGTTGACTTGGCAAATAATTTTGGGCCTGGGCTTAGAACAGAAACCCAGTAATCCCTCAAGCCACACTCCGAGTCGGCCCAAGATACAATCGTCTAGGCCGACTCATGACAAAGTCGATTAGGCCGGCCCATGACGAAGTCGACTAGGTCGACTTATGACGGAGTCGACTAGGTCGACTCACAACGAAAGAGTATGGTAATCAAAGTCAACCAAGATGACTCGACAGTAGCTAGGCCTACTAGTAGGGTCAAGTCGACGGAATTCTGGATAAGTCGACCAAGTCGATCGTAGTCCGTACAGATCAGTCAAGTCGACAAGGTTGAAATAAATTTATTCATTTTCAATCACGTTTGTGAAGGATCGTAACTGATCTTAAATATCCAGGAACGTGATCCCATATATCAAGGGGGTTGTTGAGACACTCCCACGATATTAGGGATCACGATCTATAACACGATCTGCAAAACGATCTATCTGTTACGTGTTAATCACGTACAAGTCCTCTATAAATAGCGGAGGAATTTTTCGAGATAAGGACACGACCATACACAGCCAAAACTCTGAAGTTTGTTCGTCAACCTTAGGAATTAGATACCTCGACCCAGTTTATAGGTCAACTCCCCTTCCAACAGCAGAGTGAGCTCGTAGGGCCTTTGCCGTCAACTCCCGCCAGCGACACCACCGACGGAGTGAGCTCGTAGGGCCTTCGTCACAGCTTCCCGCCAGCGACCACCACCGACGGAGCGAGCATCCAAGGCCTTCGTCACAAGTTCTCCGCCGTCACAGATTTCACATCGTTGTCACCACTTGCACTTTTTCATTTCTGATGGCTGTAAGCCCTGTTTTCTTAACTCATTAAGATTGTAATACTTGCATTTTATTTCAATAAAAATTGTGCATCTTCTTACTGGCGACCAAAATTCAATTCCTGTGAGTCCTTTGCCAAATATTTCCGACGTGATCCGTTCTATAGGCGAACAGGGGCTCATTTTGAGGTTGAACTAGTTCAAATTAGGACAAATCCTTGCTGACAAAATGAAAGTCGGATGGTTCCTCGGTGAGGTCCATGTTTTGGACTCTCCTTGTTGTTCCATTGTATTTTGGACCATCAAGAATTTTGCAGCCTTTTTAAACGCCTTGTACTGCAAATAGCGCTCGAAAAATTCAGAGTGGTGACATTATTTGGTATTGACGAAGAAAAAAGATTTGAGCTTTAATAAGACATATATGAACATGTCTGCCAGCTTATGTTCCGTCAAATTTTTAGGTTTTTCAGAGGCAGTGGAATATCACTTGGAATATATAAAGGCTGCAAGGTTAGCCGCCCGACCATGCAACGGACATATGCAGGAGAAAGCACGAAAGAATATCTCTGGAGGATCATTGACAATGCGGCTTTGAGTTCTACCATCGCAAGGCTAATCCCCACGCAAGTCTGAGATTCCAACCCGAAAGGAAGGAATGAAGCCAGTTGCTTTTGCCACCCCACCAGATAACCTCTCGGGGTTAAAATCCCTCTCGTCGTTTCCCCATATCTCGGGGTCCGTATGGAGCTTCAGACTAGTGATCAAAATGTCCATGCCTGCAGGCAGGACTATTCCGCCTAGGTTGATTCCCGGGAGACTGTTCTTGTAACTCCGATGACGGGGTTGGACTGCCTAAAAGACTCGTTCACGATCATAGTTAGCTTCGAACATAAGAGTTACAGGCATCAAACCCTGGCTTTCATCAATAATAGACATCACTATTCAGTCGGAATATCTTATGAACATACCAAACTTCTTTCTCGCTTCTTCCTGCCAATTCGTGCCAATGACCAAAAGAAGATAGTCCATGCCAGAGGTTAATTTGTTGAAAAGGGTTGATATATAGCAAATCCAATTCCACATTGGATAGATAAATGAGTTCGGCCTAGTATATATGGCTTAGCGGCTATTCCATCTACAGCCACTCCGTTTTGTTGCGGTGATCTTGGAACCGAAAGGAAGCGCCTAATACCATGTTATTCACAAAAACGGTTAAAAGTACCAGGTTCTCAACAGCCTTAAAATTCTTAAAAACATCAAAACACTCAGATTCAAGAAATAAACCCAAGTCTGCTCGTCGCCCTTTACGTTGCTTCTTTCGGAAAGCTTTTTATCGCGTGTTTGACGAGAAGACACGCTCCACAGAGTTGATCCGGATGATCGATCAAAGGCATCCTCTTCACCATCTTCTTTTCGGGCCACCAAAATTGAGATGTCTCATCCTCATATGCCAACACCACGCTGAATTACACACACTTGCAAGCAATTCAGGTCTTCGGTTTGTACAAGGAGAGAACACATCCTATTCTTCGACGTCGTCACTTTCGCAATCAAGTTTGCGCTCCCGTCCCGTAGCTAAAGATTACGATCCTTCATCAGAATCTCGTAGCCCCTTACCATGAGTTGCCCCAAATTCAAAATATTGCTCTCCAATCTAGGGACATAATACACATCGGAAATAAACTTGTGAGTACCATCCTTCAACAAAATCAAAATGGTACGTTTACCTTCAATCTGAATTTTTGAAGCATATCTCCAAACGTGACACTCCCAGTCGCCTTTTCTTCAAGCTCTACAAATTTCGATTTGTCACCACACATGTGGTTACTCGTACAGTTGTCGAGATACCATTGGCTTCCTTCTCCATCAGCTTATTGGTTGAGCGCTAACAACAACGTCGACTCTTTTGCTTCTTTCTCCTCGACCAGATTGACTTTTTTTTCCTCGGCGTACCGGCAGTTAAGGGCATAGTGACCCATTTTGTGACAACTGTAGCACTCAACCCGCGATTTGTCGTACCCCTTCTCGTATCCGTCTCTTCCTCGTCCTCGTCCGTGTTCTCTTTCTCTTCCTCTACCATGACCTATCGAATTTTCTCGTGGCTTTTCATCATTCGCTTTCTCGATTACTTGATTTATGCCGCGACCTCGACCGCCACCACGAGAAAAACCGTGACCGCGACTGCGACCTCGGTGAACTGCGCTCCCTTTTTCAACAAATGAATGCTTGACTTGAACGGCTTGCTCCAATGGCTCTTTCTTGTGTTTGTTCATCCGCTCCTCGTGCACCCGTAGCGATCCGTTGAATTCATCAATAGACAGATTCTCCAAATCTCTGTTCTCCTCGATTGCAACCATAACATGATCAAATCTCTGATGTAGAGAGTGTAAAATTTTCTCGATCAGTCAAACGTCTTCTATACTTTCACCGTTTCTTTACATTTGGTTGACAATGGACAAAACCCACGTGAAATAGTCTGAAATAGACTCCGACGTTTCCTGACGAAGAGCTTCAAATTCTCCCCGTATAATCTGAAGCCGCACCTTCTTTACCTTGTCGACTCCTTCGTGAGAATTTTCGAGAATTCCCCACGCCTCCTTCGAAGTTGATGCATTTGCTACTTTCTCAAAAGCGGCATCATCTAAACACTGGTGGATGATTGATAGAACATGATGGTCCTTCTTTTTGTTCTTCTCGAACCTTTGAATAAGGGCCAACTCCGCATCCTCGTCAGGTTCGGCAAATCCATCGCTAACAATTTCCCACGCACCTTGGGAATCGAGTATCGCCTTCAAACGGATAGACAAATTATCGTAGTTGTCCTTCATAAGACGCGGATACTTGAAGCTTAAAGACATCATCGCTCTGATACCACTTTGTTGGAAATGTTGGCGGGCGCTCACTGCAATTCTCCGGAAAAATCGGGAGACTCGCCAGGAAAAACGTTAGGCTCTCTGAGAAAACAATCTGATAATTTTTTGGGAAACACTCACTGCAACTCTATCCATCAAATAAAAATTACAAAAGGAATTTAAAGGGCAAATCACCAGACTATTCATCTGCCCAAATTAAAACAAATCTACCATTATCAAACACCACAATAACAATCACTTAATCTACCCCATTAAAATCATCTTAAATTCAAGATTAAAAACCCCAACATAAATTGTCTTAAATTAATTTTATTTTCAACATTACCCCATAAAATTGATTTTCTTCATGTCTCTAAATAGGCTCCTCATCTTGCTAAAAACATCCACTCCAAGAGGCTTCGTAAAAATGTCTGCAACTTGATCAACATATTTTACATATTCAAGCTTGATCTCCTTCTTCGTAACACTCTTTCGATGAAGTGATAACGCGTATCGATGTGTTTACTTCGATAATGAAAAACAGGATTCATCGCCAATGCTTGAGCAAATTCATTGTCGACAAAGATCGTGGTTGCTTCATTCTCTGTCAAGCCTATCTCCTTCAACATGCTCCTTAGTCAGATTGCGTGACAAGCGCATGCCGTAATCGCGACATATTCAGCCTCAAAGGAAGATAGCGTAACGATCGCCTGTTTCTTCGAACTCCTCGATATCGCATTAGACCCCATAAAAAAATACAAATCCAGTTGTACATTTTCGATCATCTAAGTCTCCGGCAAAATCACTGACGCAATATCCAACAAGTTGAAATTCCTTAGACGACGAATAAAACCGTCCAAAATCGATGGTACCTTTCAAGTACCTCAAAATCCTCTTCGACGCCTTCATGTGTTTCGTCGTGGGTACCTCCATGAATCGACTAACAATACCCACACTAAAAAGAATATCCGACAGAGTACATGTCAAGTACCGTAGATATCCCACGAGACTTTTGAACAGTGTTGGATCCACCTGTTCTCCCTCATCAATTTTGCACAATTTAGCTCTGACCTCCATTGGGGTAGACACTGGTTTGCTAATCGACATATTGAATCTGTCAAGAACCTCCTTCACATATGCTTGTTGACAAACAAAAATTCCATCATCTGATTGACGCAGTTCTAATCCAAGGTAAAATGACATTAGGCCAATATCTGTCATCTCGGGCCATATCATTCTTGAAGTCGTCAAAGAGACTCGGATTATTTCCTGTAAAAATAAGATCATCCACGTAGAGGCAAACAAACGGACAATCTCAATTTTTATCCATCTTTACATAAAACGCACACTCATGAGGACATCTCGCAAAACCTTTCTCCCAAAAATAGGCATCAATCCGAGTATACCATGCTCGAGGCGCTTGCTTGAGACCATACAAAGCCCTCTTCAACTTCAAAACCTTTTCTTCTTGTCCTTTTACCACATAACATTTTTGTTACTCCACAAAGACATCTTCCTCAAGGAATCCGTTAAGAAACCCGACTTCACGTCCAATTGAAAAATTTTCCAGTTTCTTTGTGCTGCAAAAGAAATAAAAAATCTAATTGTTTCTAAACGACCAACCGGAGCAAATACCTCCTCATAGTCCACTCCATGTCGTTGCGCATACCCCTTGGCGACAAGTCTCGCTTTATATTTTTCTACAACACATACGACATTCTTTTTCTCCTTGAATATCCACTTCACACCAATCGATTTTTGACTCTGTTGACATGGCAAAAATCTCAGGCGTAATTATGTTAAGCTCATAAATTTAGGCCATTTTATGAACAAAGTATCGTTGTCCCATATCAAGTCTTCCAAGACAATAACATAATTTTTTGGCTCATTTTACATGAAGCCCGTAGGTCCAGGGGTCATTAAGAGTATTTACAAGCCCACCTTTATGTGAGCCCGCCAGGGAAGTACTAAGTTTACGAAGGACCGTCGGGGTCAGAGTCTACAAAGATCAGAAAGGATCTTGACTTCAAGATTTTCGGAAAGAAGGTTACGGGGCCACGTTCCCATGATTTGAAACGATCTTCAGGTGGAGAAAATCCGGGGATACGTCTCTAGTTATCTGATTTAATATAAGAAGGAAGAAATTGTTAAGTCTACACGAAGCCAAAGTGATAGAGCAACGTCTACTGGGATCAAGTTGCTACCGAGATTTCTGGAAGTCAGTTAAGAGGGCCACGGCCTAAAAAGATATTCAAAGAATGTGTCGTACATCCTAAGCACGTAAAGATTCGGTATAAAAGGGAGAAAATCTCTCTCAATAAGGCACGACAATCATTCTGAGCCAAACAGTGCATTAATCGTCAACCCTTTAGTTTTAAATGAACAGGCGTTCAGACCCGACCTGGGTAAACTCGCAAGGGTTCTTGGTCTTCATTTTCACTATCAGGGTGAGCAACCGTAGCTCTGATAACCAAAATGGCTCTAATAATCAAAATTCCGCCATCACTTCATTGTCAAGGTAAGCAACCGTAGTCTTGACAACCAAATTCCGCCATCACTTCATTGTCAAGGTGAGGAACCGTAGCCTTGACAACCAAATTCCGCCATCACTTCATTGTCAAGGTGAGAAACCGTAGCCTTGACAACTAAATTCCGCCCTCAATCCGTCACTAAGGTGAGCTCGTAGGGCCCTTAGTATCCAAATCCATTGTTACCTTCGTCCACATTCCGTCCACACTCCGTCCAGAGATCAGATTCCACCACTCCAATCTGCAAGTCTACGGCACCAGCAGCGAGTCTACAGCGTCACCACCATCGGCGTCATTAACTTTTTTGCTTTTCATGGCTGTAAACTTTTCAATTTATTTGTAAGACATTGTTTTAGCATCGTTGATTAATACAATTTATCTATTTCATTTACTGGTGACCACATCTGAATCACTGTGAGTGTTCGTACCAAATATTCCCGACGTGATCCGTTTCCGACGCGAACACTTTTTTGGTGACCACAGTGGATGCCGAGGAAGTTGACCATTTAAAATGGCTAGGAATACCAGGACCTCAACCAGCCCCGTAGAGATAGTTTCTACGCGAGACCCCGTGTAGACGACTCTGTCTATAGAGCAAAATTATTGGTGAAACAATTTGTACTAGATGTCCATAGAAAAGACATGTATCCCTACGAAAATTCATACCATGAATACATAGACTGGGAATGGACACTTGGCGAGTCTACGAGAATGATCAATTCTAATCAAGTCAATAAAGACGACGAAGTAGATTGGGACAAAGATCGGACACTCAAATTATACTTCACAATGCTGGGTAAGACACTCAGCTAAGATCGTCTCACCCTAAGAGGGGGGCTTATGTTGACATGGCAAAAATCTCGGGCCTAATTATGACGAGCCCATATATTCAGGCCATTTTATAAACAAAGTTTTGCTGACCCATATCAAGTCTACCAAGACAATAACATAATTTTTAGCCTATTTTACACGAAGCCCATAGGTCCAATGGTCATTAAGAGTGTTTACAAGCCCACCGTTATGTGAGCCCGCTAGGGAAGTACTAAGTCTACGAAGGACTGTCGGGGTCAGAGTCTACGAAGATCGGAAAAGATCTTGACTCCGAGATTTTCGAAAAAAAGGCTACGGGGCCACGTTACCATGATTTGAAACGATCTTCAGGTGGAGAAAATCTGGGGACACGTCTCTAGTTATCGGATTTAATATAAAAAGGAAGAAACTATTAAGTTTACAGGAAGCCAAAGTGATCGAGCAACGTCTACCAGGATCAAGTTGTTACTGAGATTTCTGGAAGTCAGTTAAGAGGGCCACGACCGGAAAAGATATTCTAAGAACGTGTCATACATCCTAAGTACGTAAAGATTCGGTATAAAAGGGAGAAACTCTCTCAACAAGGAACGACAATCATTCTGAGCTAAACAGTGCATTGATCGTCAACCCTTTAGTTTTAGTTGAATAGGCGTCCAGACCCCGACCTGGGTGAACTTGCAAGGGTTCTTGGTCTTCATTTTCACTATTAGGGTGAGCAACCACAGCTTTGATAACCAAAATTTTGCCATCACTTCATCGTCAAGGTGAGCAACCGTAGCCTTGACAACCAAATTTCGCCATTACTTCATCGTCAAGGTGAGCAACCGTAGCCTTGACAACCAAATTCCGCCTTCAATCCGTCACTAGGGTGAGCTTGTAGGGCCCTTAGTATCCAAATCCATTGTTACCTTCGTCCACATTCCGTCCACACTCCGTCCAGAGATCAAATTCCACCACTCCAGTCTGCAAGTCAACGGCGCCAGCACCGAGTCTACGGCGTCACCACCATCGGCGTCATCAACCTTTTTTGCTTTTCATGGCTGTAAGCTTTTCAATTTATTTGTAAGACATTGTTTTAGCATCGTTGATTAATACAATTTATCTATTTCATTTACTGGCGATCACATCCGAACCGCTGTGAGTGTTCGTGCCAAATATTTCCGACGTGATTCGTTTCCGACACGAACAGACCTGCAGGAAGAGAAGCAAGTTCCCACGTGTCGTTTCCTTTTTAATGGCTCGAATCTCCTCTTCCATGGCTTGTCTCCATTTCTTCTCCTTACTAGCTTCTTCAAAACTCAAAGGTCTCGTTTCGGCCAAAAGACAAAACATAGAGACATCATCGATTATCTCTGTGTTTCCGTAAAGATCTTGAATAGTTCTCATCCTTCGCAATCCTTCGTTAGAGCTTCCATTTGATGAAGATGCACTAGGAGGTGTGTTCGACGTCGTTAGAGGAATTGCGGGCTGCCATGTTTCTTCTCCTTGAATTTCCTCATTGAAGAATGAAAAAAATCCGTCAACGACATCTTCTTGTGCTTTCCAATTCCAAGAAGCATCTTCATCAAACTACACATCACGACTCACAACAATCTTTCCGTTGATAGGATTGTAGAGCTTGTACCCCTTTGATTTTCCGTCATAGCCGATGAACACAAATTTCTCGCTTTTATCGTCAAGTTTTGTTCTCTCTTGATCCGGCACATACTTGTAAGTAATACTCCCAAAAATCCTTAAGTGAGATACATTCGGCTTCGTTCCGCTTCATGGTTCAATGGGTGTTTGATCTTTCACGCTACAGTTTCCTGCCTGGCAGAGTAGGACGTCTTGCCCTCTTCAATCAAGATGTCAATAGTTATCATGTTGTCATCATCTCCATCTTTGCATGCCGTCAAAAGATATCCGAGTGAATCATGCCCGTAATCGGCTGATTCCCTAGCCACCACTGCAGTCTCCCTTTTCTTAACGAGGTCTAAGATAACATTCTGCATGCGTTTTCCTAGCTTCTTGCCCTCTATCTCATTGGCGCTGCGCCATATTTTGCTGCACAATTTATTCCTCGGTGAATGTCAAACAGATGGATTTATTCATGCTGTTTGCGTTGTTACAGTGATACGTCGGCAAACCTGAATCCGGGGGATCCTTACGCGGTGGAAGTTTTTGGAAGAGGGCATGGCTAATTCAGACGGCATCTGGAATATGGCCGTGCCATCAACATAGCTGCTCCCAGATGCCGCTCTTGAGATTACTCCCGATTTCATCGGCTTTAACTCCTGGAACACCTTGGTGGAGACATCGCCTGTGGTGTATTTCAGTTTTGTAGCAAAGCAATAATCTCCCTCACCAAAAATCTTGCTAGGAGATCACAAGCCTCACCTTCTCAGCCCCATGCCACCTCAAATAGTTCCTACCTGAAATGAAATGGTACTCAGGACAACGGAAGAAGTCACATAATTCGGACTCATGCTAATCTCCGTCACGTGGTTGATCCTTGACATGGTCATAAGGCTGGGGAGCTTGGAGAGAAGGTCATGTGTGAGGGAGGCCCTCGGTGGGCGTATCCCTGACTTCCTCACTCATCTGATTGATCTCTTCGGTGTTCCCATGGAGGATGTTTAAAGTCAAGTAGCTACGATATCAACAAAAAAAGACAGTCGATATTTAATAATTTTTTTTATAACTTAAACTGTTCTTGTACTTGTGTGCCTACTATAACAATGACCATGACGACATGAAAGAGAGGTCGTGCAACTATCCTTCCCCCATACACACACACCCTGTGTCAAGCGTCGTATCTTCCCCACCAAACTCTGACGTCAGTTTAAGCTCGGAGCATATGCACGTCCGGAAATGTGGGGTAGAGGAAGGGTGGTGGACTAACGTTTGACAGAGTCCCCCACACAATTCCGGTAATAATTGCCAACCGACGACCCGGTTTTTCCCACCGAGTCCAACTCTTTTGAAATATTTGTAAAATGTCTTATATTTTATATTATATTAGTCTCCACCAATATAAGAGATGCTGCCTTTTTGGTTTTCCTCACGCTCGATCGGTGAGGTTAAGGAGACCTACATGTACGTGACCAAATCAAACGAAAGAATCTATTGGAAATCTTATTATAATCCCATCTGATCTCATTTGCCAAACACAAGATTCATGCATGTGGATCTTGAATTAGGCAAGGATTCTAAAATTGAGAAATCATTCCGCCGGAAAATAAAAGGCACGAGTTCTTTGCTATATGATATCATGCTTTCACCTAATAATTTGATTTGATTTGATAAATAACAAAATCAACAACTTTTTAGGGTGACTTTTCTATATTTAATCCTCTTAATAATTCTTAATCGAATGGTTCCTTCAACTTTGGCAGGCAAGCAAAGCAACGACTTTAAGCTTCTTCCGACACGGAACTTTCGAACACTCTTAAAAATATAAGCAATTTTAACCCGACATGCTTTTCTACTATCACCCAAACTAATCCAGACTTCCAATTTCTTCTTCATATTGTTGTTTGTGATTTCTCCGTCTCTCTCGCCTTCTATGCTTTGCCCATCAGTGGCTTAAATATCACTTGGATCCCATGTTGTGGGCGGACGTTCGATCGTAGGATGGGACAGTGAACGTACGCTGGGGACAGCTCGAAGGAGTAGCGCTGGAGTATCATCGATAGGGCAACCTTAGCTTCGATCATGGCAAAGTTTGTGCCCACACAGTTCCTAGGTCCCAGGCCAAAGGGAATGAATGCCGCTGGTTGATTGTTGGTAGCCTTGGCGACGCCTTCTGAGAATCGTTCGGGGTTGAAAAGGTGGACATCGCTCCCCCATATCTCGGGGTCGTGGTGGAGCTTCAGGGTCAACACAACGACTTGGATACCTGCTGGAAGAACTAATTTTCCTAGCCTGGTTTGTCGTGCGACCTTCCTGATGAATCCGACTCCTGGGGTGTATAGTCTCAGGGATTCGTTCAAGATCATCGTCATCTGCATGCAACTCGAATCAGTGCACTGAGTCATATCCTTATACTGAAGAGAATGGCTAAAGCACGATCTACCAGTCTTAGCTTGGAAATTCCATCAAAAGTAGGATCCTCGTCGCCTGAGACGTGGAGGACTTCCATTCTTGCTTTCTCTTGCCAATCTGGATGAACTGCAAGTAGGAAAAGAGTCCACACCAGAGACGCGTTGCTCGCTTCGTGCCCAGCAAAGTAGAACGTCTTGCACTCATCCACCATTTCATTGACCGTGATCTTCTCATTCTTTTCAGTTTCATGGTAAGCTTTCAGGAGTTGCCCAAGGAAATCATTTCCAAATCCATCTACTTCTCCCGCAATCTGCTTCTTCTCCCTTTTATTGGTGATGTTCAGGATACCGGCCCTTATCCCCTTCTCAAGCCTGTCGGCTTCTTTATCGTCGGCCGTCTTCCACAAATAACTGCAAAATGGTCATAGGTAACTACCGAGAAGTATTTGAAAAAGTTAACATGCTATCCATTCGTGCCATCGAACCAACTTCGAGAACATGCCTGATTCCTGGAATACCAATGTTAAGATAATTCTTGGAAGTGATTGCCGCTAGATCAGCCATCATCTGTAAGATGTCACTGCCCTCGATGTAGCTTGTCCCGAACGCTGTCCTGGATATCACTTCCGACAACATTGCTTTGAACTCCTGGAACACCTCGATCTCTTTCCCAAGTCGTTGCTGTTTCTCCCACTTTGTTAGCATGCCCCTTACGCTGTCCACCATTGCAGGAATCATCGCCTGTGGAATCCATTGACAGGTCCTTGTTAGTAAAATCAGGGCCGAGTTTTATCTTCCTTACATTTGGTCATTGCTTTTTACAGAACATGCCTTCAAGTTTTCGCCATGGAAAGCATGATGAGCGAGCTTTCGCTGTCTTTCCCACTTCTCACCCTCGGAAAAAGCAACCCCAACCCCCAGAAGCTTCTTCTCTAATCCACTCGGCTTCACTTTTGGGTAAACCTTATCCTTGTTATTCAGTATCTCTTTGACCAGCTCTACCTCTGACACAAGCAACCGTGCCTGCGACCCGTACCAGGTCAAGTAATTCCTACCTGCAAAATATAACTCAATTACACATAGCTGCACCGACAATCGGACAGCCAAGGACAGCGACGACTTCCATTCATACCGTATGCTTTGATCCAAGCGTGAAAATGAGGCTGGACTTTGGGGAATATCTCATGCGACAAGCCTTGCATAGGCTTGAGCGCAACCTTGCTGATCATCCTGGATGCTTCAAGGGTGCTTCCGTGCACGAACCTGTAAGGAGGGCCCCTAATCCCCTGCACGGACATCGTCCTCTGTATGCGGATAGGGTTCCACCATAACTCATAAAGAGCCTTGACAAGGACACAAACGGTAGGGGGTAGGATCACAAACAGAACCACTGCTGACAGCACGAAAGTTCCGCCACTCGTGACTTCGGATCCCATCGCTTCGACAAGGGAAGCTTGCGAACAGAATCGCCTATGTGATGCTCACACATCGAATCGAGCGGTGCCAGTAGCTGTATTTATAATCCGGCTCAGCCTTCTCGTCACGCATGTTCTCTTTTCACCACAAGAACACCCAATGAAGTAGTTTTCTTTGTCACAATGGACAAACATCAAGAGAAGCCATCGTTCTGTTCACTTTGTCTTTTGGATTACATCAGCGAGCAGTGGATTTTATGTCAGGTCCTCCTAATCCTAACTATTTGATGGGACAAATATATTAGTATTGGCATAGTGGTTGGACTGGATAATCTCTGACCACTCAATACATTAAAAGAACTGGAAACGGACCACCCTTCCCAGTGGCCATGATGTAAGAAGGGGCTTGATTCGTGTAAGGACCACCCCTGTAGAAAAACTCCAGCCAATCCTTAGTAGCTACTGTAATTAATAAATGCCAAAGATGGTCCCCCTCCAAAATGATCCTACGAACCAACTTGAGTTACTTTTTTTCTGCTTCCCCTTTTTGTCCAGGATGACGTGAAGAGTCGAAAGCGATCTGTATCAGGGGTCCAACCAAGATGAAGAATGCAAATCCGTTCTCGCTTCTGCGCTAAAAAATTTCCTCCGTCATCTCTCTTGTCACTGAAACGGCCTCCCTCTTCCCTTGTCCAGAGACCTCGAGGAAGGAATAGCTGTGCTTATTAAGCTCGTGAAATGGCTTCTCTAGCTTGATGGAATTTTCTTCAGCTTTTTCCTCTCGTCTTCTCGCGATCTGGTTCTTGAACCCTACCCCTTGTGAATATCTACTAGTTTGATGGGACAACGGTTCTGATTTCACATTTTGAGATACTGATTTAAGTTTACAACACTCCGTCGCATTCTGCATCTTCTCGGTCATCTTTTCTTACCACGTACAGAAGCTTTCTGGGAATGAGATTATTGCGCATCCACAATAGCTCTGCTAGTCTTAACAGCAGATGCCAAAAAATGGTAGCCCTCGATGACATGGGTCAATTCGATAAGAGATTTAGAGACAGAAGCAAAGCCACAGTTACTTCCCAGTATGGATAGATCGCAGCGATCAAGTGTTCCTGGCATAGGAACCAAACCTAAACTAGCAACAGAAATGACAATAGGACGGGTTTACTTCTTCACAACAGAACCTTTGCTTTACTAATGAATTCGAGTGAAATTAAAACACACGATTCTCTATAAGCAAAAGCTCAAGTCTCTAATTTTATTAAAAGACATTAAAGTGCATAGTTACAATTTCTTATAAGAGGACAAACAATATTTTAAGGCGTCTAAAGAAATCAAATAAGATCTAAATAAAATATTAAATATCCATAATATAATGAGATATGACATCTTTTCCCAAATCTTTTCATATGAGCAAAATCACCAATAGTATCCTCCTAGTATCAAGTGCTGATGGATACTTCAATCTTCTCTCGAATCAATCATTTTCAAAAATCTCCATTAGTTTTTGTAGCTTCTGATCATTTCCTCTAACCAAAAGATAATCTACGTACAAGAAAATCATAATCACACTCATATTAGCCTTCATGACGTACAGAGTGTGTTCACTTCGACTTCTTTCAAGGGTCAACTCAATCAAATAATTATCAATTTTCTTGTACCAAGCTCTAGGAGGTTACTTTAACCCATCTAGAGTCTTCTTCAACCTGTTCATCTTCTGTTCAGGTTCTACAACACATAAACCTTTGGGTTGGTCTACAGAAACCTCTTCCTGTATTGCAACTAACCACTTCCGGTCCTTCTTTGCATTCTCAAAACTAGCAGTGTTCTAACACTGCCACATTGCATCTTCCATAAGCCTTAGTCAATGATCTCATACCTCTTCTCGGTAGATCATTAATCTGCTTTTCAGAATTGAGTTGTTGGTCAACATTTTGTTTCTTCACATTCAACTTCTGTGACGCGTGCAAAGTCTGCACGACTTCCTTAACCTGAGCCGTCACAGCTTGCTGACTCTGTGACGCAGGATCAAGCAAAAAACATTTTTCCTTCATCTGTATCTTAAGTATTTCCTTTCTAGAAGAATCTGCTATCAAACAGAACCCTTCTTCAAACGTCACTCTATACCCCTTCCCCACAAGTTGACTTACACTTAACAAGTTCTGGCTAATCTTAGGTACATACAAAACATCACTGATCAGCCTCGCACCTTCTGGACCATCAATGAGTACATCTCCTTTCCCTTCAACAGAAATGTAATCACCATTCCCGATTCTTACTCGAGCACAGAAGCTTCGATCTAGACTTGCAAATGACTTCTTATCATACACCATGTGGTGGGTACCTCCGCTATCCACCAACCAGCTTCTACGAGTCAAACCTGTAGCAAAACACAATGCCGTAAACATATACTCTACCTCATGATTCACAGCAGCTTCTGTAGCACCTTGCTGAGAATCTTTCTCTTAACAAAATCTTGCAATATGCCCCAACTTCTGACAATTATAACACTTCAGGTCTCCTCCAACACTTATAATGTGGATGATTTCTGTCTCCACAGTGTTTGCATGTATCTAGCCTTTCTCTGATCTGCAGAACCACTCTCAGAAGAACGCCTCTGTTCAATAGTATATCTGTTTCTGTCCGAACCTTCTGCAATCCCATTTTGTTGGTTCCACGATTTCTTTCCCTTTCCAGAATCTGTCATCTTCGTCCTTGCTGGTAAGGCTCCCTCTGTGGGAACTTGAACTTCCCGTCTCATCATCCTTCTCTATTCTTGAGCCTGCAACGCACTCAACAACTCCGCCAGTTTTATGTCCGACAGATCTCTCGTATTCTCCAACGAAGTAATTGTAGCTTCAAAAGGTTCTGGCAGTGATACCACAAGCTTCTGCACAATCCTCTCATCCTTCATATCTGTGCCCAAAAGTCTCATTTTGTTGGCCAAATTTATCAACCTGTTAAAGAAATCCTTCATAGCCCCATCTCCTTCATCCGTTGCCTCTCAAATTCCCTCATCAAATTCAAAGCCTTCATGCCCCTTATCTTCTCGTCATCTTCGTACTCCTCCTTCAATAAATTCCAAATCTCCTTCGTGGTCTGAAACTTCATGATCCTCGTAAATATTGTAGGCGACACTGCAGCATACAAACACGACTTCGCCCGTGCCTTCTTATTGACTCTTTCCTTGTGATACCGAATCTTGTTGATGGTAGGGTTGTCGGGGAGTGCATACACGGTGTACTCACCTTCCACTGCTCCCCACAAATTGCTACCCTCCATGAAAGCGTTCATCTTCACCGCCCAAGCTTGATAGTTCTCTCCATCAAACATAGGTGGCGTCGTAGAAGAAAAACTGCTTGCACTTGCCTCCATCTCCTTCTTTTTTTGGACGAAAAGCAAAAATCCCAAATCCTTCACAAGACTTCCACGACTCCCGAGAGATCACAAACGCTCTTATATCAATTGTAAGTGTTCCCGGTGTAGGAACCAAACCTCAACTAGCAACAGAAACGACAATAGGACGGGTAATAACAGAACCTACTTCTTCACAACAGAACCTCTTCTCTACTAATGAACTCGAGTGAAATCAAAACACACGATTCTCTCTGAGCAAAAACTCACTCTCTAATTTTATTGAACAAAATCAAAGTGCATAGTTACAACTTCTCATACGACAAACCCTATTTTAAGGCCTAAAAAGAATATAAAGAAATCAAATAAGATATAAATAAAATATTAAATAACCATATAAGATATGATATATCCTTCCAAATCTTTTCATAGACTTGAGCAAAATCACCAACAGATCACATTACAACGTTTACTCAAGGTATTGACTGAACATGACATGCAGTAATCTGCTGATTCTCGGTCACATTCTACATTGAAAGTAACCTCAGAAGAAATGATCAAGCCATTTGCAGCGACTTTTCAATCCACATGCGTGGAATATCTCTTTTTCATTCACGTACAGGAAATAACAAACATTAGTTGCTTTCTCGTCACCACTCTCTCCACGGGAATCATCGTCTTCTGACATTCTTCGAAATTGGTAAAGATCAAAGAGATTCAGCTAAACACAGTGGCAGCAACTGCTAATTTTCTAGAAGACCAAGCCTTCTATACTACAAACCCTCAGCGCAGAAGTATCCAGGAACACAACATGCTCCCCAGAATCAACAGATTACAGATCAAGCAAGCCCTGTATGCTACATCCCTTGCAGGAACGAATACTATTCGTAAATATCTAATCAAGCAGCCAGATACGAATTCATAAGCACTTGAAGTTGCTCCGATCACTCTCCCTTCTTTAAAAATTCTCTTCTGGTGTCGTTTTTCCTATCTACCGTGCAAGCTCGCGTATGAAGAGAGACATATATTTCGCCAGCTTATCAAAAGCACCGTCTTCATCTTACATCCAACTAGAGATGTTTCTCGAAAATTGTCCACCTGAAAAGAAGATACAGAACTAGTTGTGTTTCTGAAAAAGGATGGCATGTCCAAAATTTTCGGGATGATTCTTTCTGTTAGAACATCACAAGATCATGTAGGGGAACATCAGGACGACAAGTTGATTAAGAAAAGATTAGATAGTGATATTGTCCCTCTCTCCTTTTTTTTGTTTCCTTTCTCTGGTGGCCCCAGCAAAAGTTAAAGGAGTTTATTTCACCAGCACCGTGGCTGGCCGCGGCCCTGGCCATTACGCGGGACTGAATTTGATGGACGACGGAGATATCCGGGAGTGGGATCGAATTTCAATTCGTTCTTACAGAACATGGTACAATGGAAATATCTGCCGGAAAAGCATTCCTAAGTTCCGTCCAACCCCCTATGAACGCAAAGTTCCTAAAAGAAGACAATTACAAACAGGAATGCAGGGCGCCTGGCTTTTTGAGAGCCTTGAGAAAAGAGTATATTTAAAACCCCACGACATGAACAAGTTGCCAAATAGGTAAAATCTTTCCCAAGTGACCTAAACATGTAGCTTCAAGCACGAGGATCCGGATGAATCGGTCGACATCGAAGACCTCCTTATGCTGTCGATTCGAGTGCTGTCATACACTGGCAGCTCGAACAGATCCGAGCTCATGTCGCTGTCGTTACAGTCGTCTTCATCCTCACAGGGATCAGCGGCCACCGCCATAGTCCTCAGGTCCTTCCCCTCCTTCTCTACGCAACTCACCTTCCACTTTGCAAACTCCTCCCTCGCCCTGTTCCCGATCGACACGGATATCGCGGCCTGCCTGTGGTCTGACAAGTTCCTCGTATCACTCCGAGGAGCATCGACTATCGTGCACGCACGGATCATTCTCGAGTCGGAATTAGCATCAAAGAACGATGGGGCCGCTCGGCTCTTCCCCAGGAGGGACTTGGATTCAGCCACCACGCTCGGGGTTGGGATATGGCTGGTGCTGCTCCTCCGCCTCCTCTGCCATCCACCAGGACTGATCTGGTCCTGATCTTTCAACGACCGAGATGCGGACGTCTTCTTGACCTTTTTCTTCTTACCTCTTTCGGAGGAAGCGGACTGACTGAACAAAGAGTTCAGGAAGCTCACGATCTTCCCACCGGGCGAGCTCGGCGTCCTCGGGCTCTTCTCTTTGCTCAAGGCCTGACTCCGACCAGACCTGGCGAGCGTGCCATTAGGGGTGACGTGCGCCCTCGTCATAGGGACATCAAGGCTCCTCCGAGCTGTCCTCTGCCTCTGTTGCCTGTCCTGATCTTTATCCGTACCAGAAGCCGAGTAACCAACGGTTGGATTCATGACCACGTCGGCCTGGACCTTAGGATCGGCAGAAACCAGGACGACATCGGAGAAACCGGAGAAGTAACGGGTGGCCTCGAAGACGTCGAGCTCCCCGGAGTTGTTACGGCGACGGTGATAGGGGAAGGTTTTGGAATCAGGGGGATAGGTAGAGGGTAGGATGGACATGGTTTGAGGTGTTGGGGGGGGGGGGATTCTCGTCGGCGTTGGTGTATGCGGCAAGATTTGGAAGAGTGCGTGTGTGGGGGTGTGTGTGTGATTGGGGGAAGATGTGGAGGAAGAATCGTATTTATTACAAGAATACTGGGTTTGTCATTACCCATAACTTAATCTGCTGCCTCCTATCGAGTGTGTCCGTCCGTCCGTGTTTAGTTGGTTAGTTGGTTTTAATCGCGTATTAAATTGTTTGTGGCTGGTTGTACGGCAGCGTGTTCGAACGAGTATAATCCTAATCTTAAATATTTTTTTTTTCTTTCTGGGGTTTGGGGTCAAACGTGAACTCATAAGTGGAATTTTAAGACCTTGGGGATAGTGAAGTTGACGTGTCTGATTTAGGCTGGTTGGGGGGTGGGGGAGTTCAAAAGTTGATTTTGTTTTTGTTTAAGATATTTGCACATGAACTGGGGACTGTGATGCAATTGATTCCTCCCCCCCCCCCCCCCCCCCCCCCCCCCCCCGGGTCCGTTGCTTCCTGGGAGGAGGAGGAGGAGGAAATTAGGCCAACGGGGAGATAGTAGTTACGAATGGGGGGTGACACAAAGCCCTGGACTTAAGTAGTTGGTTTTATCCTCGTATAGTCACGTTAGTTCGATTACGAATTGTCATAAACTGAGTTCTGATAGATGGACTGGACGTCACTTGACTGAGACCAACGCCACTTAAGTAACACCCTTTTCCTTTAAGTACTCCAGTAGGAGAAAAGTGATGAGGGGTGGTGGCGAGGCGACTACTACTTGCTCACACCATCCAATTTCTGAATAGTCGCTTTTGAATTGTGTGCATGTGACGTTGTTTCTTTTTACGATGGTGTGTGTCGCGGACGACGTCGCCCTCTTCTCCTTGACCATTTGTTGTCGCGTGAAAATTTTTGATCGGATAAGGCGAGTGAAAAATAGCAGTTTTGTTTCTAAATAACGTTAGTCCGTAAATTATTTCGTCAAATATAATATCAAATTTCGATATTTGACTAATGCCAAAAAATCGACATGTCAATTTTGTGCCTTTAAGGAAATCGATTTTTTTAAAACCGACTTTCAAATTTTATATTTTAAACACCGATTTTTATTTTTTAAATTTGAGATAGACTTAAGTTCCCTCGACGGAGAAGTTTTACCTTTTCGGGAAAAAAAAATAGATTTTCACGTAAAAAATGAATGGAGTGAAAAATGTTAAATTTTCCTCATAGTTAAAAATATCCATCAAGAAGACTCACGATGACTTTAAAAGGAAGTTCTCCCCACGATTTTTGGTGGTTTTTCGGGAAGTCCCGACGTTATTATAATTTCTTTAGTATAAATAGACGCCGTTTACTTTGTTATAATGCGCGGATATTAACGCTCTGGGTAGACACTTTTTGTAGTATTTTTAGGCGAATTGAAAGCTTGTTTGTTATTCTTATTCGTGTTTGTTTTACTTTCTACGACAACCAAATTTTTTAGCGATTCTCCGGGACGTGCTCGGCGGCTCGCATTTTCACGTGCGAAACAACATAATATTATTGACTCAAGGAGTCATCTCGTTGACCATCGAGGCATAGAGGAGTTGATTTATTCTACTTCGAGCATAATTGGGTGTGGGGAAGAAGTATTCGAGACACATCTTTGATCGAGGCAAGAGTCAACTAAAAAAGATCGTCAATCGACCAGGAGACATGGGTGGAGTGAAGGAATCATCGGGCGACAAGTCGATTCAAGCAGTCATCGACGATTTCCACCATCGACTAGAATGGACTATTGACGACTCACCTTTAGCAACATCGATTAGAGCTGTCAGCTTGCTCGCCGTCGACTAACTCACATTCCAGTCGACAATCGACGAAAGTAGTAGGACTAAGAAGGCACACCGTTGATGCTAGCCAGCATGGGATCGGTCAGTCGAAGCAGGCCTAGTCGAAGCAGAAAGAACTCCACATTGAATGCATATCAAGTTCCTAGATCATTCATGCATTAACATTTATGTTTGTTTCATTTCCAATAAGCCATTTATGGTTCGTCCCTGAATTTAAACATGCATGCATAATTTTAGATTCAAAGTCTTGCATTTGTTTCTCTTCTTTTCAAGGCTACTATATAAAGTGCATTTATACTCTCTTTTCATCGGATTATCAATTTAGACTTTTAAATTCAGAAATAGACTTGTGTCTTTCTGTCCGAAATGAGTATATTCTCCTTCAACCTCGTTCTTCGTTTGGTGGATTCCAAGTACGGATTGAGTAAAGTATTTCAACCAGTGGTGATGTATCTAAATCCTCTGCGTTATGCCTTGCCCTCGTTCTTGTTCATGCTGGTATATCTATATCCATGGTGGTTGTTCTCAACATATCCTTCACTATCCCCAGTTTCGTTCCTTTTTCCAGCCGCATCCCTAAACACATCTATCCAAACATACCCACGTCACTCCATTCCGCACATTTAATGACGTCCCCTTTCCCTTTCGGTATTGAAATCATCTATTCCTTACCGTCCCGTATCACAATGAAATTTCCAAAGCTGCGTGTTTAACAAAAAAATTTGATTTTCAGTTGTTGATGAGATTTTAGTTATTTTCTTTTCTCCAGCTCCAAAGTTACATGGGAATCGCCCGTTGACGGAGGAGAGGAGATATTCCGATTCCAACTTGTTATCGTAGAAAATGGACGAAACCTGTCGGCCGCCCTCCGTTGTTGTTTTGTGCGTTCATTTTTTTTTTTAAAGGGAGAGCATTGAGTTTGGCATGTAAGCATGATTTCTAGAGGATGAATATCATTTCATCTTGAACTTACAGAAAAAAGTAATCCGAGCCAAAACTGGTCGATCGAGGTTAAGTAAAGCATGCACTCTCGACTTGACCACTTCCTCTAGGGACAATGCCAAGGATTCGAATTAAATTCATTGTCGAGAGAGAGGAGGATGTGACAGACCAAGTTGCTCCCTATCAAGCCTTCACATGGGGCCTACTCCTCCATTGGAAGTTTTTGGCGTCTTCACCATTTTAGTGCTAATTTTGCATCCTCCAATTTGTGGTGTTCGGATTTTCAATTTATGAGTCCCATAAATAGAATTTATTTCACTTTTTGCTACATGTAAACAAAAATTATCCAAATGATATGTATCTTTACAAATGTGAAACAACGTCTTAGCATCCATCCTCATGTCGAAAACAGGTCTCCGTCCACTAATGGAGAGTGTGGATCCCTTGGTGAACCCCAGTCAGGGTGTAATGGATGGCCAGACACGAAACAAAGAAACACCCGCCGGGGGGGGGGGGGGGGGGGGGGGGGCGGGGTCCCTTCTATCCTCTCGTCCTCATCCGGGCTCATCGTCCGATCACTACTTAACAATAACAACAGCAAACGTCTCATCTGATGTTGTTCAGTTCATCGTTTTGCAGCACTGGAGTCGTGGGGCAGGGGCATATAATGCGCTCGGCGGACATGACGTAATAAATGAGTTACGCGATAGAATACGAATAAAAACCATCTAACGACACGGTTCGTGAATGTACGTTCAAAACACAATGATGCAGAGGAGGTGAGGTAGCTATCCTTGGATGTGCACCGTGCAATCCAAAAAGTAGGCTTCCATGGCTATTATTCTCCCGCGAGTTCCAATCCCCAAATGCATCTGCATCTTCAGTCTGCATCCTCATCTCTCTTGTAAGTTCCTGTCCCCCTCCCCCCATTCATGAAACTATTCAATAGCTCTACTACTACAAAACAACCGACGCGGCATGAAGAAGAATGAATCAGAAATTACCGTATATCATAAAAAAAAAGTCAGAAGTTTGATAATGTGTTCGCTGACGTGTCAATTTTTAATCGAAAGAGTGATGCTACGGGACATAAGCAGGAGATGAAGTATGTATTCTTCATAATAAATTATATAATATAAACCAAACATCATTTAACAACTTATTTGTAAATCAAACGTAAGAATAAATCGTATCTATCTACCCACTCCCACGTCGGGCATTTCCGTATTCGTTAAAAAGATTTAGATATGCTTGGCGAATGTGTTCTTTCAAAAGAAAAAGGGGGGAAAACAGAGAAAGGGGGCCATCATTTGTTGAGAAAAGGAGGGGCATATCCCCCGGAAATATTGGTCAGCATGTTTAAAAAATTTATTTCTCCGAGTTTGAAGATGATAAATGATACGGATGCCCTGCGGGTGGTGGTTGCATCCATGCCATTGAGTGCTTGAAAACGACGCCGTATTTGTTAAAATACAACGACGCAGCCTCATCTGAATACAGCCTTCTTTTACTAAATAACTTCTTTATTCATTAAAACGGAAATTGGATATCCACCCGTCGATGCAAAATTACACATGCTATGAAATTGAACGAGGAAAGAATGCATTAATTTGTGTAATCAATCAAGTTGGGATGAGTCCTTTTATGAATCTCTCCATAGTAAGAAAAAGGCTGAAGAGGAGGAGGAGGAGGAGGACTCTCTGGATGGAGAATTTGCTCCCACCAAATGGAGCAACCGCACCCTCTGAAAAAGATGTCTCACATCGCTTGTCCTATTTGTCCACCACAATTTCTCCAATATTATTATTATTATTAGACCGAACTGCATGAAATTCAAATCTCGAGCTGTCCAAGCACTCACTGGTTGGGGGATTTATTTATCCATTGGTTTGTGTGGGGGAAATTTTATATTTTAATGTTGTATTCCAAGTTTTCGTCTTCTCGGTCAGATATTATAAACTTTTAAGGGGGGAGGATAGAAAGGGACGAAATCCCCCGCAATCTGATGGTGTGATCTCGTGGAGTTAAATCATGTCTTGGGGATAACGCGTGCAAAAAAGAAGGGAGAAAAAGGAGAAAGGGAGGAGGGTCTGGTCTCCCTCGTGTCGTGTCCGGATATGTCTTCCCAATCAACAAATCATTTCTTTATTTATTATGTGATGGGGGTGATCGCACGAACGAGATGGACACGTAGTTGCTTCTCCCTCCCCCAACCCAACACTTTTGGAAGTAAATAATAATAATAAAGTAATAATGCAGCTGGAAGGCCCTCCTTGTTCCTCTCAAGAAATGATCACCCTTGTCGAGTGGCATAGAATTTGCTGCTGTAACTCTCTCGCGATAGTACTTCCTACGTGTATACTTTTGTCGCATGAAGTTAAAATTCGTCGTATCATGTCATTAATGTTTTTAAAAGAAGTTTTTTTAAAAAAAAAACAGGAAAATGATTATTCGTCGTTTCCATTCAATTTTGGGGGGGAGGGTCACAGAGCATGTCAACTTCGGGGGTGTCGTAATAATACGAAGCATGTCCCTGGCAAATACCAAACAATGCTGCCCTACGCCTTAGTTTTTCGCTGAGGCCCGTCTCATCAAAGTTTCGAAATATCCTATAATTTCATTGATCGATGGCTCGAGGGGGTCCATCTAGACAGGGAGGGATAAGTGGGCAGGCCCAATCTAGACATGCCAAGGGAGGGCGACACCTATCAATCTAATATCAGGTCTTCTTGACTAACAACAGTAAGTTAAAAAGGGCTGGAGGAACAAGATAACGAGGGAGAAGAAAGGAGGAAGGGACAAAAGGAGGGTTATTATCTTCTTACAAGCAGGAGCAACAACAACAACCTCTTAATGCTCTCAGATCACTTCACGAAAGTGGTTGTAGGCGGACCTGAGCCTGTGCTTCTTCTCCAGGGCTGCGGGGAGAAATCAGATCAACCAAAAAAAAAAAAAAAATTGGGGATCAGATCAGTGGATAACAATGTCTAAACAAATTCTCAAAAAAATGGAAGAGGCTGACGTGATACGGAGAAGGTCCATCTCAAGATAACCATAAACTAAGCCTAGAAGGAGTTACCCTGCTCATAGTCGATCGATCCAACAAGAAGGAAGCCTGTTGATAGAGAGAACTCGTGGCAATAAGAGGCTAGAAGCGAGTCCCCATCAGCTATCATCGACCGAAAAGAAGAGCCCAAGTTCGAGGGAAACATTTACCCTGGAACGTTCAATGACTGAATACACACAGGCAAGCGCATCTTTGACTACGAGAAATTGCCAGAAGATCGAATGGTAAAGTTTGGCCATGTTGCAGCTACAAAAGTATGTCAGCCTTGTTGACACGATAGAATATTCTGGGCCTGTGGTAAGTCTACAGCCCATATTGGAACACGGGCCTTAGCTAAGTCTACAGCCCGTCGACTGAGCTAAACTCTCAGTCCGTAACAGCCTAAGTCTACGACCCCTTTTTAGAAGTACGAGTGCGAGCTAAGTCTACAACTTATCTGGACACGATCCACGCACGATCTCATTAAGTGGAGGTTAGAAGAATCTCTGAGAAAAACAAACTCCGAGATCACTGGAGAGAAGTTAAGATTGAGCCACGATTTAAGGGATTTTCGGGGACGTGTGGAGCGTGCGAAGACTTACAAGACTCAGTATAAAAAGGGAACAGGTTCCCCTTAGGAAATTTTCACGATCAATCAGCCAAACACAAGCTTTGCATTGCTCGTCACCTCTTAGTCTAGTAGAAACCTCGGCCTGGGTTTATTGGGTCACCCTTCCAACAGCGGAGTGAGCAACCGTAGCTCCGTTGATCAACCTTCCGCCAGCACTCCCACCGTCGAGACGAGCAGCCGTAGTCTCGACACCCAGCTTCCGCCATCGCCTCCACCGTCGGGACGAGCAACCGTAGTTCTGGCGATCATCCTCCGCCTGCATCTCCGCCACCAAGGCGTTCATCCGAAGCCTTGGCATCCGCATCCGACATCCGCCGAACTCTGCTTCATGGGGCACAAGTCTACAGCGCACTGTACCAAGTCTACAGCGTCAGCAGCGACATCAGCTCCAGTCGCACCTCCAGCAGCGAGTCTACATCGCCTCCGTCATCCGTACCATCGCTTTTCCATTCACTTTTTATGGCTGTAAGCGTTCGTTTACTTCTGTAAATCTTTGAATTTGTAATCAGCCGTGTCTTTTATCATTGAAATTCATCTTTCTGGCGACCACATACAATTCCATGTGAGTCCAATTGCCAAATATTTCCGACGTGGTCCGTTTCCTACGCGAACACGTCTTTGGCGACCACAGTGGGAGCGAAGAAGATACTTCACGCTTGCTGATGGCAAAAAATACCAGAAGCGGAACTAACCGAGATCCCCCACCTCCATTAGATGGAGACGGTGTTCCCGCAGAAGGAGACACAAATGTGGGCGATGCGACTCTAAGCAGTCAAGCGAATGCCAGTCAAACTGATCTTGGAGCGCATACACCCTCTGAATTCATATCCAGACTCGAGTTTTACAAAGAGTTCAGTGATATGAGAAATTTGGTTGACAGACGGATATCTGGACTGGAAAATAACATGACTCAGATTCTAGAGCAAATCAGTGCCTTAAATAGGCCCAGTGCTGTCGCAAGAGCGAATAACCCCGTAGATAGGGAATTCTCCTTTATGGGAGATGCGCGGCGCGCCGAAAGAAGGAGTGTTTCGTTCCAGAATAATGATCCTTGGAATGGTGATAACCAATACCCTACAGAATCAAGGGACAGGACATCCCCTTCTAGGCCAGCCTCTTCTCGATCGCCCACAGAATGGAGGCAAAATACCGTCTACGCGGTAAATCCAAAAGGCGAATACGGCGAAGCCCAAGGTGAGACAAACAGATATGTACCTTCTGTCCCCGCTCGTCGACCTGGAAAAGCCCCCATAGATGAAATTCCGCCAGGGAACTTGCCAAGCGCAAGGAGTCCATCCCGGGTGGAAAGTTTTTATGCTAAAGTCCCTGTAGACTCGCTACCAGCAAAGGACATTGAAAGAGCGCCTTACGCGGGAGAAAGATGGGGTCAAGACCTTGTACGAGAGTCGGTTGACCGTCCACCCCTATTAAACTTGAGGGAAACGATAGCCCAAGTGCTAGAACAGATGGTACCTGGAGTCGTGAGACAGGACGATCTCAACTTCTACAGAAGTCCTTATCCGGCATATGTTGACAGGGATTTCCCTTTGCCCAGGGGGTATAGAGTGCCTGATTTCACCCGCTTCTCAGGCGAGGATGAGATTACCCCTCTGGAGAATATAGCGCGGTTCACCCATCAACTCGGGGAAGCTGCGGCTAATGATTTTTGGAAACCAAAGTTGTTTCCGAATTCTCTCACGGGAGACGCCTTTACATGGTACGCTAGCCTACCCCCTGGATCGGTGGCATCTTGGGCAGAAATGCAAAGTAGCTTTATGAAGGCATTTGCCCGCTTGGACTCGCCCCTGTCGATTTTTGAGGTGATGCGCTTGAAGCAAGTCGCCGGTGAGCATCCAGGGCAGTTTCTGATGCGCTTGCGGAAAGCACTGCTTCGCTGTAGACCAGCAATCCCGGAAAGAGATCAACTCATGGTGGCATTAAATGCCTTATCTATCCCTTTCAAAAAGAAATTACAGGGAGAAAGGTTCACTGACCTTTATGATCTCGCCAGGAGAGCGACTGAATACCATCAACTATTGTTGGAAGAAGCCCAGTCTACGCGCACCTATCAGCTAGAGATTGTTGAGGTAGACATGGCTGAGTTCATAAAGGGGGAGACCACCGTTTGCGAGCCATTAGCACGGAGGAATTCCAAAGCGAAAGCATCCCAGTAAACAGGGGAGGAAAGGAAATACTCTTTCGACGTGGACAAAGCGGATGCTATTTTCGACTGGCTTTTCCAGCGAAAACGAATTAAGTTGAAACCGGGCCACAGGACCCCCCAGACCGATAGAGAAAAGTCTTGCAAGTGGCATGGGTCGTTACACATGCGACCAAGGATTGCTTGTCCTTTAGGAACATTATTCAAGACCTCATAGAGGCAAAAGAGTTATGTTTTCCTGAAGTCGACGAAGTCACTATGGTTGACGAGAAACCGTTTGATGATGAAGTTGCCATTCATATGTTTGACATTTCTGATGTAGACATAAATCTCATAGAAGCTGACAACGGTTTCTCTCTGCAGGACACAAAAGCATCTGGAGAGACCATGGTGGCGAATGTCCTGTTCCGTAGACTGGCTGATAAAGGGGTAATTACCTGCCCAGCCAAGGCAATTGCCAGTAACCTCTGCTGTTGGCACATGGATGACACACACACTACTGATAGGTGTAACACCTTTCGGAAGTATCTGCAAGCTAATTAGGGCGATACCTGGTATGATCTGACCCCGCTTGAGGAGGTGGCGATGAGAATAGGATCCCCGGGACCACGGGTTACCCCAAATAATCTGCAAAGAGGATTCAAAAGCCCTACGGGTCAGGAACGTAGGGCAGCGATTCGAGGAGGCAGAGGTGGCCCCCATGGTAGAGGAAGGGCGCCCGAACACCACTCTCATGCTGAAGAGCGTACCAGGCGACAATTGGAGTTCGACAATCCGCTGACCCAGCACAAAGCTAAGCAGGAAAATGATGGTCGCACCCATGAATCGCACCCTCTAGCAGGTGCGACTGACAGAGCACAGCGAGGCAATGAGGCACAGAGGAAGGGGACCAAGCCAAGGTATGGTTCGCATAAAGTGGACGCCCAAGTAATCCAAATGGGACCACCGATCGCTCAGTTCTTGGATGAGAGATTGCTGTGCCAGAAGTGCAAGCTGATCGGGCGAAACAGGATTCTGATCACGCAACTCTGTACGGCATGCTGTGTGAGCTATTTTCTCAAGCTCGTAGACCTATCAGCAAATGGAGAGATCGTGGTCCAGCCAGCTCACCCTACGATTACAGCTACTCGGAACCCCTTACATAATCCGTAAATGAAACAGGAACCGTCACGAACAATCGTGGGATATGATCCGTTCGTCAAGGACTTCGTAGAGGTATGTCAGGCCACCATTGATTCTAAGAAATCAAGAATGGTGAAGGTGACTAATCCTTCGAAATATTGGCAGAAAGCTGTGGATAAAACAACTTTACCACCACAGACCCGGAAAAGGAGAGACAGACGTCTAAGTCACGTCGCCAAAAGGCCTAGACCTGCCCCGATATTGGTCGCTCCGCATGCCCAACTCCATGTGAAGAAACCAAATGCGGAGGCCGAATGCAATGAGTCTACGGACCACTCGGAAGAGCCTAGCTCAAGTTTCGACTATACTCCTCTTCGGAGTGAGATCCCGAGCGATTCTAATCCTAGCAAAGAGGTGATCGTGAGTTGTAATGCCATCACTTTGCCTGTAGACTTCGCCAAAGTGAAAGATACAGAGGCTTCTAGAGGTAAGTCACCTCTTCCTCGTCCCTTAATTTACCCGTCGGGTTTCCCACTCCATTGGCTTAAGAAGTCATCGGATAGTATGAAGCAACACATGCATTCCTTGTACATCACTGCTACCTTTGATGGTACTGTGGTGAACCGCGTCTTAGTAGACAATGGGGCCACTATAAACGTACTGCCGTTGTCCAGGTTTAAAATGCTTGGATATAAGCCGTGCGACCTGATAAAAACGGATGTAGCCGTAAGCGGATTCAATGGCAGGAAATCAGAATGCTTAGGAATCTTTTCAGTACACTTAGGTGTGGGTCGACAGGAAAAAGAAACTGCCTTTTTCGTCATAGACATAATTCCCACTTTCAACGCCTTGCTTGGTCGCGATTGGCTTCAAAAAACCGCCGCTATACCATCTACTTTACATAGGGAACTAATGTTATGGCTTGATTCCGAGGTTAAATTGTTAAGGCTGATGGTTATTCCTGTTGTGATAGAGGTATTTTGCTTGTAGAGACGAGCAAGACCGTAAAAGACCTTACTCTGCATCAGCGATACGAGCTGGGCGATCCTACAGTCGGACCCCTAGGCCAGCCTTCCGGAAAATTCGACTACATTGTAGACTACGGGACGTCGCACCCCAAGCCAGAGTCCGGCCCGATTGTTCCAACAGGATGGGGAGATGAGTTTACTGACAAGAACATAGAAGAAGTCCTGCAAGAAGTCAATTCGGGGGAGAAACCTGCTGAAGGGAGCACAAACGGCCACACAGGAGAAGGAGCCTTAGAAAGCCAGCAGAGCCATGGCGCGGAGTTGGAGCCCGATAGACTCCTGAAAGAAGGAACTTATGGGCCAGAATGAAGAAAGGAATGCGACGGTCGCTGATGTCCTCCAGCGACTCCGAGTCTATAAAGAAGGACGTTTCTGGGACCAGTCTACATCGTCTTTAGCAATAAATTTAACAGGGCTTAGAGCGCCTGATGCTTGTAATAACCCCGTGCCCACTAGTCTTGGTGGTAACAACGGTCGTGAATCTTTGATGATCCCATGTGACCCTTTAATCAATGTTAATTTGGGAAGCGAGGCTTCTCCTAGGAATCTTTTCATCAGTTCATCAATAAATAAAGAATTCTTTGATGCGATCAAGGATGTACTTGAGGAATTCAAAGATTGCTTCGCTTAGGATTACACCGAAATGCCGGGGCTAGATCGTAGGCTAGTAGAACACATTTTGCCTATCAAGAAAGATTTTAAGCCAGTGCAACAGGCTCCAAGACGAATGTCTAGAGAAGTGACGCAATTGGTGTTTGAAGAAGTAAAAAAGCTCTTTCGAGCAGGATATATAAGGACTTCACGGTATACAGAATGGATCTCTAGCATCGTTCCTGTATTAAAGAAAAATGGAAAGATCAGAGTTTGCGTAGATTTCAGAGATTTAAATCGCGCTACCCCTAAGGATGAATATCCTATGCCTGCCGCAGATGACCTTATAGATAAAACTGCGGGCCATCAAGTCATGTCCTTTATGGATGGCTTTTCGGGTTACAACCAGATCTTCATCGCGGAAGAAGATGTTCACAAGACTGCGTTTAGGTGTCCACTAGGCATTTTTGAATGGGTAGTAATGCCTTTCGGTCTGAAAAATGCTGGGGCTACCTATCAGCGAGCAATGAACACCATATTCGATGCCTATCTAAGGAAAACAATAGAAGTCTACATCGACGACATAGTGGTCAAGTCGACGAAGGAAGAATTGCATGTTGAACACTTGAGAAGTGCCTTTTTGAAAATGAGGATTCACCAACTGAAGTTGAATCCCCTTAAGTGTGCCTTTGGAGTCAGGACGGGGCATTTCCTAGGTTTCCTAGTGCATCAACGTGGCATTGAGGTTGATCAAAATAAAGTAAAAGCCATTCAGAGCCTGTCAGCACCAAGGAATAAGAAAGAATTGCAAGCTTTTCTAGGAAGAATTAATTACCTGCGTAGGTTCATAGGGAATGTCGCAGGGAAGACAAAAGCATTCTCTAATCTATTGAGAGAAAGGAATGAATATAAATGGACTGAAAAACATGAAGAGGCTTTTAATGCCCTAAAAGGATACTTAATGCATCCACCGGTTCTGATTCCCCCTCAACAAGGAAAGCCTTTCATCCTTTACGTAGCGGCTACTGGAATAACAATAGGCGCAATGTTGGCACAAACAGATCAGAACGGACGCGAGAGGGCAGTCTACTATCTATCAAGACAGCTAACCCCGACTGAGGTTAGATATACTCCAAAAGAGAAATTATGCCTGTCGGTATTCTATGCAGTAATGAAACTTAGACACTACATTGGGAACAGGGAAGTCTACGTGGTGTCTAAGTCGCCCATAATTAAATATTTCTTTGAAAGTCCGTTATTAGCCGGACGTGTCAGCAAATGGAGCTTAATTCTTTCCCCGTATGATTTGAGATACAAATCCCAGCAGTCGGTTAAAGGACAGGTATTAGTTGATTTCCTAGTGGATCATGACCCGGGCCTGTCGATAGATCAAGAGGAAAAAATCGACGATATCTGGCGGGCGTGGTTTGATGGTTCATCCACAAGAAACGGAGTAGGGATAGGAATCCATATAATGTCTCCTATGGGCAGAGACATTAGGTTGGCCTTTCGTTTACATAAATTGTCAACCAACAATGCTACTGAGTATGAAGCGTTGATAACAGTGCTAAAAGAACTCCTTTCATTAAAAGTAAAGCAAGTTCGAATCAAGGGTGATTCCCAGTTGGTTATCAACCAAGTGAATGAGGAGTGTTTGTGTCAAGAGAAGTTGGGACCTTACCTGGATATAGTTCGGCAGTTGGTCGCACGCTTTGAAAATGTAACTTTTCATTTCATAAGCCGCGACGAAAACAGAGTAGCTAATAACTTGGCACAACTCGCCTTGGGTTATAAAGGAAAAGTTAACTCAAGGGATTTGATAGAAATAGAGTCGCATTTGCAGTCAAGAAATAATGTCATGGCTATAGACATAATGAAGCAAGACGAAGATTGGAGAAAACCAATCATAGATTTTCTCTCTGATCCGAGTCGAAAGGTTAAACAGCGAATTAAAGTCCAGGCACTAGTGTATGTTCTTCTAGATGGTGTCCTCTATAAGAAAGATACTAACGGAGTACTCTTGAGGTGTGTAGAATTAGAAGAAGCTACCCCAATAATGTTAGAAACCCATGAAGGACTCTGTGGATCGCATCAATCGGGAATTAAAATGTGCTGGATTATTCAGAGACACGGGTTTTATTGGCCATCAATGATGAAAAATTGTATTGAAATGGCTAGGGGATGTCAGGATTGCCAGCAACACGGCCCGTCGACTCGCGCACCAGCGACTGACCTGATTCCCATAGTCAAACCTTGGCCTTTTAGTACTTGGGCTTTAGATATAATAGGAGAGATTCACCCCTACTCTAGTCGAGGGGACGCGTTCATCTTGGTAGCGACGGACTACTTCACTAAGTGGATAGAAGCTCAAGTCTACAAGAAAATTGACCACAGCGAAGTGATCGATTTCCTGCGAACTTACATCATCTATCGCTTTGGCATTCCTCAAAACATCGTTGTAGACAATGGGACAGCTTTTAACAATGCCAAGGTGAGGGAATTCGCTGAAGAGTTTGGCTTCACAATTTCAAACTCTACCCCATATTACCCCCAAGCGAATGGACAGGCTGAAGCATCTAACAAACTGATAAAAAACAACATCCAAAAGATGATTGGGCGTAATCCGAGAAAATGGCATGAAGTGTTAAATGATACCTTATGGGCTCTAAGAGTCACTAAGCGAGAGGACACTGGAGAGACTCCATTCGCACTAGTCTACGGGCATGATGCGATTTTACCCATAGAAATGAGGTATAAGTCGCTTCGCGTTGCACAGTCAAGTTTACAAGATGAAGCTATGTATATAGCTCCAGAACAATTAGAGAAGAAAAGGTTAGAAGTTGTAGACAAGTTAGAAGTGCACAAGCAAAGAATAGCCCGACACTATAATAAGAAAGTAGTCCATAAACACTTCAATGTCGGTGACTTGGTCTGGAAAATGGTGTTGCCACTAAAATTCAAGGATCAAGTATTAGGGAAATGGTCCCCAAATTGGGAAGGACCATATCGGGTAATTGAAGCCTATTCAACGAATAGTTATAGGTTGTCAACGCTCGAAGGGGTTAATCAACCGTTGAAAATTAATGGTAAGTATTTGAAGCAATACAAAAAGACCATTTGGGAATCCCATAGGAAGGTTTTAGAGAAGCGTTTCCCAACTGTCTTTAAAGAAATTGCACAAAGAAAAATGTTGGTGTAATTATAGACCTACAAGTCTGTGCTCCGAATGCTGTCTACATTATAAAAGAATAGTGTAGAAGAAATTGAATACACGGTCGTAGACTAAGTTTGTTTATAGGGTGTCATCCCTGCGACTTGCTGTCTACAACCGGTAGGGAAAAATAAGGAAAAAACTTCAGCGTGGAGGGAGTCGCAGGCCTGATCTTGTACCAGGCTTGGAAATTGAGCCGGTCGCCTCCACGAGCAGGAGAGTCAAAACCTTGGCCCGGTTGCGCTTGAGGATGAACTCATTCTTCCAGCGATACCAAGACATTAAGTCGTCTTGGTCCTGCTGCGCAGAAGCATGTGCAGTCCGTTCGACGAGCAGAGAGTCCACCACAGCGACCCGTTCCTTGAGATCTTTCTCAAGAGCCAAGAGCTCCTGTAGTCGTTTTTGGACTTGAAGGAGTTGCCGGGACATATATTCTTTCTGGTCCCGGAGGAGTTGAATATCATCCACCTCCTGTGATTGAGCAGCCAGCTTCTCAAGGATATGGTATTTAGCTTCCTGGTGAGCCTTGAGATCATCCTGATAGACTGACCACTCAGTCCAAAATTGCGACTTGAATTCCTCGCAAGCGGCCAGCATCTGCACACTGGTTCTTGGAGAACTCCGTATCTCTGCAACACAGTCCTGTAGCTCCTTAAAGAGAGCTTCAGAGAAGGTTTCATGGCAGAGCAGCTTCGCGATACGGTCCACGTTCTCCATGATACGAGTGTAGTCGCTGACGCCGCTTGATGTGCCTTCGCCGGAAGGTGCATTCAAAGGATGGGTAGGAGGAGAAGCGACAGGCGTCGCAGCTGGTTGGGTATCAATACCAGGATCAGCCACTGAAGCGACCGCCCCCTCCTGAGTCGCAACGTCCGCTGTAGACACAGCAGGGTCTATGGCGCCAAGAGGAGTGGCTTCAGGAGCATCTATCTTTTCCTGCGCTGCGACTTCCCCTCCAAGGTAACATCATCCCCCTCTGTAAGCGCTAACAACTGAGGAATAGAGAGGGAGGTAACCTGCGAATGGAAAAGAGATTAAACATCAAAACATTAAAAGGAAAGGAAGCGGCAAAGAGAGACTTACATCCATCTCATGCTCTGATGATGCTTCCGGCAAAAGGCAGATTAAGGGTACTAAAGCTAATGATTGCCTAAAGTGAAAAAGAAAGTATTATAGGAGTTGATAGAGAATTGGCCATTAACAACAAAGGAATGATACATACTCTGGAGTTGGAGTGATTGATTGGGCAGCCACCGAACTTGGAATCTGGGGCACAGATGAGGTAAGTCTCGCCTGCTTCTGCATCTGGGAAATGGGGATTTCATCAGAATCTGAGTTTGGAGGAGAAGGCATCTTCCGTTTCCCGCGCTTCTTTGATGGAGCAGGAGGCGAGTCCTCCGCCTCAGACTTCCCAGCCTTCTTCACAGGAACTCGTCGGTGTGTGCGAGTCGAGCGACTGGCTGGAGGAGTAAGGCTCGTCTCTGAAGGAGTACCTCCTCCAGATCCAGATTCTTCACCCCTTGCTGCTGAAACACAGAAAATAAACATTTGTTTTCAAAAGCGATCAGCAAAAAAGGAGAGCTATTAGATCTTACCAGCTGGTACTTTCCGCCCAGCCTTTAACTTCATATCAGTGGAGAGATGCAGATCCGGCTCTGTAGAGACATCCAGGAACCTCATCTTGCTGTGAAGAACTTTAAAGGTTAACGACTACTGATAGGAAAAAGCTTCAGTGACGTAGACTATGGTGTTCTCAAGAGGGAACTCCATACGCCGAAGCTCCGTCTTCCTTGATAGGAGATCCACCGCTGCCTGGAGGGAGTCCTTAGAAAGGACATAGCTACTCCTAGAAATCATGTTGGAATCGTCGAAGTATGGGGCTACAGAGCTCTGGACGAAACCCAACTGCCTTGCGCATAGCTGAGGATTGTAGATCTCGAAGCTGAAGCTCGATTCTGTTGCGCAGGGTAAGACTCTACTAGTAAGAATAGAGTCCCAGTAAACACTCAGCTCCAGCCTCTTCCGGCGCTTGTTGATGGCATGATTAGCTGGGAATGGGTGCCAATCACGGCGTTCACTCCGGTCAATGTCGACCAGGTGTTTAATGTGCCCTGTAACGGAGGCCCACAGCCATTGATCCTATGATTGGCAGCAAGACTTGAGCACGTGGATCCCATAACAGCTGTCCTTAGCAACGCTGGAGGGCATCTAATACCCAGAGAGTCCTGGAAGCCATATGCATGCCCAAAGATGCACCATCCTAAGAAGGCCACCAGCTGGATATTTCGGGAAGGGCTTGGCAGATGCGTTGTTCTTGTAAAGACTCTGGTAGATAATACCCAGCAAGAATGGTGCCCAAGCCACCCTGCTCTTCGCTGTGCTCAGGAAATTGGCGATCCCGTATACAAGCTTCGGCACCCTCTTGCCAGCAAAGCAGTAAACATACTTGCTCAACCAGATGCTGAGGAACTCAACCTCCTCAGCCTTGCCCCAGACAGCGGTAGACCGGCCTTCAATCATCTTAAGGTGCTTCTCTGCTATGTTCTGAATCTGAAGCATCTCTTTAGGATGATAATCACCATCCAAGGAATATAAGCGAACAGGGGCTCCAAACACACTACTCTCGGTCAAGAAGTAAATGTCTTCTAGAGTAATAGTCATGGGACCCTCCGGCAGATAGAAGCAGTTCACCTCGATATTCCAAAGAGGAAGTAGACTGGCACATACCCTCGGGTCGCAATGCTTCCCCAGCATAGTGATCTTCATGAAAGACCAAAGACCGCATGTCCTGAGTTTGCCCTGCAGTTTCTCCAGCCAACAAGTGAACCACTGTCGGAATAGGGCTTTCTCTACGGAAGGAAAGCAGAGGAAGCCACTCTTGTCCTCCCAGTTGAGGGGGTCGACAAAGTCTGCCCGGCAGATAGGAATCTGGAACGCCGTCATCAGGTACTCGTAAGGAACAGGGTCCGGGAAAAGATGAGTGCTAAGAACAGGACCAAGGGTTAAACCCTCGCCGTCCACGGTAGTGACGACACCGGCGGGGCCGGCACGTCGTTGGTGCCACTAAAAGGAGCCAAGAGTCGACATCAGAGTTTTCTTTGGAAAGAAGTTAGGGTTTTAAGGGAAATCGAGGTTTCTTGGAGAGAAGGAAATTGAAGCGTGGGACGTAAGTGAAAGGAGGGAAAACGAAACGCTTCTTTTAAACCAAAAATTGGTCACTGTGCTCAGGCGACGGAAAATCGCCTTAGCAAAAGAGGGAGGCTTATGTTGACACGATAGGATATTCTGGGCCTGTGGTAAGTCTACAGCCCATATTGGAACACGGGCTTTAGCTAAGTCTACAGCCCGTCGACTAAGCCAAACACTCAGTCCGTAACAGCCTAAGTTTACGACCCCTTTTTAGAAGTACGAGTGCGAGCTAAGTCTACAACTTATCTGGACACGATCCACGCACGATCTCATTAAGTGGAGGTTAGAAGAATCTCTGAGAAAAACAAACTCCGAGATCCCTGGAGAGAAATTAAGATTGAGCCACGATTTAAGGGATTTTCGGGGACGTGTGGAGCGTGCAAAGACTTACAAGACTCAGTATAAAAAGGGAACAGGTTCCCCTTAGGAAATTTTCACGATCAATCAGCCAAACACAAGCTTTGCATTGCTCGTCACCTATTAGTCTAGTAGATACCTCGGCCTGGGTTTATTGGGTCACCCTTCCAACAGCAGAGTGAGCAACCGCAGCTCCGTTGATCAACCTTCCGCCAGCACTCCCATCGTCGAGAAGAGCAGCCGTAGTCTCGACACCCAGCTTCCGCAATCGCCTCCACCGTCGGGACGAGCAACCGTAGTTCCGGCGATCATCCTCCGCCTGCATCTCCGCCACCAAGGTGTTCATCCGAAGCCTTGGCATCCGCATCCGACATCCGCCGGACTCTGCTTCACGGGGCACAAGTCTACAGCGCACTGTACCAAGTCTACAGCGTCAGCAGTGACGTCAGCACCAGGCCTGCGTCTCGCGACAACGAGTCTACAGCGTCAGCAGCGACGTCAGCTCTAGTCGCACATCCAGCAGCGAGTCTACATCGCCTCCGTCATCCGTACCATCGCTTTTCCATTCACTTTTTATGGCTGTAAGCGTTCGTTTACTTCTGCAAATCTTTGAATTTGTAATCAGCCGTGTCTTTTATCATTGAAATTCATCTTTCTGGCGACCACATACAATTCCCTGTGAGTCCAATTGCCAAATATTTCCGACGTGGTCCGTTTCCTACGCGAACACGTCTATGGCGGGAAAAAGGACCCAGACAAGATCAAGACTTCGTCGAAGATGAAGAGGGGTTGCTCGTGTTTTCTCTACGGACTCACTTTATATTAAGATTAATTCGATTAGATCACTTTAGTTCTAGAGACAAGGAAGTTGAAGAATTGCCGATGTATTTTGTACGGTTTTCTTTGTTGGGGATTTGTAGGGATTCTTCAAGCAGACTGATGTTTAAGAGCCACCAAGAGAAAAAAAAAATCAAAGGAGATGGAGGCGACCGATATTGTCTAGTGTTCTATGATAAGAACCAATACGCCGGTTCACGCTCGAGGGTGAACGATCGGGAATCATCTTGTGCTCGCTATGCCATCATGTTGTTAGAATTCAGGCGGAAGCAGTAAAAATTAGATTTTTATGCCCAAAATAATTACGTATATTATATTATAAAAAAATATAAGAAAATTCTTACTCGAAAATCGTAATTTTAATTTTTGACGAAACAAAAAAAACTGTAATCATGAACAATCGTTCGAGAGCCCCACGTATGACTCCTCTAATGGTATCCACGCTGTTGGCGCGGAAAAGATGTTCACCGCAACACGGGTCGAATTTTACAGTGCAAGTAAACGCAATACCGGAATTTAATGCAACGGCACTGAATTTACAGCGTTTGGTGTTGTACACCGCAAAGTGAATGAATACAAATATAACAAATAGGCAAGACACCGGAATTTAATGCGACGATATCGAACTTACAACGTTACACTTATAGACATGACTTGAACGAGAAATAACAGAAAAAGCCTGGTGACGCTTCATGACGAGAGGAGGCGGACGAGAGGCAGTCGGGGCAAACTCCTTTCGTAGAATTCATCTTGTGGAACGGAGAAGGTCGTCAACAGCACCGAAATTTAATGCGACGGCACCGAGGGTGGAGCTCGATGTCGGAATTTAATGCGATGACGTCGAAGGGCAGAGTCGAGATGGTGGCAGGTCAATGGCAACGGAATTTAATGCACGAAGCCGATGATGGACGGAGGTACGTCAACAACACCGGAATTTAATGCACGACGTTGAGGTTGAAAGGTAGAGTAACCGATAAAAGTAAAAGTTAAAAGACTTGAGTCCGTGTTTGAGTTGTTGTGTGTATTCATGTTTCTGTTGTGATCCTTTTATAGCTCAGGATCTTTTGGTTGCGTTTAATCAGTAGTTGCAGAATCTTCTCAGATCGTGTGCACGATCTACATCCTATTTTGTAAGGGACATGCACACGTATCTTAGTTATCTTCTCCAAGTTTGCCACGTGTTATTTTCCTTGATCGTGGTTTAGTTGTACGCTTGGGAGCACTCCTGGATCGTGGCTCAGTGAGGCACTCGAGTATGATTTATCTCATCTCCCGAGCTCGACGACTGTTTCTTGAGCAGACTGTTCTCGAGCACCCGAATATTGCTTCTCGTGCGAGACTGCCCCCAGTGCTTGAGCGGAATCTCGAGCGACACATTTCCTGGGCTTCATTGTTTGGCCTACTAGGGACAAAGCCCAGAAATTCATGTGTGTCATACACGCGCACATGATCATGAACACTTGACGATCCGGTAGGTGCTAACCTCTTGAATCGACGAAGAAGGAAAATACGAAAGCAAAACTTGAATCTTACATGCTCTTTTCTTTCGGAAAATTTTCTACAGTTTTTAGACTATCAGCCTCACTGTTTTTTTTTTAATTCCCCTTTTGATACTCAGATCATCATACTATCCCACGTTTGATTGCGTTTTCTTGCCATCAATATCTTAACGCATCAAAAATTTAATTTTTTTAAATTTCCATCCGTTACATTACTAATTAATCCTAAATGCAAAAACTGTAACAATCATTAAATAATATTTTAAATTGATTCCCTTATTCCTTAAGGTAGGAATAAAGTATTAAACTAATTAATGTAAAATAGTTTCAACCATTATGTAAAATACATGCATTAATCTAATTAGATAAAATTATTCTAAAGTAAAATATCTTGGATATAATATATATATAAATAAATACTTAATATTTATTTCAATTCCTTTATTTAATATAAATCGACCCGAATAAATCTATATTCGATCTTGGTCTATTTATTTTTCTTTGCTTCCCATATTTCAGAATAAATTAATAATCCAATTAATTATAATTCTGAAATAAAATAATTAATTTTAGTATCTACTAAAACAATCAGTCGACGTGCTATGAGTGCGACCCTCTAGGTCCTATACACAAAGATAGTGTAAATCCATACACAAACTAAGGTAACCGTCTAGTAAGAGTTTTTAGTTACCCAACGTGATAGGAAAATGATCATAAATCATAAATCATAAATCACTATGAACCGATTACTGTGTAATTCAATCTCTTTATCTAACCGACATCCCAATTAATTCGACGCAAACTACATCATCACCAAATTAACTGTTCACTTGATTACCAAGATATAATAGCCTCATTTGAATGTAAAAGATTCCTTTCATGACCATGGATTTTAGATTCATTAATATTTCTATAAAGTGGCCTAGATGTCAACTCTCTAATCCAAGAGAATGATAAATCCTATATTGACTAGATACTATTCTCTTTTTGTTTTGTCACATACCCAACAATCGTATTACTCACAATCCGGTTAAAGATTGTTTTTAACGACGTCAAAGTACACAAACTCCACGCATAGAATAAATGAAGATCAGTTATACTTGTCCATAAAGAGGATTGATCAATGATGTTCAATATTTGGTATCCTCTTAAACGGGTCGTGTCCAGTAACCCTAATCTCGGGGTACCCCTAAGTATTACTTAGATATACTATCCATCGGTCTATCTTAACCTCAATTATACTCAGTGATGATCTAGATATCCATGTCCCCTCTAAACATCTATCCGATCACGAACTATTTTAGATTAATATACTAATTAATCTGTGGGATTTTATCATTAATAATTTTATGTGCAGAAAAATAAAATAATCAATGACAAATATTCGCCTTTATTAATTATATATCCACAAATATAATAAAGTGTCTAGGCACATAAGTGCACACACTAACACGGATGATATGTTTCGTGTTTGTCGTTCTTAACACAGACTCTGAAAGTCAGGTTTGTTGTATCAGTAATGCGTTCATCTACTTGGCCGATCACCCGGGCAAAGACAATTTCGTTCTAGGAACTGCAGGTAATATACTTATATTTCCATTCCGGTCGTTGTAACCAGTTGTTATTCACTTCTCTTGATGCTGGGGAGAACTGCTCCCGTTTATTTTAAAGATGCCGGCCACAGTGAAGAAACTTTTAAGCCCAAGATCGAAGCAAGCGAGCCAAATCCAAACGAGCATGAGATGACAAGCAAGGAGGTTCCGGAACTGATGTAACAGGCGTGAACATTTTCTTTCTCCATGTCCTTAAGGTTATCGTACGTTCGTCCTGTGATTTGTTTAACATTCGTTGTGGAAGTTTGACAACCACAGTTAGAACTCGAAATCGAACCCTTGTTGTTCGCGGCCAAATATTACCGACGTGTTTTTACGAAGTCAGAAATGAGCAAACCTTTATACAGCGAAGACCCCCAACATACTACCCCTGGAAGTATGACTCAGCATCTCAGTGACAGCTGAATTTCTTTACTTGATCAAAAGGTGAAAGCAGCTGCAGCTGCAGCTGCCCGATCGATTCGGCAATCCGTAGGATTTCCCTGTCACATATCATAACGAGGAACATAATAAACTTCTCCACCATCCAACCTACCAATAAAAAGGTAGGATTCAAAATATAGAACTCAAACCCAAACCAAAGGTCCATGAATAGTAGTTGCATCTATACAACTGCGCCAAAGCTCCCGAGCACAAACAAAAAAACAGTTAAACAGGGACCTGGCCGCTACGAGTGTTTGGCATTATCGAGCTTCGATGCAGCTTCCTTGTCTAGAAACCACACCAGCTTCCCAGTCACGGGTTGAACCATCCTCGCCGGCTGTAAGGATGAGCCGGTCCCACCACTTCCTTCAATTACCGAGTGGAGTGTCCCTGCCTTGGCTTCACCAGTCACCACAACCACCACATTGGAAGCGGAATTGATAACTGGTAAGGTAAAAGTTATCCTCTCCGGGGGAGGCTTTGGCGAGTCCGTTATGAACGTTACCCATTCATCGGTTACGTTAAGAACTCTATGGTCAGGAAATAGAGAGGCGACATGGCCATCCGGTCCCATCCCGAGGAGAATGAGGTCAAACTTGGGGCAATCACAGAACTCAGAGACACTAACCACACGTGTCTTCACCAGTTGCCTTATAACGAACTCATACTCGCTTGCAGCCTCCTCTGCAGATACTGCGTCGTTGATAGAATGTAAGTGACTCGGAAGAACTGGGACCTACAGATTAAATACCAGAGACATTTGCTCAAAACTCTCTAAAAGTCCTCGACAGATTGCTAATGACAAATGTTCGGACTCCATTAACTGGAAAAACAACTGTGGTTTGGAAGCAAGCTTAGTTGCGCAATCCAAATACCTTAGACAAAAAGACATCTTTCGCTAACTTGTAGTTGCTGTCGGAATGGTTTTTGGCTACCACGCGTTCATCAGCCCAGAAGACATGCCATTTAGCCCAGTCAACAGTTCTATTAAAAGGAGCAACACAAAGCTTTCTGCAGAACAGTCGAGCATTCAGCAATCAATCAAACTCATAAAACCATCACTTAACAAAAAAGAATAAAGGAGATACAACCATCTGTACCGCATCAAATATATTAGGGAACCACCAGAGAGAGCAACGGAAAAAGCTCCCCTCTCCTTAACGAACGTTTCTGAAATTTTTGCAATGTAGTCGGCCAAGTCAGTAGTCAACTCTTCAAGGTTTTCATGGATCCTCAACTCTCCTCTATCTTTACCAACCACCCCAGAAAGAGCCATTCTTCGGGTAAGGTGGATGGACGACCTCAAAGGCTCTGACACAAAAATCAAATGCAGGGCCAAAAACCCTTGCATCAGCAAACCCAAAACAGAACAATCAATATTCATGATGCCCAGATGCAGAAAATAAAGCGACGTGGTGAATCGTCTTAGGTTAACAGACATATCATAATGGATCCAATAAAACATGGACCAGAAGCAGGGTACGAGAATCATCCCAAACAAGCCAGATTCAATAGAGAATGTAAAGCAAGACCAGGCAAGCACCCAGAACAGAACCAGCGGGCGCCAACAGTTTCCTAAAATGCAGCAGAATGCATGACCATCAACGGTTGCTTGCTTCAGGTCATCCCAGATTTGGGTCAACGCCAGAACAATGATCAAATCCACGAGAGCCAAACAGATCAACGACCAGACCAAATCCATGAACCAACAAAAAAAAAGAAAAACAAAATCTACTCGATACCCACATCACAAACAAGATCCATCCATCCAGTCATCCCTTTTTTTCTGATCTTAGCATTACAAAATCCCCGACAACTTCAAATAATCCCCAGAAAACATAAGCACGAAACGCTCAACTCTCTTTTCCATTTCCTATTATTTTTCCGTAACGACAGCACGTCGATCTTCAGAGAAAGGAACGAACTTTGGACGATTTGTCAACACAGCCCTTCTTTTACCAACGTACCCAGAAAAGAAGAAAAGGGAAGGAAAGGAATCCTCTGGGATGGATCACAGCGACTCCAGTTGCTCTGCCACCAAGCTCATTGGACCGGCACTTGGCAAGACGATCGTGAATTACACTTTTTCTTTTTCTTTAAGAAAAAAGAATTATTGTACCTTTTTTCTGGATATTCTGGGAATCGCTGAAGTGGCAGATGGAACGATCCCGACAAATCCCCAGAACACTCCCCCCCTCAGCCTCCAGACCCTTTTGCGTCTGTTCAGGCAGACAGAAAAATATATAATAAGAATATTATTATTATTATTATTAAATTAAAAGTATATTATCATACATAGTACAAGCACTTTGTCTCTTGTCTCCAAAAATTCTCGCTCGCCTGAGATTAAGTTAAAGTATAAGTGAATAATTTCCAAATCCTCTCCTGCCAACTTATTAACCATCCACACACCCTTTTGATGCATTCATTTCATTTTAAGATTGATATCCTTTTCTTATCATGATGATCAACTCTCCCCCCGGGGGGTGTTCTGTAATTAGAGAATAATGGCACGTCATTCGTGTATAATATTGCGTGCACCCAACAACACCCCCACTCTGGGGAAGAAAAAATAAAGGGTGAGAAAGTCCACTGGAATGGGCTAAGTCGGGATGATGGGAATGGGGGAGAATATGGGAATCTATCCAAAAAGTTAAAAAAATATATAAATTAAATTAAATGTTAGGTGAGACTGACTACTTTTTGATTGGCCCTCCAACTCCATCATCACCAACAATTTATCAATCATACTTCCGAGTCCCCAACAGGTTCATATCTACAATGTCTGCCATGCAAATTATGAAGGTTATGTTTAAGAGAGGAGTAGATGTAAAGACAGTTCAATTTCTGCTAGACTTACTATAAGACAGCTTGAGTTTGCTAGCAATTGCAATACGTGATCTTGTTTTCAAGTTTTTGAGGAGTTGACTTTGGATCAAGTGTCTGTGTGTGTCCTAAACAAATCATTCCTTTTCCAATGATTTCCTCGGCAATTAATTTTGAGAAACAAAGAAGAAGAAGAATAATAACAATAAATAATGACTGCTTCATTTATAAATAGGTTCGATTCTTGTCTTTGCAACTACAGACATCTTTCATTCATACAATTATCCAATATTCCAATGTACATGAAAAGAGAGTAAAAAAAAAAAAGATGGTAGTCTCAATCAAGTGGAGGCCCCTCCTTGGCAATTTCTATCCTTTTGAAGATAACACTAAAAAGTATCTTGTGGAGATAAGTCTTTGATGACAAAGAATTGGTGGGGTCACTTTTTCTGATCTCCGTTGTAGCAGCAAGAAAAAGGGCACAAACATTAACTAAAAAGGGAGACCCAAAAAAAGAATGTGCAAAAGCAATCTCTAACTCTAGTTTTAGAGAGATCTCTTACAATAACACCAGAAGTTACCCCATTTCTGCGGGAGAAATTTCTTCTGTTGAGCCACATACTGATAATGTCAAATGTCAAGTACACGGCAAAAATTCCAATTCTAACACGTGTAGATGCTACCGGTGATACTTAGAAGAGCATCATAGTGAACGAATAATGTGAAAACCATTATGATAATTCCATCTCCCCCCAAGGGAAAGGAGGAAGGAGAGCATTTAGAGGCGTGTGGGGTCTCCCAAAATAACCGCCTCTTGATTTGATGTTAAAACATAATCATATTGTTGAAAGATTCTTTAGCATATTATTCCAAAGAGGCACCCCTTTGAAAAAAGAGCAAAAGTTTCTTCCCACGTCACCTCTTGAGTGCTCAAAAACTTGCTATGTAGCTAGAAAAAAAGCTGATGGCGATCCATTAGTCTTTCTAACACTACAATTACATCATTGGAAAACGCCATAGACCACTGATTGACCAAAAACACAGAAGGGCTCCTCTGGAGTATGCCCAATGCAGAAAGTCAGGGCGTATATCATCGAAGGCCCAGAAACCGTTGACAATTTTTCAGAATAACTTTTGCCTAACCTCCCTCCCATGACATGGGTTGCGAATAACTGTGTGATCTTGCACCGAATCCAAGGCCAGCTCCTGTGTAAAAAATGGATTAGAGACAAATAGACTGCAAATCAGATTTACCCAAATTTGCACAAAAAGTTTGTTTGAGAAATTCATTGGCTGAGTTTAAGGTACCTGTCACCAGGAATGAGGCAATCAATGCCAATCTGAGATAAGGTAGAAGGTATTAATCAGATAGAAGTCTGCTTTGGGGGAGCAGGTGCCGGAACAATGCCCCATCTCCTTCGAACGTCCTCTAAATCCTCATCGAAGTGACGCTCATAATATATACACATGAGGTCCGTGCAGGATGCACCAGCCTTAACTGCCCACGGGAAGTAATGCTTGAAAAACAATGCCCGTTGCTTTTCAGTAAATCTAGCTGAGCCACCGATGACCGAAAGCATACACATGGGAAGGTACATCTGCTCGAACTCTATGACCTTGAGTGCCGACTCGCCGATGAGGTTGGTCGGGAGATTGAACAGGGTGTGCCAGAAATCATGCACCTCACGAGCCCGCATTGTGACATATGCCAACTCCTCGGTGTCCATAAAACGTGTCGGAGGCCTGTCGTCAGGAGAAAAGTTCCTGGATCCCATAAATTTCGCATATGCACCCCCAAACGTGTTCTCAGGAAGATCCCATGCATGGCCAACTTCTGATGATAGTACACGTGGCCTCTCCAATAAAACTGCCTGCAGGGATGTGGCCAGTCATGTTTGGAAGGGAAAACTATCAACTTCCCACTAGGAAAGGAGATGACTGATATAAAATTTTCTCCCTACTTCAAGTTCTTTCAAAACCTTTTAGATTCAGCTATGACCCTTCCATCACGAATGATATCTAAAATCATAAACGACAAGGATTGACAAATCTCAGAAAAAGTGAAACAAAAGTCCATCGGAGGAAAAACAGGGAGGTCCATTGACAACAACAGCATGATATCCAAAATCGTTATAAAAGACAAGAAGGAACAAAATTCAGTCAAGGATGGTGTATAATATATTAATGAACAGAAGAAGTGGTTATCTGATATCTGCAAACTATTCAAAGAACTTTACCGAAAGTTACAAAAAAGTTAAAAAATAGAACGCTGGCAAGAGTTTGGTTGAAAGATCTTCCAATTGGCTTTTCCTCAAGTGACCTTCACATAGGCCGTATTTTAGTTTCTTACATAGAATGGGTTAAATTTAGGGAAGAAGGAGCTGTGAGCACCTGCATTAGAAATGGGCTAAAAAGGGATACCTCCAACTCAAAATTCAACGTCATGCAAAAAGGGTCCCTTACATTTTATACAACATGGTGAACTGGGATTGCAAATAAAAAAAAAAAACAAAATGGAATCAAAAGCATTATCTTGAGTTTCTCTATATTAATCAACTAATTTTCTATGAAACATGTCTGCGAAAATATTTGTGAGCACTACGCAAAGAATACAAAACCAAACCAAAACTTCATAAGTGGTCGTTAGATAAACCATGAATGAGAAAGAAATCTATGCTAAAAAATGGAAAATTTAACATAAACAAAAGGGTAGCTTTTGCTACCACAACGGATATTGAATAGAAGTAGATCCAAACCACCTGCAGTCATCAACAATAGAAATCCTCCTATACAACAAAGCAATAACATATTATTAATCTTTCTTTAACTCCCAGAAAATGCTGCCTCTGCACTCACGAGGGATGAGCTTTCGACAGCGCCGACTTTTAATCAATTCGCTTGTGCAATAAGAGGATGCAGAAAGTAATCGGACATGATAAAGAGAAAGGACTCACTCTGCCTTCAGGAGTCCTCTTCATCCTCTCGAGAACTCTTTCAAAAGCTGGCTTCCCAGTAGTCTCTCCCAGAGCAGCAATCAAATCTGCTCTTCTAGGATCAAGTAATGCCCCAAGCGCAGAACCGACGGCAACCGCAGCTTGCTGCCACCCATTAAGGCGGACACGAGCACCTCCCATCATGATGCCAAAATTACGCAGCGCACGAGAACTTTCAAGCTCCCAAGTAACGCCTATCAATCGAATAGGAAGAAATTCCAGAAACCAAGATCTTAACCTAGGTCTTCAATGGCGTAACATCCGGATGTCAAACTGAAAAATCACGTCTAAAACCACAGCGGGTCACAAAGTTAAATCCTTTCCGGGACCCAATGCTTGCGATTCCCATCATCAAAACAACCCCTTTTAGCAAATTCTCATTCAAACCCCCCCCCCCTCCAGCAACAATCCGATTGCCATCCCATGAAACATGCGGCTAAACCAAATTCTAAACGTAACCCGTTTCTCCTTACCTCTCGTTATCGCGGTCGACCCGACCTCCACCTCTGCCTTTTTTTCCTCCCTTCCTCCTCCGGCTTTCTTCCCGTATTCCTAACAGGAGATGGCCAGGAGACTTTTGTGGGCTTCTGACCTTTATTGCGAAAATTAACTTTTCATGATCATTAAACAATCATTTTTTTAATATATTATCCATTTTTTTTATCAATATCAAAATAATTTGAGGAGAGGCTTATTTTTTCAATTTAATTTTTTAATTGATTAACAATTATTTATGTTTTTAATAATATATCACCTGTTTGAGACAAATCATAATTTAATCACTACATATTTAATAGGATTCAGACAAGTATAATGATAAAACTATATAATGAAAGCATTTTATAGCTATTTGAGGAAAAATGTTGGAGTGGCAGCGGGGAGTGCAGATGTCATTTCTGATCACATACAGAGTTCATTCGTCTCCAAAGTTCACAAAATTCTGGAAAGCCTCTGAGGCATGAAGGTGGGATGGCATGCCTTAAGTCATTTTACCAGCCCTGCAAATGAGGTAACCAAGGGAAGATCCACCCCCAGGTTCTGAATGGACCTGCATTTTCCGAGACAAGGGAACATAAAAATGTCATTGATCCAGCTCTGTGATTCATGTCACAACATCCAAATGGTTTCTGCATACACTTCATAGCCCATGGAATCTGTCCAGTGTTCACATGTTCTGCCATGGATTAACGGAAACGGACAATAGAAACAACCGCTGCGCTGCAGACACATCCCAGGCAATGTATGGAAAGACAGTTGGCACATGTAATCTAATAAGGAGTTTAAATCTTATTTGTCGGGGATCCGACAAAGTGAAAAGCTATAGCTCAATGACAACTAAGGCAATTGCACTTCATAAGATTCCTCCCCCCACCCCCAGACAGTGTAGAAATGTTTGCCTCATATTTCTAAAGCTAACTGTTTTAAGATCATATCCCTGAACATTGTAGTTTATGTATCATACAGCCACAAGTCCAAGCAAAGTCTAGCCGATGACAATAAGGCAGTTAAAGTATCCAGTGATCGTAAACCAACATGTAAGCATAATATTCATTTATCTATTTGAGGATTAAGTTAGGAACGGATAAAAAGTGGCCCTTTTGGAGGGTGATCTCGTGGTCATGAGTTCGAGCCCACTCTTTCAAGGGCAAGGTTGCTTATAGATACATCAAATAGGCAATGGGAGGCTATCTGGGACAAAAAAATCACTGTGAGGAAGATGCCTGTATTCTGACCATCGGCTGTCAAGTAGTTGTTTGTGGAAGCACTATGGATGCCGGCGAGAATTCGCTTGGTCACAGCCACAGGCGGAGACACTTGTTTAGGGAAAGTTGCTTTCTCTGTTACAGCCGAAACAGCCTGGTGAAGGGTTGCGATGGGTGGGTTTTGGAGTTTCACCAGTACCAAAAAGATAGCAGAGAGAACTCTGTCCCCCACCACTGCTAACTCCAAGACCCATATAGGTGACCTCTATCCGGTCCTGTCTTAGATTAAGTAGAAGCCATTAAATCAGGAAATAGCTCTTCAATTCCATGATTATCACTTCACTTCTTATGTCACATTTCAACAACGACCCACCTATAGCTTGGCTGTATCCTATATGATTGATTACCTAACAAGTACAGATTCAGGAATTTAAGGCCCTAAGCTTTTGCATCATGTCATCTCATCTGACAAGTTGCAACAACGATTTAGGACACTTCATATGAATTGCCTTGTGAAGCCTATTGTACACAAGAACATTGACTATTTTGGCTCAAGATAGGTGAGCTAAATCCATAGAAGAAAACTCTTCTACCTCTTTTTTCTGAGACCATGTTGAGTCTCTTAACTTATCCTCAATTACAAAACTTAGTCCAGCATTCTTCATCACTTACCGTGCAAATCAGAAGCCAACCGAGAATGCTGTGAATGAATCATTAGTGAATCAACTACTACTCAATCAAGACCGAGATGGTTGAGCCACGTCAAGCTCATCACAATAAACAAATGTGAGGCCTGATGTGACTACACGTACTTAAATACAAAACTAGACAAGAATGAAAGCTAATTTACTCGAGGAAATGCAGCAATGAAAATCCTCAAGGACATATTTGGCCTATATGAAGCTTTGGAAATGGAAACAGAAAAATGAATTGAAAAGGTATTAATTAGGAAGAGCTTATTTTTACATTGTCAACACGCAAAAAGAAAATGAATTACCATCTTATGAAGCAAAATAGCATCAACTGTTTAAGAGACAAAAAAACTTTGAGGTGAAAAGGCTGAAACCTAATCGTGGTTATCATATCGAAGGATTCCAGGCGCAAGCACAATGAAATGAAGCTTGGCAAACTGAAAGCTCTCCCAAAATATGAGACAACAATTTATATAGTCGGTCACAAGCTCTCATACATAAAGCAATTACAGAACAGACAATGCTCAGGGAAACTGAAAAGACCACACCACAATTCCACAAAATGTATAAGATAAGACGAAAGAAAACCAGACAGAGACCTTGTCTGCTGATCTATCAATCACTCAGGCACATTCTCCTTTCCACAACAACAAAACTTAGGGTGCTTTCTACCTTTCATGGAACAATAAGAACAGCGCGAAGTCAAACCAAGCACAGATTAGGTTACTACGGTAATGTCGCACCCTACCAAGCAAGAGAGCAGAAAAACCAACCGAAATCAAGCACGCCTGGCGATCAGGACCTTCCGCCAACTGGGAAGGAACCTGAAACGGAAGCAAGCATCAAATGCCAACAGGAAGAGTTCAAAACGCACGAAATCAACGAACAAAAGAGAGCGAGAGATCAACAGACATCAGCCAGTCCCTGAAAGCATCTCAGAACAACCTCGTCAAGAAGAAAGCAGGAGCATGTTACGTGAATTAACATTTCTGCAGGTGAAGGAGGGGAGCAAGTTATCTGGAGAAGGGAACACGCAAGAAGGGGAGCAAGCAGGGTCAATGGACCAGACGCTGGACCAGAGAAAGGTACTAGCAAGGCCAGAGGTGGAAGTGGTCGCAATCGGCCCAATGGAAGCAGGCTCAAAGATGGAAGGGGCTGCAATAAAAAGAAGGAACGGAATTGGAAAAGAAGCGTAACTGTGTGGCGAAAAGAAGAATAAAGGGGGAGGCTAACAGAATGGGGGAAAACAACTCCCGCTGACTGGCAACGAACTGACGCAGAGGAAGGAAGCATGGTAGTTATATAGTGTCGGGTACTACAGTAAGAAAATATCATCCAACATAATAGAAAGGAGAAGGGTGAGGAAGAGAGGAGTAGCCTTCTTCCACCGTTTGTGGTGTAGAAGGAGGAGGAATTGTCCATTCCTGTAGTAGGGAAGAGTTGTGGCGGGAAACTGTGGTGTTTTCTTATGTTTTCCTTTATAGTCAGGGCGAGATTCATCTGTGCTTGGAAGTTCCGGCAACAGAACAATGTCGAACTATCAGGCACAGGGAGGGAGGCAGCTCCAAGAGATGCATCGCAGCCAGGAGATGTTAAGGTCACGGAAGGGAAGAGGGTTGATGTTTCCTTCTTTGACACAAAATCTCAAAGCCTGCCTATTGAGATTCTGGGAATGGTCTACCAGAAAGAATAGAACCCACTGTCATACAAGCCCACGATAAGTCTACAAGATACTAACTATAATATGCCTATAGTAGTAGAATTTACGTTAAATCCACTAAGCGAGTCTATAAGAAATGGGCTCGCAGAAAGTCACGAGAAAGGACAAGGAATCCATACCAAGAAACTAACCCATAATGAGTCTACGAGGGGAGTGGACTCAGGTCAAGTGCATGACGTGGAGCAGTTTACCAATATGACTAACCCAGGTTGAATTTACGAGAGTGAGCAAGTATACCAGGTAAGTCTGCCATGTTGGTCAAGATAACGAAATTGATTGACTTACGAATAATAATATTTTTTTAGATTTTCGAGAAGTGTTGAGGAGACCATGTCTTCATAATCTTCAACGGAAAATCAAGAAGACGACATTCAACTAAGATCACAATTAATCTGATTTGTCTATGGCGCTCTTGTTTTCAGTTTTCAGTCCCAATATCTCGGCCTTCGATTTTAAACGTCCATCGTCACCAACATCAACATTGTCATCATTGACGTTCACATCTGGATCTCTTCGATCATCTCCACAAGTGACTTTCAAACATCCACAACTTTTTCAGTTTTTTAGGTTTTCTTCGTTGTTCATGAGTAGAAGCATTTATTTCCATTTGTAAGCCTTTTTTGTTAATATAATTTGTTCTGCGTTATGTTACAGGCAACGGCCATATTTTCAATTTTTGTTTTGTCAATGTCAAATACATTAGACAAAATATTAATTTACTTTAATTTAGACGTCATCATCGATTTGAATAATATAGATCGAATAATTTTTAATATGACTTATTTTAGTTATTTTCATTTATCTTACGTGGAGACAAAATATTATTTTTTTGCTTGAACTTTATATCGACTTCCTCTTTTATCATAATATTTAACGATATTTCTTAAATAATTAAAACAAAAGAGGAAGTCGACCCAAAATTCGGGCAAAAATCAATATTTTGTCTCTACATAAGATAAAAAAATAACTAAAATAAGTCGAAAATTATTATATTCGTTGCCCGTATTGATGTCAAAGTTAGGCAAAAAAATTATAATATTAATTTAAAGTCATAAATATAATTATTCAAATATTAAAATAAAAAATAAAACCGACCCAAAATCGATATACTGTAAATATATTAAGTACTTGTGATTACGTCTTTCAACACTTCTCGTCAAGGGGAAGAGATCTGGGAATGTCGAGCGTCCCACGATTCTCCCAATCCAAAAAACAAACCCCTAAAAAACTATTATAACATATTATAAGAAAGATTAAAACTCGTCTGATGTGAAGAAATAGTGACGGAAAATACAAATAAAAAATTCATGTCGAGTAATGAATGAAATGTATGGCTTAGCGGGAGCAATTTTTCTATCCCTCTAGCCGAGCTTGATTTATAAATATACAATCACTTATGCCTATTTCAAAATAATATTATTGACTGAAAAAATGTTTTACGAAATCAAATAATAATTTTTAAAATTTATTAAATTATGTTTTTAACTCGATACTGGAATCACTAAATTTATTTGGACTTGAAAAATACGTCCACGTATGTCGACATATTAGTGTCAAGAGCAGTGCTGATTTTTATTATTGTTGTTATTTGTCACCCGTCCCGTCACTTTTGACCTTGATATGAATGCTGTACCTTTAGCTTTTTTAAAAAAATTTTCAAATACAATGAGTACGACATTCATTATAGCCTCTGTGGCTGGTCTTGGAGACCCCTCACTAAATTTATAAAAAACTGATTTTTTAAACCTGCATTTATATGGAATCGATTTCACACGTAAACTCGGATTTTCAAGCCTTTAAATTATATTTAGAAATTCATCCTTCAAATACTTAAAAAAATTAAAGCGTCAGAGCAACTAATCTTTCGGTTATTCGAAGCTCACTTTTGAAAATCTTGGATGCGTAAACATTGGTAAAGTAGTTGGTTAGAGTATTCCTTTCTCGATGTGAGATTTTTTATTTTTTATTTTCCAAATTCCGGATAAGTGAGAAACGATGGACATATTTTCCGCAAAAAGAATTTAAATAAATTATTCCATGTAATTCCCATTTTCGTACCCACTCTACAAACGGGTAAAAGTTTTCCCCAGTAACTCTTTTGTTCTTCTTCCCTTTTCTTTTTTTTTTTTTTACAATTCTGTGTTTCTAATGTATTTTTCAATTAAAAAAAGTCTTACTTAGACCATATTATCCGACTAATGGCGAGTACCTACTTAAGAATAGTAAGTTATTTTTCAAAATAATATTAATTTTGAAAATTAATATTGGGAGATTGAACTTCCTTTTCATTAAAACACGCATGATAAAAACTTTTGCAAAAGAATAAAAAATAAAAAAAATAAATAATAAGGTTTTAAGATATGTGTTGCTGTTTAACGAGGTAGATAAATTTGATGAAGATAATAATTATAAAAAAAAAATAGGATTAATTCTGATGGCTGAATGAACCGAAACACCAGGGTCTTATTAATCTTGTCATTATATTATATATGACGTGACCAAAATCAACGATGAACCGACCTTGTGTTATTCTACCCTCTCACCACCAATCCCAAGAGGGGTGGATTTTCGACACGTGTGCCTTCCCCTCCGAAGATATTAAATGCATAACTATGTGCGTGTTTGTCTTTTCCAAATTCCAGGTGTCGTGCCGCACCAAACCTCAAGCCTCATCCCTGTTTTTTTCAGTGGACACGTGTCCACTCCCTTTATCCATTCCATCCCCCCCCCCTCTAATATGGGGAAGGGCGGGTGGACAGTCGAGAATCTTCTTTCCTTTTTTTTTAAAAAAAAATACGACATTAATTGAGAAGTTTCGGAAAAAAGAAAAAGAAAAAACGGGAATGAAAAGTTAAAAAGGTTCGAAGCAGAAGTTATATATTAGGAGGAGTTTTCAAGCAAGTTGGAGATTCGGACAAGTGTGGCTGTGGTTAGAGGGAGGGAGAAGGGGGACAGGTGTCCCATTGTCCCCCTTCCCAACCCCGAGAGAGACACAGACACCTTTTAGGGGGTCTCCCATGTATCGCCACCTGTCCCTCTTCCCTCCCCTTGTCCTTGCATCAATGGCATTTCCGTCTTTTCACCTTTCCGACACGTAACCCCCACCCAAAAAACTCCTTTCCTCCAATTCAATCATTATTCCTCTTCCTTTCTCCTCTCTCTCTCTCTCTCCCCCCTCCCCCCTCCCGCTTCATTGCAGGCACATCTTCTTAATTTTCTTCTCTTTTCCTTGGAATACATTTTTTCCCCTTCTTCGCAAAAGTCTCAAATACAGAGGAGACGGGATGTCATGATTCCCATGAAAGCCGCAGGAGACTTTTTTGTTTTGGTTATTTCGCGGTTCTCGATCGATCTCCCACTCCCCCACCCGGTAATTAATGTCTGCAGGAGAGGATTGTGATGATTAGACGGAATAATCCAAAGAAAATGCCCTGAATCTCTCGGTGGGAGGTGGGTGTGTGCAAGATTTTCTTATATGATTGGGTTGATAATGATAATGGGCGATGCCGTGGAGTGATCTGTCCCCGATGTTGTTGTTGTCGTCGTCGCCGTCGTCGGCGCTTGTTGTTGTTGTTGAGGAAGGCGGACGGAAACCGAACTAAAAAAAATTGTAATAAATGGATGGAGGGAACAGAGAGGGGGAGAAGGTGCCGAGAAGCGTCGTGGATCTCCTCCAGAAGCTGACCTCGTCAGCCTCCTCTTCGTCGTCTTCTTCGGATTACAGGGCCCCCAACGAGCTCCCCGAGGGGGTCGAGCTCACCCTTGGGCTCTCCCTTGGCGGCCGGTTTGGGGTTGACAGGGCCCCCGGGTCTCCCTCCAGCAAGAGGCTCACCAAGTCCTCGTCCATCGCGGGGATCACGCCCTTGCCGATGGAGGTCCAGGGGACGTTCGAGGCGGAGGAGATGGCGGCGTCCGCGGTGGTCGGGAGGGGGCCCGAGACTATGCGGCGGCCGGTTCTGATGAGGACGACGTCCATGCCGGTGAGTAGGGACGAGGAGGAGTGGCGCAAGAGGAAGGAGAAGCAGAGCCTCCGGCGGATGGAGGCTAAGCGTAGGCGGTCGGAGAAGCTGAGGGGGTACGGTTCGCTCGGGGAGATCGCCGGAGCCAGCTCGGCGTCGCCGTCGTCGGCCGCCCACGAGGCAATGGAGTGGGAGGACGGCATTCCTCCGGGTAATGCCTCCCTTCCTTCTTCCTCTTATCTACTGTTGACCATCATTAGTAGAGTTACCTCTGGGTATTAATTTTGTTTGAGTTTCAGTCTGATCGCTTTTACATGATTGACAATGTTATTCTAACCAAAAGAAAAGGCTTTTGCATTAATTTGCTCACGCCTTTTCCAAATAAATGTGATGTCATATAGTTATATTCTCTTGTATGATTTAGACAATCCTTAGTTAAATTTTATAGAATGCAAAAAAATCTTATTCAAGTGTACGAAGAGATTTCAATTGAAACAGGGCATCGACAAAAGATTCTCTCCATTTTGGATTTCACCATAGAAAGAGCACAAACCTTTTAATAATTGAAAAGGGAATGAAAATACCCTTTTAAAAAGTATTTGCCTTGAGTCCAACTTCTTCCCATGCTTGGTTTTCAAGACAACACATAAGTTAATCCGACAGCATCTATACATATTTCATTCAAGTAATCTGTCTTTTGTCATATTCCTTAAGGATTACATTATATGGAACCCGCATTTGAATAACTCAATCTTACGTGTATCTGGTACGTATACTGCCAACTATACCATTTTACTCAATTTTCTAATGCTGTTAGAAACTATATAATGACAGATATCACCAATGTGACATAGCAAACTATTGATATTACGACGTCGATAGGATTTAATCGGAAGTTGGCGAGTCAAGGAGGAAATCTGAAAATCCGTCTGTACCGTAGTGCGGATCGTAGTGCTCCTACTAAGAATCCCAACAGGAAGGCCAATACACGTCGAGAGTTGTCGAGAAATAAGGGATGTGTTTGACTTGGGTGTTATGTAAAATAGGAAGTTGTGGCTCGGGTTTGGGTGAAGGACCCAAGGACACAAATAATTTTAGTTTTTGTAATTGAAAGATATCTAGTGTTCAAATGATTGTGACCTCACCTTAAAGGATGAGAAACCAATTATCTTGTTCATTAAGTTTAGTGGCCGACCAAGGAGCGACAAAAGCTAACTCGACTTTGTAGCTGCATTGCGATAGTGGTCATTGCATCCATGAATTTGGGAGCAACAGGCGACATCTCTATGTTTTCATTATCTTTTCAAGCTAATTATTGTGCAAAAGATGATGGATTTTGCGAAGATTTCCATTGAATGATGCCTTTCGGAAAATATGGTCATTAATTTTGCTGCCAAGTAACTGTAAAGGACTTACTCCTGGTGCACATTATGTGATTATGATTTTCGTGATAAGTCCACTATGTGATTATTACCTTTGTAACATAAGATCTTTCGTTCAAGCGTATTTAGTTTTCGTACATTTGATTCAGTATGGTTTTTGATGTATTCCTTCCTTTCCATGTAGTGCGTTGAATATTTCCTCTCTGAATATGTCCGTGCTTGTCTTATATCATTAAGGACTGTCAGTTTTGCGATAGTGGGATTCTTTAGCTGAAAGTCTCTTGGTTAAATGCTTTAGTTGGCGTCGAAATGAATTTGATTGAATTTTTGGATGATCTTCACAACAGGTCCCTAACGATATTGCCTATCTGAACATTGGACATACCAATTGCGGTCACGTCTGACTTGACTCCTTGTTGCAGGTCCTAGAAGCTACACGGAATCAAGGAGCTTCTTCATCAACCAGCTGCTCCAAGGACGAGGGAGTGGTCAAGACAGCCTCCACTCGTCCACGCCCAGGGCTGGGGCGGTCCCAATGGAAGAGTTGGTGGTGGCAGATCCCAGGGGCCCCGAACGGGAACGGGAGCGGGTGGACAACAGGGGGAAGGAGATAGGGAGGAGCGCGGTGGAGGAGCTGCCGTGCGTGTTCACCAAGGGGGAGGGGCCAAACGGGAGGAGGATAGAGGGGATACTGTACAAGTACGGGAAAGGGGAGGAGTTGAAGATCATGTGCGTGTGCCACGGGAGCTTCCTCTCGCCGGCGGAGTTCGTGAGGCACGCGGGAGGTGAGGAAGTGGCTAACCCTCTAAGGCACATTGTTGTGAATCCTAACCCCAATTGTTTCCCATAAAAAAACATTCAACATCTAGTAGTAAATTAACTCATAAAAGTCCACCACTCCCATGGGGTATTACAATTTCTTTTACACTTATTTTCTTCCATTTTGTAGGGAGTTGAATATGCCTCTTTTGAGAAACTCTCATTTGGGTTTAAGGGATGTTGTAAGGAGTAGTGTGGCCTTAAACCCTTTTGGGAAAATTTTTTTATTTTAATTTTTTTTGTAACATAACTGACCACCTCACACACTCACAATCCATGCAATGAAAAAAATGCTTGTGCCTTCTTCTAGGTGTTATCCTAACTTTGTATGCAAGTCACGAATTGATAGAACGATCAGATCTCGTTTGAGATTGTGTTCGGATGGATTTCAATTTCTAAACAACTCACCGTTTGTAATACAAGTTTCGAAGTTCTCCTTGGAAATAGTTGTACAAACAATGATTTCATGGTTGAGTGTCTAGATCCATGAAATTGTTGTTAACTTACAACTCTATTTAAAACGAGTTTGTGCGTATCAAATACATTGCATTTTCCAAATTAGTCCATGCACGGAAGTGCACACATATGAACTTATTTAGTCAACTCAAACAATATCTCATATAGTGTATGCTCATGTCAATTCTGGAACGTATGATGAGAGCAGCATAAACTCTCTGATATATTCCCCCCAGTGTTCCTAATTGTTGTATGGCTACCAACTACTCATAAGGGCCTCCCTAATACCTGATATCGAATTGATTAATCAAAGTCCGTGAAGATTCATAATAAGTAACTTGATCCGATCATTTCTTGAACCATCGAAACCAGTCTATTGTCTCATCCTCTACAGTCACCATGGTCAAATGGATTTTCAGTGCCTGTATCATTCCATGAGTTTTAAAATATGGGCATGCCTTTGCCAACCACCCCGGAGGAATAATTCCATTGAACGCGGGTATGGTTGTTGCCTTCAAACCTTGGTGCTTGTGCGCATTGCCTATGGGAGGGGCAGCGACCAGAAGAAGGAGAACAACATCGCCAGCTGCGGTAGGCACAAGGCTCCGTTCGACGGCCTGCTTCAATGCGGCGAGGCATCTAGCGATTTCTTAGAGTTGTCAAACTTCCTAGCCTTGTATCCAACTTAGAAATTCCGATAACGTTAGTCATCATCTTTGATTATGGTAGGTCAGACCAAATTGTGAGGGTTATCTTCAGTTAACCCCGTCAAGACTGTCGAAATTCTCCTAAAAAATTCTCATTCCCAGACAATGTTTGCCCTATATAATAAATAGTAACTAATTGGACTAAGATCACACTTTCCAAATAATCAAATAATAAATTATCAAGTCAATTCTTATTCTTACTAATATAAACTCGAAATGTACTGCGCATGCGCTCGACCCCTTCCCCAAGGACTCCCTGCTTCGCAACACGTACTTTCTCGACGACAAAGGAAGAAAAAAGAACTCTAATAGATGCCCGGAGCATGTAGACTCAAGGAAGATGTTAAGGAACAGCGATATTGAGAGCCTGCTCATAGTCGCTTGCAGGATAAATTGTTGAAAATGAAAATATATAGTATGTCACGCTTTCACTTATAAGTTCGAGCTTTTAGGACAGTTGTCATTGACGGCTTTACAACATAAATGATGTTATTATGAAATATTTTTTAAAATATTTTAATAATTAATATTCAAATTAAGAATAATGCTATTTGGATTAATGGAAAAATTTTTAGTAGGTTTATATTTTACCATCAAATTTAGAATTTCATACATTTTTACTAATTAAAGAAATTATATTGTAATTAAGAAAGTTTTTTTGTTAACCCTATCTGGGAACGTTAATTAACTCAACTTACATTAAGCAAACCTATGTGGCTATCATAAAGAATCAACTACCTCATTTAGGAAATTAATTATTAATCGTTTTCAATTATAGAAGATGGTTGATATTAGAACCTTATATTTACGTTATCTTGCGATTGCAAGACTGGATAGATATCAAATCTAATCAATGAGCATGCGGATATATGCCGACAATAATAATAAATATTTTCACTTATGAAAATTACTTACTAATCATTTATAGCTATGGAATGTTACTTATGTTATCAGCCTAGAAACGTCGTTATCCTAGGAATAAAAAATTCCATTGATATCAAATCAATTCAGGATCATTATATACGTTACAAATGAGTCTGGTCAAAAATTAAAATAAGTAAATAACATTTCCATTTATACAAAAGATCATGATCCACTTTAAAAATAAAGAATATATTTGAGAGAGAGGGGGAAAACTATCCTAGTATGAGAATGCGCATTTAGTGGGTGTTGAGCGTGCAGGGGTGTTCGTAGGAAGTCAGCTTGTAGATCCAAACTCGGGTACTCGTGGGTGCAGCAGCTGTGATGTAGTCTTTATGGCAAGATTGCTCATAAGAAAAGTGCTTCCAAACGAGGGGTTCGCAAGAAGTTGTCAGTCCCAGTGAGGGTGCTTGTAAGGACGGTGTTGTATTTCCGGGGATGGTGCTCGTAAGGTAACATTGGTTTGTTCTGGGTGAGGTTGCCCGTAAGGAAGGAGGTGGTATTTGTCCCGGCGAGGTTGCTCGTGTGGTACACATGGGTGGTCTTGCGAGGTTTCTCGTGAGGATGTTTTCTTTCATTCCGGCAAAGTTTGTTGTAAGGAAGTGTTTGGATTCTCCACGATGATCGGTGTGACTTATATTGGTATACTTGTTATTACCTGCTTTTGATTCAAGTAAACTATTTCTTATACCACATAAGGTTACACATTCGATACTGTGTCACTGTTTGCTTATATTAGTTGAGAACCATCCTTATCGAAAAAGTGTTATAATTTTATGGCCCAAATTCAATTATATTGCGATTGGAAGAATATATAATTCTCTCGTGAGAGGGGAGAAAATATCTCTTGGGGGAAATATATTGGGAATATCTGATTATATCTCATAATATATCTCCTGCCAGATTTCGGATATATTTGGTGATCATTTATTTTATAAATAGGCTTCCGCATACGAAGCAAAGGACAAGACGAGAGAGAGCAAATGCTTAGAGCATAGAAGAGGGATACACAAGTGCAAAGATTGCGGCGGTAAAGAAATGGTGTGTTGGGAAACCATGAGAAACACTTTTAGGTTTATTTCTGACCGGGAAAGCATGATCTTATACTCAGGTAAGTCGAGGGGGTTAGAAAGGGTCTCAACCTAAAGTTTGTACTCCATTGATATAATGAAATGTTTTCTCTGTTCGTGGACGTAGGTCGATTGACCGAACCACGTAAATCTTTGTCTCCTTATTTTTCGTTAATTTCCGATCAATTACCGGATCCAGTTCGACTAGCTTATAAGGGAGTGCGCCAACAATTGGTATCAAAGTTTAGTTGTGTGTAATCGAGATCTATGACTGGTGACAAGTTCGAGATCGAGATGTTGGTTGGGAGCACGAATTTCGAGTTGTGACAAGTCAATATGAGGGTGCTACTGGTACAGAGTGGATTGGAGAAGACGCTTATAGATCAGTTGAAGAGCGCTTCGAAGTTGACTTTTAACCAGTGGGAGGAGATGGATACTAAAGCTTTAACGACGATTCAGTTGTGTCTATCCAATAAGGTTCTGACGAATGTGCTCAAGGAGACGACAACGGCTGGTCTTTGGAGTAGGCTGGATAGTCTGTAAATGACGAGGACTTTGAACAACAAACTACTTCTCAAATAAAGGTTCTGACAAAAGGTATGTCTGTTAAATCTTACCTGGATAGTTGGTTGTCTGCATCTTTGGATTTGGAGAGAATCAACAACAAGATCGATGAGGAGATCTAGGCGATGCGGCTGTTATGTTCACTGTCCGCTTCATACCAAAGCTTCAGGGAGACGTTCTTGTATGTGAGAAGTGTTCTCAAGGTTGACGAGGTACGGTATGCCCTTTTATCAAAAGATTTGATTGACGGGTGAAGCTGGGCGACCGATGGCGAAAGCATTAACAGTAGGCAGGACCAGATCCAAAGGTAGCGGCGGTGTAAGGTGCTTCCATTGTGGTAAAAAGCATAATGTGTTCGATAAGTACTTGAATGTATAATAGTCACAAGTGTAAGGTTGCAGGTGTGGGAGCAGTTTGGCTAGAATGAAGGATGGAGCTGTGAGAGAATTGGTAGGTGTTCGACAAGTACTTGACATTACGAGAAATATTATTTCCATGAGTGTTTTAGAAGCCAAAGGGTAAGAATTTTCCCTCAATGTTCGAGGAAGGCGGTTGTGGATTACTGGAAGTCAATTGAAGGATTTATATGTTATGAGAGGTGCTGTAACTATTACTACTGTTGGGTCTTTTGGAAGGCGTCATAAACCTTTCAAGAGGAGTATTCAGTCATCGGAGAAGCAGGGTAATAGGTTGCGAGCACGGAGAAGCAAGAAGATGTGGTAATCGAATCTGTCACTGGTGGGATTGGTAGTCCATTGACCAGATCAAGCTTCTGCAGCCCCTCCAGAAGATCAGTCAGATCAACCTTCTATAGCTCTGTTCTTCGTCCATCTTTAGAAGATCAACCAAATTAAGCTTCTGTAGTCCTGGTGTGCCAGATCAAGCTTCAACACCGCAGCCCTGGCGTTCTTCGTCCATTTCTAGAAGACTTTCCATATCAAGCTTCTACAACCCTGACGATTTTCGCCACTCCTGAAGACCCGCCGAATCAGGCTCTACAGCCCCAACGTCTTTATCAACATATCTCCCTGAAGCTCCAGTGGTTATTCGCCACAGCATCAAGGCTTCCACATTTGGATATCTTGCAAGTATAGAATCAGGAGACTCACGTGCTTCGTCCGTGACTAGAGATTGAACCCACTATATTTTCAATACGACAATTTGTACGTTATTTCTGATCTATACACGATTCGTGAGATTTGTGCTCACAATCATCTTTACATATTTTGTCTATAATATTTACGACGATCTATTTTCTATAAGATAAAGGGCGAGGTGCTTAGGTTATAACAATATTTGGCATTTACTCATCTTATAATACATATTAAATATGTGATGAAATTAAACATTGGGACAAATAGCAACTAAGTCCATTCTTTTGTCTTTATGTGTATGTTATTTACAAACTTTGAAAGCACCAACTTCCATGGCCATAAGTAAATGACAGAGCAAACTTTGGTGATGACCTTATTATTGTCGTAATATCATAAAGTATTGCATTAAGAGAATGCATGCCATTATGTAATTCAACTCTATTATTAGGTTATGTATGCATAGGTTTGTAGCTACATTAGAAAAATATTTCAATTAATCTTACATCTGACATGTTTTTTTATTGCAAGTTGAAAAAAGCCATTGAAATCACATCAAATTTGATTATATGCATCAAAAGGAAAAAGAAGAAACGCATAATTTGAAAGTAGCTTATTTGATTATCATTTTCGACTGATTAATACTTAAAGCATCTTTGATTTCATGATTTTGCTTATACTTTATAAGTCACGGAACCGTAGAGTGATCATGTATGTATGTATTTGTATATAATAATAATAATAATAATAATAATAATAATAATATTTTTAGTCAAGGAATTATCCTTGTCTCACATCAAGTCTCGAAGAAGCAAAAAGACATAAACTCAGTACAACATTAATTGTAGTTCATTAGGAGGAAAATCATTTATTGAAAAAGAAGTGACTGCCCAAGAAAAGGGGATTGATGTAGGTCTCAGGGAATCCTACAATAAATAAAAAAATACTTTGTGAAAAATATAATACAAATATATACAAGTAAGAAAAGCATTCGAAATATATATAACTCATTGGGAAATGCCATAATTTTCATTACTAATTAATAATAGAATTGTAACAGTTACCTGAATTGTAAAAAAAAAAAATGTTCCTATAAATTATTAAACAAAATCTCTATAAACAAAAATGAGAAAGTAATATAAAAAACCTAGAGTTAGAAAACAAACCTGGTGAAAGGTCTTTCTTGGAACTTCATTTGGCAATCGACGAGCCTGATATAAGCTCTCTGTGGAAAACCACAATTAGCATACAAGTATCTGTCCGCAACTCGTAGGCAAGTCTTGCAATCCTGTGCGTCAATTTGTCGGTTGCATACTCCGCGTGCGTATGCTCTACTGTTTCCAACAATCTCCCACGTGTAGTAATCATAGTTATATCTCGGAGTGCGCCTAATAATTCGAGGAACGACATTATCAAGAGCTTCCTGATAGTCACCTTGAGGATCGTTTGCACCTGTACACACGTGAAGAAGGTGACCGATGTTTGGATAAGCCAGCACCCTTCCATTCATCTCTAAGACAATCACGACCGTAATGATCGCAAACATGATTTGGTGGTGCGTATTCATAGGGCGACGTATGATATGATAACTATGTGAATGTTCTTTTCGAATCCTCCTCCCCTTTTTATATACAGGGTTGGGGGAGTGATGGGCCTATAAATCCGAAGACATCATCGATTTCATCCATCGGGGTGACAAACTTGCTTTTGGCTTTCCTCATTGTGAGGAACGAAAAAATAGTCCAAGTTATAAATAAAACAATTATATAAGGCTAAATAAAAATGAAAATTTTGGACGTCACTAATTACTATGTGCCTGAATAAAAATGAAAATTGTTATAAACAAAAGTCCTCGATAAGAAAATTAGAGATATACCAGAATGACCAGGCAAGTTCCGAGTAGATTTATAAGGTGCTTTGGTTATAACAATCCAATAATACATATTAAATATTGTGACGAAGGTAAATGACAAATAGCGCCTAAAAAACATAACCGTGAAGACAGACCTGCGTTCATTTCTTGTCTTTATGTATATGTTATTTACAAACTTGAAGTCACAAACTTCCATGGCTATACGTAAATGACTTCTTGCCTATAGAGAGAGCTAACTTTACCGATGACCTATAAAAATATTATTTGATTACGTCGTGACATCATAAAGTATTACATTCATCGGGAATTGTTATAGTTTTCATCGATAATTAATAATATGATTGGGACACTTTACTTGTAAAAAAAAAAATTCATATGAATTATTACAAATTATATAATGAAATAATTTCAATAAACGAACCAAGCGGAGAGGGAACTTTAATTAGCAATCGACGATTTCATTTCAAATATAATTTGAATAAACGAACCAAGCGGAAAATGCAATTGGCATATAAATATCTTTCCGCGACTCGTAAGCAAGTCCTGCAATCCCGTGCAATAATTTGTCGATTACATACCCTCAGCGCACATGCTTGATCATTTTCGACCTGCTCTCATTGTGTAGTAGTCGTAGTGATATCTAAGAGTACGCCTAATGACTTGTGAGCACATATAATCATTGGGGATATATATGCTTGCCGAGATGCGCAAGCATATCTCTGCAACGTTCTTGATATAACACCTAAGTAGATAGAATATTAATATTTGTGCATCCTTCTGCCTTGTTGCTAGCAAACATCTTTTGTTGCTTATCTATATTATGAGGAAATTTCCGACAACTATTAATATGCTTCCACATCGTTGAAGTGCCCCATTAGGATTATACTTGTACACATTGTTACAGTAAATGCACTTCACATTCTCTGGCTTATGAGTCTCCTCATTCAATCACAAAATGATCCCAAATATTAGATTTCATATTTTGTTTGCCGGTTACTTTAAGCTTAGAAGTAGTAGAAAGATTGGCCGTTGTTAAGCCAAAGTTTCTTGAATACCCGTTGTTTGAGCTTCATTATTGTCAGAAAACAACCTAATAAATCAAACCATAGACCATTAAATCACATAACCATCTTCACTGAAACAGCTTTCAATGCTTGTCAATTTCGAGGGTATTTAGTTGGAATATTCGGCCTAGCATTCAACCACTCTTCCTAGAGTTACATGCTTTTTCACTTACAAACTAGATCAAAAAAGTGCACTAGAACGTCCCTAAGTTGCCTCATACTTCCTCCAGTATATACTCGCACACCACACCCAAAATCACACACAAATATATTGATAATCGTAATGCAACAATCATCGTTTATAAACATCCTTCCTCTCTAGAATTCACGCCTCTTATCATCCCATTTCACAAGGGCACGAGCCTCTCTTGGCTGTCCATCTTCCATTCACATCCAAACATACTCCACCCTCAAACTCGAAAGCAACAATCAACACTCAAGCATCGCATCACACGTATCGAACAAGCACCATCATCCAACGTCCGTTCCTCCAATTTCAACACGGGTTGCCCTTGCCATTTCTAGCGCAAGACAGCCACCCTTTGTGCCCCTGAGGACGTCCTTGGGTTTCCCCTTCTCAGGAACTGACATTACCCAAGTCATTCCTCACGAAAACAGCCACACATACACCATTCTCCCGAGCCACCCAATGCCATTTCGTGCATAACTTTGGGTCCAGGATGACTTCACACTTCCTCATATAGATCCGAACATCCCATCACTCTCACACACGAATCAAACACCACCGTTTCAGAAGGCAAACAACCACAGCAACACACATTAAGAGGGACAATAGTATGGGCTGTTTCACGTAAAGTGGGCGAGAAGAAAAGGGGTAAGGGTCGTACCGTGCTCCTTGCTCCAAACATAAGAGTTCAAGCTCTTCCCTTCTCCGAGTTATCTCCCCACGAAAAGGGTGTGTCGACAAGCTTCTTCTTTGGTAACTCACGCAACGCCTAACCTTCCTTGAGGTCACCACCCACCTCCTTCTCCGAATGTTTCTTCTTCTCCACACCCCTTTCCTTTCTTGTGTTCGTCAGAGTCAGAGACCAAGAAAATGGGGGAGGGAGCGTTTGTCCAAGACATGAGGTGGGGTGAAATTTTCCGTTATCCACTCCTCTACAACCTGCGATAAATTCCAATTGCTCACTTCCTATGATTTCTAGGGAGGACTTCCGTTAATATGGTTGGAATTATAGGGAAATATACTTATAGATCGTGTAATTCAAAAGTTAGTTTGGATTCTCTATTCTTGGGATAAACAAGGTAACTGTCGCATTCACCTCATAATGTAATTTACCTCACTTGAATCATCACTACTTCTTAATATCCTTTTCTACTTTTCCCACGTCGAGTAGAAGAATCCAACCATCCAGCCTCGGTGCTTTATTTTTTCCCAATTCAAACATGGTTTTCCTCACATTCTCCGTCATTGGCATAGCCATCACCTCCACTTTTATGGTCGTAATTGCATTGCCATTTATTGTTTTCACTAGATCTAGGTCAACTGCCTCCGTTTGCCCTAACAACAGAATACTAAAATACTCCGCCTCTCTACTGATTTTCTCTTTACCAGTTACTAGGGTCCCATCTCCATTGCCTAACGCGTTAGTCACATTCCTATCCTGATGTCTCCATGATATTGCTAGAAAAATAGGAGGTATTACAATCGTCGAGCCTCAATCAATCACTTCATTTTTAGTCATTGCATATTATCAATTCTTGCTAATGAGTTATATTGAGTTGCCACTCTCTTTTTGCCCTCGCTAACCATTTCCGAGCTGTTGCACAATATGCCATTATGAATGTTTTCCAATCTTTCCTTAGAAGCTTTCACACATCCTAATAATGTAAGAAGTCACCTGATAACAGAAATAAGAAATCGAGTAAACTGTGGAAGGCTTGATCGATATACACGGGTTTACAATGACATCGAAAAAATTAATGGGAAAGAATACATAACTGTAAACGCCATCACAACAAAAACCTTAGCGGCATATCTTCTTCCCATTTTTTTTTTTACGGTTGCTCTCGGTGAAGGAGGCAAAATGAAGGAAGTGACAATCTGTGAGCGTCACCTACAAAAACCCTTATCGGAATCATAATAAAGGATTTCCTTTAATAAAATGTCAGTTTCGCCTCTTAGTTAAATAATAGATTGACGGACAGTAGAAGGGACATGACCGTAATATACTATAGCTTATGTCATATCTATCAACGGACTATATGTTATAAAATAGCCTACACTCAGTCATAAACCACATCAAATAAAGGAGATGCGCATATCCCAATAACTTTAGTGATCACGATACTCAAGCGAGTTTTCATGCACTGTCTTATGACACAACCCGTTTTATAAAATATACTTTAATAAAATAAAACATAACAAAATTAAAAGTAAAAATATATAATTAATGAAAAACCAAATCAGAAAAATCCAACATTCTCCCACTTGAGCAACATTAGTGGTATGTGAAAAATATTCTTAAAAATGACTCTCGGGCTATAACATCTGTATGACCAATATAATGACAACATCTCAAACAATCCCGACCAACTAAATTACCCAACATCGAACTATGACCGTCAGAGCATCACTCAATGATGTAAGACAACCATAATCATGACACTAAGCTTCAAGTCGTCACATGTCAATGTGGTGGTGTAACCGAAAAAGCATCCCTTATGTAATCAAATTTGATGCTAGTTCAATTGGTCCTAATTATTAAATGTGTTTGTTCATTTTCGACCTGCTCATTGTGTAGTAGTCATAGTGATATCTAAGAGTGCGCCTAATGACTTGTGAGCACATATAATAATTAGGAAAATATATTATTACTATGGTTTGATGATGAACCATATAGAACATTGCATATATATTCTACAGAAGCATGGCTGATGTGCTAAAGAAGGTGATCATGTAATCTATAGAAGCTCGTGCTGTACACTACAGAAGGTTACCGTAAGGAACTTTCTCTAAGTAAAATTATTACCTTTATTAAATGAATGATGTGCAACATTATTTTTTTCAATGCCGAATGACTAAGTACAGACTTTGGTAAATATGGAATTTGTTTCCATAAATATATATTTTTAATTTATCTAACAACTAATTAATTAATAATAGATAATCTAAAAGAGAATATTTCTTTGGAATATTGTCAATCATATCAAATTTCTTATAAAATAAATGATGTGATAGTATCTTCTCATTTTGAGAATAACATATTTCTCACGTTGAAAGGTTCTATAATGACATTCTGTACGTTAAAGAGCATCCACATTCATTTGTATTTTGATATCGACTAACCCCTTTCAACTTTTCACTAGTAATAACGTCCAGGTACTTATGTAATCAAATTTCGACGAAATCAACTAGATTAGGAAATAGATCAACGATTATTTCCTTTTACAGAAGGTTACAAGTCCGCAGAACCTTCTGATCATCTGTTACTTGCTGGGAACAAAATCAATAACTCTTTGATTGATTCCCAACGGCAACATGATAGACGTAATGCTGCCGCAAATTGAAAAAAAATATATGTGTTTAATATGATTATTATACTAACAGATTGCATCCCTTGTTTTGCAGCAAGATACTTTCCATCTACAGCAAGACGACGTCTTGTAAACTATTAGCCTAATTTAGATTCATTTGTATAATCATAAATAGATTAAATCGATTGTTAGTGATAGTGTATCAAAGTAGAATAGTCGAGAGACAATTACATTCGGTTGATTTTGCTTTGAGTGTGTCGTTCGTGTTCTTGCAGCACCACGGGACGAGAGTGAGTTACGTAAGACAGTATAGTTGGTGAAGCTTCTGGGAGAGTGACCTGAGGGGCACGAGGGACTTCGTTTGGAGGCTGTAGATAGCGTTGGAAGGGCATGCAATAGGATTCGAGGGACGATTGCTGGCTGTGTACAAGCCAACATGTAGTGAACGAAGTGAAGGCCAGAACTCTGGAAACACAGAAGGTGATGGACTGACCTAGTTCTATAACTACATTCTGTTGAGGTTGTGTGTAGGAACATCTCCTCGGTGAGGAGCCGAGGGGAAGTCTTCACGAGGAGTGGAGCATTCTTGGTGAGGAGCCAAGGGGAAGTCTTCACGAGGAGTAGAGCATTCATGGTGATGAGCCAAGGGATTACTCAGTGAGGAGTTGAAGGGAAGTTGCAGCGGATTGCTGTGCATGCTTGGTGAAGAGTCAAGGGATTATTCGGTGAGGAGTCGAGGTGAAGTCGCAACGGGTAGCTGTGCATGCTTGGTGAAGAGTCAAGGGTTTATTCGGTGAGGAGTCGAGGGGAAGTCGCAACGGGTAGCTGTGCAACTGGCGAGGACATGTCCAAGGAGGAGAACGTCCAAACTCCTGGTTACCATAGTTAGTCACGCTAACCCGTGCAAACCGTTAGTCACGCTAACCCGTGAAAACTTATAAAAGTGCAGTACCTTCGGGTGCATGTGCTATAGAGGGTTGATCCTATATCACCTTCTAAATCACCGATACGTTCCGATTAGCGATAACCACTCTACAGTTTGGGTGAGAGTGGATGTAGGTAGTCTCTACCGAACCACTATAAACTCGTGTATCATTTACTTTTGTTTGCTAATCATTTCATAAGTATTTATCATACAGAAGCCACAAACAGAAGGATAATCGTGCAGACGCAGAAGGTCGACCGACGAGTTACAGGAGGTGGTGCTACACTATTTATGTTCCCACGTCCATTTAAACCTGAATTTCTAAGGTTTCGAAAGTTGTCAAAAATCATTTTATTATTCTGACATATACGACAGATCATACGGGATCTGTTTGATAGCTTCTGTAGCAGACATAAACCTCACAAGGATTCTGTTTTTATAGGGGGTCTAGTCTTCTGCTATTAGGGATTTTGCGAAAATGTTTAAAAAATGACCATTTGGGCATTAATACTAATTTACCCCCTCTTAGTCTTAATGACTAGGCCAACAAATATAGTAAGAGTTTGTCGATATAGTATTTGCCATGAGTCATGTGGTTAACCACAAGCACGTAAAAAATCATTGTAATCAACGATCTCAAATGTAAAGGTACTTGCACCAATTACCCTCAAAATGGTAGTTTTGTGATATATGAAGCAGGATAAAAACCCTTTTTTACATAGATTATTGATTTATATATTCATGTACTCTTGCGTGTGAGTACTTTTTTTAAGGATAAGAAAAAACTTTGAATTTCCAAATAATAACGATTCGGTATTCGGATTTCGGTATTTGGCATTTCTTTTAGTTCGGTAAATATTTTACAAAAACATTAGATTTGAAATTAATAATTAAAAAAAGTCGAAATTTCATACCAGCCAAAGTTTAATTGGGCTAACCCTTTTTGACCCATCTTATTGCTCCATCCCCTTTACATTAGTATCAAAACTAAACGTGGCGGGAAAATATCGATTATTCCAATTTTTGCTCACCCTTTTATTACCTTGTTCCAAACCCTAGCCATCCCATATCCACCGCGGATCTCCAAACAAAGCAGAGCTTAGAGAGGAGCCCTCCTTCGATGGTATGACCTAATCGCTGTTTATTGGATTTTGTGATTGTCAAAATCCAAGTGAAAGGAGGCTTTTTTATTCTTTCTAAAGTCGGGAGTGTTTGGTTCCGTCAATCCTGGAATTTTAGAGAAATCCGTGGTTGTGACTTTGGGTGTGTTTGTTTGTCGATTGTTGGCGTGGGGCTGGAGCAGAGCGATAGTGTTTGGGATGGTGGAGGCCCGGCGCTAAGACTTGATAATTGTCATAGTTTCTGTAAGAATTGCAGTCCAAGTTATCCAAGTTATTTTCTATTATTAAACTGGAAGTGTTATGATCTATTCTTTAAAACACGAAATCCTTTTGAATTGTCAAAATCTCTTATGTGTATAACAAGCACTCTGTAGCTATTAGGCAACATAATAGACAAATTTTTCAACCTGGCTGCAACACTTCCAATTCAACATCTCTTTCTTCCTGCTTTTGGTAAGCTTCACATGTCGGTTGCCGAGACATGATTTTTATTTTTATTTTCTAATGTGCAGAGTGCTTTTGTAAACAATCAACCGAGATTGTGACTAATTTGGTTGTGGTCTTTTAAAGACGTGGAAGTCCTTTAGTTAGGCGTCCATGGTTGTGGAATGGGCATGAGTTGAGAGTGGAGAGTCGTGCTGATCTTCCATGGTCGGCTTGGTCTGTTTCTATTCTAACCACTGGAAGGCGGACATTGTAATCCCTTTCCAGGGAAGCTTCTGATAAAAACCTTTCAGCTTCTCTAGCACCTCTATATTCAAAGTTTCCAGGTTGATTGGTCACATTGTTGTGATGTTCATTCCATTATTATTCATTTTTTATTTAGTCTAAGAGTTTCCAGGTTAAGGCGTTGGACAATCCTCTGCGTCTATTTGGGTTCTTGTTACTTCGTTTCTGTTCTGCAACTTCCTTGCATTTTACTTTTCTGTTATAATTCAAACATAAAAAGTTGTTCCCAACAGGATTTGACTGTTAAACTTCCGACAAGAGGGAAAGGTTTATATGTCGAATGATGCATAGGCTTCTTACAGCACACAACGCTGTGACATGATAATCGTTCTTGGTTGCACATTTTCAGTCTGCATTTACTCTGCATGATAAATATGGCAAGACTTCTGCCTCTCTTGGCTGGCATGGATTCTAGTTTTAGTTGTTTATTCCCCTCGGGATTAACAGGCTTTTCTGAAGAATGCAATTGCAGGTTGTTCCCAAAATTGCAGAGAGAAGTTTCAATATGTGTTTCGAGTCTACTCCCACCTTTCATCAAAGACTCCAAAGCAGGTAAACTTTAAGGCAGCCCTTAAGGAAAATGAACTTTTTATTTTTACTCTACTTTCATTCCCAGCCTTTCTTAATTCTTGATATCCATGATCCTGGACGTAGCAGTAGGTAAAGGTAAAATCGGATAGCTTGTTTTGATCGACATGCTAAGCAGTTCTCTCGCTGACATCATTAGCTTTCAGTCGACCATGGGCATCACTATTTGTCTATAACAGGCCATTAATCGTGGAGTTCATCCTCAAACTTAATTACTGTGACGAGGCTAATTTCTTGACATTGCCAATATGATGTCTTCGTTAATTTCCGTACCATGTCTTGCTTACTGAAAGTAGGCTGAAATATATATGAATATATATTACTTGGTGAAGGTAACACCTCTTTTGAATGAAATCCTTTATCCCCTATTTCTTCCGGGGCGAAGAGTTATACCTCCTTGAATCGAAACTTTTACTAAGTTTTTACTGTAAATTCAACAGGCGATCACATTATCGATTCAAATACGAACCAGGTATTTTCTTATCTAATATTTGGCATGTCTGTCAGCCAGCCAGCTACTTGTGATCTGTTGGATTTCCCGTCACTAAATTTATTGTCCTATTTTTAATGAATTTTAAAGTACTCTTACGCGTACTGGCTCTGATACCAACGGTACTGCCGCGTACAACACAGCACACACAAAAGTCACAACTCAAGAGTTATGCAGCGGAAAGACTTTAGACAAGACACTAGAAGTGGGAATACTGGAAGTGGATTGATTACAAAAGCTGGGTCGTACACGAAGAAAATACAGGATTACACGAAAGAGTACAGAGTAAGTACAAAAACTTAGACACTTGACAAGTATTGAAGCCACTTGCTGTACCATACAAGATATTTGCGGTACTTAGCATAGTTACGGAGGGTGATCCATCCGTAATAAAGATCACAAGAGTCAGGGGATGCCTGTTCTTGTCCTGGCTTCATATTCTCATAAGATGAAAGCTGTGCATCTAAGGAATAGAGAATACAACTCTTAACCTTATAGTCTATGAAGACATCTAGAGAAGATAAGGTTGTTTTGACTCTTCCTATAGTGTTTCGTTTCTTCCACATAGGTTCATTGTAGTGACGATGAAGGTTGAGGAAGTAACGTCTCAAGACAAGACTATCAGGAAAGGGAGGTTTGTGGAAACGCTGCTGTTTCAGTGGAGGTCTCATCCTTCACCCTGCTATCAATATCAAGCCTGGCCGAAACGCCCTCCTGGCTCAAGTGGCACTTATGGCGAAGTAGATAGCCTTACAGTCTTTTAGGACGACCTTACCGAAGTAACATCATACAACAAAGTCCGTTTAGTGATAATAGTCTGAGAAGGAAATTCCAAAACTTTAATTATCAAAACTTTAAACCTTTGGGAAGAGGATATCCTAAGAGAAGAAACTCACAACTCATCAAACTATAGAGCGAGGTTAAGAGGTCTTTAGACAAACAGGAGAATAATTGGGGTAAAGACATATAAACAGAGGATGAAACAGAATTTAAACAATTCTGGGAAGAGGAGTGAAAAGATAAACACAATTACAAACATATGGTGAATACTGGAAAACATGAAAAGAAATGATTTTTGGTTTTCTGGGTTTTCTGATTTTTTTGGTTTTATCGAAAGTAGAGAGATTGAATTGAGAGATCTAGAAGATCTTACTGCCTGCCCTGGTTATTGCTCCTGATGTGTTTAGAAAGCCATGGATGGAGTGCTCGAAAGGTTTTCTGGAAAATTTTGTGTATTCGAGACTTGGTTTCCAATGTTACAACTGAAAGCTATTTATAGCTAAAATCTGAAAGAAAACTAAGTGGTGGATGAGCTGTCCACAGTGTATGTTCCTAGTGCGCAGATGAGCTGGAAGATTCGTTCTTATCTTCTGAGTGCTGTCTTTTCTTCTTTCGGTGGCGAGTGCTGTCATTTCTTCTTTCGGTGGCGAGTGCTGTCATTTCTTCTTTCGGTGGCGAGTGTTGTAGCATGTGTTGTTACTGTTGAGTTTTTGGCCTCTTTCCATGTGGGTCCTTGCTTTTGTCTTTACTTCTAGAAGTCCGTTTGGGAGTTGTAGACGGGCCTGCTGACTGGTCTTGTGTCGATTCTGGGACCTGTGAGTCTGGGCCTTGTGATGTGTCTGGGCCTATGAGATCTATGCTATGGAGCATATCTTCTGCGACTTCATCCCAATCAGTGCGGGCTTGTTCAAATGAGTGTAGGGCATTTGAGAGGTTCCAGACATGGGTCATGTCCATCCTTGTAATCCTTTGGGTCAAAAGGTCTTCATCTGTTGGCAAGGGATAAGCATTCAGAGAACAAAGCTTCTCTGTGAGACATTGACGATTGTAGGAAGCGTCATGATACTCTGGTGTTCCTGGATGGTATGAAGAGGGAACTGCATGTGGTAACAAAACTGTTAGGTCTTCCATTTCTCCATAGTGTAGTGCTATGGAGTGAGGTAAACATGCAAATTCATCCACGGTGTTGATGGAGACTAATGAATGAGCTTCTTCACTATAGTGCCATTTCCTGCAAAACAGAAAAATTGAGTTAGCAGTAATCCCGGGCCACTTCTGGTAGCGGTATGCCTGTTCCTCGAACCAGATCTTCCACTGGGCCAATGGTGCGAACCATGAAAGTACTTCTGCTAGATAGGCATGTGGATACTTCTGTGGAGAATATATAAACAGATCTCCAAAGCTCTCTAAATAGTGCAGCATCTCTGCAGCCGGGAATTCCAATCCAACTGTGTGCGTATGGAAGAAATACCAAAAGAACCATTTAAGGTCTTTAGGGAAAGCGTCTTCTGGCCGTATAGGGAAGAGATGTAGAAATGGATATGTTGGATGCAATCCTTCAATAGGGAAGAATAACTGGCCATAGTTCTGGAAGACTTGTTCCATGTAGTACTGCATTCTTGGATATGGCTGGGAGAGAATTTCTACTGCATAGTCGAACCTGAATAGTTCATTCCACCTATGGATTTCTGGTGGCATTGCAGTTGCTTGAGCTTTTCGTGGCTTAGCTTGGATATGAGTGGTGAACATAGCTTGTAACTTTGGATGTTCTAGCAGCATGGGGTTGGCTGTGTCAAAAGGTCGTGACAGGAAATCAGCAACCACATTAGATTTACCTTTAATGTGCTTGACTGTGAATGTGTATTGAGAAAACCATTCTGACAGTCTTAACAGTTGAGCGCTTGGTACGATCTTGGTGTTGAAGTTCATCATAGAGCTGAAGGACTTGAAGTCTGTCTCAACTTGAAAATGGTGTCCTGCTAGATGAAACTCAAACTTCTTTATGCCATTCTTAACTGCTAGAATTTCTTTGATTGAGGAATGGTAGTGCTGTTCAGCATGGCTGAATTTTCCTGACTTGTATGCACAGACCTTTCTCTGTCCGTCCTTTTCCTCAAACAATATTGCAGCCCAAAATTCATTACTGGCGTCTGTCTGCAGAATTCTGATTCCATCAGAGGGAATCTGGAGTGGAGGTAAAGTCTGCAGTTTGGTCTTTAGAAACTTGACCGCTTCGGTTTGAGCATCATTCCATGGTAGTGCATTCTTTTTCAAACTCTTTTCCAGCTGGCTTGTATACTGGCTGATATTTGGAACAAAATTTCTTAGATAGTTGACAATACCTAAGAACTGCTGTACCTGCTTGACTGTCAGGTTTGAGTCAGGAAACTTCAATAGTTCCTGAGCTATATGAGGTCCAGGGTAGTATTGTCCGTCTGCCAGCTTCATTCCTAAGAAGTCGATTGTGGTGGTACACAACTGTACTTTCTTCTCAGCAAGCATAATCCCATATTGGCTCAGGAGGCTTGCAAATTCTTTGAGCAAGGCTTCATGAGATGTCAGATCATTACTGAATAACAAGATATCATCTATGTAAACTAAAGCAGATGATAAAAGAGGTTCAAAGATCCGAGTCATTGCCTTTTGGAAGAGTGAGGGGGCAGTCTTCAACCCGAAAGGCAGAACCTTCCATTGGTAATGACCATTGGGAATACAGAATGCTGTTTTCCATCTATCTTCTGGATTAATTCCAATTTGCCAGAACCCACTCTTTAAATCAAACTTTGAGAATACCTTTGCTTTGGCTAGGGATGAAAACAAAGCAGTCTTGTTTGGAAGAGGAAAACTGATGTCCATGAGGAAGTGATTTAACGGTTGATAGTTGATCACCATCCTTTTCTTTCCTCTGGCTTGTTCGGACCTCTTGTTGACATAAAAAGCTTGGCATGCCCAAGGTGAGTTTGATCGTTCAATTAATCCTTGTTTCCTAAGTTCTTCACATTCTTCAAGAATTCTGACTGAATCTTCAGGATTCATTCCTGGATGGGTTGCTTTGGTATCAGAGCCAGTGCTCTGTCTTCAGAGCCAGTACGCGTAAGAGTACGCTTGCTCTTTGCTAAATACTTTCCCTTCGTTTTCTTCTTCTTTTCTGAGAGAGAGAGAGATAGAGATCTTTACTCCTGCCTGATGTTATTGCCCTGCCTTGCCACCATGGATAGCCCAAGCCCAATCTGCCTTGACCTCAGTTCATCCTCCCGGAGATCCAATTCTAGTATAGAATCACTTTATGAAATCACTCATAAGGACTGTGATGAGAACCAAGTTGCTAATACAAAGCTCCCATTGCTTAATCCGTATGCTGCATACACTAAGCCATTAACAGGACCAATAAGGAGCATCAGGACATTAATTCGACAGCCCTCTTCAACGGCCCTTGAATATATTCAGACCAGCAAATTTAACCAGCATCCAATCATGGGAACCCAAAGAGAACAATTTGTGACATTACAATGGCCCAGTGAATTTCTGGAGGCCTGGTTACGAAAAGGATATACCCATCTCCATTTTGGAGCTATAAGACTGGCCTTGACTTATCATGGACGTAAAGGACTGCCTGTCACGGCCCGAATGGCCCTACTGGACACTAGATACATGGAATATCAGCATGCCGTCATTGGGACAATTGAGACCACACTAAATGCAGGAACTGTATTTGTTACTCTTTACCCCAATTTCTGCATGTCTCTCAGGTATAACAAGATCCAGGAGGCCTTACAGGTGCAACTCCAGATCTGTGGAGCACCTATTGCATCAGACTCCATTGAGGCAACCCTGCACTACCAAATGGCATACAGAGTCCAGAATCATGCCCTTGACCTCAAGATGCATGAGTCCTCAGACGATGCCTTACTGATCACTGCTGACTATGTCAGCCATAAGGCCCCAACATGTGTCCATGTTCCCAGACAAATTCCTCGAGCAGAATTGATTAGACTGTTGCCTGAGAAATGGGTTACAGACTATGAGCAAATCAAGAGGCGGACTGAACCAGTTACTCCTATTCAGTCTACCACCTCCTCTTTCACTAGAAGCAAAGATAGTACGGTCACCATCAAGTTTGACAGATCGTCAGAAAAGGAACCAACTGCACCACCTCTGTTCCCTAGTATGTTTATGGTACAACCTGTACCTAAGGGAAGGAGACCTAATCCTCTCAATAAGCACATCCATTCTTTTGATGGATATGGAGATCCCTGTTACTTCTTCAGAGACCGACACTCTGGTCACTGTTTCTGGGATGATACCCAGTGCAATCCAAACTGTGACTGCGATCAATCCGAAGAAGAAGAGACCAGGCGAAGAAAACGAAGGTCATGTCATAACACTCACTGCTATGACTCAGACTCCGACAGTGATAGTGATAATGATGATAATAAAAAGCCTGTACGCAAGCCCATGCGTAAGATGGAGAAACCCGGACTCCTTGGACAACCTTCAGGAAAGTTTGACTATATAGTCAATTACGCTGTTCCAAGCCCAAGTCTAGACAATAGTCCTATTATCCCTACTGGATGGGATGGACAGGATACACCTCCAACTCCACCACCGAGAAAGTATCAAGCGAGGCCTCTAAAGCCTCCTCAGAAGATTCTTCCTTGTTACAAACCAATCCTCAAATGGCAGAAGAAGCATCTGGAACAACAGGTCTTTTCTACCTGTATCAGCAGTGATACGACGAGAGAAAGTAAACCAGCAGGAGCTATACTGGACCAGATTCAGCCAGTTTCCTCTCAGCTGGACCAACTTCAGCCCAAACCAGTTCTGTTTAAGCCAACTGGACTTTGCTCCCAGACAGTGATTACCAATCCTCTTCCCGTTCTTCCAATGGTAATGATGCTACGGCCAGATCCTCACCAACATCACTATACATTCCCTCCGACTGAAGAATACACAGTCGACAATGTCAAGTATATGGCGAAGATCCCAGTTCCTACAGCTAAGGACCATACAGGAAGACCAATGGAAAACAGTATGGGAGAGTCAGTTCTGAACTGGCAAAGTCAGAATGCCCTAGCCCAAAACAATGCTCTGTGTAGCATTGATAACAAGATCAACGCATTCCAGAACCATTTCTTGACGGCTGAAAAGACACTACATGAAAAGCTCGATGGTCATCAAGCACTCCTCTATGAAAAAATAGATGCTGATACTGACAAGATGCATGAGGTTCTAAGTGTCCTTCAAAGGAACTTGGATGATCTTATTCAAGGAAGATATCCCTCATACCTCAGAACAGATCCGGATGAAGAAATCAAGAAGTTAAAAAGAAAGATTAAAGCGGTAGAAGAAAGAACTTCTACCAGGATTTCTACTACTCCTCCTGCTCCGCCACCTGATCCTTTTGGGTTCAGCAGACATACTTTTTACTCTCCACTACAGGAGCATGCTAAAGGCTATAGCTTGTTTGCCCCTACAACCAAGCGAGATGTTGCCGAACTTAGAGACATAGCCAAACGCCAACAAAAGGAGGAACAAAAGAAGAAAAATATAAGTGAAGAGAAAAGGAAAATCCCTAGCTCTTCGGTTTCCAAAGAGAGACAGCCAAGTAGATCTAGCTCTACTAGCTCACCAAGTCAACCATTACCCAGACAACACCTGATTACTCGAGAAAGGGTAATCCCTGAACATCTGCCCCATGCTATGGACAGGTCAGGCCATTCAGTCAGTACAACAGGGTCAGAGGCAACCCCCTCTGAAAACTATACAGATACTGATGGTTATGTTCAGACGACCTCAGATCAGGAGAATCAATATGCTACTCAGATTCTTATGACCAAATGTACTCTGACAGAAGATGAATCGTCTTCAGAGCATACATCTGATACTACCAGTGAAGAACCAGAGTTTCTACCAGCTTCTCTAAATGACAGCTTAGCAGAGGAATTATCAGACTCCTCAACAGAGGAATCTCCTCCACGAATATTAATGGCTGATAGAGAACCAGAGATCTATGAACCAGAAGATACTGACTTTTCTGATCCTCCTGCACAACGACAAAATCCCAGCAACGGAGAAAAGCACTCCCTACGTTTTACGTTGGATGATATTCGATGGGATAAATGGGCAGATAGGATAAAGGAATTTCACTCCTGGTGTTTATTCAAGAGACTCTCAGTTTTCTCTACTATTGAGATACTATCGGAATTGACAGCTAGATTCACCGGTATACTCAAGACCTGGTGGGATTTAATCCCTGAACCAACTCAGATTCAGTTAATCAGCCTGCAATTCTCAGAATTCCTTAATCACATCCATGCTCACTTCATTGGGAATCCAGACAATGATATGGATGACATGAGAAGAGAATTCTTCAAGCGAAAGTGTTGCTCCTATGACAAGAAGGAGCTAAACAGACACTTTAAAAGAATGATACATTTGTTCCTTAATCTTGGAGCTGACAATGCCCTTAAACCAGTCTTCCTAGCTTCAGTATTGGAAGAAATATCCTCCTTAGTAGAAAAGGAGCTAGCGGCCAAGAACCTTCGAGTTACAGAATTAACCATGGGACAAATAGTACAAGCAGTTCATTTCGCTGTCAGAGAATTATGCCAAAGGAAAGAGGTAATCCGTATTTTCCTTAAGTATGACAAGAAGCTAGAACTTGCTTGCAGACCTCCTAAGTACCAGACCAAGTGCAAGAAAGAATCATGTGATTGCACTAAGAAATCTAAGAGCTTCCACAGGAAACATCGGAGCTCTAGACACAAAAGGACTATCCATAGACCATTAGTCCGAAAACAAGGTAAAAGGTATCCAGTCCGGTTTGCACCACAGAAAAGGAAAAGATTCCTACGGTTCAAAGGAAGAACCTCTCCTAGAACCAAGTCATCAAGATGCTATGTCTGTGGGAAGAAAGGACATTATGCTAAGGAATGTCCTAAAAGCGAAAAGCGGTTCGTAGCACAGCTAGAAGCAGTTACTGGAGTAACATTGAAAGATGCTGATGTTGAGTCAATTTTTTCTATGGACGATGAACCAACTATTTGCTGCCTGGAAGACACAGATATCCGAGGACACTCCTCAGAAGACCCTGACTATCATGAAATCTATGCCTTCACAACAGTCACAAAACATCCTCCATCATCAGACAAGATTCCTTCCATATACACAAGAACGATATCCTCTTGTGAGTCCGGTACCCGACTTGAAGAGTCGCATCAGGACCCTAATCCTGATCAATGCATGGAAGTTGATTCACCTCAAGCTCCACCAATCATTGCTACCACCAGAATTTCTCCACACATCAAGGTACAAATCTACCTTTCCAAGAAGCATAGGCCTATACAAGCAATTGCTTTCCTTGATACAGGAGCTGCTGAAAGCCTGATTAATCCAGCAATGATACCTCCAAGCTTCCTAGTTCCGGAAGTGAACACTTACAAAGCGGCTTCTAGCAAGATATTCTCAACTTACCTAAGGACAAAGCCACTGACCATTATGATTTTCCCTACTTGCACGATCAGCTCTGCAATTGTTGCTACTGACCTTCCAGGGAAAGATCTTGTCCTAGGATGGGACTTTTGCGCAGGCCCCTTTCCCTAATCTTGGGCTTCACCCTTTTTCCTAATTTGTTTTATCAATATGTCATAAATCATCCTTTTACGATTTTTTTTTTCATTTTCGAATTTCGCGATATTGGTTCCTTATTTAGTTTTATGTTCAGTATAGTAAGCCTCCCATCAAGCGACCCAACCCATTCTTTCGTCGAGTTGTGTATTATATTATTTTATAAACTAATTAATTATTATATAATGGAAAAAACATCCTAGTTTATTCATCCTAATCATTACATATTTTGTCTATTCTATTTGATTCCGTGATTTTGCCTGTAATTTATAAGTTAAGGACCAGTCTAGCGATCATACAATATATATATATAATAATAATTCATAGTCGAATGTCATTTTCCTCTCAAGAAATTATTCTTGTCCCACATCAATTCACGTAGAAGAAAAAAGACAAACTTGTTATTACATAACTCGTAGGCCGAAAATCATTTATTGAAAAGGAAGTGACAACTTCTGCCCAAAAAAGAAGGGATCGATGCTGGTATCATGGAATCCTGCAATAAAGGAATAGTTTGTGAAAATATAATATAGATATAATTATGTGTATAAGCAAGAAAAAGCATTCAAGATATACATAATTCATCGAGAAATGTTGTAATTTTCATAAAAAATTAATAATAGAATTGGAACGATTGCTTTATTTGTAAAAAAAAAACTGTTCCTATGAATCTTTAAAGATTATATAAGGAGCTAAAAAAGAAAGGTATGTTCACAACTTTAAATATACAAAAACCGCTATAAATAAAATTGAGAAAGGAATATATATTAAAACCTAGTGATAGAAAACAAACCTGGTGAAAGGACTTTCTTGGAACTTCATCTGGTAATCGACGAGCTGGACATATGCTCTCTGTGGAAATCCACAATCATCAAACAAGTATCTGTCCGCAACTCGTAAGCAAGTCCTGCAATCCTCTTCGACGAGCAGCTGGTAGCATACCCCGCGCGCATATGTTCTACTATTCTCGGTAATCTCCCACGAGTAGTAAACGAAGTGATATCTCGGAGTCCGCAGAAGGATTCGAGGAATGAGAATATCAAGAGTTTCCTGATAAATCACCTTTAGGGTCGGTTGCACCGGTACACACATGACGAACGTGGTTGGTGTTTGGACGGGCCATTACCCTTACATTCATCTCTAAAGCAATCACGACAGTAATGATCGCTATCATGACTTGACGGTGTGTATTCATAGGTTGACTTATGATGTGATAATAATGTGAGTATTATTTTCGAGTCCTCTCTACAGGATGAAATGAGGAAAGGGAAAAAAATATAGTGATTAGAAAGGAAATACAAATGCCTCCCCATAGCTCTATTGAATTAAGAGTCATTTAGGTGAGTTCGTGTTGACTGATTATAATTAATGGTCTCCAAAATACATTGGAAAGAGGCCTTGTGTTGGGAGATAGGCTTTACCTCTTCTTCAGTTTTGCATATAGAATATGAAAGAGATGGGCCTCTTTCTAGTGCTTGTTGTGTGGCTGTGGCCCATCTATTAAAGGAAAGGGGGAGGGGGATTTCACCCAAGCCGAGGATAGATCTCAGTCGGGAGGATAAGTAAGAAATCATACACAGTGTCCGCAAGTAACAGACACTGCCGAAAACAGCTTTAAGTCATCGATGTTAAAAAAACAAAAGATACCGCCCCTCAAGGTTGGAGGCAATTTCTGTTGATTTCATGGCTAAGTTTTTCTGAAGCCTAGGGAAACATCGACCGCAACAATAATGTCGGAACCTTTTGTGGGAGATAACGGAGCGCGTTGTCATACCATACATGTGCGTTGTCGTTGATCGCGAACTGAAGTTCCAAGAACAATTGTTTTATTTTTCGAACTCGAGTTATATCGGATAGTTTTTTTTTACGTTTAAAGAAAACTTTGGGCGGCTAAGCATTTGTTTAGTTTCGCATTTAAAGTTAAAAGTTTCACATCCGTAATTAATTTCGAAATAAAAATTTATGGATTAACACAACAAATTAAATAAAGTTGATATATCTCAGTAAAATGGTACTTTGTGCCTTCATATTGAGTTATTTCATTTTTTTTTCCGAGTATATATAATTAACGAACTTCTGTATTTCTATTTATTCTATGATTCCTTGATACAAGCACAAATGACAGTTTTCTGCAATAAAATGAGGATTAATTTTCAATGATTTCCATAAAAGACTAAAAAATTTTCAGAAATCTCAGAGTTTTGACGGAGAAATAAATGGCAAGACGTGGAATATGTTTGGGTAACAACAATCAGAGGAGTTGATACAACATACCCGAATGATAGAATATAACTAGAAGATTTATTTATTATAAAAACGATGAAAATAATTTTCTTAACGAGAACTCCGCTCGGTTCATTTTTTATTCGAACAACATAGGAATTAACAACGTCCAAAATTTTAATGAATATAATATACCATATCATGTTTATCTTTACTATTTTTTCGTTAGTCACAAGGAGGAAAGCCGAAAGTAAGTTTGTCACTCGATGGATGAAATTGATGATTTTTTAGGATTTGCAGCTCTCTCACTTCCCCAACTCTGTATATAAAAGGGGAAGACACTGGAAAGAACATTCACATAGTTATCATATCATACGTCTATCTATGAATACCCGTCGCCAAATCATGATACCGATCATTACTGTCATGATTGTTTTAGAGATGTATGGGTGGGCGGTGGCCTATCCAAACACTCATTACGTTACTCACACGTGTACCGGTACAAACGATCCTCAAGGTGACTATCAGCAAGCTCTTGATATTGCGATTCCTCGCGTCATTAGGCGCACTTCGAGATATAACTATGATTACTACACGTTGGAGATTGTCGGAACCAGTAGAGCATACGCACGCGGAGTATGCAACCGACAGATTATCCCAGGAGATTGCCAGATTTGCCTAAGAGTTGCAGACAGAACCTTGTATGATCTTTGCGGTTTTCCACAGAGAGCATATATCCGGCTCGTCGATTGCCAGATGAAGTTCCAAGAAAGTGCTTTCGCCAGGTTTGTTTTCTATCCCTAGGTTTTAATATATATTACCTTCTCATTTTCATTTATAGGAACATTTTTTACAATTAAAGTAAATCTTCCAATTCTATCATTAATTATTCATGGTAGTTTATATATATATATATATATATTGATTGTTTTTTCTTACTTGTACACATGTATGTACTTATATTATGTTTTCACGAACTATTCCTTTTATTGTAGAATTCCATGAGACCAGATCCCCAATTTCTTGGACAGAGATTGTCACTTCCTTTGGATGATCTTCCTCCAAGTGAACAACGAGTTATGATATAGCAAGTCCTTTATTTCCTCCAAAACTTGATGTGCGACAAATAATTCCTTGAGTGGAAAATAGTGTTAGACTACAAATTACTATATTAAATATATTGTACTATCGCTAGACGGTCCGGTGACTTATAAATTCAAGCAAAATCATGAAATCAAAGATGCTTTAAGCATTAATCAGTCACCAAATGATAATCAAGTAACTCCTTTCAAATTATGCTTCTTTTTTTGTTTAGATGGGTATAATCAAATTTGATGTGCTTTCTCAGTGGCTTCTTTAAACCTGCAAACAAGAAAATATGTCGATCGAACTATTATTTTCTATCATGATAATGTTATTTGAGATATTTTTCTTTTTAATATGGTTACAAAGCGATCGTGCATATGTAACGTAATAATAGCTGCAAAATAATGATATGCATTTTTCCCTGAATGTAAAACTTTATAATATAACGACATAACCAAGTAATATTACTATAGGTCATTACCAAATTTAGCTCTCTCGGTAAGTAGGAAGTCATTTACTTTATAGCCATGGAAATCGGTGCTTTCCATGTTTGCAAAATAATATACAAGTGAAATTCTAGAGGACATAGTTCTGTCTTCAGTTATGTTTTTTATGTGCTATCTGCTCATTTACCGATGTATAATTTCATCACAATATTTAAGATTGGATGAACAAACATCAACTATTGCTATAACCAAAGCACCCCGCCTATTTTAATAAATAAATCTGACGGAAAATAAATTGTCGTAAATACAATAAAAAAAAATAGGTAAAGATCTATGTATTTTAAGTTTGAGCAATATAATCTAACCATAATGGATTAATAGGATTGTCATTCATAGTTTGATTTCAGTTTTTTTTTCCATAAAAAATGATTTGCGTTAAATGAAATGGACCAGGACAAATTATTAATTTATTTATTTATCAAATAATATAATACACAGCTCTATTAAGCTGAGTCACTTGATGGGGCGGGAATGTACTACTTATTAATTTATCCGGAGTATAGTGCTCTTGAGCAGGGGCTAAAGATATTGCACATGAATTAAGGAAAAGATTGTTAGAACAGATTGCTGCTCGACTGGCTCATTCACGAATCATGTGACGCTCGATCAGTTGATGATGAATAAAATGACTCCTGCTCCACTTGCGTCCGATTAGGTGGCTCGAGCTTGGTTGTTCCCGTATCACAACTTAGGCCGAATAACTGAAAATGGCGTTGTATAAGCTCTTGGCCGTCATAGCATAAATGGCCACGTGCCTTAAAAGTGCTTGGCCTGAAGGGTAGGATCGATGTTGTCCCATGCAAAAGCACTTAGTCTGACAAGCTGGAATTAATGGGGATGAGGTTGAGAGTGGAGGGTCGTGGTTATCTTCCGCGGTTAGCTCTGGTCTATTGCACTCACCACTTGAATGAAGCACCTTATGGGGAAGCTTCCGACAAAAACTTTCAGCTTCCCTATCACCTCTGTAATCTGTGTTCCAGGTGGATTGGTCACGTTTTAGTGACGTTCATGTTTAGGAATAAAAATTCTAGGCCACAGATCTCTATGATATCTCTGGATTAACGTTTCAGAATACAGGCCCAAAGTACATGAGGCCGAGTAAAGAGGTAGTTGTGGAAACACCCTAAGTAAAGAAGGCTTGCGAGCGAAGCAGTTACCAAGCAACGGGACTGCCAGGCGACGAGGGTTAACAAGATGATCAGGAGGCAGTCAACTGGATGAGTAAGGAAACTCTGCAGCGATGGTTAGTGGGCAATCCGATCAATTAGTGGTTGTCATGGGAAGATTTCGGGAAATCTCGAGATATGGAAGGAAATCGTTGCCAAAGGTGCTCGGATGGAAAAGAGATATTCTATGAAGACATGTAACAAGGACGTTTAATATATGACAATATTTCATTTCCGTATATACGTAGGTCTAGCCTAGTACAAATAATCGTTCTTAAGCATTGTATACAACACAACCTCTCTATTGACGGACATACAATCTTTTTATTTTCAAGTATTCAGGCATTCAAGCATTTTGGCGTTCTTGCGATCTTGTGCTCCTGCAATCTTGTTCCTTTCGAAGGCATCGTCGATGGCATCCGTAAGTGTTTCTACATAGGGGTGTCGTTCCGCTGCTATCGCTCTTCTTTCATTCATATGGTGACCACACATTCAACGAACCTCCGAGTGTCAGTTGCTCGTAGTGCCAAAGAATTCCGACGTATTTGGATCTGCCTTGTCCAGCGGTCACTTCCACAGTAAACACGCCTTTGGCGACCACAGTGGGAGATTAGCCCAACAATGCCGAAAACTAATAGTAGTAGCAATTCAAACAACGTCGAGGATAATCACTCCGACGAGGAAAACAACAATGATGGCAGCAATAACCCAAATCTAAATATGGTTCGGAAACTTTCCGCTATTATGAGTACTCTCCAACTCTTAATGGAGAGGGTTAATGTTATCGATAAGAAGCACGATGCTTTTATGGAGAAAATTGGCTCCGAGATGGATGTCGTCATCCATAACCTAAAGACCATATCAGGGGTGACAATAAACAGCCCTGGTAAGGAGAAGGATGAATCGACCGCCAAGCACCAGCTCGGCTATAATGCTCATAAGGCGTCAATAGCCGAAAGGAAGAAAAAGGCCGACTTCGGGGGCATCCAGAATAATCCACCAAAAAGACTCCTCGAGGATCGTTTGCACCAGTACACGTATAATGAACGCGATCGGTGTTTGGATATGCCATCACCCTTACATTCATAACTAAAACAATCACGACAGTGATGATTGCTAACATGATTTGAATCGATAAACATGTAATTCAATCTATTCATCTCATCGTCATCCAAATAAATTCAGTGCATCATGGATCATCATCAAATTAATCGTTTTCCTTTATTTTCGATATTTCATCGATCTTTACTTAAATGTTAGTCCTTCATTCATGACCGTGTATTTAAAATTACAAATATCTTGTTCAAATGGCCATGATGTTAACTCACTAATTCAGGAGAGCCTCCCATCCTCTGTTTTGACTCCACATTATTCTCCGTACTCTTTGCTAGACACCCAATAACTATATTACTTATAATCCAATTAGTGATGGCTTTTAACGACGTCAAAGTGTATAATTCATATCGCATATAATAAATGAAGGTATCAAGTTAAGATATTAGTTACCATAATTCAATAAAAAAGTGGTCAATGACACGTAACATATGATATTCTCTATAAAAGTGTTGTGCACGGGGCACTCGTAAACTCAAGCACCCCAAGTATAACTCGAATATCTATCCCTCGGTGTAACTCGTCTCGATTTATTCTCGACATTGATATAGATATTCAAGCACCCGAAGGTTGGACGGCAATTTCTGTCTGTTTCATCGCTAATTTTTCTAAACCCTAGGAAAACATCGACCGCAACATTAACATTTATTTGGCCGTTGGGACCTTTTGAGGGAGATCACGGAGCGCGTTGCCATATTGTACATCAATCCATGGTTATACGATAACGAATCTTGTTCGTGATTGTAGACATTGAAATTTTATCGGCCCAAACCATATATTATATAGGCTGAATATGGTTGATTGCCTTTATATTATAGGCAATTATATTTTTGGGTAAATATAATACATGGGCCTGAGATTATAAAAAAGTTCAAGCCCAACCCATTTATTATTGGGTTTTAAAATTATGGCTCAGCCCATATGCTAGCCCAATTAAGCCTAACCCAATTATAAAATGACTTGGGCTTAGCCCATATATAGGCCCATTCAAACTTTGGTCCAATCCAAATGTTGGCCCAATATGTCCTTTAAGCCCATGACTCTTTGTCCCACATCGGAAAGAGAGAGCACCCAAGGTTCCTTCAACTCCTATATAAAGGGAGTCTCACCCCCCTCATGAACACACAAAAAAATTCTCTCTTCTCTCTTCTTCTCTTAAGCCCCATTGGGTTATAAAGAGATTCTAATTATTTTTGAAGACCCATCAGTGGGTCTGCGGGTGGTGCGGCGGCGAAGGCCCTTCTAGAGGTATATCTCCGAAGGCCCCTCTTACGGGTTTATCTCCGAAGGCCCCTCTAGCGGGTATATCTCCGAAGGCCCCTCTTGCGGGTTTATCTCCGAAGGCTACAAGATCAAGGTTCAAGATCAAGGCTGAAGATCGAGATCAAGTCTGAAGATCGAGATCAAGCCTGAAGATCAAGTTCAAGCATTCAAGATCAAAACAAGTTTCAGCAGCCTGGTGTTCTTCGCCCATCCTCAGAAGACTCTCCAGATCCAGCTTCTACAGCTTTGGAGATCTTCGCCATTTCTGAAGATCAAGCCCTGCAGCTCCAGCATCTTCATCAATATATCTCCCTAAAGCTCCAGCAGATATTTGCCAGAGCTTCAGCCCATCCATATTTCGGATATCTTACGAGTATAGAATCAGAGGACTCACGTGCTTTGTCCGTGACTATAGACAAAACCCGCTATATTTTTCATACGACAATTTGTACGTTGCTTTCGGTTTATATATAGACCGTGAGATTTTTTACGTCTACAAATTTCTGGCACGCCCAGTGGGACCATCTCTACCTCTCATCTCTTTACATCTAAGTATCCAGATGGCTTCAAAGAGGATCATGCTGAAGAACTCCGTCAATGCTGTGAATAATCAGCTAGTTGGTTTCCCTTCTCACTCGTCTGAAGGCTCTTCATCGCCTGGTTCCAGAAACTTCACCAAGACCAGACCGATTGCTGATATATATAAGGAGACAGAAGAGATTCTAAGATCCATCTCTCCAAAGTCATCTCCATCCTATAAGGAGGTTACTGAAAGAAGCCTTCTCAGCAAGAGTTCCATATCACTGATTCATTTGGGTAGTTTCTGCAATAGCTCAAGTGTCTCTCCTCTTGAGGATTCTTCATCAGACTGCACTCCGAAATGGAGCTTTGCTGAATCAAGGGCCAAAACGCGCAAGCAAATGGAGGAGATAGAAGACATTCTTCGATCTATTCCATCCTGCAAAGAGATTGCCGAAAAGACGCCATTGAATAAGAGCAATATGTCGCCAGTTCCTCTGCCAAGTTTCCATGATAGTTTATCGGAGGACTCTTCGCCAAATCAGTCTCGAAGCATCAGTGAGGTTGATCTAGCTGAAAAGTTAGATGAAATCATGCCAGTTATGATGGCTGACACCCCATCGTTGGAAGACCAAGTTGCATCTCTTGCCAAAGCAGTTGAGGCAATTACGAAATCCATGAGGGATAGGGATCAACAACTTGAGTATGTCATAAGCAGGCTCGAGAATAAAGAGTCTGGAAGAACATCTAATGAGGAAGGTTCTCATATACGCAAGGATAAAGGCAAGAATGTGCTGAATGTGGATGATTCACCGAAGCCTGTATCTGCCTCTGTTGATGCTCCGGTCTCAACTAGAGCAATGAAAGAACTAATACAAGAGGCTCTAAAGGATGAACTTGAGGGAAAGTATGCAACATCTGTGGCGTACAATAAGCCATACAGTCAAAGAATCGAAAGTATGAGCATGCCAATGGGTTATCAGCCCCCATACTTCCAACAATTTGATGGGAAGGGGAATCCAAGGCAACATGTGGCTCATTTTGTCGAGACTTGCAACAATGTTGGTACAGATGGAGACTTGATGGTCAAACAGTTCGTCCGCTCCTTGAAGGGAAATGCTTTTGACTGGTATATCGACATAAAACCAGGAAGTATTGACAGTTGGGAGCAGTTGGAAAGAGAATTCCTGAACCGCTTTTATAGCACGAGGCGTGTGGTGAGCATGATAGAACTCACTAACACTCGTCAATGGGAAGGCGAGCCCGTCGTTGATTATATACAACGATGGAGAAACCTAAGTCTAAACTGTAGGGATCGCTTATCGGAGGCGACGTCAATAGATATGTGTATTCAAGGAATGCTTTGGAGGATTCGTTATATCCTACAAGGGATCAAACCTCGGTCTTTTGAGGAATTAGCTACAAGAGCACATGATATGGAGTTGAGCTTTGTTGGGACCAACGTAAGTAACATCCCAATACCTGAGCCACCACGAGGGACAGGAAGACCAGGAAACAGAACTGGGGGCAAGCCTGCTTTCAAGGATACAAAGAAGCAGGTAATGACTATAGATGCTGCTCCTGTCAAAGTGCCAACTGCAAAAGGAAAAGTCTCAGCAAATGGACAATTACTTGTAGAAGCACCCAAGATGAAGAGGCAACGCCCAACTCTTGAGGAAAGGCAAAATAAGAAATATCCTTTTCCCGATGAAGATGTTGCAGAAATATTTGACTTTTTATTGTCTTCTAAAATGATCGAGCTGCCGCCATCAAAGCGACCGAACCAAGCGAATCTAGCTGACAATCCCAACTTCTGCAAGTACCATCGAGTTTTAGGCCATCCAATTGAGAGATGTTTCGACTTCAAGGAAAAGGTCATGGAGCTTGTGCGCGACAACAAGATCGATTTAGGAGCCTATATTGCACCTTCAAATATGATCAGTGTCGCAAACAATGATACTCCAAACATCATATTTGGGACTATCGATCGTGCTGAGATAATTGGTCTACCAAGTCTGGAGATAATGCAACAGTATATGACCAAAGTGTCAAGTTCTGTGGTTAGCTTCGAAGAAGTATCAGCCGAAGAGGGTTGGACTTTGGTGACTCACAAAAGGAACCGGAAGAAGTCTTCTAAGCCTGTTAAGAAAACGCCTCCTATGCGAGCAAAGATTGCGAGGAGGTCACCAATAAAAAAGGATTCCAGGAAGATAGTGAAAGAAGAGAGTTCGTTAGATATCCTATCCGTGAAGAAGCCAACCCCGGCTATGTTATGGGATTTCTTTCCGAAATGTTTTCGAAAACTTGCAGATTTGCCTAGGAGCTGTCACCACATTGATGCAAACAAAGAAGTGGTGGTAGCGAAGGTTGACACGCCGGAAGATCCCACAGTGATGAATGTTGTGAAATCACGAGAAGATGGCGCAACAATTACATTTTCTGATGAAGATCTCCTTATAGAACACAGATTTCACAATCGGCCGCTATTTGTATCAGGATATGCTTATGGTACGAAGGTCAATCGCATATTGGTCGACCCAGGTTCAGCAGTCAATATCTTGTCACTAAAATCCCTGAAGGAGATTGGGCTAAGGGTTGACGATTTATCAAGTAGCCGGCTGATAATCTAAGGATTCAACCAGGGGGGAGAACGAGCTGTTGGGAAGATCTGTCTCACCCTCACTATAGGAGATATGGAAGCTGCAGCAACGTTTTACGTCATTGATTCCAACACCACCTATAATATGTTGTTGGGTCGACCATGGCTGCATGAATACGGAGTTGTTGCATCCACGCTCCATCAATGCTTTAAATTTGTGAAGGATGGGGTAACCCACACTGTGTGGGCAGATGCGAAACCCTTTACGGAAGCAGAGTCATACCTCGCCGATGCCAAATTTTACTTTAATAAGGTATCAATGCTGAAGAAAAAGTCTCGAAGCATGCACCGGTTGTGAGGGATATCATGAAGAAATCAAACGTAGAAGTTTCGCCTATTCAACAAGAGGCACTTCCAATTAATCCGACAGTTGAAAATGAAAGGACGGATGATAAGCCTAAACAGAATGTTCCAATCCTGCGCTATATCCCAAGAGCCTTTCGAAAAGCCGGGGAACCACCTTTTGTGAGTAGCCATGCTGAAGAAATGGTGGTGCCAAAGGAACTCAACTGGCCAGTGACGAAAATGACGACAATAGCTCAAACAAGTACGCCTTTAAAAGGTTTTGTTAGACCTAAACAGGGGGCAATTATTTATCCAGATTCATTGCCTGACAGGCGCACCAACGGATTTGATCCAAATGCATTCAGGCTAATCTCTACGGCCGGCTACACAGAGGACTTAAAGGCGCTTGGGGCTTTTTCAAAAGAGGCCAATCCGGGATGTGATACTCAAAAGTCAAAACTTGGTCTTGGGTATGATACACCTAAGCCCGTCGATCAAGCGTTGAAGAAGGCTTCAACTCAATACATTGAGGCTGATGATAAAACTACAGCCAAATCGACGAGAACTTCGGTATTCGATCGACTTGGAGCCCCATCCGAACAAAAATCAGTATTTGATAGACTTGGTGCTCCGGAGGAAAAGACTGTTGCTCAGAGACCGGCACAACTAAGGTTAGGCGACACTCTAAGAAGTCGAATGGTGTGGAAGAGAGTGGACAAGAGGAAAGACGTTCCAATCATAATTGAAGACACAAATGACCTCTGTAGTAAAATTCCTTCCCGGATGAAGCGTCGAACTGTTGTGGAGGTGACCACTGGAGAGGTGTTGAAAATGACCACGAAGACGTGGATAACTACAAATGACAACGATGAGCTATCTCAAGATAGCGTTGAAGATGATGTTGCTTCTTATCATGTCACGATTTCAGAGGCTAATGAAAACGCATCTCACAAAGAAGATGGTGCGGAAGATGCTCCTGAAGTATTCGAAGATGGGAAGAAGTCTACTATTGATGAACTAAAGGAAGTTTGCCTTGGAGAAGAAGGGGATCACCGTCCTACTTTCCTCAGTGCGAGTTTAACCCCTGAAGAAGAGGAATTATATATCCAACTGTTGAAGGAATACAAAGATGTCTTCGCATGGAGTTACAAAGAAATGCCCGGCCTTGACCCTAAGATTGCAGTTCACAAGTTAGCTGTGAAGCATGGGGTTCGGCCCATGAAGCAAGCTCAACGGCGTTTTCGTTCGGAGTTGATTCCCCTAATAGAAGCATAAGTCAATAAACTTATCGAAGCTGGATTCATTCGAGAGGTGAAGTACCCAACATGGATCTCAAATATCGTACCCGTCAAGAAAAAGAACGGTCAACTTCGCGTTTGTGCTGACTTCCGCGACCTCAATAATTCATGTCCGAAGGATGATTTTCCTCTCCCGATCACCGAGATAATGGTAGATGCTACCACTGGCTATGAAGCCCTCAGTTTTATGGATGGATCGTCGGGATACAATCAAATCCGAATGGATCCGAAGGATGAGGAAATAACAGCTTTTCGTACACCAAAAGGAATATATTGTTATAAGGTGATGCCTTTTGGGTTGAAGAATGCGGGAGCAACTTATCAACGGGCCATGCAACGGATCTTTGATGATATTCTCCACAGGAATGTAGAGTGTTACGTGGATGATCTGGTTGTCAAATCCAGACAAAGGCGCGATCATATTGATGTCCTTAGAAAAGTATTTGATAGATTGCGCAAATATCAACTGAAGATGAACCCATTGAAGTGCGCCTTCGGGGTCACTTCGGGAAAGTTCCTTGGATTTATCGTTCGACATCGAGGCATTGAAGCCGATCAATCAAAGATAGATGCGATTATGAAGATGCCAGGACCAAGGAATATACATGAGTTGAAGAGCCTTCAAGGGAAACTTGCATACATTCGAAGGTTTATATCAAACTTGGCCGGACGATGCCATCCCTTTCATAGATTGATGAAGAAGGGTACTCCTTTTGAGTGGGACGAAGCATGTGAAAATGCATTCAACGGCATAAAAGCTTATTTGTCAAAGCCACCAGTCCTTAATGCACCTATCCAAGGAAGACCACTCATACTTTATATAGCGGCGCAAGAAGCTTCTTTAGGAGTTCTGCTAGCCCAAGAGAATGATGATGGAAAGGAGAACGCTCTATACTACTTGAGCAGAACGTTAACTGGTGCGGAGCTGAAGTATTCTCCAATTGAGAAGACATGCCTCGCACTAATGTTCGCTATACAAAAGTTGCGACATTATTTGCAGGCACATTTTGTTCGCCTCATATCACGGGCAGATCCTCTCAAATACATCATGTCAAAGCCAGTACTATCTGGTCGTCTAGCGAAATGGGCACTCATGCTCCAGGAGTTCGAGATTTCGTATGTTCCCCAAAAAGCTGTTAAAGGGCAAGCCTTGGCTGATTTCTTAGCAGATCATCCTATACCAGATAATTGGAAGATTTCGGAGGAACTACCCGACGAAGAGGTGATGTTCTTTGATGGATCGGCTACCCAAAGGGGTGCAGGAGCTGGAGTTGTCTTCGTCACATCTGATGGAGATATCATTCCATATGCATACACCCTTACACAATTATGCTCAAACAACATGGCTGAATATCAAGCCCTCATATTAGGGTTAGAAATGGCTATGGATAACAAAGTGCATAGTTTGAGGGTATATGGGGACTCCGAGCTTGTGATTAATCAACTTCTATCTACATATGAAGTTCGCAAGCCAGAGCTTTTTCCATATCATGACTATGCAGTTAAGCTCGCGGGATGGTTCCAGGATTTTAAAATAAGTCATATACCAAGAAGGGAAAATGCGCAAGCAGATGCCTTGGCAAGACTCGCTTCTTCACTTACTTCAGTGGACAAACAAGTTAGTATTCGACTATGTCAAGCTTGGGTGGATCCTCCCACCTTTAATGAGGAGGAAGAGGAAGTTAATATCATCTCTGTCTATAATGTGGAAGACAAAGATTGGAGACAACCACTCATTGACTTTCTCGAGCATAGAAAGCTTCCCAACAACCCGCGACAAAAAGTGGATGTGAGGAGAAGAGCGCCTCGATTCATATATTTTAAGAATACTCTCTACCGACGATCCTTTGAAGGATTGTTCTTGCGATGCCTTGGAGTTGAGGAAGCCTTGAGAGCGGTAGAAGAGGCGCATTCTGGAGTTTGTGGAGCTCATCAATCAGGCCCTAAACTTCACTTCCAATTGAAGAGAATGGGCTACTATTGGCCAACAATGGTAAAAGATTGTATGGAATATGCAAAAAAGTGTCAAGCTTGTCAGTTTCACGCTAACTTCATTCATCAATCTCCCGAGCCACTTCATCCAACTGTAGCATCTTGGCCATTTGAAGCCTGGGGGTTAGATGTTGTAGGACCCATAACTCCTAGATCGTCAGGGGGCCACTCATATATTCTTGCAGCAACTGACTATTTTTCAAAATGGGCAGAAGCTGCACCCTTTCGGGAAGTGAAGAAGGAAACTGTGATCACCTTCATTAAGAATAATATCATTTTTCGTTATGGCGTGCCTCGCTATATCATTACTGATAATGGCCGGAATTTCTCTAATAAGGCCATGGATAAATTCTGTTTGCAATTTGGTTTCAAACAATATAACTCTTCCATGTATTATGCGGCCGCAAACTGGTTGGCGGAGGCGTTCAATAAAACGCTATGCAATCTTCTAAAGAAGGTGGTCGATAAAGCTAAAAGAGATTGGCATGAACGAGTCGGAGAAGCTCTATGGGCGTATCGTACGACGTACAAAACCGCGACTCAAATGACGCCATACTCGTTGGTCTATGGTGTTGAAGCGGTCTTTCCACTTGAACGACAAATACCGTCGCTGCGAATAGCCATACAAGAAGGACTTTGTCAGGAAGATAATGCGCGATTGCGCTTGCAGGAACTAGAAGCTTTGGATGAGAAACGTCTTGAAGCCTAGCAGCGGATTGAATGCTATCAGGCGAGGATGTCGAAGTCTTTTAACAAAAAAGTACGACCTCGCTCCTTTCAAGTAGGTGACCTTGTTTTGGCAGTACGAAGACCGATAATCATCACGCACAAGACCGGGAGCAAATTCACATCCAAGTGGGATGGTCCATACGTAGTCCAAGAGGCTTACACTGGGGGCGCCTACAAAATAGTTGATCAAGATGGAGTACGAGTTGGACCAATCAATGGAAATTTCCTGAAGCGATACTATGCCTGAAATGTAATGCTCCATGTCGCATGAGCCTAAACTGCACGACATAAAAAAAATCATCATGTAATACTCCTGGCCCGCACGAGTATAAACTGTGAACGGCTAAACAAAATGTAATACTCCTGGCCCGCACGAGTATAAACTGTGAACGGCTAAATAAAAAGTAATACTCCTGGCCCGCACCAGTATAAACTGTGAACGGCTTAAAAATATATATTAAAGTCGTGTTCTGAACGACTTTGAAAAGAAAGGACTTTTTATTCGAAGAAATGATAGTCCTACAAAGAAGGAAAGTCCTATTTCAGAGCCTAAACAAGCTAGAAGGGTGAAATCAAGCTTCCCAGGTAAATTGGACAATCTCTTCACGAGTCCTCTTCAGCTGCTCTTGAAGTTCATTGAAGGACAAACGATCTTCATCACGGACTATTCAGGCATTCTTCAAAGCAGACATGGCTCCTTCAAATTTTGATATGTCCTCATCTGCCTTCTTAATAATAGTAACAGTCTACTCTAGAGAATCATCTAAGGTTGCTTTAGCCCCAATACAGTCAGACAATTGTTGTCGGAGTTCTTCAATCTGGGCTTTAACGGCGACTAGTTATTCTTCTGTTGTTGTCCCTTCAACGGTGGGCAATAGATCTGAATATTTTGTCGATCCTTGCATATATTCTTCCACCAAGGCATAGATAGGAGCCCATTCCAAATGCTCACTTTCATTGATGAGATCGAGAATATTCTCCAACTCCTCAGTAAGTGTGTGACCCTGACTAAATGGAGTTTTGAAAATCTTCTTCTCGATGTCTTCCCATATATAAGCTCGAGAAGCCACAGCTGGGTCACTCAAGTCAGGGTCGACAGAAGTGTCATCAACTTCTTTATTCCCTTCGAATTGAGCAATCCATTCTGGAATTCAAGCTTCCGTTGATGATTATCAAGCAACTCTCGAAAATATCCTTCCTAACAAGATTCACCAAATGTAAGTGAAGGGTTTGGTTCGGCATATGACATTGTAGATGGCGACACCCAAAGACCAGGCCTTGGAGAATAAGAATCATATAGAATCTCCTTCGATCAGTGTTGGATATCAAGCTTGATGTACGGAGCACAATGACCCATTTTGGATGGAAGACATGGTAACTTCAGCATGTCTTCTTCTTGTGAGTTCTTGTCCTTCGCAAGACACATATACTGTTGTCCAGATGAAGTCATCTCCTTGAAATAAACCACAGATCTAATTTGTGAAATACACACCATGTGTCTTACGGATCCCACTCCAATATTCACATACTTTAATCCTAATCTCTCTGCAATATATATACGCATACGAGATACGAATTAAAGTGGGGGCATTTGTAGACATTGAAATTTTATCGGCCCAAACCATATATTATATAGGCTGAATATGGTTGATTGCCTTTATATTATAGACAATTATATCTTTGGGTAAATATAATACATGGGTCTGAGATTATAAAAAAGTTCAAGCCCAACCCATTTATTATTGGGTTTTAAAATTATGGCTCAGCCCATATGCTAGCCCAATTAAGCCTAACCCAATTATAAAATGACTTGGGCTTAGCCCATATATCGGCCCATTCAAATTTTGGTCCAATCCAAATGTTGGCCCAATATGGCCTTTAAGCCCATGACTCTTTGTCCCACATCGGAAAGAGAGGGCACCCAAGGTTCCTTCAACTCCTATATAAAGGGAGTCTCACCCCCTTTATGAACACACAAAAAAATTCTCTCTTCTCTCTTATTCTCTTAAGCCCCATTGGGTTATAAAGAGATTCTAGTTATTTTTGAAGACCCATCAGTGGGTGGTGCGGCGAAGGCCCCTCTGCGGGTGGTGCGGCGGTGAAGGCCCTTCTAGGGGTATATCTCCGAAGGCCCGTCTTGCAGGTATATCTCCGAAGGCCCCTCTTGCGGGTTTATCTCCGAAGGCCCTCAACGCAACAAAAATAAATCCTCTTTCACACAAACTAAGCAGTAAGGGCAAGCAAGGGTCGATCCCACAGAGAATCAGTATCAATTAGGTCTTGTAACGTCAAATTCGATAACCAAATTCAAGGTCAAGTGAACAAATCAAGTGATGAGAAGTTAAACTAACAGCAAAATGAATCGAATTACCAATAAGAATTAAAGATCTAGGACTACCGATTTCCCCTCATGACTTATGCTCTCATATCCCCTCTTCTTATTACTATTGAACTTCATCTGTTGTTAACTGTAAGCCGCTAATCTCTCCCCATAACCCTCTCGGATATCCGGGAACGTACCCCCATGTATCAAATTCTCTACTCTATGTCTAGGCAAAGAACTAGTGGAGGCCCTTTACGATTTAACCCTACTTTGATTACCCAAGGTGCACGGTATTTCTACTCTCACACTAAAACCCGGTCTCTCGACTCAAAGGTTCCTTAGGTTATCCTAATCCCGATCTGACCCAGACTACCCTCTCGAGTCTCTCTAGGTGATCGAATCAATATCAACAGTTGATCAGGCTGCTAATACGCATTAAACACGGGATTGGATAAACAACCAACGGAAATTCAATTCATAATAAGAAAGGTTCAACAATTACAAAAGAACACGAGGTTCCATCGTCATCCTAGAACAAAGAAATTAGTTCATAGCGATGCAACACGAAAGCCAGAACAAAGATGAAAGCATAATTAAAATCTAAAAGCAAAAGGAAAAGAATTCTGCTATTCTCCGCCGGCACCAATCTCCTGTCACGAGCTTTTCGCCGTCAAAGAAAAACCAATTCCCCCCACACTCCCTAACCCTAGTAAGCCTTAAGTTTTAGTATTTATACTAGGGAATAATCTAAAAGACCTAAATAGAAATAACGAGAAAATCTAATAATTCGGAGGGGGGAAATCTTCTGGTTCTCCGCAGCTGAGAGGAAATCCTCCGCAGCTGCGAGCTTCGACTTTTGCCTTCTCCGCAGCTGCGAGGAAATCTTTCGCAGCTGCGAAAGTCTCTGTGGTTGCGGACGTCCTCTTGCCCGCAGCTGCGACAAGACTCTCCGCAGCTGCGGAGGTCTCTGTGGTCGCACTCCTCGCTTCCTTCTCACAACTCTTCCTTCCTCTCTTCGTTGTTCCTCATTTCATCTTCAATTCCCTACACGAACAATAACGAACGTGAGGTAACACAATTCAGCTTGAAACAACCAATCTAAACACTTAAAACGACGGAACTAACTCAAATCAAGGCACAAATGTGATCATATAACTCTACTTTCGTAGAGTTATCAGGCCCCTCTAGCGGGTATATCTCCGAAGGCCCCTCTTGCGGGTTTATCTCCGAAGGCTACAAGATCAAGGTTCAAGATCAAGTCTGAAGATCGAGATCAAGGCTGAAGATCGAGATCAAGTCTGAAGATCGAGATCAAGCCTGAAGATCAAGTTCAAGCATTCAAGATCAAGACCAAGCTTCAGCAGCCTGGTGTTCTTCGCCCATCCTCAGAAGACTCTCCAGATCAAGCTTCTACAACAGCCCTGGTGTTCTTCGTCCATCCTCAGAAGATTCTCCAGATCCAGCTTCTACAGCCTTGGAGATCTTCGCCATTTCTGAAGATCAAGCCCTGCAGCTCCAGCATCTTCATCAATATATCTCCCTAAAGCTCCAGCAGATATTTGCCAGAGCTTCAGCCCATCCATATTTCGGATATCTTACGAGTATAGAATCAGAGGACTCACGTGCTTTGTCCGTGACTAGAGACAGAACCCGCTATATTTTTCATACGACAATTTGTACGTTGCTTTCGGTTTATATATAGACCGTGAGATTTTTTACGTCTACAGTGATAACAGGCTGTCTTGAATCGTCTCGAGATGAACGTGAGGGTGATGGCTTCTCCCGATGATTATTAAGTAAATCATAACTGTAGTTGGGGGAAGCACTGAGAAAGCACATCAAATTTGATTATACCCATCAAAACCAAAAAAAGAAAAGCATAATTTGAAAGGAGTCACTTGATTATCATTTGGTGACTGATTAATGCTTAAAGCATCTTTGATTTCATGATTTTGCTCGTAATTTATAAGTCACCGGACCGTCTAACGATAGTACAATATATTTAATATAGTAATTTGTAGTAATTACTATTACTATATTAAATACACGATATTAGTAATTCTAAACACACGGCCATGAATGAAGGATTAACATTTAAGTAAAGGTCAATGAAATATCGAAAATAAGGTAAAACGATTATTTCGATGATGGCCCATGATGCACAAAATTTATTTGTATACCGATGAGATGAAGAGATTGAATTGCATGTTTATCGATTCAAAGTGGTTCATTATTCTTTTATAGTTGACTAAAAGCTTTTGTTACAAGGTAACGGGAGGAGAAGAGTGAGTTGGAGTTTTCGTTTGATGGCTTTGGTACCACAAAAAGTTAAGCCATGGCTAAAATTTATACATTGACTAGCCACCAATGGCCTAACCTCGCAAAAGGTCGTGTCTCAAGCTCAGTAGAAAACCATAGTAGATTCTGATGATATTACCTCGCCAATCCATTCATATCTCAGTTGGTAGTCGACAGACAACATTGCTCTTACCTCTATTATGATGGCATGTAAGGAAGTTTGTCCGTGTGTCCATCGCTACTACCAAGATGTCATGAATCTTGGTCTTCCCTTGCCACAAAGTTCATCCGGCAAACTTCCACACAAGAAGATTTGCTTGACTAGCAATGGCGAGACTTGAAAAAGGAGTCAGCTTTAATGATTACCTACTTTAATTCAATCAAGCAACACGCTCTTCAATACACCCAAGTCAGGAAACCAAAGAGTATGGCTGATGTCAACCGACAAATTTATACTTGCCTCGGTAGGGAGAGGGAGCCACTGATGTTGGCTCAATCGGAGAGAATGCTCAGTCTCAGCACGGATCAACTCCAATCGATGCCTGTCGGACATGAAGAACAACGTCTACAAGTTGCAGCTCAAGGCGAACTCTCGGAGAAAGACACCACTGCAACAACTGCGCCTCCCTCCTTGTTGTCGGGAATCCTTGGGCAACCTCGAGCCGAGGTGTACCTCACTCATGGCCGCACCAGTCGAGCTGGACGCAACAAAAGTCGAGGTAGATGAGGAAGAGGGGTCTCTGGTCGTTGGGAAAATCATAGTTCGACTGGAGGCTTCACACCTAATTCAAGTCTATCGAGTCAAGAGAGAAATCAATCTAGGTCGGTTTTCCGTAATCGAGACCCGGGGGGGCTGCATCCTTCGCCTGTGGATCTCCTTCCAGCAGCTGGCTCAACACTGGTCCAAAAACACACTTCGCGCTTCACGAGCTGCAACAAGAGTTGTCTATCAAAACTGCAATCTACAAAGTCATATTGCTTCCTAATTGTCAACTTAACCAATTTTCTGATGCTCAAGCTCATCTGCTTCAGGGATTTCCACCGACATTGCATGACCGAGGCTGGCACATGGACTTCGGAGCTACACATCTTGTGACTGCAGATGTGTTCAATATTCATACTCATGATAACAACCAAAAATCCGATCGTGTTGTTATTGGTGATAGTAAATCTCTTCTAGTTCTTGCATCCGGATTCACCACTCTTAAATCTCCCTCTCGTCTTTTACATATACTCCGCTCTTGTCCTCATGTTTCACAACAAAATGGTGTTGTCGAGCAGAAACATGGTCACATTTTTAACATGGCACTAACCCTTCTATCTCATTCTCTCCCATAAAAAAACATGGGATTAAGCCTTTGAAATTGCTATATATATTATCAATCGATAGGTGACGTATTAAATCTCTAGACTTCAATTCTCCTTTTCAAATTCGTTATAATTGATATCTCGATTACTCCAACTTAAGAGTTCGAGTTCTCGAATGTTCTTGTTATTCTTATCTTTGTCCTTACTCAATCTATAAATTAGAACCACGCTCTCATCCATGTGTGTGTTTTTTTTTTAATATCCTTGTCAGGGTTATCGTTGTTTTTTATCCTTACACGAAGATTTTAATAAATAGTCAAATATAATATAATACTCACGCTAAGGGTCAAATTTTTTATGGCTCATGCACGTTTTACAGTGGTGTGCCTGATAAGTTCCTTTTCTCCATCTTGTCATGCATCTTCTCTTGGTATGACTTCGTTTTTCCATGTTATTTTTCCAACATTGCGCTCTCTCTATACAGTCCTCTCTCACCAATATTTGTGTTGTTCTCCTTTTGTTTGTAGTTTATTTATAATGAAAAATGTTCAGCAAATAAAAAGAAACGAGACACGATTTTATAATAGATCGGCAAAGATTACCTACGTCCCAAAATATAAGGTGGTTGTCGTTAATCAGAATGTATTAGTCAATTAGAATGCATTAACTAATTAATTAATTAATTAAAATCTATTTATAAAAATAAATTTCATACTTACCAAAGTGTACAAGTAGTATTTTCTTCTTATAAAAATATTTCTCACATCATTCCTCTAATTAAAGTAATGATTACACTTTAAGAATGTTTGTTACAGTGACGTTTTTGTAGCGTATAACAAAAGCTTCTTTTTATGATAGCAAGGCATCGGCTATCAGTATAGCCTAGGCAGTGAGACGGGCTTTATCTCTTCTACTCTATTTACTTACACTTCTGCCAAGTCTAACGACGCTCTTTTGCGGGAGCCGTCCACTGTGGACCAACAATATCGCACAGGTAGGACTCCATAGAAACTTTGCAGGCGTAAATCATTTTCTCACTATGTTTAAAAAGGATCCAAAAAAGCGGAACCGGATCGTGTTCCACTTCGAAGTCGATCGTCTTTCCCCAAGTATGAACTGCAGACGACTCTCCAAGGATTCCATCCTGTCTTTACGTTGAAGTGGTTCTGACGATGAGTATTGACCTTCTGCGAAACAGAAGTCAATCCTCTACACCACAGAAGCTGCTCCTGATGAGAATCTTCTGTAACGAAATATTTTTGTAATTAATAATTAATTACGAAATTAAATGCGAATATTCCATGGGAATTATCCAATATCATCAGGACAATTATCTTATCGAAATCAAATGATTTCATTACCAAAGAAATAAAGAGAATAATATATTTTCGAAATAAATTATCTATTTATGGTAGGTTCAACATAATTGACTATGTGTCATACGAATGTTATCTTCCCTTCTTAATTCTTCTTTGCTTAACAAAAACGTGCTATTTGTCCAAATTCATCAAGATAAACGAATGAATCTGACAAAATAATTCGTGGAAGTTAATTTTTATTATTTCCATCTATAGAATGTTATCATATGTAACCTTTGCAACGGTTATCCATGGGGATTTGATTAAACCAATTGATCTTGATCATATCTCACCCCAAACGGATACTTGCCAATGGGAGACGACATTTGGTTATTGATGGAATTAAATGTCATTGATTTATTCGTTTTCCATCTAAGTGTAGAAGCTATTTTTGTCAATTGCACCTTCTATGCTTAGCCTTTTGTAATTGTGTATAAATAGGCATTTGGTTGTCATTGTATATATACAGAAAATACTAGATACATTGGTCAAACGTTGGAGCTTGTAATTTTTCGATGGTTTGAGTTTTGTTAGTCACACACGAGGGACGTAAGCTGCAGAAGTCTGCATCGTTGGTAAAATCTTCTGGGAGAGTGACTCGGGGGCCACGAGGGACACGGTTGAGAAACTGTAGGAGACGTTAGTAGGAAGCGTACGGCTGGAGGCCGGTGTGGCCAACGTGCAGTAGGCCGAAGATAAGGGCATAACCCCGGGAGCACAGAAGGGGAGGGAGTAACCAGCTTCTGTGGTGTAACGTTCTGTGTATGCAGGAACCTAGGACAGAGGTTGTTGTCTGCTTGCGTGGGGTTTGCCACGTGCTTGCGCAGGGTTTGCTTCGTGCTTGCGTAGGGTTTGCTACGTGCTTGCGTGGAGTTCGCCACGTAGTCGCTATCTCGTGGAGATCGTGCAGGTCATGTGGAGCCGCCGAAGGGAAAATCCATCCTTGGACAGGGGATGTTGTCTCCTTGCGTAGGGTTCGTTACGTACTCGCGTGGGGTACGCCACGAAGTTGTTGTCCTTGAGGGGGTTGCGCATTGGTTACTTTTGTTACTCACATTAACGTGTGCATCGAGTTACTGTAGTACAGAACCATACGGTCTGTGCTTTGAAAATCAGTCACCTGTAGTACAGAACCTTACGGTCTGTGCTGTAAAATGTTGACATCTTTGGTACAGAATCTTACGATTTATGCTGTGAAACCAAGTCATTTCTGATACAAAATCTTCGAGTTTGTAGAGGATTGACATACGGTACAGAACTTTCTGGTCTGTGCTATACAATTCAGTCACTCTAGTGCAGAATCTTCTGGTCTATGTTATAAAAGGTCTATTATTAATCACCTTCTGTAATTGTTACAAAGTTAAGTCTGAGTGAAAACCATCCAAATTCTGGGTGAAGAGTGGATATAAGCAAGTTGCTGAACCACTATAAAAGTATTGCGTGCATCAAACAAATCTCAATCACATTCGTACATTCTGTCTTACAAAAACCTGTTTCTAAGGTTCTGTTTTACATAAGATTGTTTCCGCTGTGAGCTTTGTCGAAAAGGAGTTAAAAATCATTAATTGGCTTTAACACTAATTTACCCCATCTCTCGTGGTGTGACACTTTACTCCGAGGAAACCCCCAACCAAGAAGTAAACGCCACTGTCATTGCCATTTTCCATCGCCAACGCCATCGTCAGTCCCATGTAGCTGAAATCGAATGCCCATCAAATGGAGTCGTATCACATAGTGCGAAGCCGTCTGCAATCGATATTCTTGTTTTAATCTATCTTTTGGTGCTACACAAATTCTGCTCCTCCTGACCGGAATTCATTCCTCGTCTTCTTACTTCTTTGTTTTAATCTTTTACTTTTATTGTTAATTACACCTGCCAATGTCTCTTGGATCCCCTAAAAGGTGTGCTGATCTGGGTTTACATGGTGGAACCCTGCAGGCTACACGTGGCCGCAGAGCTCATTTCCGATGCCCTGATGACGCCATCAACCACCCGACTGCCGCAATGAACATGAAGAGCATCCCGAAGAGTAGGATGTACGTCCTCCTAGATGACCTCCTGTATTCCCCGAATAGTATCACTCCCCAGAATGTGCTCACCAGGGGAAATGCCTGCATTCAAAGCGACTCAGCCTCTAACACTTTGTAAAGCAGTGCAGCCGGAAATGCTTGATTAGCCAGAGAAGCGATGAACTAACCTGTACAGCCTCGGCAGCCGCATACCCTGCAGCCTGGCCACCCATAAATTGCATACCATTTCCAAACCCGCACAAGAGACCCGCCAAGAGTGCCCAACCTCTCCCGTTCCAATCATTTATATAAGCTTTGAAACTTGTTTTCGGTAGATTCATGACCGGACAGTAGAGGAAGGTGATGTTTAGTATCAAAGCGAGGATGAAGCAAGACATGGAGAAATAAAAGAATGCCGTATACACCGACAGGTGCGGAACTCCATTCTTGAGGGTTTGCCACTGGTCGTTTGTGGCCAAATTGAAAGCGGGTAAGAACATGGAGAAACAAACACCGGCAAAGAAGACGATGCCAAGTCCCATGAAAGTACTTCTTCCTGACACCTATGATTAACAAACAAAGATTCCAGTCTTTTAGGAGTCAAAAGGCGTCGTCTGCTCGAAGGAAGTGAGAAAGCTTGTAAACAACCTTAATGGCTCTCCTGTTCTCGAGTTCAACAAGAAAATCCGCAGTTCCAGCCTTCACCCTTCCTGCTGCACAATTTCCAATTGCTTCTGCTGTTCAACCAATTACAAATTAAAATATGCAAAAAGAGAAGACTCAGGAAGAGAACTCCATGTGCCAATGTCACCCAATGTTTCTCACCGGAACCATTGATAACCGAAATGGTCCTGCATGAAGCATGAATATGAAGATGGTAAGTTATGGACAACATTTTTACAAAAGATGGAATCAACCACAAAGTGATCCCAAACATCACGCTTCCGGTAAGCTGGAGCCTCTAAACTTAATCCTGTAACCAGAAAACAAGATAAATCCTGGCAAAGCACGACTAACAGAAGCAAAAATCAAAGCTAAATCAAAGCATAAAAGGCTTGTGGCTGTGGAACAGAATAAGTTTCACCACCTGGTCTCATCGTTATCCTTGGTTTGATGATTGCTGAGTTTCTCTTGGTTATCAGCATCGTTAGATTTGTGTACCAAAGTGCCAAGACAAACAGCGATAAGAAAGGAGGCGACTCCTGGAAAAAGGATCTGCGCCCTGTTGATTTTGTCATCCAAGAAGTAGTTGAGTATGGCTCCTATGATGACCGTTATGCTGGAAGAAATGACTTGGGTCACCGACAAGCCGACCAAAGCCCACGCATATTGCGTAGCAAGGTTCCCGAGGCAAAGCACGATCCCTCCAGCCATTGCAAACAATATGGACGGCCAATTATCCTGCATCCAATCCACCCGCATCCACATATCAGGAACAGGTACACAAAACACCAAATGAAAATAAGAAAACCGGAGAAACAGGGATGACTACTTACCTGAGGGAGCTGCTCCAAGAAGTTGGGACTCTCATGGGTTCCCTTACGGATCTCCCCAAATGTGAAGGCGATGGCGAGGGCGGCCAGGAGATTTGTGATGGTGTAATCGAGGTAAGTGTGCTGAGGGAGGCGACCCCTCCGCTCCAACAGGGTCAACAAAGCAGGCCATGTTCCCAAAAACAAGAGGGCCAGCAGCATACAGCCGACAGCACCACCTTTGCTTTCCACCGCATACATCTTGACTCTATTCGACAGACAGCCCCGCCTGCCAGCCCTCTCCAGCTATCCGTCATTCACCAGCAGCAAAGCCATTGTATTAATAATGAAGGGCGACAGATAAAGATCCGAATCAACTGACCGGACAAACTGAGGAGAAGACGAGACGAATGCCGCGTACGAAAACAGGAAAAAGGGATAGCGACACATTAAAGAAACCATACAAAGCACGTCTGGTGGAGATCATGTTCACGCGGGAAAGATGATTGAAAAACAATAAGGCAAAGCCATCAAGGGACGATGAGAGAGAGAGAGGAAGAGGAGATAAAGATGAAAAATGCGGATCCGAAGAGAACATGCTCTTATCGGAAAGGGACAGGCTTGGCGGCGGGTGGTTGTCGGAAGTAGGGAAGGGGAAGTCGCTGGCGTTGAATCAACACCCCCCAACAGACACACACACTGTCCTTGGATTGTTTGTTGTTATTGAATATCCTCGTTTGGTCGGCGGGCGGGATTGCCTGAACTAATATTATTAAATAATATTGTAAATAAGTAATAATCGTCCGCCAAATAAATAACATAAATTACAATCATTAAACATAAAAATACGATTGTCAATGCATGTTTAGTAAGGTGGGGAAAACCTTAAACCGGGTGGAAAGTGATGTTATTTTTATCGAATATACTGGGTAGATTCTAGGTTCTAAATTTTTCAGAATCAGTATCAAATACGTTTCTATTTTCTCACCTTGAAACCAACCCGGAGAATCTGAAAACTTGCATAATATATTTTTAAGTAATATACATATATAATTTAATTTTAGAACTCGGGCTTTGTAACCCCAAGTTTGGTCCGCCATTGGAACAAGAGGACTGAAAAAAAAAAGTTTTCTATTAAACTTGGGGTTTGTAACCCCGAGTTCCATTCGAGTTCCCAGCAACTCTAAGGAAATCGCGCTTTCTAATACCGAGTTCATGTAAGGCGTTTTAAAGAACTCATTGTTAGGAAGCCCGAGTTCGTTGAGTTATACCTTAAATTTCTCGTCCCAAATCATTTTTTCTCCTGGTCGCAGCAACTTCGCAGAACCGGAACCGGCAAGTTAGGTTTTGGAATGGTTTTTTAATTCACAAGGTAGTATCTAGGTTCTAAAATTAAAAAATTGATTCCAGGTTCTAAGTTCTAAAATTAAATAATTGATTTTGGGTTTTAGATTCTAGATTCTAAAATTAAAGAACTGGTTTCAAATTCCAAGTTCTAGGTTTTGTGTTCCAGACCTAATCACCCAAAACTTGATCAGGCCCTATGTTTAGAATTAATACTTCACCATCCGTTAATATTTTGTTAATGAGTGCGGGTCAATTAATATTTCGTGAATAACATTTTTTTATTAATGACATTAATAATTATAATAATCCTAGTTCCGCAACCGTCTAATTATCAACCACGGTTGGGCCCAATTAGAAGGTTGTTCTACTGGGGTGGACCAGTTTAACTCTAGTAGGCCATGCCTGCACAATTTCGATGGAAGTAATGCTTTATTCTGCTAACTCTATGTTTTTGGTTTTATGGAATTTGGTAGAATTTAGAGGATATTAAAATATTTTCATTCTTTTGTACATTATAAATCTTTTCCAAGGTGTAATCTTATGTAAAAATTCCCTCCTCATTTATCCCTTGGACTCCTTATTAAGCTGGACGTGCGGGTGTTAATAGGTCAGACTTAGACATCTCATACCCAAGTTAGACTCAATTATCGGGCCCGAGCCCGATTGGGCTGAATTTAGTCGAGCCCTAGCGGCAAAAATTTTTCTTTTAATTTTTTATTATTTATTTAAGTTTTTTAATTTAAAATTTATCAAGTCTTGAAACCCTATATGAATCATGAAAAATGACTACTCATCTTAATATGGACGCACTTCCCGCATGTTTTTATCCCGAAAATGATTTCTGTATCCAGCTACAGAAAAAATTTAATCCAGAAATTAGCTAAGATGACATAGTTTCATTAAACAAGCTACGCGAACATTTTCATGACATAAACAAGCCACAGAAATTAGCGAGATGTTTAATGTGAACGTATGGGCAGATGGTTTCTGTAGCCAGCTTGCTGGATTCGTGAATGGTGAACAGGAAAAAGTGTTTGGGAGTGTCTGTCAAGTGTTGATTCCCAGGTGGAATTCACATGTCCTCATTTTCCACCCAGATGGAAAAACTACATGAACCAAGTAGTTCTCGAGGAAGTGATTATTTTTCTAAATCATTTTTCTTAAAAATTACCCAGATTTAATCTTACATTAATTGATTATTTTAAAAACCAAAGTGTTGAACCCCCCTTTGTATCAGGCTACGTCATTTTCTATTAACTTCTCATCGAAATCGAAAGGCAAGGGGAAGCATAGTCCAAGTCATATATGGCCGGACGACATTGAGGCAGAATTGTTGATACTAGGGTATCCTGCGACATCACCACACAAGAATATCAAGTCTCCAAAACAATATCGTTCTGGCGCATTCCGTCGGTATACATCAAAATGCACCCGAGTATTATTACAATTTGGGAAAAAAGTCCTGGTCATTGGTCAATATTGAAACGGAAGCCAGAAACAAAAACCAGAAATTCCTTCGGACAAGAAACATATTTAGAGTTCAGAAGCATAAAACATCAAACCTGCTGGAAGGTAGGGTTTGAAACTTCATCCCGCAGCCGATGAGTCGGGTGTACGCTTTCAATGGAAAACCACATGCAAGACACGGTATCCTGTCCGCCTCTCACGTGAAAACAGACCCTGCAATCGGCCGCCGATTTCTGATGACTCGAGGGATGGCAATATCGTGAGCCTGCTGGTAGAGACACCATCACGATCGTTAGCTCCTTCACAGGTATGAAGTATGGGGAGAGCAGCTGGGTAACTTGGGTTCGTGTCTCCGTGGATTGTTGTAAGATACGACTACTTTGCAAATGATTAAGCCTCTTTCTCTAACCTTGCCATATAAATACGAGGCCAGTGATAGAGAGAGGCATGAAAATGCTCGCGTCCACAGTCGATATTTCACGTGGAAAATACTCGGTTCAATCTCAACATATAAGTTTAAGGTTCACTTTAAAACTACTTGGCAATTGAGATATTGACTCATTAACCCTACTTTACAAGACATTTTCTTTCAAACATGAGACTTGCGCTTAACACAATGGTTCATATACTATGTTAGAATTTGTGTCTGAATTTTCTGTGTTAAGCATAAAAAAGTGACTATGTAAGTCCAACAAGTCAATCAGTATTTTTCAAGTGATATAATAGCGAAATTCATTCAAATAATGTGATTCGAATATGAAATCCTATAAAGAAGTACAAAGCTCGATGTTATTAATTTTGTCTTTAATTAACGTGTTCGAATGTGGAGTTTTGTTTCAATACAATGTGGGGAAAAGAATAATTGGTTTTCTTTTCTTGTGCTCAAATTTATTTATTTTTCTTCTATAAAAATTTTAACATTATACCTCCGTCAGTCGTTCCGAGTCAACCACGGACAAAATCCGAGATCGTAGGCGATGTCGGGGTCTTCATCTCCGCCCGACGCCGATGGCCTTGACCGCGGGAGGAGCAACACGGCGGCGGTGGTGTTGGAGGAATGGAACGGATCCTCCTCCGCCAAGCTCTCCAGGACCGCCGTCATCTCCTCTTCTACTTCTTCCTCGTCCTTCTCCATCCGGAGGTCCTTCCTCGCCGGTTCTTTCCTTCTTGCTTCTCCCTCGTCCACTCAATTGATCCGCGTGCCTTCCTTTCCGGTTCGAGCAGGTCGGGCGATCGGTTTGGCCATATCCGGAGACGCGTGCTTGAGGCATTTGTTCCCGAGGCAAAGCCACGTTGCACTTTTTCTTTTCTTTTCTTGATCAACTGAATTGAGTCCTGAAGGGATCTTCTATACGTGTGGTTGTCATGTACCGCTTTTTGTTGTTTGATTCGACTGCATTGATCGATTTATGGCTGCATAGGTGGTAGTGATTTTCATTATTCTTTTTGGCGCAAACTGCAGGGATATCCCAGCAGCGTGACCTCCGATTATGCCACTTTCCAACTGTGGGACTCATTGCAAGTGCGTGTTTGCTTAGTTTTGATGGAATCTCTGTAAGCTTTAAGATTCCTCAAATTGAGTATCTGCTATTTGTGCCTGCTTTCAGGGGCTTTCCACTTACATAAGGACCATGCTTTCTACACAGGTAAAGCTTATCAAATTAATTTTGAGAAAACGCTGTCCGAAATCCATACATTGTATTAGCTTAAGCTGCTTCAATAACGAAGATAATTTTTTGTTATCTTGGAAGGCACTTTTGAGTGCTATAGGTGTCGGCGAGAAGTCGGCCACGGTCATCGGTGCCACATTTCAAGTAATCTCATACTTATTTCCTTGAGATTTTGACATGAAATTGAGGCTAATTTGATTAGTTGATTTTGCTTCAGTGGTTTCTGAGGGATTTGACTGGAATGCTCGGGGGAATTTTGTTTACTTTCTACCAGGTCTGGATACAAATCCTAGGCTTCCTCTGAATTTCCTGTATTGTAGTACTTTTACCCTGTGAAATGCCATGGTCCAGACTGGGGTTACAACTTTTTCGGAGTTAACTGCTATTTATTCAGGGGTCTAATTTGGATTGCAATGCCAAAAGCTGGAGACTGGTTGCTGACTTTATGAATGACCTTGGTAGTTTTCAACATTTCATTATAATTGAGTTGTTTTGTTGATTTTAAAATTTACCCCTTCATCTTCAAATTCACTTTCATTGCACTTTTTTTATTACTTCCTTATTTATGGAATAGATTTTTTTCCAGAGTAGCTATAAGATTTCATTGCTTTTTGAGATGTTTGTTTCTTATTTAGTTGCACACACAAAGACATGCAATTTGTGGTACTGTGAATGCCTCCAAGCCTGTTGCATCTTTTTTTTTCGTCTCTGGTTCTGGTAGGGGGAGAGGGAGTGCTGGGGTGGGACATGCGCTTGTCTTGCCACTGATAATAGCTCTTTTTGTCCTTAACTGATCAACAATGATGGCACTGGCTTATTACACATCATTTCAACTCGGAACTGTTAGATAATTCACATTAAGAATCAGTAGCTGTTGTACTCTTTTGGGATACTTTTATACTAGTTGTGGTTTCTCTTGTATACATCTATGAAATGGAAAATTTGATTTTGTCTGCTTTTACCAGCTAAAGGAGATCTAATTCGATTGCAGGAATGTTGATGGATCTTGTGTCCCCTTTGTATCCTTCAGCTTTCATTTTCATCGTTTGCTTGGGCAGTCTGTCACGATCATTTAGTAAGTATTGTATTCTGCAACTGCTATCACATGGATCACATATTGTATCAGACTGTTTCTTTTGGCTCATATATTACGCTTACTGTAAAATTAAGTACATTTTTTCTACATATAAAAAGATATGCATAAAAAAATGCTAGATTTTCTTTATTAATGGATATTCTTCTTATAATCTTCTTTCTTAGCTGGAGTTGCCAGCGGAGCCACCAGAGCTGCACTAACACAACATTTTGCACTTCAAAATAATGCAGCAGACATATCTGCCAAAGTATTTTCCAGGCTATGACATTTTTTATGTGATATTATACATTATTCAAATTTTCTTCCGTTATTGAGTGATGTGTATTTCATTCTCTCAATTATTTACATTGGAGCTTTGGATTTTGCAGGAAGGAAGTCAAGAGACAGTTGCGACGATGATAGGCATGGCACTAGGAATGGTTCTGGCAAATATCACAATCGGGCATCCACTTTTTATCTGGATTTGTTTTCTTTCTCTTACAATATTTCACATATATGGTAGGTACTCATTGACAGGAGTATTAAAACTGTTTCAACATGTATTTTTCTTAGTATAAAATTTTTTTGTATGCCTCAAAACAATGTTCATCCAAAGATAGTTGTGCTATCATTCTTTAACAGTCTTACCCTTTTTTGGAAGAGATAAGATCCTTTTTAAAGCCCTCAAAAGTGTTGCTTATTTTTCTCTCTTACTGCCTTAGCAATGTAACTTTTCTTTTTATGTTTTGACTGGAAAGGTAAAGTAGGAGTGGAAGAGTGATAGATGGGAGAAAATTAAATGCTCGTTCAATAGATACTCACTTCAGACTCCAAAGTTTCTGTAATTGATCATCATATGGAATTTTGTTGCATAAACAATGCAACGGACTAGACTTGAGGCGGTTCATTTTATGGATGCAGCTAACTACAAGGCTGTCCAGTGCCTTGCATTGACATCCCTGAATATGGAAAGAGGTGCAATCATTTTAAAGCATTTTGTGGAAACAGAAGAAGGTAAGGAGTTATATTTGCCGTGATCTTGCTTTTGTTATGACTGCAGTTTTTGTTTCTTCTCAAAACCCCGAGATTTGATATTGATTCAAATCAAATAAAATCGGCTTCCTTTCTTTTCTTTTTCTTTTCCTAGGCTTTATGGAAATTGATCGGAGACACCCAATATTTCATTCTGTTCCATTGAATAAACTAGCCTGCAATCATGAAAAACTTTCTATTTTTTAACTTGATTTTATGGATTGAGGAAGTGGTCTTTTGAATGAAAGGAACCAGATAATATCCTAAGAAGATAAGGTCAGGCTCTGGTCTTTCTGTATTCTTCACCTTATTTCCTGGTGTACACTTGATATAAAAGTGAATCCCATCTGCAGATGTTGACCTGTCTGAAGACATTGCTGCACTCTGTAATATGTTATTGTGCTGATATTCTGTAGATCTATAGTATGTCATGATGCTTAACCTGAATTTGTCGCAGTTCTCTCCACTTCACAGGTGTCTAAGATGGAGCATATACTGCCCTCGTGGTTTACATTTTCTGGCCCGTGGCCATCAAAATCTCTTGACAGTCGTATAAAACTAGGCATCAGAGTTTCTTCACTTGAGAAAGAGGAACTGTAAGTTTTCATCGGAGGTTCTTTCTTCATATTTCAACGGTTGTGTTCAGTATGGTTCGGTTCTGTTCAAATTCGTACAGAAGAAGTTAGCATAATCGTACTGGTATGCAGTCATGGATGTGGTTACCTCTGTGGTATACTGTCTCTAACCTTTGTCTGTAAGAGATCAAGACAGTGGGCTATCTGATGCTGAAAGTCACAAGATTTTCTTTTAAAACGAAAATCTAGATAGAATTTATCATTTTATTTCCAAAATGGGCTGACTTGCCATTTTCTGTTCAGGGTAATTCTTCTTAGAGAGGCTGAATCCCGACCTGATAAAGGTAGGGATTTTCCTCGGAGTATTAACCATCCTCTTTGAGAGGATATTGCTAATTTTTGTTTACTTTTGCCATGTGGTCATTTAGAGTACATATTAGTGGAAAGAGAAGGAGTGATTGGTATTGTGGTGCACAAATCTGCGACTGCTGCTGATATACTGCGGTCATTTTTTCATGCTCTTGTTATGGCACACAAAATGGATAATGCGTGGGATCCTGCACAATGTGAGAAATGGATGGATCAGCGTTATGAGGTCTTACTACTGAAGGTAAACAATTTTTTGTGGATTTTACTATCAAGAATTTTATACAGAAATTAAACTTCTTGGAAGTGTGAGGATATGTTTTTCCAGGAAATGCTTAAGTCTAAGTTGCATTGATGTTTCTTACTTGCTAAAAGATATTTCACGATATGCGGTGGTCTCCAAGTACTCTTCGGATCCATTCATTGGTTAATATAGATTTTCTAAATGACTCAACACCTATCAAACAGATATCTTGGGCCTAAGTCGGCTTATTCTGTTATTAAACTATAATGATGTCTTAGATGTTCTGCTTTAGTGTGCGATAGATCTCAAAGATGGTCTGGTTAGTGGCTTCTTGTATGGGAATGTAACCCAGCCTCAGTCATTGTTGCTTTGATCAAAGTTTTCCACATCCAGCTATTGGTAATAAGGGGGGCTGCATTAATTTGCTGAGCTGTTTCAAATTAAAATGTGTGTAGAATTCAAGGTATTCTCCCATTGTGTAGCTTGTTGCGGAATCTTGTTTCTTTACGAAGAATCTCTTGGTCTGACTGTTAACTGTTTCTGCAGTTGAAATCATCAGGTTGGAAGACCGAGCGTCTTCTGTCGCCTTCGATCACTTGGCGTGCCAGTTGGCGAAAGATCGACTGATTGGTTGAAGTAGAGGGCAAAAAGCCCATCTATCAGGAAACGTTATGAATCACAAGTAGGGAGACGAACTGGCTAGAGAAAGTAATCCTATTGGCGGAGGTAAGTGAAAATTCAAATGATGGGGATGCAGATTAGACTGGAAAATATTCCCTCACAGCGAAGCGAACATGTTCTTGCCTTCCCTGTTGGAATTATAATTATTCTTTCCCGGTTGTCTTGTTTATTCTCTGATGGTTTGGATTTGGAATCTGGGTGGTGGTTCCAGGGGTCATAGCACTCTGCGCTTCTGACCGTTCCTTCTACTGCATAAAATACTTGAGTTGTGGCCTCAACACGATGGCTGAACTAATCTCCTATCGGAGGTAGCAGAATCTGGAAATGTTGGGTTGGCAATGGCATGGCGTGGTTGAGACCTATTTCATCCACCAAATAGGCAAGAGTATGATATTATTTTCTCAGTTGGCCTAACGTTCTCGCTGCTTCCTTATTATTATTATCAATTGGCCTACGGTTATAATTGTCAAGTCCTCCCCATTACGGCAGCGTGTCATTGAACTCTATCTAGTCAACGGTGCTTTACAATTACGCAAGTGTTTTTGGTTGTCAAAATGAAATTTAAAAAAAAATTAGTTGAACGTGCACCAAAAAAATCTAAATATCATTTAATAATGCTACGTCCTGAATTCACGCATTTCAGAGTTGGATTAAGAATTCCTTGTTTCTTTTTTCTCTTTTTAAACAAGTCGAAAAAGTTCTCTTGCTAAATTTAACTGAAATTGATTGATCGGGGCTCGGGTAGCTTTCGTTCGTTCGTTATTTTTGTTGGGTAATTTGTTTGCATAGAACTGAATAGAGAAACCGTTAAATCAGAAACCATCAAGTCTATTACAAGTCAGTGGGGGGTGGGTTGATTGATTGGTTGATAGAGAGGACGCCTCCACCATTTTTGTCAAAACCACGTGATTGTAGGGTCTCAGCCCGCCCTTTTGACCCGGAGATCCCCCAAAGGAATCGTAAGTGGAGGAAGTCATCCTCAAAATCCCATTTGCCTTTCTCTCCCCGTTTTTTTTTTAAAAAATGGGATATTATTGACTACAACAAGACAAAAGCAAACGTCCATCTCTCAACTCTAAAAGAAAAAAAAATAATCTTTTCTTTTCTTTTTTTTTTGAAAGGACTGAATTTTGCGGTGGGAAACTCCGAAAGGATTTGGTTTTTTTAGTCTTGGGAAGACGGGGGGGGGGGGGTGGTTGAAAGTCACCCGCCTCCCCACCGCCAGAATCGAGGAGGATATTCGGGACAACGTTCCCCAGTTCCCACCCCCTCTTCGGACAAAGGCATATTCTTCGACGGACGGGCAGTCGACTAAGTGACTCTTGCTCTCCCCCAGCTGGTAAGAAGGTACGCCCCTTGTCTCTCTTCCCGATCGCCCTTGTGGTTGACCGACTCCCATCTCCTGCTTCTCTCTCGCCATAATCTTCCCTTGATGACTTGCCTTGCCTTATTATCTTTTTCCGTTTTGGGTTACGTAAGTTTATGAAAATGTGATCTCCCTCCTCTTTCGACTCGGGCTCGGCTGCTCGTGGGTCGGGTCGTATTATCTTTGTTTTTCTGATATAGTGATGTAATTCTTTAATGGGAGTGCCGGTCTCCTTGGCCGATGTCGACCCTTCCCCCCTCCTCTCCCCGCTTTCTTAATTTTTGCCTCTGGCTTCCGCAACACTCAGTTGTCACGTCTTCTCCTACGTTGATCCGGTCAGTTGATTGAGATCTTTGCCCCTCGTCCTTCTTTATTAATATGTAAGGACAATTGGTGTGTTGCTCGTGAAGGGTGGATAGCAGGGGAGGGCTGACGGGCGGGGCTGCCGGTCGAGTGGAGTCAAGATGTATGTCGTGGAGAGCAAAGGCGGCGCCATCGCCTGTATGCTGCTGGCCCTCTTGTTCTTGGGCACATGGCCTGCTTTGTTGACCTTGTTGGAGCGCAGGGGTCGCCTCCCTCAGCACACTTACCTCGATTACACTATCACCAATATGTTGGCTGCTGTCATCATCGCCTTCACGTTCGGTGAGATCCGTAAGGGAACCCCCGAGAGTCCCAACTTCTTGGAGCAGCTCGCTCAGGTAAGTAGTCATCCCCGTTTTCTCTGTTTTCTTTTTTCTTTTGTATTTGGGGTTACCTGTTCCTTATACACGGATAACTGGATGTAGGATAATTGGCCATCCATATTGTTTGCGATGGCTGGAGGGATCGTGCTCAGCCTCGGTAACCTCGCCACACAATATGCATGGGCTCTAGTGGGCTTGTCGGTGACCGAAGTGGTTTCCTCTAGCATAACGGTGGTCATAGGAACCACGCTCAATTACTTCTTGGATGACAAAATCAACAGGGCGGAGATCCTTTTTCCGGGCGTCGCCTGCTTTCTTATCGCCGTTTGTCTTGGCTCTTTGGTGCACACATCTAATGATGCTGATAACAGAGAGAAACTCAGCAGTCATCCAACCAAGGAAAAGGATGAGGCTAGGTGGTGAAACTTGTCCAATTGTGCAGCCGCATGGCTTTTGCATTTTGATATGGATTCGATTTTTTCTTCTGGTAGATGTGCTTCGCTAGGATCTACCTTGTTTTCTGGCTACAGGCTTAACTTTATGGGCTCCAGCTTACTGGAAGCATGATGATTGGAATCGCCTCGTGGTTGATCGTCATCTGTGACAATGTTGCCCACGTCTTACCATATTCCTATTCATGCTTCATGCAGGACTGTTTCGGTTGTCAATGGTTCCAGCACGGTGGAGGGTGAGAAACATTCCGTGACATTGGGATATTGAGTTCTTCTCGGGTCTTCTCTTTTTGCATCTTTTAATTTGTAATTGGTCCAACTGCTGCAGAAAGTGGAAATTCTGCAGCAGGAAGGGGGAAGGCAGGAACTGCGGGTTTTCTTGTTGAACTCGAGAACAGGAGAGCAATTAAGGTTGTTTACAAGCTTGCTCACTTCCTTCGCGCAGACGACGCCTTTTGACTGCTAAAAGACTGGAATCTTTGTTTGTTAATCATAGGTGTTTGGAAGAAGTACTTTCATGGGACTCGGCATCGTCTTCTTTGCCGGCATTTGTTTCTCCATGTTCTCGCCAGCATTCAACTTGGCTACGAACGACCAGTGGCACACCCTAAAGAAAGGAGTTCCTCACCTGTCCGTTTACACAGCGTTCTTCTATTTCTCCCTGTCTTGCTTCGTCCTCGCCTTGATACTAAACATCACCTTCCTCTACCGTCCTGTCATGAATCTGCCGAAAACAACATTCAAAGCTTATGTAAATGATTGGAACGGGAGAGGCTGGGCGCTCTTGGCGGGTCTCTTGTGCGGGTTCGGGAACGGTCTACAATTCATGGGTGGCCAGGCTGCGGGGTATGCAGCTGCCGATGCTGTCCAGGTCAATTAATCTCCTCTCTGGCTACTCGATTCTTCGACCGCTCTGCTTTACAACATGTAAGAGGCTCATTCGCGTCAAATGCAGGCGCTTCCGCTGGTGAGCACATTCTGGGGGGTAATACTATTCGGGGAGTACAGGAACTCATCTAGGAGGACGTATGTCCTACTCTTCGGTATGCTCTTCATGTTCGTAGCAGCAGTCGGAGTGTTGATGGCGTCGTCAGGGCACCGCAAATGAGCTCCGAGGGCCGCGTGTAGGTAACGCCAGGTCGACACATGCGGTTTAGGGGATTCAAGAGAAACTGGGGGGTGCGGGCTGGCAACAATAAATGTGAAAGTGCGACAAAGTGAGAAGAGTAGGAATGAAGTCCGGTCAAGAAGGAATTTGTACAACAAAAAAAAAAGGATTTGTTGTAGATGGCAATGTGTGTATACAAATTCAAATTTCAGTTGATATTGCAAATGGGAATACGGATTTGAAACATTTTTTTGGCCTGATATTCATTCAGAGCTTTTTTTTATGCTAATTCGGACTCGAACCGGTAGATTAGCTTGCTACTGTGGGTGAATCTTTTTTAAGTGAATCAAAAGCTTAAATAAATATCAGCTCACGTGGCTAAAAAAGGCTGGGGCGGTTGGTCTGGGGTTCAATCTCCATCCAATCCACACAACCGTCAGAAGCTGCGAAGCAGGAGGAGCACAGAGCAAGTGCTTGCTCCTCATCCTCCTCCAGCCAGGGGTTTGACGATGAGGATGCCGATGACGTCCATGTGCTCATCTCCCCCCAACCAATTCCCTCCCTTCCTTCCGAAGCAAGCCGAGAAGATCAAGGACCCGTTCGCCCGCCGCCTCGCCTCCCGCATCTCCAGGCTCCCCGTTCGTTCGTCAAAATTCCTACTCTCTCCCCCCCCCCCCCCAACCCCCTTCTTTCGTGGCTTTTTTGTTGGTAAAGTGATACTGGTAGATGATATATATCCCGTCTGAAATGAGAGCAATTGGTGCAGGTTAATTTGTTTGGGAATTCTGTTATGAGTAGCTGCGTGAAACCGATTGCGCGAGGTGAGACCTCCGCCCCCGTGGTTCTACTCCATGGTTTCGACAGGTCTTGCTCAACTTCTGCCGGATTCCTTCTCTGTATTGCTACTTCCATTTGAATCCATCTTATGGCCAGCTCTTGTTTGGAATGGCGATACACGTATCCCTTGCTTGAGGAAGCTGGATTGGAGACATGGGCCATCGACATCCTTGGCTGGGGTTTCTCTAGCCTAGGTTCTTCTCTTTTCGTTCCTAATCTCGTTTCTGTCCCGATGATTACTTGTTACTGTCTCTTATTTCTTTCACTTCTTATGTGTTCTAGAAAGTCTCCCGTCGTGTGATGTGGCGTCCAAGCGTGAGCACCTCTTTCAGGTATTCCCATTGCCTCGCATGTCTTTACGGCACAAAAACTTCTGGCCCTACCCAGATAAGTTGCGAAATCTATTTTATATGTTGGTCTTTGATTTGGGTTATTAGGCTTCACTTCCCCAGAAAGCCTCCTTTCTTTCCCAGACCGCTAATTATTTAGCTTGTTGACGTTTAAGATATACAGGCTCGTTGGTTTGATATTGAGAGTCCTTGTAACAATCTGTATTAGAAGCAGGCAAAGAATTGTCATTCCTTAAAAAAATCATTACTTCCCATTTTAGTGAGTCAGCGTCTCATTATGCTCTGCAGCTTTGGAAGTCACATATCAGTAGGCCAATGATTTTGGTTGGACCGAGCCTTGGTGCCGCAGCTGCAATTGACTTTGCAGTGTCTTATCCTGAAGCAGTAAGCTTCTCGTAAATATGTACCTGTTGTGATCTGAGAATCATTTTCCGAAATTCTATTCTATAGATTGATGTTGGAACTCTTTGATTTTCTAGTGCTGCTCCTGTAGAGATCTTTCCAAAGATAACATTTTGTTCCTCATCTCTTCAGGTCGAAAAGCTAGTTTTGATAGATGCAAGCGTATTTGCAGAAGGCACTGGAAATATGGCAAACTTACCAAAACCTCTAGCCTATGCTGGGGTACTTGTTTTCTTTTTCAACTGTCTGCTCAAAGTTATAGCAAGTGCGGTCAGATTTCATAGGAAGTACCTGCATTTTTTAAGTGTCTTTTAGATAAACGTTAAACTACTTCATCAGGAATCGTTTCATGTTCTCTGGACAATGTTTTTTTTTTTACTGGAAATCTATCGAACTCATGCTGTGTCAGGTGGCTGTCTTGAAGAGCTTCCCCCTTCGCTTCTACGTAAATGTTTTGGCATTCATTGGTCTCCCACTCAGCACAAACTTAGACTGGACAAATGTAAAATCTTCCTTATAATCAAATTCAGAAGAATTCCCATGCAAGGAAATGTCGATCAATGTTATTGTCTCAATTACAGATTGGGAGTTTGCACTGTCAGTATCCATGGTGGGCAGATGCTTCGGTTGATTTCATGCTCAGTGGCGGCTACAATGTTACTGGTCAGATCAGTCGGGTATGCCCTCCTCATTTAAGTGTCATCATATGTTTTATTCGAATAAACACTCATTCCTTGATGGAAAGATTGAGAAATAACTTTAGGAGAATATATGGTTGCCATGCCACGGAAAATGAAATTAAACAGAAGAAGATGCGGCACCTTGTCTACTTTCTGAGAATAGGTTATTTTCTGATGTGCATGTGCATTGTGCATTGTTCGTATCTGTGTTTCATTTTCTCATTTAACTATTTAACATCCTAGAATGATCGGTCACCTATGCATAAGATTTCAATTTTCTTTGACAGGTAAAGCAAAGGACGCTTATAATATGGGGCGAGAATGACAAAGTCATTAGCAATGACCTGGCAAAGGTTGGCCATGCTTTATTATTATTTGTTGTCCAATGCTTTTCACTTGAAAATTCTTGAGTGCGCATATGACCTGGAGGCAGTGACCCCACACCTTTTATTAAAAAATAGTTTAGTTCTTTGGATCATCCCGTGTCCTCGTAATAACCGTCTACAAGTATTTGAGTGTCGGAATATTTAATGCAGAGGTTGGTAGGAGAGTTGCCAAATGCTACATTACGTCAGGTTCCAAACTGCGGCCACCTTCCACACGTCGAGAAGCCGAGCGACGTGGCAAAACTCATTGTAGACTTTGTATCGGAGGATAAACACCAGAACACTCGGTATGTTCCCAAATCCCAGGAACTGGTTTCATAGTGTTACTGTCTTTTGTTCTTCTAAGAAATATGTATATCTCCAACAAAACTATCCATTATTTGAGATATGGGATGTGTAACTTTCTGTCCAAAGTGAGAGAGATATGGTTTAGGTTGGAATTATGAACAGCCTAGATGGGGAGGATCAATAGGTAGATGTTCACATATGGCAAAGTTAGATGGATGGAGTAGTTACTGGGCAGGTAGTTCTGCAGCAGGTAATAATAATAGGTTGGTCCCATCAGAGTCGCGCTACCTTATAATTCCAATAATGTTGTACATGTACCACACTTCTGTTATCTTTCTATTTAAGCATGTGAATGGGTTAGTTGGAGGGGGCCAACGTAGGGAATTATGATCATTAGAAATGACAGCAATGAACTCATGATGAGCACAAGCAGACTTCCATGATCACCACTTTTACCACACACAGTGATAGCATACACTCTTCCTCAATGAATCTCAACATTTCATTACTATTACTATTTACTGCTGCTGCAAACAAAATCATTATTCTTCAGTACTTCAGTACGCATCTGCCGAGAGTTACTACTACAAGCACAGAAAGAAAAAAAAAATAGAAAGAAAGAAAGAGAGAATCCAAGAGAGGAGGAGCACCAGCACGCTTGTTATTTTGTCACCACTCACTAATGGGATGGAATCCAATTCCATCCCAAAACTTCCTTCTCTTCCCTCCCTCTCTATCTTTCTTGATTCACAGGTCAGGAGAGGAAGAGGAAGACAACAAGAGAAGACACCCCAGCAAGCAGAGTAAGTGGGGGGAGGAAACTGTCCTTGCCCTTGCCCCTTGTCTTTATCCCTCTCCATGATTCCTCCTCTCTCTCCACAATAGAAAGAGAGGGAGAGAGAGAAAAGAAGATCAAAATCTCCTCCACATGATGGTATGATAACATAGTGCTAGTCTACTCCTCCTCCTTCAACTCCTCCTGACTATTCCTATGTCTATGTTCCTCTATTTGAATTTAAATGGTGGGGAAAGTAGGGAGTTGGGAGTACACCTTTTCAAAGTCCCCACAGCAATGAAAACATGGGTGGCAGTATGAGGGCTATGATCGACTTTGCCACGGTGTTGTGGGAATTCGGGTCGTAGACGGTCCCGGTGGTGGAGGTTGGGCCCAAGGAATATGTAGGGGTGGTGGAGTTGATGCCGGTGGAAGTGGTGGTCGGCACAGTGGTGCTGGTGCCGGTGGAGGTGGTTGGTGCTTGGCTGCAACAGACGGATCAAAGGGAATGGCTTAGGTTCGTGTTTCTGGGAGTAGTATTATGTATTCAAGACTAAGAGGATGAAACAGGAGGGAGGGAAGAAAAGGGACAAAAACATGAGTGGGGGAAGAACACATCGACCTCAAAGATAGACAGCTCACCCGTCTCAGTCTATGTTAGAAAATATAATCAAGTTTAGTTTAGTCGGCATGGCATGGCATCTTCTCCCCCCATATAATAAAGAGGAATTTCCTCTAGAACTAACAAGTATGAGAGCACATAGTGACAGTAACAGCTGCATACCTGGAAGCAGGGTAGACGCATCCAGTAGCTTCGGCTGCATGGAGGAAAAAGAAGGGAAAGCTGTTAAGTTCACGTTCTTGATGGGAGGGGAAGAAGCACCCGAGGGGAGGAGACTCACCGGGAACGGAGGCAGAAGGAGTGGCGGCCCCGGCGAAGTCACAGCTGCCGTTAACTTGGCCCTTCTTCTGGAAGTAGCTGTTGACGGCATAGTCGCAGTGGTTCTTGACAGTGTTGGGGCTGTAGCAGGCCCCGTTCTGGAGGATGGCGGAGCAGTCGGCCCCGGATCCGCAGGCGTAGTCGATGGCCTTCTGAAGTAACTGGTCACTCACCCCTGACTTGCACACGCAGTACGTGGCACCTGAAGCATATAACACACCCCATCCATCAACCCATATATCCGATCCGTACATACAAAACACAAAAGAAGAACAGGAGGAATGGTGTTCGGAAGGTTGGTTACCGGAGGGAGTGGGGACTGCCACCAGGAGAAGCGAAAGGAGGACGAAGGCAGCAGAGGCAGCAGCCATATCTAATCTGAAGGAGGGTTTTAGACAAGAAGAAGAAGAAGAAGAAGAAGTGGGTATTTGAGAGAGAGAGAGTTTGGTTCTGGGGTTGTGAAAAGAATGAAGCTTTCCAGATGATGTCTCCTTTTCTTGTTCTTTTTTCTTCAACCTTTGTCCCCGAGTTCTGACTAGTATTTCATGGTTGGGGGGGGGGAGGCGGGCGGGGGTGGTAGGCACGGAATTTCAAAGCACCCGCAATCGATCACTTTCCGCAAGCGATCACTTTCTCGCTAACCGACTCCTTAATTTGACATGTCCGCAACAATAATGGATGTTTCTGGTAAGGAAGACAAGGATGGTGGTACCAAACCACCGGCTCACAAGCAGCCCCCATTAAATTCAAACGGGGGTTTGATTGCCCAAATGGTTTAAGAAGACATGAATAGCAGGAAAGGAATGAAATTCTCTTCTCACTTTCCTAACTTCTTCATTGGATAGTGGTGGGGTTTGCCGGTGTATAATGATGATCGATTCTCTTTTAAACCAGCCTGAGTGTGAATTACGATGCCCCTGTCTTATTATGTAAAAGGATTGAAAAATTGGATGCGATAGGGGGGAGGACAAAAAGATTCCAGCTTAAGCTTTTTAAGGTGGCGGGGGAATTTCTTTCCTTTTCTTTGCTTGTGTGGGTAGTGTAGTGAAGAAGGGTAGGGTTGGGTTTGGAGTGTTGTAGAAGATTAATATGGATTTGGATTGTATGGAAACATATTTGCTTTAAAAAGGCGAAATATCGATATTTGGCCAATCAATTTGCCAAGTTTACGTTTTATTGTTTCAAAAGTTTTCAATTTGGCCTTATTTCAATTTTACTTTTCAATTTGGCCCTATTCGTAACGGCGTTTGCGATTTCGCCACCTGTCATTTGTTTTTTCTACGTGGCAATGATAATGAAATAAATCAAGGTCAAAATATCGATATTTGGCCCAATGAATTTGTCAACTTTACATTTTGGTTTAACGTTTTAAAAGTTTTCAATTTGGCCTTAAATCAATTTTAATTCAAGGAGGAATTCGAGGAACAGGAACCAAAACCCTGAACTCAATGGCAACTGGGCTATCATCCCCCCGTCTTATTTTCGACTTTACTTCTATCTTTACCTTTGTCGATGTTGGCTGAGATCTGCGCCATTAGGTTCATTTTCGACTCGTGTAATGACATAAGGGATTTACGTTTGGGTCGTGTGCTGTCTTCTTTTGCTTTAGTCCTTGCATTTTCTTCTCTCTTCAATAAACATGTCTTGAGGCCTTGCTCTCTTCCCTTGTTCCGTGATGGAAACGAAGTCGTTAGTAGAATAAGAGCCCACGGGTTAATCATTCAATACTTGATGGATACCCTTTGCCCCTAGTCGGCGTAGGAATCAATAGCCCAGTTATCACTGAGGTAGATTTCTGCTTTCCTGGGTTTTTGTTCATGTTCCTCGAAAATCTCCTCGAATTAAAATTGATTTAAAGCCAAATTGAAAACTTTTAAAACGTTAGACCAAAGTTGGCAAATTCATTGGTCCAGATAGCGATATTTTGCCCTTATTTTATTTCATTATGATTACCACCTAGGACAAACAAATGAAACGTATTAACGCCGTTACGAATAGGGCCAAATTAAAAGTAAAATTAAAATAAGCCCAAATTAAAAACTTTTGAAATGATATGCCAAAAAATAAAGTTTACAAATTGATTGGGCTTTGCCTAAAAAATATTCTTAAAGTTTTAAAAATTATGTCTTTATTGTACTTATAACCATCAGAGATGATCTCATCCGACTTAAATTTTAAAACTCATTTTTAATTAATAAGAAAACGAGTTTTCAAGATCGTTTTGAAACAAACAAATGTAAGAGGGCCTTGTTCGAATCTTAAGGGTAACAAAATTGCTATAACTTTTTTAGTAAAAAGGTATTGAGACGAGGAAGATGTCAAGAGTTGAACTCAACGTGATATCTCCCGGTACCCAATTCCAGTCGTCTCTGTGGTGATTAAGGTGACTCCCCACCCCAATCCACATCATCGACAACATGTCTACTTATCCTGCAAAGGGAAATCACAATGTCCCATATCAATTGATATCCTTACATCAAGAAGAAGTGCTCCCTCCTCTCAATTGTGTTTCTTCTTTTATTCGTCTTCTGAAACTGTTTCTCTTGTTCATCCTGATGTCAAACACATTAAGGGATTCTCATAATGTGTTTTAAGTTTCTTTTGAAGGTTCTACATGCTTTCGAAACATGGCAAGAGTTACCGCACATCATGGTTTTTGCTAAAAGTTGGTCTGGATGCTAATTTGAATAATTGCATTACCTGATAAGTCAGTACTTAGCCTCCGCCGATTGTTCGGCGCTGACAACTGATCGGCAGTTTGCTGTTCCCCACATAAATATGCCATTTCTTTACTACCCAGGCCTTGAGTTGGGGAATTTCTCTACGAATACATGAGCAGAGTCCCTCCACAATGTCATAAACACAGAATTCTTATTGCGCATTTGCTCTTCTTCGGGGAATGAGGCTTCTTTACTGATGATGAACTGAACATTCCATGACAAAATGTCCACAAAGTACTACTAAACCATGACCTCATGCCCATCTTCACATATTCTGCACGGTCTATCTCTCCTCCTATCCCGTGTTGCCATTTTCTCCCCATATCTTGACAGTATATCGGCCAAATCGACCATGCCAGCCTCACGTAACTTCTTGCTCACCTCTTCAAAGAATGCCACCCCTTCATCATTTGAATAGTAGTGCAGAAACTTATTGTAGTCGAATCTCGGCACTTCAAGGCTTCTGTCCATCGTCCGCTCGACATACTTGGTTGCCTCGAGCGACTTACCCGCTTTAACTAAGCCGCCTACAAAAATTGAGTCGAAATTTGCGAGTGTATCGGGTCCTTTCCTTCCTCGCTTTCCTAAATGACCCTGCAATAGCATGATGTAAGTATGCATCGTCGGCTCACACCCTCTACTTATCATCTCACGGAAAATACAGGTGGCTTCGCTCGCTCTCCTCAACTTCAATAGCCCTTTAATGATTCCGTGGTACACACTGATCTCCAGATTGCTCTTCATCTGGTCAAAAACCTTGCGGGCCTCCCTCACCCTCCCTCGAGCTAGAAGCCCATAGATCATGGACGACATGGCTGAATCATCATCCTTGATCCCTCTCTTCAGCAATTCCACAAACACCATGTAACTGCCTCTGACTTTACCCACCTTGCCTAGCCATCTCATCACAATCCGGAAAGTCGAAATGCCTAATCGGTCCATCATCTTGATCCTCATCATGTGAAAGATCCCCATAGCATCGCCAAACCGATTAGTCTTGAAAAGAGTCTCCATCATGACCTCGCAAACCCAGACATCCGGCTCAAGCCCTTCGTCTGCCATCAAATTCCAAAGCTTCGAAGCCGCGATCAGATCCCCGGCCTCGCAATACCCCTTGACCAACCATCCATAAGTAACCGCGTCAGGCTGAAGCACTGCCACCTCCTTCTTCAGCTTCACCACTAAGTGGTGCGCCTCCTCGACAAGCTTCCTCCGGCACAGGTTCTCCACCACCATATTGATAGTATCCAAGGAGTATTCCCAGCCGTTACGATTGGCCAGGTGAAAAACCTCGACGCACTTCTTAAGTTCCCGGACCTCGGCGAACGTCCTGGTGGAAACGAGGAAGGTTTTACGATCGAGGAGCCTGTCCTGGGCCATCCCCTGAAGGGTATCCCAGAAGAGGGCGATGTTACGGTCATTGCCGAGGACGGAGAGGAGCTTGTTGAGGGTGAGGGAGGAGTGGGGGAAGGAAGGGGCGGAGAGGGTGAAGAGGTAGAAGCGGTAGACGGGTCGCCAGGAGAGGGGGAAGGAGTTGCAGACGCGGAGGAAGAATTCCGGGGTGAGGTGGGGGTTGGGGTCGGTGTCAGGGGTGGAGAGGGAATTCCGGAGGCTGGCGTGGAGGCGGGCGTCGGAGGAGTGTTGCTGGTGGTGGAGGGCGGTGCAGACCCGGAGGAGGACGGAGGGGTCGACGGCGGTGGGGATGGACAGCTGTTGGAGCTTGGAGGAGAGGAATGGCATTTCTTGGAAGACGGTGATGAACAAAATCACAACATCCTCCTCATCGTGCTGCTATATTTGACCAAAAGTATTACATGAAAAAATTAACGTTAGTTTAAAAAAAAATTATAACTTTAAGAAATAGTGAACGGTCTTGTCAATACACGAATGTATAACTCGTCGAGTGCTCCGCACTTGGCTACTCAGTGTTTAGTCTAAATTAATAAAACTGATTAGATACCAAAATTTGGGTTTTTAATAAGATCTACCTACTATTGAATTTGGTGATAAATCTCTGCATGTTTGGAGATATCATTGTAAATGATTAAAGTATTTTATAAAATATGTTTTTATCGTCGAACACGTCTTTAAAATATAAAGAGGATGAATTTTCAAAATTCGACATTTATATAAATAGGCAATTCACCTCCTCAACACTTAGCAAAAATATTTATTCGTCGGGAGAAGAAGGGGCCTCTAACGAGGGGCCTGTTTTAAAACCCACCCATTTAACTAAATGAATAAAGAGCGGGATTTGAAAACGCGTCTCTTTAACTAAAAGAATAGGAGGCGAATTTCCCTTATTCACTCTCGTATTTCTTGAAGGGGTGGATTAACCCGTCCCCCGTTAGACGCTCGTCCCTTTTTGTTAAGTGTTAAGGGGCGAGTAATGGAACCCGCTCCGGTAAAACCGTATTTTATGAAATTTGGACCGTATTTCGAAAATATTTTTTAAAATTAACTTTTTTTTCGTATAAAATTAAAATTACGAGCGAGTGGTTTAAAGTTGGACCTTATTATTTGACCTTAAATTTATTAAGTAATTTATATTATATAATTTAATAATCGTAAAAAGAAAAGGGTGATCGAGATGAGTTGCTTCTCCTTCGGCAAAAGGACGTCCCCCTCGGTCCCCCAATGGTGTGCAGTCACCCTCGTCCGGGGGGGTTGGAGGAGCTGTACATTTTGTTTCTGGGAGCTTAGGGACGCTACCTGCGGCTTCAGCCGGATGCTCAGAATTGGTAAGGGCGGTTATGGCACCATTTACATGGGCACCATCTAGCGTTCCACCGTTGATGATGGTCCGCGTCCTCTCATTGTCACCATCAAGATGCTCCACCGCCACGGCTTGCTGGTAGTGAGTCGGTTGTTGCAGCGAGAGGGCCGTCTAGTTTCGTGTCCTGTTCCAAGTTTAGATTTTGCCTGGTTTGTTCCTCGACGTAGGGTCATAAAGAGTCAAAGGCCCGAGGTCCAGCTCCTTAGCGCGGTCGATCATCTGAACCTGATAAAGTTGCTGAGATACAGCCCGAATTCCAGCTCCTTAGCACGGTCGATCATCTGAACCTGATAAAGCTGCTGGGATACAGCTCCTCGCACAGATGACTCGGATGCTCACACTCAATGTATAATGGCTCAAATGATTTTTCACACGGCTGGTCGTCTTTCAGCATGTAGACGACAAAGAGAGTTAAACAATAGAGTGATCAGAAAAGGGGAATGGGAATAGTTCCGCATCCAATATACCTAACTTTTCACACCGCGTATAGTCAGAACATTCGTCGGTAAAGACGTACACTGATATCGTAACCGTAACTCACTTGACTGCACACCTGGTGTCTAGGGTAGAACCACGGGTCGAGAAATAAGCAAGGCCTTTCGTGGATGATGCTGCTGCGGAATGCTCCGAGACAGCAGATTATGGTCAGATGCTGTGGCCATGTAGGAGGTCCTAAATGGCCAGGTTCATGAACCATGAACGTGCTGCTGCTGCGGAGTTCGTGGATGGCTTCCTGTTTGTTTCAGGGTCGGTACCGGTTGAAGAAGTCAGGAGGTGTCTGATGATGATGTCAAATGTTAGGAGGTTCACAGGATGTTGGGGTCGTACTAGGGATTACTCGGGCAGCCCCTCAATTGAATCGGAGGACAAACCGGCGTCGTTCAGCGGTTTCTCCGGCAGTCCTAGGTCATCTGATGAGATCTCGTACGAACCCAAACAAGGGTATAAGAATCTCGATGCTCACAAGGGAGGCTACACTACAAAGAGAATCAAACGAGGAATCACCAGGGTAGATGCAGCTGGGGTCTTGCAAGAGAAGAAGTACAACCCATGGAAGAGGGAGAGCAGGCAAGAGTGCCCTATCTACTTCAGGGTGTTCAAGTCAGGGCAAGCGATTGGAGGCCACAAGGTCTCACTTACAAGGGGGGTAGAGGATGCCGCAACCAGCGGTGTGGTGATGATGGGGAAGCAGGAGGTCCCAATGATCGATCTCAACTTCCCGGCATTCATGGAAGAAGTGGATGATGGTGGTGGTGGTGGTGGTGGTGGCGGCAGCGGCGTCTTCCCATGGTAGATTGAAGATCCTGCTTCAATGAGCCTAAAATGATCTTGTTGTTGACATTCTCCTGTTTCCAGAAAAGTTTTCTGGGTTCGGAATTTGTGTTATTTGGTTCATTGATTTAAACTTCATGTAGTGGGTGCAAGAACTTTGGTGATCGGATGTCACCTTGCCCGAGTTGCGAGCTCCGGCATAGGCACAACAATGCTCCTTTCTCCTAGCAGCTGTTAAAATCTGACAACATTTTATTCCAGCAAGAAAATGACTGCGATGACAGATTTTCTCATGGCAAAATGACTGGCTCGATCCTCCATATATCTCTGGCATACTCGTGAATGGTCCGGTCGCTGCTGAACTTGTGAGACCCGGCTGCATTCAGTATCGACATCTTGGTCCATCTCTGCAAAAAAAAAAAAAAAAAAAAATACAGTGAAAACAAGCCGGTGTCAAGCTGCAGAACATGAGCCACGATATCGATTTCCATTCCAACTTGGATCACGCCGAAGTATAAATAGCTCGAGGCTAAGATCAATTTAAGTTGACTCACTTTCTGGTCTTGGTAGGCCTCGTCAACTTTTTCTTGGCACTCGAGATAGCCAGGGAAGTCTTTGCCAACCAGGAAGTAGTCTGCACGCCCATACCCTTCGTTTCCCTCTAAAGATCCCATCAATTCGTCATAGTTATATGGACCGAACACTCCAGTTCGCACGTACGCCTTCACTTCCTCGAAACGAGGATCCGGTATAAACTGCGGGAATTTTATGATCATAGATCTTTCTCAGAAATCCAAGTTTCAACACGCAGTGCTGACATTTTAAGTAGCGATGCTAACCTTTCCTTCGGCTCTTTCCACCCTCAACCCAGCTATTTCATGTGCCCTGGCGCCAAAGAGGAAAAAGTTTTCTTCTCCGACCTCCTCTCGTATTTCGACATTCGCACCATCCAATGTTCCTATTAGGACGCATCCGTTCATTGCAAACTTCATGTTGCTCGTCCCGCTAGCTTCCATCCCAGCAGTACTACCGAGGTGTTGGAGGAAACAGTCAAATGATGCATAGGCTGGTCTGCAAATACTTAAACAGATGAAACACAAACAAAAAAGGAGGGTACCTGATGTGCTGAGATAGCTCGCTTCCAGGAATGAGCACTTCAGCAACGCTAACGTTGTAGTCTGGTACGAAAACCACCTAGCCAAAAAGCAGCCACCAGTTCACGAGCAATCTCAGAAACGATGGATCTCCAAGAAGATCAGTGAGTTGGATACCTTCAGAAGGTCAGCGATGTCTGGGTCGTTGTTGATGGTTGCCCCCACATCTGTGATGAACTTGACTATTCTCTTGGCTTGAATATAAGTGGCAAATGCCTTGCCACCAAATATACAGACCCGCGGAACAAAACTCTTCGCTCTCTCTTCCGGGCTCATCTCCTTCATCTTCTTGTAGCGATAGACGATTCCCAGGATATTCAGCAATTGTCGTTTGTACTCATGTATCCTTTTCACCTGAAAAGAACAATCAACATCACCTCAACAAAACTCGAAAAGCAGATTTCATAACCATGGAACATGGAAGTAACAACCTGCACATCGAACATTGCATATGGGCTGACGACATATCCAGTTTTCTCCCTCAGGAAAGCCGCAACCTTCATCTTGTTCCTCCTTTTAGATTCCCGCCATTCGGCTTGGAGATCCTCATTGTTAGCAAACTGAATGACAAACGAGATAAGCTTATTCATCTGTTCACAATTTCCATGTGTGCGTCAGATGATAATCATCCAAAAGTCTAACAGAGACCTACCTGCTTTAGAATATCCAGTTTCTCAGTGTTAACGACCCAGTTGTCTGTGCCAATCCACTTGGTTATGACTTCGCTGAGATCAGGATTGCAGAAACGTATCCATCTCCTTGGAGTTACTCCATTCGTCTTGTTTTGGAACTTCTCTGGCCACAACTATCAACATCCGAGAACAATTAGATCAAAGAACAAAATTCCTAGCCAAAAAAAAGAAACTCAAAATCATCGCTCTTGCCTGATAAAACTCATTGAAGACTTCCTCTTTGACAATTTTGCTATGGATTTCTGCTACACCATTCACTGCGAATCCACCAGCAATGCACAAGTTTGCCATCCTTATGGTTTGAGGGAGCTTCGGCACTGGCTCGGGTGCCGCTTTCTTCACCTCTGGACTATCATCCTTTTCCTGTAGTGGCACTTCTTCACTAGTTGCTTTGCTTTCCTCGCCAACAGACTCCTCCTCCTCCTCCTCCTCCTCCTCATCATCATCGTCATCATCATCGTCATTCTCCTCAACAGGATCATCTTCTGGTTTAACAAACAATTCTAAAATAGGAGCAGGTAGTTCAACATTATCTAAAATTCTCATTTGTTTGAGCTTTTCCTGCAGCAATTCCAGATCCCCCGTGCCATATTCATCAATGATGGTGTTTATCAGCTGCATCAATGAATCCCCAACCGACCAAGGAAGAGGAATGTGTAAGAGCAGAATGAAGGACTGTGTTGCTAATCTCATGATCACTATATCTCTTGTACCTCCTCATCGATTTTTCTTATGATCTCGACGTGACGAGGAAGCAACTCCTGCATAAGATCAAAACTCCATTTCTCCAGAGCCTCAGGGAGCACAGTGTGATTCGTATATGCAACAGTCCTGGAATAAGGGTAAGGCACATCACTAGATATATCTCCATTAACATTGGGAGGAAAGATCTCTATGAGATAAACTTTCAACTCCCTAAAGACGATGATTGATCAATCAACCCCGATGCATCAACTGACAAATGAAATGAAATGCCCGACTACCTTTGGGTGATTTTCCAAGCTTCTTCCCAGGTCAGACCTTTCACATCCATCAGAATTCTTATCAATTCTGGTATGCAGAGGGTTGGGTGAGTGTCATTCATCTGAACCACTACCTTCTCGGGCAACATGTCCCAGTTGACGGGCTCCCCAGATCTTCTTTCAAAACGAGCGATTATGTCTTGGAGAGATGCAGAGCACAAAGTGTACTGCTGCTTTAACCTGAGCGTCTTTCCTTCAACAGACTCATCCCCGGGGTATAATATGTAGCAAATCTGATAAAACCACAAACTGCATTATTAGCATCAACACAATGCATATGGTATTTCCTTTGATTCATTCTCAAAGATTTTTTATGTGATCAAAACCACACCATGAATTCAGAAATCATGAATTAAAACCTGCAAATGAAGTATGAGTTTATGATGATGAAGCCTTTCGTACCTTTTCAGCATTCTTTATTGCAGCATATGCTTTAGTGTGATCCCCGGCATTGAAGGCACGCAAATCGAATTCCTCGGATGCGACTTTCGTAGACCAAAGCCGAAGGTTTATCGTGGTCCTGGTCTTGTACCCTGGGATAGGAACATCATATGCGACAGCTATGATATTTTCTCCTCCGACCCATTCTTTAGTTCCATCAGATCCTGTAACAACTTCCCCGTAAAACTTGACAGGATATGTTATGTCATTCCGGACAATCTCCCAGGGATTTCCCATCTGCGAGGAGGCACTTAGAAAATCAATGTCCACAAAAAGCTCCTCAATACATGCAATGGAACTCGCAGATTCCCCACAAACCAGATAGACTTGAAGTTTTTTTACCTCGAGCCAATCTTCTGCGGCCTCCTCTTGACCGTGTTCAGTGATTTTCTGTTTGAACAAGCCGTACCTATATCTCAGGCCATATCCCCAAGCAGGGTAATTGAGGGTGGCGAGGGAGTCTAGAAAGCAAGATGCAAGCCGCCCCAGTCCACCATTCCCAAGTGCTGCATCTGGTTCCTGACACGAGGTTTTCATCAAGAATTGGCTGCACTTCATTTTGATTGCCATCTAACCAATGGAACCAAACTTTATTATTCGAATGTTCTGCCCAAGACAGAGATAACGTTCTTACCTGCTGAGCCACATCCTCCAACTTATGCCCCAACATTCTGAGAGCATCCGCATAAGCCCCAGAAAGCTCCAGGTTACCAAGAGCATTCAGCAATGCTCTTCCCTAAAGGCAATCAACCCTTTGACATTGTCACCAACGTCGAGGTAGCTAAGTGCAGTTTCTTATTTTCTTTTTATAGTGCTAACCTGAAGAAACTCCATGGACAAGTAGTAAGCCTGCTTCGCATTCTTCTTTTCATAGTAATCGTACGTTGCATTCCAGTTTATGATGAGTGTGTCGCGCACGCTCTCCGCAGTGGCAAAGTATGCCTTGGGAAGCTCGAAATTCTCAGGGGAGAATGACGGGCTGAACTCTGCGTGGTACTTGATGCTCGATGCTATTGATGCAGAATCAGGGACGAAGTCATCCAGGGCAGCTGAAAAGAAACCCGAATGAAAAGGAAAAGAACATTAGGGGCGCAGCTGAGATTGCCACAGAGAATATCTCATTTCTAGCTTAAAGAACTTTTCATCTCTCGTAGCATTTTCAAAGTCACGGCATTGAAGTAAACAGTAACAACATCACCGAAGAAGTAGGTCAAGCATTGAACGAACAGGATCCCCGTCGTAAACAGACACAACATTAACGAAAATATTCTAGAATTTACCATCATGATCAGCGGCAATGGATTGCTCAACCTCCTGCTTGTTGGCTACATTCCTCACGGAAAGGCAACTTCTCGTGAGGCGGCGCCACCGCCGACGGCGAGGATTGAGCTTATGAACCAGGTGCTTGGAGCGGGATGACAACTCGGTGGTCGGCACGACAAGCACGCCACAGAAGGCCGAGAATGGCAGAGAAGCCCCCATATCCGACACTTAGCTGCCAAATGAACTGACTCGCCCTCTATATTACAAAAAAATGGAGGAAAAGAAAACTTGGGGGGGGGGGGGGGGGGAGAAGATAGTTTTTCATTACACCCTCATCATGTTGTTTGTCTGGTAGTTTAGCGGAAGGAAACACACAAGTTGTAAGGCAAGTTTTCACGTGTAAGAAAGACACAAGACGACAAAGACGTTCGGAAGATATTTTTCTGACAACCTGGGGGCCCAAGATCAGATGTTTGTAAACAGTCGTTTGGCGAATCCAAATCGGTCGGATCGTACAGGACTTGGTGGAGACCATCTGTCAAAAAACCCTGGCAGTTCGCTCCATGTCGACGGCTGAACTCCTCAACACCTCCCGCCAGCTTCGATGGCGGCGAAGCGTCGCGCTTCTCCTAAGAAGCAACCTCTCCTCCTCCACCGTCACGGCCGACGCCTGCGCCTGCCGACGACAGTGGCGAAGAAGGAGATGAATCGGAAACTGAGGACCAACCGGTGCTAGATCCTCCGGCCCTTCGTGCTGCCGTTACTGGAAAACCGTCCGGAAAAGACGATGCTATTGCTACGAAGAAGTCGTTTCTTAGAATCTGGAGCAACGAGGATCAAATGGCCCACGTGAAGGGGATGGTCGGTTACATAGCCAAGCAGGGTAAAGATCCGGTTGCCAATATCGAAGGCTTCTGGTTGTTCATACGCAAGGAGCTGAGTTTTCCTGTCACTGGAGTGGCAACTGATGCGTAAGATCCGGGCAGTTAAGGAGAAGTAAGGAACAATCAGAAGGACAGGGCATTAGGATGCCGAGGTGTTCGAGTTGGTGAGGAATGTTGGGGGCACCGGGGAGAAGAGGGTGGCAATGGAGAACGGCGGAGGCAACAAGGAGAAGCGCAGTAAATACGATAATGAGGCGAAAGCCGTTGAGAAGCGTATGAATGATGAAGTGGTGGTCGATGGGCTGGAATGGGACGATGTGAGTGTTAATCTGATGATGGAACATATTTGGAGTACTCAAGAAGTGGCTAGGGCGGTGGTTAAGTCAGTGGCGAGAGGCAGAGGAATCAATCACGCAGAGATGGAAAAACCGTAGACGGAGGAGCTAAGCTGCCTCGCCAATAGGAGATCATTGGAGTCGGGCACCATGGATGCAATCTTCTGATTCCTCTTCGATGCCATGTGACCTTGCTTGCAAATGTAGTATGGGAATTGACCCCTTCTGATGCAAGTTTTTGAACCAATTAGGGAGGCTGAGGATAGGATGCGATGGGATAGGATAGACAAACTTGGCAGGAGTATTCCTCTGGTTCTTGCTATGTTAGTTGATCCCATATTTAAGCCTGCGTGGACATCCTATTTTCTTCAAAAGGTTGTTCGCTTGACGAATTTGGGTGCAAATCTCTGTTTTCTTGTTGCTGGTTTTGTTTATGTAGAGAAATTTGAGCTACTCTTCACTCTTTCTCTCTCGGCTTCTGGTCATGATCAGCCGTTTCATTAACTGTTGAAATTTAAACTTGTTTCGCCTCTCCATGTCATTGATGATTCATATGGAGATTCATGATCGAATATCAACGGGCGGGCGTGTCCGTTTTGTTAAAAAAAAAAAAGGGATTCTTCTCCAAAAATAAATGAAATGGAATCTTTATAATCAAGCTAACCGTAACATCTTGAAAACCCTAGACACTTGGTGAAATCCAAAACCCTAAATTGAAAACTGCTGCTTTATTTGGGGACTTTTGATTGCACATCGAGATTTTGGGCCTTTTGGCTGCTTGTGTATGATACGGGTTACTTGGGAGAACCCTTCCTAAAAGTCGACTCGAAGAAAGGGAGTGCCCAAGACCCATATATACCCCACACCGGTCGCCCATACAACTGGTGTGGGACACTTTCCCACGCATCATCTTGATACGGGTTACTTGGGAGAACCCTTCCCAAAAGTCGACTCGAAGGAAGGGAGTGTCCAAGGCCCATATATACCCCACACCGATCCGGTCGCCCATACAACCGGTGTGGGACACTTTTCCCACGCTCCGCAGCCCTCAAAAGTCGACTCGAAGGAAGGGAGTGTCCAAGGCCCATATATACCCCACACCCGTCGCCCATACAACCGATGTGAGACACTTTTCCCACGCATCATACCACCACGCTCCGCAGCCCGGCGCCCACGCGGGTCAAGCCAGAGGCTCAGTCTGCGTAGACTGCCCGCGCCGCTCGCTTGCACTGCGCGGGTAGGCTCTGATACCTTGATACGGGTTACTTGAAAAAACCCTTCCTAAAAGTCGACTAGAAAGGAAGGTGTGTCCAAGGCCCATATATACCCCACACCGGTCGCCCATACAAACCGGCGTGGGACACTTTTCCCACGCATGAGTGTATGTATGACTTGGAAGCGTAGAAAGCCCGAACGCCTCTGGAGCGACTCAGTTTGGAATCCATAGGTACGAGAAGAGAGTGGGACTCCCGGCAGGGGCGACCAACAAAGAGCAGCAGGCAAAGAAAGGCAAGCCGAGGCAGCCAGCCCTCCCTCCGGAAGCCGGCGCCGTCGGAACAAAAACATCCGACGGCAAGGCGGCGGGGTCTTCCATATCGGCTTGTTGTGGACCGGGGGTGCGATTTTCTTGTGGGATTGCGGAGGACGGGTTTTGCTTGAACGACGATGGGTGCACCCCCGACTGACCCCGTCGTAACCTTCAAGTCGGACGATGTCGTGGTGAAGTCTCCCCACGACAAGCGCCTCTACAGGTTCCTCCGTCTCGACAACGGTCTTTCCTCCCTCCTCGTCCACGACCCCGAGATTTATCCCGACACTTCCAGCTGCGGCGGAGGTCGCGGAGAAAGCGAGGAAGTCGAAGATGATGATGTTGATGATGATGAGGAAGAGGAGGAAGAGGATGAAGAGGGAGACGATCTAGAAGAGGATGAAGAAGATGAGGATGATGAGGAGAAGCATGGACGCGATCCCCCCTCTGCCTCATCTCAGACTAAGAAGGTCCGCCTATTTTTTTGCTCTTTTAGTTGTGGTTGTCTCGAGAATGTTCGGTGATAATTGCAACCTGTCTCGTCCTTGATTTCAGGCTGCTGCAGCAGTGTGCGTGGGAATGGGAAGCTTCTCCGATCCCCCCGAAGCTCAGGGTCTTGCTCATTTTTTAGGTGAGAAGTCCCCCATTAGTTGTCTTGCCACTCTCCCTACTGGACTCCTGCGCCATCTTTTTAAGAGTTTTGCACCCAAATACCCTGGCTAGAAAAAAATTTGAGTAAAGGGAGAGGGCGAAAAAAACATGAGCAAAATACGCCGTTAAAATCATCACTTGAACTGATGGCTTTTCTTTTGTCTAATTTTAGCAAAAGTTGTCGCTTCAAGTGATATCTTTATCTAATCTTTTAAGAGAAGTCGTTACTCCAAGTGACGACTTATCTAATATTTTAAGATAAGTCGTCACACTTGTTTATTTTTTAGAATTTTTTTAAAGAAAAGTGATGACTTATCCTAAATTTGGGTAAAGGAAAAGTCGCTTCAAGTGACGACTTTAACCTGCTAGTTTCCTCAATTTTTTCTACGCCCTTCCTTTTTACTCAATTCTTTCTCCAGCTAGGGTATTATGGTACACAGCCCTTTTTTAATGTTCATCTCTCTGCTGCCTACTTGCAGAACATATGCTGTTCATGGGGAGTGAGGAATTCCCGGATGAAAATGAGGTGGCTACCTTTTGCACATTTCCCTTCCCTTCTTTCAGTTTATGCCACTACTTCATTTTGAAAATGTTCTGCTCGCCTCTTTTAAAATGGGTAATTAGATGGTAGTCATTCTTCAGTTGAGCTCAGCTGAGAATGAGATGCTCCTTGGCACGACGGACATTCGTTACTATTGTAGTTTGCTCAGAAAACTGGCTTTGTCATTCTAGCGTTGTTGGTAGTCTTGAACATACTTTTTCATTGAGGCTGCTGTCGACATCAATTGTTTTGACTCGTATCTGTTCTAGTTTGATAGTTACTTATCCAAGCAAGGAGGATCCTCAAATGCTTACACAGAGGCAGAGCATACGTGCTACCACTTTGAAGTCAAGAGGGAATTTTTGAAGGGTGCACTAGAAAGGTAAGATGCTGATTCTACTTTCTCAACTGTTAGTTGCAAATTGCTTTGATGGCAGTCTCTGTTTCGAGGACGTAACTATCATCAATATGTGATTGTTTATTGGAATTCTTCCTGATTAGCCATGTCTCCTTTTCATGCTCAGGTTTTCTCAATTCTTTATTTCTCCGTTAGTGAAGATGGAAGCGATGGAAAGAGAGGTGCTTGCTGTCGATTCAGGTATCATCTCTTCATTGAGATTGCTTGCGGGAAATAAGACTGTCATTCTAATCTATAAATACACATGAATCTCAATTGTTGAAACTTTGTATTAATGCAGTGGTTTCTGCCTACAGAATTCAACCAGATCTTACAAAATGATGCATGCCGGCTTCAACAACTTCAATTTCGTACTTCAACTGCTGGGCATCCATTTAATAGATTCTGTTGGGGTGAGCTAGATCACAGTATATTGAATATTCAGTCCAAGAGTTCTTACCTATGAGCTGCCTGAATTTTATTTGCCTTGCAAAGGAAACAAGAGAAGCTTGGCTGATGCAATTGAAAAGGGGATCAATTTGCGGGAGTGTTTGTTGAAAAATTTTCAGGATCACTATCATGGTGGTGTGATGAAATTGGTCGTGATTGGGGGAGGTGAGGCTATCTTCTATGTATGGTGGATATGATTCCCTTCTTTAGAGAGCTACTTTTGATTTACCTAAGTAGACAAAAGAAATTTGATGGGGGTATATCTTGAATTAATGTGCCAATTTTGTGACATATCTCGCCATTGACATTGACAATACCTATTGCTTGGATTATCCAAAAAAAATTAGTCTTTCTTCTTCATGTTTGGTCAACATAGATAGGCATCTCCTTGTGGACCTTAATCCTTCCTTTACCTTGAAATCCTCTTTCTTTATTTAGAATTTCATTTGTAAATGGTGGTAGTTATTTCAATGTCCTCTCTCTTAACAGTATGGAATGCTTTTCAGAGTTGAAAATGCTTCCAAAACAGAAAAGAGCTAATGTTGCACACTGGGCACATTGCTCAAATTGTTTTTGTAGCTCATTGAGAGTATGAATAAATTTTGTTGCTGATGAGTATATTTCTTGTATGATTTGGGCCACCACTGCATCAAGTGCAGGGAGTTATTGTGTGATGGACTGTAGGGTGTTCTCATGCTTTCATGTGCTCATCTGCTGTCCCAGAACCTCTGGATGTGCTTGAGAGTTGGGTTGTGGAGTTGTTTGGTAGGATCAAAGAAGGTTCTCAAGTGCAACTTACAACTTCTAAGGAAATGGCTATTTGGAAGGGTGGTAAAATTTACTGGTTAGAGGCTGTGAAAGATGCCCATATTCTTGAATTAGCGTGGCCCTTGCCATGCCTTCGTCAAAATTATTTGAAGAAAGCAGAAGATTATTTGGCACATGTTCTTGGTCATGGTAATGATCTATGTTACAGGCATTTTCCTCTATGGTTACTGTTATGCTTACTAGAGCAATTGCGTTCTACTGATAACTTCCAGTATTCCCACTCCTTTAGCTATTTATATTTCCTTTATTTGCTCTATTTGATTATCTTTTACTCTAAACTGGATAATCAATTCCTGCAGAATGATTGGTAGGTTATCCAAATGACAAGTAGGTGTATCAGTAGTCAATAGTTTGTTTCTTTAAACTTGGTTTGTTTAACTTGCCGAATGTAGTCTGCTGTTGAGGCGATTTCATTATCTGGTGATGTGTTGCTTTTATTTTCTTTTGGTCTCATTATGATATGACTATAATGTTGTGATCTTCAGAGGGCAGAGGGAGCCTGCATTCATTTTTCAAATCCAAGGGTTGGGCAACATCTCTATCAGCCGATGTAGGAACAAATCGATACTCGGTGGCCTATATATTTGAAATGTCCATAGATCTCACAGATTCTGGCCTTGAGCAAGTATGTCCAGAGTTATCAAGTTATGTACCATAGTAGCTTGAATTTCAAGAATATGGGGAAAGTATCATGGAAGGGCTGATTTTATTACTAGCTCTGTTAGTCTCTTTTTCTTAATATACTCATATTTACTGACGATATTTACCAGCAAGTGAAATAAAACTCATTGAGTTTCTTTGATAAAATGAAATATAATCAAATGCCAAAGCTTGTAATAAAACCCCATCATATTGGTGCGTTTGTTGTGACTCCTCTCAAATATATCTATATTTTATTATTCCTTAACTAATTTGTTTTTGTGCAGATCTTTTTGATAATTGGTTATATTTACCAGTACTTCAAGTTACTACGTGAAATTGCTCCTCAAGAATGGATTTTTAAGGAGTTGCAGGACATTGGAAATATGGAATTTAGATTTGCGGAGGAACAATCTCCGGATGCTTATGCTGCCGAGCTTGCAGGTTCGTTGTACATCTTGCCTTTCCTACGTGTGCATTTCCATTCTCTCGTAATAAAACATTGCAGACTATTTTAATTTGTTTACATTAAGGCCAAATACTCAAATATATCTTAAACTTTGACGTTTATTTCCGATTTAGTCTAATATTTGAAAAATATCTTCTTACATCCCAATGCTGGACCGTTATCTCAATTATATCCTTCGTTAGCCATATCCGCTAACGGAGTCCTACGTGGCGCTTACATGGCAGTTAACGCCATTAACTCTATGTTTAATCTATTTTTCTCCATAATAAATTATCAAATATATCATAAACTTTGACTTTTTTTTTCCAATTTAGCCTAACATTTGAAAAATATCATCTTACTTCCCGACGTTGAGCCGTTATCTTGATTATATCGTTAGCGATCGACGCTAACGGAGTCCTGTGTGGTGTTGATGTGACAATTAACGTTGTCAGCACCACGTTTAATATATTTTTTTCCTCAAATTGAACCAGAAACCAAATAAGGGTTTACGAGTTTTGGGTAGTTCGGTGTCAGGGTTTAAAGCTTCAAATATATTTTAATATCACTTTTATTGAATATTTTAATCTTACTCCCGACCCATCCTACACAGTTATACAACCACAATCTCACCCCGACCCTTAATCCCCAACCACTATCCCTCCCCGACCCCAAACACCCAACCACAAAACTTTGACATTTCAATAATGTTGATTTAGAGTTGTGTGTTTCTATAATAATGTTGACATACTTGTACAATGTTATTTGCTTGGATAATGACTGTCTGTTTGTCTAGATAATGTATGACAATGTGTTTGCATGTGCATGTTCTGAAATTTAGTAATCCATGATATGTTTAAAACATTTAACTTTGACTCTAATTAGAACAACTACAATTTGTTCATAGTATCTAAAAAATTTATTACAATATTAGGGACGGCTAACAGATTATATGATGGAGATAACAGCCCAACGTTGAGATGCAAGAGGATATTTTTTAAATGTTATGCTAAATTGGATATATTTGAGTAATTTAACCTGAGAAAAAAATAGATAAAACGTGGCATTAACGGCGTTAGTTACCACGTCAGCGCCACGTAGTACTCCGTTAGTGGGGACGTCTAACGAATGATATAATAGATAACGGCCCAAGGTTGGGATGTAAGAGCATATTTTTCAAATGTCAGGCTAAATCGGAAAAATGTGACAAAGTTTAAGATATATTTAATAACTTGGCCTTGCATTAATGGCCGGCAATGCAATGTCCGATGATTGGGTTTTAATTATTAAAAGCTGTTGTAGTACTGCCCAAAACTTCATTACGTAAAAGTTGCTCTCCTATGAATGCAGTAAACAGTTGCTGTCATAATTCTATACAATTAAAAGCTCACCATGCATTGAAACACAACTAACTATTGTGTTTTTCTCTTGCATCAAGGGAATTCCTACTGAGAGAATTGTCAGAAGCTGTATAATACGGTTTTGAATGTTCAATTTTATTTTTCGGCGCTACCTTTTGGGCATTTGTTAATGTGATCTTCTTATGGCGATACAGAAAATTTGCTAATTTATCCTGCGGAGCATGTTATTTATGGCGATTATGCATATAAGCTGTGGGATGAAGATATGGTTAGATATCTTTTGACATTCTTCTCACCAGAGAATATGAGGATTGATATTGTGTCAAAATCAGTTGATAGATCGAAAGGTAAACTTATCCTTCTAAAATGCTTCTGAATAGGAGTGGAGTTTTACATCCAATATATTTCACTTGATTGGACAGCAAATGAATTTATGTTTGATTCTGCCATCCTTTTTCTGCTACTGCTTCAGATTTCCTGCAAGAGCCCTGGTTTGAGTCATCTTATGTGGAGGACGATGTGCCTCCCTCTTTACTAAAACTCTGGAGGGATCCTCCTGAAGTTGATACGTCATTGCATCTGCCAATGCGAAATGAATTTATTCCGTGCAACTTCTCCCTTCGTGCTAATCAGCTGGAAAATGATATTTTATGCTTATCATCTCCAAGATGTATTGTGGATGATGCCGATATGAAGTTGTGGTACAAGCTGGACAATAGTTTTAAAGTTCCACGGGCAAATGCATTCTTCCATATAAATTTGAATGGCGCATATGACAATGCGAACACATGCATGATGACTGAGTTTTTTGTTCTCCTGCTGTAGGACGAGCTGAATGAGATAATATACCAGGTCGGTAGCATTGTTACACCTGTTCAAATAATTAACGGGACTTATAATGATGATGATGATGAATGGGTTAGCTTTATGGGCTGAGTGGGACTTACAAATATATCTTGCTTGTTAAATAGAAGTTTTAAATATAACTGCTGGGGTGCATTAATTCGATGTTTCGAGCTTAACATTTTCCTTTTCGTATTCTTGTTATTATGTTTCTTGTTTTCATACTTCTTCTCCTAGTCATAGATCTGCACCTTACACTTCATCTCTTACAGAGCACTGATTTTTATCTACTGCTTTCTTTTTGCTAAGAATAGACCTGGGCATTTCTTTTGTCCATTTTATATTTGTTGTTTACTTAATATAGAGTATTTTACCACCATTAATAATTTTTATTTAGTCTAAGTCTGGTCTGAGTGTTACATTGCTCTAGTATTATTGCTAAAGTAGGGTCCCTTTTTCCTGCAGGCAAGAGTAGCCAAGTTGAAAACAAAGGTGTCATGCTCTGGTGACAAGTTAGAGTTGAAATTTTATGGCTTTAATGAGAAGCTTCCCATTCTTCTGTCAAAAATTCTGGCAATAGCAAAGTCGTTTTTACCTTCTGATGATCGGTTTAAGGTATGAAGCTCGTATATTGAGATGTCGATATTGCCAGTGCAGGTTGCTTGTCCTTTAGCAAAAAGTTGTATGAGCCATTTTTTTTTTCTCAAGCTGTTTGCAGCATGATAATTAGATATTAGCCAGTTACATTCCCTAGATTCTTCATTGTGTTACTAGTATCATGTTGATGGTTAAGATTATCATGCATTGATGTAAACCAAGTTATATCACCTTTAGCGAGTAGATGATTCCTCTTAGATTCGACCAGCAGTGAAGTTATTCCTCTGTTTACAATATATTTTAGACCCGTGACAAGTACATCTATTCGATCTCAATTATCACCATTACAATATGTGACGTGTATTCTACCAGGTTATAAGAGAGGATTTAGAAAGAACTCTGAGGAACATCAACATGAAGCCTTTGAATCACTCATCATACTTGAGATTGCAAGTGTTGTGCAAGAGTTTCTATGATGTAGAAGAGAAGCTGCGTTGCCTAAGAGAGCTGTGTCTTGACGATCTTAAAGCATTCATATTCAAGCTTCGGTCTCAGGTGATTTTTGTCCGACACACAAAATAGAAGCTGCATACTCTAGCATTTATGTTAGTGCTTCACAATTCTCCAAATCTCAAAGAGCATGCGCACGAGGGCTTGTGCTAGGGCTTTTAGTGATCGGACAATTCGGTTTTCTCTGTCGATTTCAGTATCGAATCTGCATTTTGGATGTGCTGCGTGTGACGTGTTACTTCCTCATTATTTCTTTCTTTTCCTTTTAAGAATTTTCTGCAGGCTGTGGATTGCAGAAGAATCGGTTTTGTGTGCGTGTCTTTTGTTTCCTTCTTTTTATTCGCTTTAGTTCTTCTTCTTTCTTTTTTTTTTAATTTCCCTGTCCTGATGTGAATTTGAGGTTGCTATTTGTTAAGAAACTCCAATCTGAAAGAGTAGTTTTTGCAGCTGTCTTAACTCAACCATGATTTTACCAAAACAGCACCATACCCACATGCTACCTGATTAACCACAATTATATAATATCGTAGCTTTTTTTTTTCTCATTCCTCAAATCATCATCTGTTGTGTCATATTGGGTGTCCTGTTGACTTTCTTATGCAAATAACAAGGTGGTCAGATTTGTTGATTGTGTTAAACATTTGATCCTGGGAAGAACAACAAGGATTGTATTTATGGTAGTGATTCCATTCCAAATGATTTTTTATTAACGAAAGGAAGGTGAATGGCCATTCCTTTGGTGAAGGAAGGGAATGATCATTCCAGTCCTCAGTCCATTCTGTCCCTTATTCCATTCCGTTCAATCCCCTGTTCCACAGACCAAATACCCCGTTAGAGTTTGTCATTTGGATGCAGCTTCCTGTTATTATCTGTAGCCAAGACGAAGATATTGAAATTTTTTCCAATACCTTTTGTTTCTGTTTGATTAAAGCACCCAAATGGAAATACTGAGATCAAATCACATAGAGTAGAGGCACATCATGCATGAACTCTGGGACAGGGGTGACTCAGTCATTTTGTAAATTGCTAAAAACTGTAGTTGAAGAGCCTGAGAAGTTTCTTTCTTTTTTGTGCAGGGTACTATTAAATCAATAGCTAAGAATCTCATTTACGAATTTATTACCCCTTTTCATAAATTTTAATTGCTGAAAAAATTTTAAGACCATGATCCTTTTGGTAGGTGAAGTTATATGACCTTTTCAAAGATTCATTGGATTGCTGTTTAAGTTAACACAAGTTGTGGTTGTCTGATATCTAGTATCTGTTCACTTTTGTTATTTGGACAGCTTTACATTGAGGGCCTGTGTCATGGAAATATGCTGGAAAAAGAAGCCCTTTCTCTGGCGGATGCATTTAGAAACAACTTACTTGGAGCAACACTTCCAATTGAAAAGAGGCACAACGAGCATATTGTCCGTCTCCCTTCTTTTTCAAACCTTGTGAGAGATGTCAAAGTGAAAAACAAGTTAGAAACGAACTCTGTTGTTGAGGTACCCGATGTCCAACATCCTGACTTATTAGAAACTCTCAATCTATGCGATTAATCCCGCTACACAACTACTGCAGCTGTATTATCAAATCGAACCGGAGGTGGGGGTTGACTCAATAAAGCAGAAGGCCTTGATGGATCTCTTTGATGAAATTGTGGAAGAACCACTATTCAATCAGCTAAGGTTATCTGATTCCTTGTCCTGCAATATATTTTACACACTTAGAGAAGCATGGACAACAAAGAAAACTGTTGTGTTCGGCCATTCTGCTGTCTATTTTTTGGTATCGGTGCTTCTCAGATTTGCTCTTTGTAATCTTAATAAGGCCAGCAACTTGAGGCACACTTCATTTTTTTTTTATGGTGGAAGCATTAAAAAATAGAAGTTTTTCGGTTATACGATCAAGCTTCATCTGCACATGGTGTGTTCCCATGAACGAGGTTGATTCATTAGAAAGGCAAACTTCATGTTACATTATCCCAATTGGAGTTCTTTTCTTTAACGAGGGGATTTTTCAGGGGGATAGTGCACGGAGTCAGTTTTGAATAATGTTTTAATCTTCCTTCTTTCGTTCTCTCTGATAAACCTCACTTTTTTATTGTTGCATTGGTGTAGGACCAAGGAGCAGCTCGGTTATGTTGTGGAGAGTAGTACAAGAGTAACTTACCGAACTTATGGATATCGTTTCTGTGTTCAATCTTCCAAATATGATCCAGTTTATCTGCTTGGAAGGATTGACAAGTTCATAGAATCAGTGGAAGAAATCCTGGTGAGTAACTGTGGCCTTTTAAAAGCTAGAAATAGCTCGTATCCATTTGTAATAACTTCAACAAAACGTGGTAATTTTCTTGCCCACAGTGGCCCTTATCCTGCAAATAGCGCCTCCTTCATTTTAGCTTTGTGCTTTTCTGGAATAGCCATTATAATCTACACAATTCACGAATTATTTTGGGCGGGAAAATATTCCGCGAAATATGACAGTAACTTTCAAAATTCGCCAAATAATGCCCTTAAATCGGTGTTAGAAACATCGATTTTCTCGGGGTTGAACTCGGTGTCTGAAACACGACATTTTCAACTTTCCATAGTTTAGAAATACCGAATTCTTTGCATATCGAACTCCGTGTTTTTAACACTATGTTAGGGGTGGCAAATTTTGAAAATTGTAGTCATATTTCATGAAATATTTTCCTGACGTGCATTATTTCGAAACAAAGCTCCACAATTCACTGTACAACCTTAATTCAACACCCATGTTTATATTAGAAAGTTAATTCTTTTGATTATAGGATGGCCTCCATGATGACACCTTCAATAGCTACAGAAGTGGGCTGATATGCAAGTTGCTGGAGAAGGATCCGTCACTTGCATATGAATCCGATCGGTTTTGGGGTCAGATCATCGATAAAAGGTACAGTACTGCCTTCTCCAGCGTTTCTTGTGAGCTGGGTATGACCTTTTGTAGAAAGAAGCGTGTGGCGTTTAACTATTCCTGACACAGTCCCTGTAATACTTGAAAAGGTACATGTTCGACTTCTCAGAGAAGGAAGCAGAGGCACTCGGGAGCACCCAAAAGACGGAGGTCGTCAACTGGTACAGGACATACTTGCGGCCGTCATCGCCGAGTTGCCGTAGACTCGCTGTGCGAGTGTGGGGTTGCCACGCCGATGTGAATGATGATCGGGCACAGCAGCCAGAAACTATGAAGGCCATCGAAGACGTGGATGCATTCAAATCGGCATCCGACTATTACCCAAGCCTCTGTTGAGCATATGATTCGCTGTGACAAGACGAGCAAAGTAGTTATAGGAGTTTTAAAGGCGATGTTTCTTATATGCTCAAAAAATAATTTAATCCCGGGGGGGCGGGGGAGGAGGGGACTCCAATCAAATCTGAATGAAAAGATTTGCTCTATTATTATTAAGTTTTGTAATAAATAAAAAATTGGGCCGACGGATAGTTTGCTAGAAAAGGTGGGCTCACGCCCTACGGTGGTGGCATAGATGATCCAGACTAATAGATGATATGACACCAGCGGGGAGGAAAAATGGTTTGCGTTTTAGGAATAAAAGTCGCGTTCGCTTTACAAAGAGTTTTTGTTATTCAATAACGTAAGTCGATAAACTTAAAATTTATAAATTAATACCGTTAATTATTAGTTCTTAACTCAAGAATTTCAAGGAAATCTGGACTTATAATTTTGGAGTTTTTAAAGCTCAGAGCTCCAACTGACTCCCCTTTCAAATAAACTCTCTCAGCCCTAAGGGATTAGAACGTCAACGTCCCCGTCCCCACCCATCCCCTCCTTGTTTGCAAACAGCCCTAAGGCATTTGAACAAACTATTTCACAAATTAATTTACTAACTAGCGTTATTTAGTTTGCAAACAGTCTCAAACACCAAGGTTGGAATTTCTTAACAAATAAACCAAGTTTTTTGAGAAGACATGGTTAGCGTTTTGCTAGATTCGACTTTTTGCGATCAAAGGTTAGTGTTTTTCTTTACTGCTGCACTTCCTGTTGTTATTTAATTATAGAAGTATATAATGCAGGAGAGGGGGGGGGGGGGGGGGGGGGGGTCAAAAAGCCGGAAGAGGTGGTGGGCTCGGTCTCGTCTGCCTGTCTGTGCATGTGTGGGTGTCTTTCCCTGGTCCCATTGGATCGCTAGACCTCCCCCTCCCTCCCTGTATCGCCCTTTAGCTAGAGGTTGAATCCATTCGATCTCGTCCGCTATCTCTTCTCCCCACTATCCCCGGTAACTGACTCTCCTACGGATCTAGCGCGGATTTGTTCCCGCCGATTGATTTGATTCGTTTTTTTATCCTCTTTCTTTTACCTTTTCTTCTTCTTCTTCGTTATTTGGTTGCGGCGCACAGTGTCGTCACCGTCTCCGTCCGCCTCCTGGTAGTTCGTTGTCGGCCGGTCGTACCGGTGATCTCTCTGCATCTGATTCGTGGTGGGGAATGTGATGCTGTAGCTCTGCGTTACGTAAGACGAATGTGAATCGTCCTGGCGGATGCTGACGGTGATGAAATATAACGGTGCAGATCGGGAACAGAGGAGGAGGAGGAGGAGAATGAGTGAGGGCAAGGCTGGATTCCAGCTGGGCACCGTTGGGGCCTTGAGTCTGTCCGTCGTCTCGTCTGTTTCCATCGTCATCTGCAACAAGGCCCTCATCAGCACCCTCGGCTTCACCTTTGGTCTCCTGCCCTAACTTGTTATTGGATTCCTCTTGCCCTCCCCATCTTATGATCCTTTTCTTGAAATTACTTAGGAGCCGCTACGTGTCCCTTGGATGGATCTCTTCTGAATATGCTCCTCTTGCCGCTTCTCGAGAGTCTCATGGTTTTGTGATTCGTAAACAAAACAAAGAGTAACTCTTAGAATTCTGTATTTTTGGGCTATGGAGAGAGAGCTTTCTGTCTTCTTTTTTCACTTCTTGTTTTGGCGACTTTTCTGTTGATTTTCCTTTCTGCAACCGTTTTGTGCTGCAATCGCTTGTTACTGACCCTGTCAGCCTGAGTTGTTTGCATAACACATTTTTCATGATCTGAGGTGGGAGTTGAGCCTTCACTGACCGATGCTCCTTTTTAACTCACTGCAGCAACAACTTTGACCAGTTGGCATCTGTTGGTTACATTTTGTTCGCTTCATGTGGCATTATGGATGAAGATGTTTGAGCATAAGCCCTTTGACGCTCGGGCTGTTATGGGATTTGGAATTCTCAATGGTATCTCCATTGGTCTCCTCAATCTCAGTTTGGGTTTCAATTCAGTTGGCTTTTATCAGGTAACAGCTTCCTTTCAACATAAATTTTTGCTTTTATCGGGTCATCATGTTGCAATAGGTTTGGATAGTACGGTCTGTATTATGGACGAAGGAAAGACGATATGGTGTCCTTTTTATTGTATCATTAACAACTTTGCTGTCTCTTCGATACATCATTGGAGAGCCTTTTCTGGTTTAGTTCTGTTATATTTGTATCAATCGTCTGTGTTTTCTGCGTATGTATTGACAGCTAAACTTCAATTACTCAGATGACGAAATTGGCCATCATCCCCTGCACTGTTCTTTTGGAGACACTTTTCTTTAGAAAACAATTCAGGTGGCATCAACTATTATCACGTCTTTGCTTCTTTTGTTGTCAGTGCCTGGTTATCTAATGCAGTTCTGCATAGCCCTGGGATTTCAAAATCCTGACTGCTCCTTTTCTATTCTTATATTTTGTGGATACTTTGGATGCGGTATGTTTAATATCTCTGGGGATTTTACCTGCTAATACTTTTAAATTGTTTTTCCTTTTTGTTATAACAGTAGTAGCATCCAGTTTTCTCTCATCATACTCCTTGTTGGCGTCGGAATTGCAACTGTCACAGATTTACAGCTCAACGTCTTGGGCTCTGTGCTGTCATTACTCGCCGTACTTACCACTTGTGTGGCACAAATTGTATCCTTGGTGTTTGGAGCACTCATACTATTGCAGCCTTGGTGGTTATATTTATCCTTATGTGAAACTTTATGGATCAGGTGGTGTTTAACGTGCCTATGCAGTACTCTTGCCTATTTATTTCATGCATCTTTAACTTAATTAACTCTTGGTTGTTATTGAGACCTTAATCAAACTTCATAGATGACAAACACGATTCAGAAGAAGTTCAAAGTATCTTCAACTCAACTTCTGTACCAGTCATGCCCTTACCAGGCCATGACACTATTCATTATTGGACCTTTCCTGGATGGCCTTCTGACCAATCTCAATGTTTTTGCTTTCAAATACACTCCTCAAGTGCTGGTGAGAGTCTGACAAACTTAATTAGTTTAGTCTAGAAGCTTATGCTCTCCTTTTTTGTTCGTGTATATAATATTGGGATTGATGGAGTTTAGCAATGTTGATTGCAGTTCTTCATTGTCCTATCCTGCTTGATATCTGTCTCCGTGAACTTCAGCACATTTTTGGTCATTGGGAAGACTTCTCCTGTCACTTATCAAGTCCTTGGACATCTGAAGACTTGCCTCGTGTTGGCCTTTGGTTATGTTTTGCTTCATGATCCATTCAGTTGGCGTAATATCCTGGGCATCCTAATTGCCGTTGTCGGGATGGTTCTTTACTCCTACTATTGCACCATCGAGAGTCAGCAGAAGGCTGCTGAGGCATCAATACCATCGACCCTGGTACCGTGTCTCGGCAGATGCTGATGGCATAGAACAGTCGTATCTGTTTCTAATATTCGTCCCCCTTTCTGTAGAGCAAGGAAAGCGAAGCGGACCCTTTGATTGGCGTGGAGAATGGTACAAGCTTGTTGAGCGAAGGAGCTGGCGCAAGGGGCCCCGTTTGGAACTCGAATAAGGACCTACACGCATAGAGTCAGTCGTCGTAGAACGGACGACCAAAGAGAAGGTAAGAAGAAGCTCGTAGCATAGGGGCTCTACATTTCCTCAAGATTACCTATCAGGGGAACACCCCCACCCCCCATCCAGACCATAAGAATGTGTGAAATTAATTTTTGGCACCAAGCGATGTAATCTTCTTACACGTCCTTCTTAATTTATTCTTTTCTCTTTTTTTGTGATTATTTCGAGCAGTTGACATCGGAATGTTTCTGGCGTAAATGAAATCTGCAGTTTTCCGGTTTTTATTCTTCCTTTGCTTCTATATATTATTTTAGTGTATGAACTCGTGGAGGATGAATGTCATCAAATTTACTATTATTCCAGGGGAAAGTAGTAAAATTTCTGGTTTCTTGTTTCCAGATAAAAACCTCTTCAATTTTGGTAAGTTTTACCCGGCAACAAATTTTTAGGCTCAAATGAATCTGTAAATGCATTCCCGCCCCGCTTTATTCCATTCTAACTTCCTGGAAATAGAAATTTACTGTTAGTTGTTTCGAAGTTTTAAAAATAAAACATATTGAATTTATAAAAATTCAACTTATAAAATCTGATGAGTGTTTTTTTTTAAGTCGGACGACTTCCTTTTTTTTTTAACTTATAAAGTCAGACTTACTGAATTTGGAACCTTCTTGGGCTAATCTGTGAGTTTTTCTTTTCTTTTTTCTTTTCCTTTTATTTCCTTATGTTCGTGGGAACCGAAGCTTAGACATCGCCATGTTCTTTTGGGCAGCGCCTATGTGCTTAATGCTCCATATTCAACGTCACCGACTGATGCGGAGAAGCTGTCGAAGCATAACAAGGAAACCCAAGTTGCTGACGTGAACATCGTTCACTCTCTTGCAAGTTATTCGTGGATGAAGAGGGTGGCTTGTTAGTGGGGCTAAGGTCGGTTATCTTTTGTACACTAGTTTCTTTTTCTGTGGTAGGTTCTCAACGTTCAAGTACCCTACGGCGTTTGCTTGATTGACTACAGCCTCTGCTGCAGGCCATTCAGCTGATTTTGCGTTGTTTATGGCCACCCCTGTTAGCACTCCTTGCCACGTCAATGTGATCCGGTGGTTTAAACTTTAATTTCATCTGAAACATTCAAAACATTCGCGAGCGCTTTCGTGGTCCTGAGAGTTTTAATGAGTGATTGAGATGGGTGCTCTTTTGATGTTGTGCTTCTCAGGTTGTGTGATGAAGCAACGAGTGCACTTGACAGCACCACTGAAGCATAAATAAAAATCGAAATTTTCAAATTGCGAGTTATTTGTAAAATGAGAATCACGATTTGAATTCGTTGGGAGTTTTCGAAAAATAGAATCGTATTTCACAAAGTTTTTTTATAACTAAGACAAAATTTCTCTTTTATGTAAAGAATAAAAATATAAAGTATGTCATATTTTCACCTAATAATTCAATCTTTTAGAACAAGTAATTGACTTCTAATGATATAAAAAAGAACGAGGAAAGTATTAAAAATGAAAATATGAAGCCCCGTTAAGAGTCATTCTTACTGTCTGAGCTTGTTATACCATCCACATCTCGAGACTTGCAAGCGATGTGTTCTACAATATAAAATGCCAATCAATTTCATTTCATGCGACCCGTCTCGAATGTAGACAAAAAAAAAAAGAGTATAGCTTGACTGGGATCGAAAATGGAAAATCCAAAACCCACTCCTCATGTTCTCACAAACACAATAGTAGTTCCATCCAACCAGCTCCAGCCAGGAAGGATGCAGGATGGAGCAGAAAAAATGCAGGGCAACGAGCTTGGCTTCGACCAACCTGTTCAAAGTTCCACCCACGTTTGGCGAATCCAATGGGGTTGGCTTATGTGGCTTATACCTCAGTAAAGCCTGCTGCAGACCGTGGTAATGGTTCCTGTAATGCTCCAGCGAGAAGCACAGCTGTCCAATGGCCTCCCTTTTGTTTTTCGCGCTTTCTACCATTATAAGACCTCGCTGGTCCAAGTCTTCCTTTAGTTGCCTGGTTCTGGCTCTCAGGTCCTGCAGCGCTTCAGAAGCACTGGCCCTCTCGACCAACTCCAGCCACATCTGCTGTAACTGCTTCTCCCTCTCATTACTCATGTTTCAAGACATGAGCTTGCAGGGCATTCCTTTCTATTAGCAGCAGACTGTAACTGTTCCTCGTATTCCTCCGCGCTATTTCTGTGATCTCAGCCCTTCGCCAGCTTACCAACCGATTTGTTTCTATCCTCTGTATCGGCAATTCGGATATCCATCCTCCTAATCTCTTCTTCTGGTAAGCGACCTCGCGAATCTCGTCCCTGGAGCTGCTCTTCTGTTAGTGTTCCTTCTCCGAGGGTCTTAGACATTAAATATTTCATATACTCTACTCATATTGAAAGATAAATATCCTTCACATTTAATTTAAATTAAACAAACTTTTACATAAAATCGAACATTCTTTTTCATCTGTAATCCCAATCCCAATTTTTTAAACAGGAAAAAAGAAAACAAACCTTGTTTTTGTCAGTCGATTTTACATTCCCAGCGCTGTAACATTTTAAGTCTTTTATGGGTTGTCCTTGTTGACCGATGATCTTAGTACTGCACGACAGAAGAGGGATGATAAACAGTAGCAAAGGAGGAATCTCGAGTCATTTCCAGTTGATCATCAGAACTCTCACCATTAAAATAAATAGTAGTATAAATAGTTACTTTTTAATTAAAAAAAAAATCAATTTCATGAAGTTAACTCGTGGTGATATAAATTAAACAAAATAAATAGTAGTAATAACCTTAACTGTGGTAATCTTCTTTAATTAAAATAGGGCGAGAGTGTTTTATCCATAAGAAAAAAGAAATTTTTAAGATCGTTAATTACGATGAGACCGCCGCGAAAGCAGACGAGGACGTATGCACAAAACAAAGAATTGGGGGGGGGGGGGGGAGGAACCGCACGACCACAACCTTGTCACTTGTCGATACGCTACGGTTCGTGTCTTTTTATTTTATTTCAATTGAAGTTAGACAAGGTCCATTTAATTTTTTTTTTATTTGTGAAATAATTAAACAAGATGGAGTGAGAGTAACTTTAGTTTTTGGTATCTGGGTCCCAAGAAACCGCGTCGTCCCTTTGCCACCCTGTTCTGAGTATTTGGAATTGTCGGAAAATAGTCCCGTATCGGATAGCCAAAGACCTGGATTAATGCATATATAGAGTTGAAATTCTTCACTTAATTACTAGCTTTTAGGTGAAGGGTAACTCCAACATGATTTCTAACATGGTACAGAGCCAGATTCGTTCTGTCGAACAAAGATTTCGAACGAAGGCTCCCGACTACTGGACTAAAATCTGACGTGGAATTACGGGGAGGTATTGGAAAATAGACCCGCATATATAAAATTGGGACCCTTCACTTGAGTAACCCAAATCGGGAATAGGCCCCAGGAGACTTGGACAACATCTTCTTATCACCATACTAGCTATAAAAAAGAACTAATAAGAAATGTTTTACTACATCCGAGGAGGATTGATTGATTGATTTAAAAAAGAGTTTCTTGGCGGGTCTTGGGTTGGCAATTTTAACAGCTCCGACCGGCCCCTTTGTTCTGATCGCCCTCCCTCCTTAACAAAAAACAAAATGGATATTATTAATAGCCATTCATCATGGCGTGGCTAAAGTAATACTAATACCATTGGCATTGCCCCTCGTTACTCTCTTCCAAATAAACCACGAGAAAGGAGGGGGGAGTGATGGGAGACCCTGCGACCCTCGCCAAGGCCAAGCTGGAGCTCGAGCAGCTCTACCTCGGCGTCCCCGACGACTCCGTCAACCTCACCTTCCAGGACCTCGCCACCCTCCACCCCCCTGTCCCCGTCTCAGGAGGAGGAGAAGGGGTCCTCATCAAGAAGAAGCCCTCCTCTTCCCATCACCACCCCCATCCGGCTGCTGCTCCCATCATCATGACTAAGCTTCCAAGCCTCGACTTCTCCAAGGGTCTTGCCGAAACAAGTCCCCTCCGCCTCCACCAGCAGCGGCAGGGGCTGCCCGACCTCAGCCTTGACAACGACGAAGACAACCGCCTTCCCGAGCATGCTCCTGCCCCTGCAGATTCCCACGGGAGGACCGGCTCAGGCTCACGACGACACCTTCCCCCCGATGCCAACCCTCATCGCTACCATCCTGAATCTCCCTTCAACGCGATGCAGGGTGCTCCTCCCCGTTCTAACTACAATGACATGAGCAACATTAGCCTGAGCCTGAGCATGAGCATGGTGAGCACGGCTTCGGGTTATCGCCCCCATGAGGGGGGGAGGCTCGGGGGGGCTCGCCGACCAGGGATCCCTCACTCCAACATCTGCTCCCTCTGTACTACCTATGTTTACATATTTCGTCATCGATGCCTGGTAAAGCCAAAACTCTTCCTCTTTGTTTTCTTCCATATTTGTTTCTCTGTTATCGACGAAAGGGGGTGACCGGAGGTGATGACCTTTTCTCAGGTGTGCGGGAGGGCGTACTGTAGGAGCTGCGTTCGAATGGGAATGGGGGACATGACCGAAGGAAGGAAGTGCATCGAGTGCCTTGGCCGGAGGTTCAGTGCCAGGTAACCCATTTACGACACCTCGCTAGACCTTAATAGTTAATTGTCCATCTTTCTGGGAGCTATTTCTTCTCGGAAGACCGGCCCGAGATAAACTACACAAATACTTTGACGGCTGGGAAAGTTCGTCCTCATTGGCATCATCATCACCATCACGCAACAGTCCTCGGGGCGGAGTGGACGAAATGGTCCTTGTGTGCCTCAGCCGGCGCTACGACAAGGACTTGCAATTGTTATTATAAACCAGACAAAACCAGCAATTTAACACATCAGAACAAACTGCATCGACCTCTCTAATTAACAAGAATTTTTAATTCTAGTAAACAGGGCGGTCGGCACTTAGTTTCCTGATCGGTTCCGCTTCCTCACTTCTTGGATCTCACACAGGTATATCCAGAGAGCAGGGAAGGTGGGTTGCTGTGCCGGGTACCCGAGCACGTCGAAGCAAGCGGAGCTAAAATGGGCAGAGAGAGGTCCAAGGAGGACGAGTGACAGGCCATACGGCAGGGGAGGGTCGAGGAGCCCTGCACCCCTGGGCGGAGGCGGCACCGCCCCTCGTACACCAGTTAGGGCTCCCCCGTCACCCTCAACTCCGGCCTCGTTCGTGATGAGCACGTCCTACTCCCCGTACTCCCCCACCAACCCCCACATCCCTTTCTGATACACTCCTATATCCCCCCTTTCAACCTTCAATTCCGAAAACTCCCTTCGCTTTTACATTTGTAACTTTTGTACTGTTGATTCAAGCCCTGCTTACATTACGAAAGAATATCTAAACAATGGATTTCACGAGAAGGCGAAGCAAAAGCAAAGTATCAGGGGCATCGAGGTAAACGATGCCTTACAGACAAAGAAACACTCTCCTTGGATGATGAACTGAAGCAGGGCAAAACCAGGAGTTGCAAGCTACGATCTGAACATCCTGAAACTGGATTGACCAAAACCCAGTTGTTCATTATTCTGGGATTACAACGAAATGAATACATACATACATACATCTCCCTGGTGGAGGGGGATCCGATAAAACAAAAACCTAGTTGCGACGACCAAATTATTTTTTGCATATGATTTTGGCGGAGTTTTCTTTTTCAATTGGCTCATGTCACCTGCCTAAGGCGAGGCCGGAGCTTATTCTTCCAGAATTCCCTGTAAGTCGCCGCATCCCCTCCAACTCTTCGTGCCTCAACGATTCCGATGGTGTCCGTCAGCCGGTTCACCACCACCTCCATCCTCAGATCGCTGCAGCGACCTTCCACCTTTGCTCCCCATTCTTTCTTCGTCCTCGTCACCCTGAGGCCTTCACTCTCGCCCAATTCCACCAACGCCTCCATCAACCTCTCCGGGGAATCCCTACATATGAACCTCTCCTCATCTTCCGCCACATCATACGTCTCGTCGAGGAGGCCCGTCAAGCTCAGCCCCCTGGAGAAAGATATGATGTCGAAGGCATTCAAGACGCCAGTTTCCATGGTCTCGTGTCCCTCCTCGTGCTTCAGGGAAGACCCAATGCTGACGCCAGAGGTGCTGGCTTCCTCCGGCCTGTTGGTGTGGCCCTTGTTGAACCAGGGGTCCCTGTACATCTCGTGGATGGTGATCCTGGTGTCAGGGTTCGTGTCCAGGAGACGGTTAATCAGGCGCTTGAGTTCCGGGGACATCCACTTGGGGCATCGGAACTCCCCTTTGTAGATCTTCCTGTACATGGTCATGAGGTTGGGGTCGCTGAACGGCAGGTACCCAGCGTTGAGGACAAAGAGGATAACCCCGCACGACCACAGGTCGACCTTGGCTCCATCATATCCTCTCTTGGCGAGGATCTCAGGGGCCACATAGGCCGGGGTCCCGCAAAGAGTGTGGAGGAGGCCGTCGGACCTGATCTGACCCCTGAGGGCGCTTAGACCGAAGTCCGTAACCTTGAGGTTGCCGGCATCATCGACAAGGAGGTTCTCCGGCTTGAGGTCGCGGTGGAAGATCCCGCGGGAGTGGCAATAACCTACGGCAGAGATGAGCTGGCGAAATAAACCGCGGCTGACATCCTCGGGGAGACGGCCCTTGGCGACACGGGCGAAGAGCTCGCCGCCCTTGACAAGCTCCATGACGAAGTAGATCTTGGTGCGGGTGGCGAGGACCTCGTGGAGGCGGACGATGTGGGGATGGTCAAGGAGGCGGAGAATGGAGATCTCGCGCTTGACGTTGGAGAGGAGGGAGGAGGAGGTGGCGAGCCTCTTCTTTTGGATGACCTTGAGGGCGACGCTCTGGCCGGTGTGGAGGTTGCGGGCATGGTAGACTTTGGCGAAGGCCCCGCAACCCAGAACTCTCCCTATCTCATACTTCCCGAAGAGGGAGGATCCACCCCGCCTTCCCGGTTCGGCCTCCGGCATGTCAATCGCACACCAGAGATCGAACCCTTGGACGGCGGCGGTCTATCCAGGAGACGAAACCCCCCCTCAACAGGAGAATCTGGACAGGAGAAGGAGAAGGAGAAGACAACGTTTGGTTTGAATTTTCTTTCGCTATTTCTGCCCAAATTCTAATTTTCAGGACGCCCCGCTCATTCCTCCGACCAATCAAAATCCCCAAAGCTCTCGGTCCAGGTGGCCCAGGCCTTACCTCTGTATGAACCGGCGTCCACATGTTGTGACCACCCATCCCAAATTTGACTGACAGAAAAAATAAAATACGCCCCACCCCCCACCAAATTTAAAAACTAATTTAATTACGTAATTCCCATTAAGCAAACTACCAAATATGATTAGCCCTGTCAAACCCAGCTGTTGTCATTTCACTTCCAGCTTTGCCATCCGTACACAAATATCACAAAACCGAGCACCCAGTTGCAGCAGGTGAAAATGGTCCCGATTTAGTGGGCAGTCTGGTCAGGAGGCCCGGGGCAAGGCCGCGAAAAGCTCGGCCCCACCCAAAGCCCAGAAGCTTGAATTAGGTGCCAGACGCTGTGATTCTCTGTTCGAATTTAAAGTGGTTGTGCTCTTCTTCTACTGGAGCGGACTAGTAGCATGATATGATTTGATTCCGGAGCTTTTTGTATCTTTCAAGATCTGAAGAGGTCGTTGTACTGCCTTTTTCTCTCGCAATACGAGAGGATCCTCGATGTTGTGGCGTTGAACTACGCGGTCAGGCTTGGGTTGTGTTCAGCGAGGTCACTGCAGCCAGCATTGCGGTCCTCCAGATGCAAAACTTCCACTTCTACGAAATACCCATGGTATGCGGCCACCGTGCTCCTCGGAAAGCTCTTTGTGCTTCCGGCTGAACATGTTGACAATTCGAATGAGTTGAGCTTGTAGCATGATTGATGGCCTGGCACGAGACGACAGTTCCAAGTGATGGACTCCCTTGATCTTATAGTGTATCTGTGACTAAATTCCTGAGAATTTCTTGCTTTCAGCGAATTCAATACGCCAAGGAAAAGTCAGATTGCATTGCCAAAGCCGATGGCACCTATGTTATGCGAGGAAAGAAGAAGAAGCAATAAGAAAAAGGGGACATATTCTTCTGTCTTTGAGGGGCATATTTACTGGGGATCTTACCTATGAATGATCTAGTTAAAATAGGATCATTAAGATGTTGTGGAACTGGAATACAGCATCTTCTTTGTGGCCAAGTTCTGGCAACAACCCATACATAATTGATTCGGTGATGTTTATATGGTTTTCTTGTATGTTGCATATTTTGCTCTGGTTTATGACTCTACCTGTCAAAATTTGTCTAGCTGAGAGAAAGAGGCGCAGGAAAGAAACACACTTGGCTAATGGTTCTGCTGTTGAAACTAATGGGGGCCCTGCGGTGAGTTTCTTTTGTTGCTTATCAAGAGTTTGCATTTTATCCGTTGAACTATCTGATGCCTCCTGATGGTGGGTGGAGAAATGCTTATTAAATCTGTGTCCTCTTTCAAAGTGAAGATTAGTTGATATGTGATTGAGAAAAGTTCAAAATTCAGAGTGGTTCCCCCCGCGTACTTGGAGTCATTTTGGAACTGTTTACTCCTTGTGATTTTTATCCATAACGGGATTCCTGATTGCGCTGGTTATTTGGTTCAGTGATTGTTTGCTTCTCCTGGGGCAGTTTCATGTCCTGAAACTTCTTCTCGTTTGTTTCTTAACTCTTTTTTTGCCGTTGTAGTCGTGCAGTAACAACAAATCCTTTGGCTTGCATTTGTTCTTTCTGGGTCCTTTTTTTAGAGTAAACGAATTGATGTAAATCATGGATGGAGAGCTGTTCTGTTAAGCTTGGACTGTGAGATGCATGGCTTAGCAATGGCTAGGATGGAACTCCAGCATTCAACCATATCTGCTGTAGTTATTGTTTTAATATATTATATTTTTGAGTTGAGTTGTTCACTTGTAAAAATGTGTTTTGCACAATCCGGTTGAATCGTCAGTTCTAATCCAATGTGCCACTTTAATTAACAGGTCTCCTTTCGCCCAGGAAATGTTGGGCCGCAAGAATCTGCTCCAAATAACACATTGTTTGTCCAGAACTTGCCATTTGAAACCACGAGTCAGATGTCGAAGTTGCTGTTTGTGCAGTATCCTGGATTTAAGGAAGTCCGGATGATTGAATCAAAGCCCGGTATTGCCTTTGTTGAGTATGAAGATGAGATACAGGCTGGGATAGCCATGCAGCACCTTCAGGGCTTCAAGATCACAGCTCAAAATGCCATGGCCATCAGTTATGTGAAGAAGTAGACCCCTAAAAAATTCTAGCCGGCCTGTGTGAGGTGGGATATATGGACCAGCAGATATATTTTTGGTGCGAAACCACCTTGTACAAAATGATTGAGCGAGATAAGGATTTGGGGAGGGATGAGATTGATACCGATTGGGGAAGATGATGATGGCCTTGGGGGGGAGACTGAAGCTTAAGGGAGAACATGTTCCTGGACTCGTAACTCTACCATAGCTGAATAAGAATAGATTTGTTTGGCTTACTTTGTTTAGTAGTGGTGGAAGTAGTAGTAGTAGTAGTAGTAGTTGGTTGTATGTAAGATTACATTGGATAACATCTTTTACTTTTGTCATGCAAACATGAAAACAAGAACGAGATAAACCAAACCAAACCAAGTTCTTTCTTTATCTTTGTAGAAACGGATATCTAAAGAAACGCTTAATGCGTATGGGAGACACTTTCTTAACTTAGAAAGGGATCTGGATTGGATTGTGGATCTGAACGAGTCAAAAGACGGTGCCACTGCCATTGCAATTCTCTGCTCACATGGTTTGGGAAAGTATGGATAAATGGGATGCTGCCACGTGTAGGAAGGGGCACGATGATCGCCTCGCCATTTTCTCCCTCCCTCCATCTCCCATGCAGCTGCAGTTTTGGTTCCCTTCTCCATTATTCCCCATTCCATGATGCTCTTCTCGCGTCCGGATCAGGGATGTCCATAACATACACCCCCGACACGTCAACTATCGGCGACAGGCTGCCGGGTCACGACCACGGCATCCCCTACGCGTGCCAGTCCGTTGGTCACGTCACCTCCAGGGGGATATGGTACGGGGATAACCCCCTGTCCTTCTCCCTCCCTCTCCTCCTGGCTCAGCTCTCCCTCATCTTCGCTCTCACCCGCTTCCTCCACTCCCTCCTCAAGCCCCTCGGCCAGCCCTCCATCGTCTCCCAGATCCTCGTCCGTTTCCATCATTCCCCCCTCTATCCTTGTGTAAATATTGTAACCGGTTTTGTTATAACTGTCAATGATCAATTTGCTCTCTCCAGGCTGGCATCGTTCTCGGTCCTTCCGTCCTGGGACGCACCTCGAGTTTCGGCTCCACCATGTTCCCTTCTAGAGGCAAGAGCATCTTCGAGACGTTTGCCATGTTCGGTTTCATGCTCTCTGTGTTCCAAATCGGGGTTAAGATGGACCTTTCCATCGTCCTCCAGTCTGGGAGGAGGTCCCTGGCGATCGGCGCCCTCAGCTTCTTCCTTCCTTATACATTGGCCAACTTCACCGCATTACTGCTTTCCCAGTTTCTACGCTTGGATCGTGACACGACAGAGGCAGTTCATCTGCTGGCCTCCTTGCTTTCCATGTCCGCGTTTCCAGTGGTGGCCTGCTTCTTGGCCGAGCTGAAGATACTGAATTCAGACATAGGACGAATGGCATCCTCTTCTTCGTTGGTGTGCGATGTCTGTCATTGGTCGGTCTTGACGGGGAAGTATGCAGTGAGATTGGCTATGACGAAGTCCCTGCGTATATCTCTTGGGTCATTAACATCCACTGCGCTGCTAATTGGTGCCATCGTGTTTGGGGTCCGTCCGGCTGCTTTGTGGATGATAAGGCATACACCAGAAGAGGAGTCCGTGAAGGAGATATACGTTTTTGCGGTTCTCGTGGTGCTTCTCATTTGTGGGTTTTTGGCCGAGGCTGTTGGCCTCAGCGCCTTCATGGCTTCCTTCATCCTAGGGCTGGTAATACCAGATGGACCGCCCTTGGGAGCGACATTGGTGGAGAGACTTGAATGCTTTGTCTCGGTGCTGTTGATGCCCATCTTTTTCACCACTGGCGGATTACAAATGGACATCTTCGCCATCAAGTCACTCCAGAATGTCACGGCAATGCAATTAGTTGTTCTCGTTTCTTTCCTCGGGAAATTTGTCGGGGCAATATTGCCTCCGCTGATTCTGAGAATGCCAATACGAGATGCCGTGTCACTGGGACTCATATTGAACTCGAAAGGGATCATCGAACTTGGTCTTCTGAGCAGCTGGAAGACGACTAATGTGAGTATCTAAAATCGACGTTGGTCTTTATCACATCCGCTCGCTTGACTTGCACAAAAGTGAATGCTACTGGGTGGAAGCAAGGCATGTCTGTGTGTTGAGAGAGTCCCATCAGTGGTTCGCCGGATTTATGCTCGCCTGGTAATTAACATTTATGTGCAGGTCTTGAATGAAGAATGCTTCGCCGTTATGATATTATCTGTGGTGGTTGTAACAGGCGTCGTCTCACCTGTTGTTAAGCTTCTGTACGATCCTTCCAGGAGATATATCGCCTACAAGAGGAGGACTATACTTCACCACGGGCAACGTGAACCATTACGTGTTCTTGCATGTATCCATAGTGAGGAAAATGTTCAGCCCACCCTAAACCTCCTCGACGCCACATATCCAACCGAGACGAGCCCCATTGACCTCTGCATCTTGCATCTTGTGAAGCTCGCAGGCCGTGCCTCATCCCTCCTCGTCTCAATGCCACCAAGGGGAGCGCCAGTGCAGAACCCGACGTCGTCCTATCGCATATTTGATGCCTTTAGGAAGTTCGAGCAGGAAATGCAAGGTCTGGTCAAGCTGCGTTGCTACAAAGGAGTGTCGCCTTATGCAACAATGCACAATGATGTTTGCTCCCTCGCGCTGGAGAAGAGGATCACCCTTATCATAGTACCTTTCCACAAGCAGTACGGTCATTGGGGGATGGAGACGAGCAATCCTGTTCGGCAGCTAAACAGGAATGTCCTGCTGAAGGCTCCTTGCTCGGTCGCCGTTCTTATCGACCGTAGTAAAAGGAAGAGGTTCTACGGATCTTCACGTACTGAGTCCCCTATTTACAGGGTGGCGATGCTGTTCTTCTGGGGTGCAGATGACCGGGAGGCACTGGCCTATTCGGGACGCATGTTGGTGCGCCCTAACGCGAGTCTCGCTGTGATACGGTTTGCCTTCTCAGAAGATCCCGCTGGCTGGACTGCCCGAAGCAAAGTGCTGGACATCGAAATGCTTAACGAGTACAGAAGAAAGGCTCGAGAGGACGGACGAGTCACGTTCAAGGAGGAGGCAGCCATGAATGGAGCCAGTGTCGTGGATGTGTTTAGATCGTTAGAGGACGTTTACGACCTCGTGATTGTCGGGAGAAGGCATGGCGAGTCTGAGCTGATGCGAGAACTCGAGGGTTGCTGTCAGAACGAGGGGCAGGGGGTGGTCGGGGACAGCCTGGCATCATTGGGGATTCAGGGCGGGTTCTTGGTCCTGGTAGTGCAACAGCAGACGAAAGTGTGGGGACTGCACGACCCAGAAGAGTCCACAAGGTTGAGAAAGGTGAGGTTGTAAAAGGCAGTAGGATCGGGAAGAGGCGTTTCGCGCTATACTGTCCTGATAGGGATGTAGCAATCAGTCTAATGCCAATCGTTCTATCATATAATCATAACTAAGCCATCGTTTTTCTGGTTTTCCAAAACAACATGCCGCTGGGATCCAGAAACACTGGAGATCATCGTCGTCTTTTCTCCTTCATTGGCAACAAGAAATGGAACAGAGTTATTCAGTTAGCAACTGCAGGGTTATTGCCAGCTCTCTGAACACCACACCCGGGATCCAAAACAACGCCCTGTGGTGATCCTCGTCCGGAGCTTATGATCATGTCTCTCCACGCATTGCTTCATCCTGATTGACCAATGCATCGTACGATCCTCGAGAGGGAGAGATACCAGAGGGATGAACGTCACAGCCTTTGACGATGATCGTTGCTTGGAACTCCCACCAAAAGTCGATTCCCCTGGAATCTATGCTCCCAAATCCCACAAAAACGGTGTCCTTCAATATCCGCTACCCCAGCTCGAGATCCAGATTGTCCTCATCTTGCTCCTCGTGCAGTTCTTCCCCTCGTACCTCAAACGATTTGGCGTTGCCCCATCGTTTCCCAGCTTCTGGTAAGTCCCCCCCTAAAAACGAAAAGAAATTCCCCTTCTCTTCCACCGAGCCTTGCGGTTTTTGACCCGCACATTGTCTTATGGCGGCCATTCGTATGATTCAGGTTTGATATGTTGAATGTATAAAAACCCAAGCACCTAGTCGTAGTAAATAGCTCCGAAGGTCGCCCTTTATTGCCAATTGGTTTCAGAGAGGAAAACTGCTAGCCTTGTATGCTCGACATAGAGAAACGCTTGCTGCCCTCTTGGGGAGCAGCGAGGTCATACAGATATACCTTTTTCCATTATGGACGTGAGCATGATTTGGAAAGTCGGAAAGAAGTCGTGGGCGATCGGAATCGCGGCCACATTTGTGCAGCTCTTCGTGGGTTGTCCTGCAGTAATGCTCCTCTCTGATCAACGGGGGCCTCTCCTCCCTTGATCTTATGTGTCGAGTCTGGCTGGAATCCAATCGATCATGTCATTTCCCGAAATCTTCTATCCGCTCGAAGACCTCCAAGCCTTGAACACAGAGCTCGGGTGCTTGGTGCTGTTTTCAGTTCTCGAGAGTAATCTGGCCGGCATATCGTGTTAGTGTGTGCACTTATATGGCAAGACACTTTAATGTATTTGTGAATAAATAATTAATAAAGGCGAATATTTTTCATTGATTCTTTACTTTTCTGCACGTAAAATTGTTAATGATAAAGTCCCACATATTAATGAGTATATTAATCTGAAATAGTCAATAATCGGATAGATGGGACATGGACATTTAGATCATCGCTAAGTATGACCGATGTCAAGATAGACTGAGGATTGTGTATCCAAGTTATACTTAGGGGTACCCTGAGATTAGAGATTCTGGACACGACCCGTTTAAGAGGATACCACATATTAAACATAATTGGCCAATCCTCTTTATGAACGAGTGTAACTAATCTTTTGACTTAAGATCTTCATTTATTCTATGCGTGGAGTTTGTGCACTTTGACGCTGTTAAAATCTAAGCCACTTGATTAGATTTATTCATCGCTCTTTTGAATTAGAGAGTTGACATCTAGGCCATTTGATGGAGATATTAGTGACTCTAAAATCTATGGCCCTGGGAGGAATGTTTTACATTCAAGTGAGTATATTATATCTTGGTAATCAAGTAAAACAATTAATTTAGTGATGATGTTTTTTGCGTCGAATTAATTAGGATGTCGGTTAGATGAAGAGATTGAATTACACAATAATCGGTTCATAGTGGTTTATGATTTATGATCATAATCCTAACACATTGGGTGACTAAAAACTATTGCTAGACGGTTACTTTAGTTTGTGTATAGATTTACACTACCTTCGTGTATAGGACCTAGAGGGTCGCACGCATAACACGTCGATACGAACATTATATTGTTGATTATTTAGTGGATACTAAATTAATCATTTTAATATTTCAGAATTAGAATTAATTGGATTATTAATTTATTTTGAAATATCGGAAGCAAATAAACATTGACCAAGATCGAGTATGGATTTATTCAAGTCAATTTGAATTTATTTTGATGATAGTTAAATCTTATTTAAACTAATATTTGTTGAATATAAGTTGATGTATCCGAGATATTTTAAGAATATGAGATTTAACTAAATTCAATCAAATTAATTAATATTTTTATAACGTGAAAATTTATGGAATTGTTTTATTATTTAAAATTGAAAAATTTTAATTTCTTGCGTTACATGAAATGGAAAACGTGTCTTTCCTAAAATGCATGAGAGAAGGGATCGTTATACAAATAAAAGAAAAATTGAAACACTCCGACGAAGGGGATTAGGAGATAGAAAAAAGGAAATAACCTCTGAGTGAGGGGGTTCTCAGATAATCAGAAAACCAAAAGGAAAAAAAATTGTGTAGAGAGGTTTCGAGGTTCTGCTTCCGAAAGTTTCTTTGTCGATCCAAGAGGCTAGCACCTAAGTGATCGTCGAGATGTTCGTGATCGTATGCGCGTGGATACCTCTAAAGGAGTTACACGTGGATCTCTCGATTGGTTGTTACTGATAATGTTTTTTTTTCGCCGGAAATTATCATGTACGATTTCCGAGTAAGGTCATGATTTTATTTATCTAAAATTTTATACGTACCATGAGATTCTGTTTTATTTTTGGGCATAACAGTTTATATTTTTATTTCCGATGCGCCCTAAAATCAACGTATCCACGACCTTTTTTTGCCTCATTTTTCGACATGAGACTGTTATAGGTCATCCTGAACGTCGGTCTCACCATTGCCTTCTTTCTAGTCGTCAGCTTCATGCTACGAAACCCATAAAGTCTAGCTGGGACTTAGTCACAAGACGTTGATACTCGGCAGGGTGACGTCTCAGTCGATTGATGAATGAATTGAGCATGTCTAACCAGTCCTCGAAAGATGTCCAATCGAAAGATGAAGATTTAAAGATGAAGAATTGCTTCAGTCCCTCGATTCCAGATTTGAGCATTAGCGACGGTTGCAGCGGTTCTTCTAAGAATTTACGCACGTAAAAATCAGTTAGCGGTGGTTTTTTTTTTTTTGTGCGTGTATTCCCTTCTGTTATAATTTTGTAATTACTGCAATGGAAGTAAACAAAGTCGTTCTGCTCAATCTTGAATCTATTCTTCACTTCAATAACACGTGTTATCATTGCCCTCTACAGACGTGAATCGTGATTTAGTGTAAATTAAATGTGAAATGATTGGTGTTTGGCCGATTTCCCCTCAACCACACGGCCAACTAATCCGGAAAGACACCAGAAATATATATAAAAGACTGGGGAACTGACATTTCAAGCCGGGACTGGCTTTGGTTATAACATTTTAAAATAATCTATCTATAACCGAGACAAAAAGCTTCTTCAATGTCAAACTCGTTTCCATTTGAATTTTAAGGCAACCACCACCAATCTATCAATCAATCATATGGTGTCTCCGTAATTTCCACGTCGGCGGTCTGTTTTATTACAACCGGACGAGAAAACAAAAAAGAGGAAGGAAAGACGGAAGCAGAAAAAAAACACAAGCTTCTTTTTTATCAACAACTCACTCTAAACTACAGCTGACCAACCAAATCCAAGGAAAAAACGGCGGCTGTGATCGTCGTCAGTCCTCGGAGATGCTTTCCAGGTGAGGCCTCCATAGGGCTGCCGTCGTCCTCGACCTCCTGCTCCTCCTATCCTTCCTTCTCTTCCTAATGTGCTGTTCCGTCATCCGATGCTCGTCCTCGGTCGTTGACGACGGCTTCCCTCTGACTTGTCGCCTAGATTTACAGCTACGAATGTCGGACCTCGACGACCTCGGGGACGGGCCCTTCCCCGTGCCGCCTTCGTCCGGGATGAGGAAGTAGATGGCGCCCCTCCTGAGCTCCGCGTCGGGGGACAGAACCAGGACGCGAGGGGGGAGGCCGTTGTCTTCGGAGCAAGGGTTGGTTAGGACGTGGCCGGGTTTGGAGAGGAGGACCTCGCGTGCGGTGACGGGGTGGGAGATCTCCTGGACGTGGCCGTTGAGGTGGACGACGCGGATGACGTCGAGGGCGCCGCAAGGGAGCATGCAAGCCAAGCAGCACCTGAGGGTGTTCCCCATCTTCCTCTTTTTTTTTTTTGTATGTGTTTTTCGTGTTGGGAGGGAAAGGCAAAAGGAAAACGTGGGATTGTGATATGATGTGGTGTGGTGTGGTGGGGGGTGTTGAAGAGAGCTTTGTAGCTAGTTGAAGTACTTCTTATACCAACCAGGACAGGACAGGGCAGGCTTGGACAGGACAGAGAGAAAAAGAGCACCGCCGGACCAAAACCCAACTCCTCTTCCCTCCTCCTCTCTGGATTATAAAAATGCAGAGGGAGGGAGGGGATGGGGGTGGGGACGGGAGGAAGAAGACGACTGCTCACCTCTTTTTTTAACTCAGAAAAAAAATAATCAAATGATTAAGTGGGGGTTGGGGAATCCAGCGATGCATGCAGCATATACATACACAGGGAGGGAGGGGGTTATAGAGTTACAACTTGATACTCTGAAAACAACTACTACCTAGATTCAACACACACCACCGTGTGTTGCATGGTTTGTTAGGGGAAGACAAACCAAACGCCACGGAGGGCACCCCCTCGGCTGATCATCCATTTTCTGGCAGCAACCGGATGCTCAATTTGCTGGATTATAAAAATTTGCAAATTAATTTTTATTAAGACGATGTTTCACACAACGAAACGTTAACCTGACCCCCGAAATAACCTGTTTTGGCAAAAAATATTTTTTTCAAGTATTCGAAAGTCGATGTTTGAGAAAATATTTAGTCAATTGAAGGTAATTTCTAAAACTTAGACCCAAATATTTGATCTTTTGTCAGCTGACAAAGGAGTGGGTTTAATACAAAAACGGGGATCCCAAGGCACATTTATCAAAAGGTTATATATACGGTATGCAAGTAATAATTAAACAAACCATGTGTAGCTGCTGCTAGCTGATCCCAATATAAAAATCTCACTCTTTGTCATATCATTCCATAACCAAACAAAAGCTTGCACATGGTTGGGGGGGGGGGGGGGGGGGGGGGAGTTAACCAACGTGCCCAGCCTAGCTGGTTTGTTGCTCCCTCCAATCCAACCGTGTGTGTTCCTTCCTCAATTATCATCACCCCCTCCAACCAAGCCCCCCCGTACCATCCATCCTCTCTTCTTGTACAGCCCCCCCCCCCCCCCCCCCCCCGCAAGGGCTAACTTAAAAGGCAAGCTTGCCACCTTACTCTCAGGTAAAGGTTACTGTGTACACACACACACACAAAAGCACCCGCCCCATCCGTAAAAAAGAGAGGTATGAATATACAAAACCTGTGTCTGCCGAGTTCGAAAAATCTGATGGTAGACACAAGTTCACCTAGATCGTCATTCCTAGGCTGTAAACACAACCTTGTTATTGCTATAATCCAATAGGAAAATGAAAAGCTTGTCACCTACATATCCAGAATCAAAATACAAACTAGCAAGTGTTAGGGAAACCTCAAAAACACCCGGATTTACAGAGTCATCTTTTCAACTGTTCCCCCTCACATAATTGCTCGTCTCCTCTGCGACCTTCCCCCAAACATTGGCGATCTTCTCTGCATATCCAACCTAAAATATCGAGAATACAGATAAGTTGACCGCCCAGTGATGTTCATGCATAACTTTGTCCGCTAAAATAAAAGATAAGCGGAGGTTCTTTTGCTGAATAGAAACATCACAGCATCCCACAAGCACGATTCGCTAATCAGTTGACATGACAAGGACAGGCGAAAATAACAAGCTTCAAGCATCACATGCACACAATAACAACAGGCAATACTGGGCTAGCTGTCTTTACATCAGGGCATGAATTTCTTTTTCCCCGGAAAAGGTTGTGTGGAGTCGTAGGTCAACTCACAATTATGTCCTTTTCCAGTTCAACTTTTCTTTACTTCGTTACCTTCCCCGGCATGCAATCTTAGGTTGTGACATCAGGTCACATAATGAGAGGACGGAAAAGGTTGTTCCATCATCTGAGAACTAATGCGAGCTCCAGAGCTCCTTGACACTTAGTTACCACGTAACCTCTCTCCACTTTCTCCTCAAAGGATTACAAATCTAGAAACTAAAAACATATTGAGGTACTACTCTATAACAATTACTTAACTTCCCTACAACACATTTAAGACATGCCTAAATAGCCCCTGATCTTAATGAAAGTTAACCATTCAATCTATATGAGATTTAGTCCATAGTACAAATCTTCATCCACAAAACTCCCCATAACGTAGATCTACTTTATTCAATCCTAACAAACACAAAAGACTTAATTCACAATCATTGAAGATGAGTCTGGCTATGGGGTGTGAAGATATCCAATGCCCTATCCCCGCTAGTCGGGAGCGTTCTGTGTAATGGAGACATGATGTTGATGATGATAATGAGACAAAAAGTTTGTACCACAGGCAACCCCACTGAGTAGATTTACCTGATTAACCACAAATCCCTTCAGCATGTTCAAGAAGTCTGCTTTTCTTTCCACATCAAGCCGTTCAAGTTCATTTCTGTTGTTCTCCTGCCATTTAACCTAAGTTAGATAAAAGGCAAAGCAGAAACAGAAGACTCCACAACAACACAGACAACTTTCAGCCATAATAAATCGTGGGTGGAAGAGAACATTGGATGTGGAATATTGAAGATGTGGATACCGGTAGGTTTTCATAATGGATAACTAGTATGCTTTAATGGGCATTAACAATAATTTTCACCCAAGAATTGCAAGGATATGAAAAGAAAAAAAAAATTAAAGAAATGTAAAGCACTGAAGTAGACACGAAGGCCCTGAGAGAAGACATTTATACTTTGCACTTGACACAGAGAAGAATAAGACAATTATTCAACTCATCATCATATCTCCGGTACTTACAAACTCTCAAAAATATATGAGTCAATGACATTTTTGTAGATAGCAAGCCTGTTAAATCATACACATAGCCAAATCAGATACGACCACATTCAACAAATAAACATTTACCTTAATCCACTCATATTGTCTAATTGCAACGTTCTTTGCATCCTCAGTAACCTTTATGGTTTCCTGTAGCTCCTCTAACTTTCTTATTCTTGTCTTGTCACCACCAAATATTTTGGACGATGCAACTTCAAGTTTTTCAGATCTAGATTGCAATGAGGATAATTCTGATAAAAGAGTCTGCACGGTCAATAAAGCACTCGAACGGTCCGCAAATGCACCGTGGACGGACATCATGAGACCTAGATATTCATGTAGTGTGTCCTGCAACATACATATGGTGTTTACGAATGTCATGCAATTGATAATTCTGTTCATAATCACATTCCCATATCCCGGTCAATCAAGTATTGAGGGAAAAAGGGATTTGTAAGGCATTCAACTCATCTACCGGATACGATTCAGATCATTTACAAAGACCTGTCAATAACTATTAAAAAACTGCCTCCACACCTATTGATAACCGTTCAAACTACTGATCGACCATGCAATTTCACTAACCAAAAGTCATTACCGACCACTTCTCCATAGGGAAGAAAAGGTCCCCTAAATCACACTATCCTAGACAAGAGGCTTCACTAAGCTATGAAGGGTCCTGTAAGTTGACGGAAGAATTAAAAGAATGCCAAAACAAGAACTTACTAAATGCTTCACTGTATGCAAGTTCAGTTCCCGATAAAATCTGCTAGCTTTAACAGTGGCAGTCGCCAAATTCTTCATATCGGCAGCCCGAACTCTTTGAGCATTGAACACGGCCTCCTCATTCTCAAACTTGGTCAATTTGATAAACGCCAATCCTAACTCTCCCATTGTTTCACCCATGTCTTGCTGAGCTTTAACCAAAGCCTCGGCCTGGCCAATATCAAACCATCCTCTTCTCAAAAATATATCCTCACACCGTGACAAGCAACGGAAGGAAACCAAGCAAAGTCAGCAACTGGTCAGACTAGGCCTAACAGACAATCCAAGAGACGAATAACCTGCTGAGAAGCATTGCTGAGCTGAAGCTCCAGTTCCTGCATTCGGTCCTTCTTCTCCATAAACTCCTTGTCCTCTTCGACCACGGGTGGTTTGGAGCTACCCCAGTCATTGGCAACGGACTGCTTCAACTCCTTGAACAATCTCAACAAATCTCTCCCTCCTTTTGCAGGCTGCGCTGCCTCGTGGGGTGCCACCGCCGGGCCATCCCCAAGCAGCTGCTTGGGGATCTTGACAGCCCCATCCAGCATCCTTGAAGCCACATCCGTAGTGGGCAGCAGAGGAAGCTTCCCCTGCACCTGCAAGAACATCTTGAGCTCATCGCTCTTCCTGATGACAGGATGGGCGGCCAGCCTCCTCAGGTACTTCTCGAGCGCGACCCTCCGCTGCTCTACGAACTCTTGCTTCTGCATCACCTGGGACTCCACGACGCTCTTGTCTGGGCGTGGTGGGATGAAGAAACCCCGGTAGGACTCCGCAAGGCGGTCGGAGAGGGTGACGATGTCGCGGAAGCGCCGGCGGACGCTGAACTCGGATCCACCAAAGTCGGGGATGTTGGTGCGGGTGGTGACGAGGTAGGTGACGAAGGTGTTGGAGCCGGGAACCAAAGAATTGGAGGGCTCCTGCTCTTTCTGGGGGTTGGAGACGGTGATCTTGATGTAGTCGGAATAGTTGGAGGGGGAGAAGCCGTGGGGGGAGGAGGAGGATGAGGAGGTGTCGAGGGGGCTGCCGCTGCCATTGATGTCGGAGGAATCGAAGGGGGTGAAGATGACGTCGGCGTAGGCGGGGGGTTCGATGTCATGAGGGTGGTGGGGATTGGAATTAGGGCTAGTAGGGGAGAGGAGGGGATCGGAGAGGGGATGGCGATCGACGGAGTTGAGGTCGTGGTGGAGAAGGAGGGTGGACTCCGACTTCTCCTTGGGGGAGTGGAGGGGGGCCTCCTCGAATCCCTCGTTCTCAGAACCCATCATTGCGACAGAGGAACCTTCAACTCAAGGGGCACTCGCTCTCACTGGAGCATCGGAGACTTGCAGATAAAACTCTATCTGCAAGAAGCGCTTCTCCCCTGTCTCCGGCTGCCGGACGAAGGATGGAACAAGCCAGATCTCCTCGCGGCCCAGAAAAAGGAAAGAGGAAGTGAAGTTGGATTTGGACTTGGATTCGGATGTTGTGGGCCGAGCTCACCTCTAGTCAACCCCGTCTTCAATCCAAATAAACCATAAACCTAACAAGAATCCAACCGGACCCCACTCCTTCGGTCGGGTCGGGGTCGCGGATGGCTTCCAAGTTGGGAGCGTTGGCAGGCGCGGGGGCGGTGGCCGGGGGTTTGCCGGAGCGGCGCGTCCTTCCGATATGGGACGCCATCGACTCCCGGCAGTTCAAGAACGCCCTCAAGCTTGTCCCCGCGTTGCTCGCCAAGCACCAGAATTCCATCCCTACGCCCTCTCCCTGAAGGCTTTGATACTGGAGAGAACCGGGAAGCCCGACGCGGCTCTCTCGGTCTGGCTGAAAGCCAAGGAGCTCCTATTCTCAAACGATTCCTCCCTTACTGATGACCTCACCCTCCAGATCGTCCTCCATCGCCTCGACCACTGTCTCTCGCTATATCATTTGATCCCTTGACGAGCTTTGTTTTCGATTCTCCGACGTAACAAATCCCTTCAGTTGACTTGGCCACCAGCTGTAACAAGCACTCCTGTGCTAAGTACCCCAGCAACTTGGGCTCTTTAACTGCTATGTTCACAAATCCGCCTTCGTCAAGCAGCAGCAGGTCTTCCTTGCTCGCTCCTCTGATGGTTTAATAGAGCCGGAGTACTTCCTCTCATCTTTTTCCACCCTTGTTCATTGTGCCAGATTGCTATTAAAGTGTACAAGGTCGCTGGGTTTTTGCTCTGGGCAGTATGTAGCACCCAGTTGCAGGTTTTGAGTCTCGTTCCTCTATTTATTGATTTCTCGGGATGTTCCAATGAAAGGCAAAATATTTAGATAAGTAAAAAAAATATTATGTTAAGAGGCATGTTGAATTTTATTCTCCTGTTCCCACTTTGCAATGCTGTATTATGCATGTGTATAAGGTAATGAAACAATTTACTATATAAATGTTTGACCTGCACCCGTACTTTTTTTCAGATATTGAGGATTCTGCCCTGGAGATGGTTCAGATGTATTGTGATAATTGTCACGGGGTTAATTTTAGCTATCAAGTAAATCACTCTGTGGGCGTCGTATCTCGTCCTCCAGTACGACCAACTTATGCACAACAAAAGCTCACGAGTGTTTTAGGTGGAGGACACCCTTTGTATTTTACTAAGAATACCTGAATACAAGTTACCGGCCTACGCCCCTTTACAAGCCTTCTTATAGGGGTTGTGGCTTTACACAAAACGTTACAACATTTCACGATGGGGCATATGACTTCTGGGGGTGCCCAACGCAACTGCCCCTTAATCACCTCTTGGAGTCCCCCTTTCGAAAGGGTCCCTTTTCCCACTAGACATGATCCTTCAGACAGCCATGCCCCCTCTTGGACAAACCCTTTCGCAACCAGTCATGTTTGTTCGTGCCTCCCTCACGATCGTTTGCTCATGGAGCCTTCCACAATCCGTCCTTCACCGTCTCATGCCCTCAGGCATGTAACAGACCTCCCCCACCAGAGGAAGTCAACGCCCTCGTCGACACCTTGTCGAGGTACTCTTGCACCTCTTGCTCAAACTGCCACAAAGTATTTCCCTTTTCCCACGTTGCATCTACAACATCTCTACCTTTCCAATGAATTAAGAACTCGGTCCGCCGATTTTTTTACTTTGCCCCAAGACTCTATGATCAAGTATTCGCTCAATCTGAACATCGTACTGTTCCCTTGTCGTTGGGGGTGCTCGCTTGGTTTGGATCCTCCCTTCCAGGTTAGAATCTTCATGGAATGGCTTAAGGAAACTCACATGAAACGTATGATGAACATTCATACTCTCGGGCAATTTCAATACGCTGCAACACTTCAAACGGACCATCATACCTCGGAATAAGGCCACGATGAACTGTATTACTGCTGATCTTCTTCCAGATCTGCGGCGTCAATTTCAACATCACCATATCGCCAACATTGAACTCTACAGCCATCCGATGCTAGTCAGCGTACTTCTCCATTCGCCGAGCAGCCTTAACCATACTATCCCGCACCTCCGCAATCATCTCTAATGTTTATCTCGAGCGAATTGGTAAGCAGCCGGACAAGGTCCCCCAATCGTTGTAAAGCAACGTCTTGAGGACATAAGGGCCGATGTCCCATAGTAGGTTCAAAGGAACTAAATCCCGTCGATTACGACTTGTGCAAATTGTAACAAAATTGAGCAGTATCAAGTAAATCTACCCAAAACTCCCTCTCTGCTATGTTGACAGCTAACATCCTTCCCATGCAAGAAAATTAAATGTGGATCCCATGGAAACCCACACCTCCCCTCCTCCCAAAAAAAAACCCATGAAAAGTGGCATGCAATATGCACAACGCTTTAAAATGGAAGGAGGGCCGGGGGGGAACACAGGGAACACCCACCAACACCACCACCGGGTGGCCAACCGCATGATTTACACGGCACTTACAAAATACTACCTTTTTTTATTATATGGGATGAGGAGATGTTGTACATGGAACAAATGCTTTTTCTTTTTGTTGTTATTGTTTTTTTTGGTTGGGCCGACGAGGGGATTATCAACTCTGGCATCAAAAGAACCAAAAAAAAAAAAAATCAATATATAGGAAGAATGATAATGATATTGGCAGTGGTCAAGCCCACGAGTCACAGTCTTCGTACACACGAATACATGGGAAAGAGGGAACAAAAAGAGAAGGGCGAGTGGGGAGCAGAAATTACTACAAAACTCATTCATTGCAAAACCCTGCAAGCAAACCCTCCAGGGGGTGGGGTTGGTTTTCATAATTTAGACAGCAAAATGGAGTGGACCTACAAAACAGCAAATTGAATGCACTCATCTCCTGCCTGCCTACTGCCTAGGGTTTCCACCTTTCGACAGCTCCTCTGTGTCCTTCCCTACCCCCCTCAGATTCACTGTCTTCGTCAAGCAAAACACCATTTCTGTTTCTATCATTTTGGAGGGAGCAAAAGCAAAGAGGGTACGGGAGTTACTTTCGACATGAAATAAACAAAACACACACACTCACTTCCCATTACGCCCGGCGAAAACAACGACGTTAGCAAGGAAAAGCCCTCGTCCCAGGCATACACCAACAAACAAAGGGATTAAAATGGAACCGAATCGAACGCCAAACCATAGGAGGATATATTATTAGCCAGCACAAACATCAAGCCCCAAACTAAGGATACTAAGTAAATTACGTCCTGAAACGATTAAAACCATAGGAGCACAAGCCACTGTAATAAGAAACACCAAGAGAAATGAGGGGGAGGAGGAGGGGGAATAAGCACGAAGGGATCTGTCAAACTCAGGATAGATAGCGCCTTCAAAACCATGAATAGTGTGGACCAATCTCTCGGTTATTAAGCGAAAAGGCGGAGGAGGCGCTATCCCTCCTGAGCTTTACCGATCCTCCGGTGCTGCCTTTCTTTCTCTGGGGGGCCGTAGATGGTGAAGTAGAAAGGGGGAAGGTGGGGTGGGGTGGGGGACATTTATAGTTGGGGGCATTGGGCCTTCCCTTTCCCTTTCTAAATATTAAAAAGAAAAGGAGAATTAAGCGGGGGAACATGTGATGTGTTTGTGTTGTTTATGCTTAGTGGACGGACGGGCCATTTCCCTCCTCGTCTTTTCTTCCAAATTAGATCGTAAAACATTTTACGAAATAAATTGATAAAATTAGGGTCGGTAAATCGAAGTTACAAGTTTCGATTTTATCTTTCAAAAAAATTAAAGTCAAAGACTCCGACTTTAAATTGATCAAGTTCTAAATCGAAATCATAAACTCCGATTTTAATAAACTCAAAATCGAAATCATGAAATCCGATTTTAATAAAACTCAGATAGGTTTCTCACTCCTCTATTCCCTCCCACCCCCAAATCAAACATATTAAAATCAGAGTTAAGGATTCCAATTATGAGTTGAATAAAATCGGAGTCCATTACTCCGATTTTGTATCTAGAAAAATCAAATTGAAGTTATTAACTCCGTGGAAATCAAAATCGAAACTTGCAAACTCAATTTACCGACCTCAGTCGAGAAATTTTAAGTTTGACCAACATATTTCGTAAAATATTTTACTAACTAACGTTATTTTGGAATAAAGTTCAGTCTTTTCTTCTTTGCTAGGGTTTTACCGTAATATTCCACACGTATCCGAATGGATGGCGCCGTTCGTCATTATCATTATTACTAGTCTTTCTTTTTCAATGGTGTCAAAAGGCAAAACTGAATTTCCGGGGGATTGCCGACGAGATGAAGGTGGTGGATCTGCCGAATGATGGGTAACAACAAAAAAAGAGTCGAGAGATAGAAGGGGAAAGGGGGTTGGGGGTGGGGGGGGCCGACAAGTTGACGACGATGATACACCCCCCGAATAAATGCCGGCTCTCTTACTCCGACTGAGAGGGTGCGCATAGATTTTAGTGCATTCAAGCACGTGGAGTTATGAGGAAGAAAGAAAAAGGCCGATTGCAAGAATACGAAACATACCCAACCTTTTACTACAACGATTTCCTGCTTACACAGAAGGGTGGGTTTGCCTTCCCTGCTCGTCTCTATTTTGAACATGATTTGCTTGCATCATGATAAAAGAAAGTTTTGGTGGAATGAGAATGAGAATGGAATGGAATGGAATCCTTGGCTTTCAGCTTTTTCCCATCGTCTCACCCAAATTCAACGATTTTCTTTTCTTCCAATGGCGCAGGAATCCCACCGGGTTCTTTTTCGACTAGAAATCGATATGGGAAGTCAATCCTCTGGCCACTCACAACCTTCGTATACACCCAATGCTGCTATTCCCCAACCCCCCCTCCAAAGAAAAGGATCGTGTTCAATGCGAGGAATCATGAATCAGGCGACATCTTTCCCCCTCCCCTAAGTCGGCAAATACCTTTTCTAAACAAAGAATATATTTAGTGCCGGACTACTATTTTCTCCTTTTCTTTTCTTTTTTTTTTTTTTTTTGGTCGTAAATTCCGGTTTTACCTGGGAGCTTTGCACTCTTCCTCCATTCCTCTCTGCTTTAAAAAAAAAAAAAAGGAGACAGTTGGCAATGACATGTTTGTTTTCTCTTGGAGATCGGTGTGGTCTTATGAGGTCAAAAAACAATCAGAAGCAGCTCTGAATTGTCAAGACTCCTTGCTTTCTCCTCCTTGCAGATGTCCCTTCTGTCATATTACTGTCATTTTTTAGGGTTTTGTTCTTGGTAAAATTTTAAATCATTAAATTTAAGACTTATTAATGAGTGCCGGCATTTGATAAGATTGGTTAAGAATAGGAAAAGCGCCTACGCCCCTTTTCTCGGGACACGCATTCCGGATTACTCGTAAAATTATTTTCGTCATTTTTTAATTTTTTTAAATAATATCACGTACTCGATTTTATAAAATACTGAGTTCACTTTTTAAGAAATCAAACTTTTTATAAAGTCGACTTCACCTTCGTATATGTCTCGAATTCGGCTTTTAAAAAATCGAATTACTTGAGAGCCAATAAGGATAATCAACTATGATTATATTACCGAAAAAACTTAAATACCATGAATTTGGCTTTTTAAAAGTAGAGTTCGGGGTATTATTTTAAAAATCTTAAAAAGGAATGTCCTAAATCGCGAAATATTTTGGGATGTTAATTAGAAATAAAACCTCACATTTCCATCCTCGTTCTCCCGGGGAAAACGATATTGATATATCTGGTAAGGTAAGGCTGACATAATACATGATGCACGTCGCCTACGCAAAATAAAAAAAAAATCCTAATTCGATATAACTAAAATAGCAAGGGCAAGCAAGGGTCGTCCCGATAGAGAATTGTACTGACAAAATTCTTTTAGCGTTGTTCTCAGAAATCAATCGAGGTCAAGAAGAAAGTAAAGAAACGTGGTTTAAAATAAAAATATGAAACCGCAATAAACGAGTAAACTTGTCCCCCCATGTTTGAGAGAAATACAAGAGCGTATCACCATGTATCAAATTCCTTACTATATTCCTAGGCAAAAAACCAGCGATGACCCATTATGATTCAATACTAATTGATTACAGAAGCTTGAAGGCTCTGTAAATTACAGTAAGTTACTTCCGCTGTGAGGGTTGTGAAAAAGCGTTTAAGAATTCCTTAATTGGACTTAACACTAATTCACCCCCCCTCTTAGTGTAATCTTTGGGCCAACAATTGGTATCAGAGCAAGGTTCAACGGAAGCTTAACCGCTCGTTGAGATCTTACAGCAGCTCGAACCTTCTGTACGCTCTCTGAGTACTACTACCTTGTTGTATTCAATAGAAGCTTAGTTCTCTATTTGAATTCAATATTTAGAACAAAAGCAGTTTCAACAAAAGCTTTATAGCTTGTTGATTTCTTATAGAAGGTTGTACCTTCTATTACTCTCTGTCTCTGCCTTACAGAAGCTCACACTCTGTAATTGTCTCAAATTTATTTTTATTCTACAGAAGTACTATACTCTGGTAGAATTCAAAAACTTGTGACTCAACAAAAGCTTAACAGCCTGTTGAGATTCTATAGCAGTCTGTACTTGCTAAGCGGTAGATTCCTGATATACAGAAGCTGACGCTCTGTTACTATCACTATCTGTCTTTCTTCTACAGTAGCTCATTGCTCTGCTAGGAACCAACCAGTTGCATCAAAACAGGATTCAACAAAAGCTTGAGTGCTTAGTTACATCCTATAGAAGGTTATACCTGCTATACGCATATAACCGATTGTTGCGCTGTTTTCTTCTGCTGAAACCTTGAGGGTTCTGCGGAATTAAACTACTTGGCATTTTTACTCCATTTTACGAAGATTTGATTGCCAGCAATATCCGTTTCAATTTAACAGAAGTTTTCGTGCGTTAAGAATCAGTACAGTACCGTAAAGGTTCTGTTATTCTGCACAGAAGCCTAACCTTCTGTAAATTGAAAAATGGGTGATAATTACTACATACCGAAACCACACATTGGGAATCCTCCAATGTTTGATGGTAAAAATTTTTCCTATTGGAAAATTCGAATGAGTGCCTTTGTAGATGCAATCGATGATGATTTGTGGTCGTTCATTGAAGACGGTCCACCTATTCTACCGATTGAACTACAAATTGGTCCTGATGGTCGTCCTACTCGGGAGAACCTTAGGATCAAACGACTCACTAAAACGGCTAAGTACTTAATGTTTAGTGCTATGTCGGAAAGTGAATTCGTTAAAGTCTCTACTTGCACTTCGGGCAAAGAAATCTGGGATAAACTTGTCACCATGTATGTTGGGACGAACCAGATTAGAGAAACCAAGATGAATTTCTTAATTCATCAATACGAGAACTTTACCATGAAGAGTGAAGAATCTGTAGAACAAATGTTCCAGAGACTTAACCTTCTGGTAGATGCCTTAACTCACTTAGGCAAACACTATACTAATTCTGAATTAGTAAGAAAGGTTCTACGAACTCTGCCCAAATCTTGGGAAGCCAAGAAAACGGCCATTGAGGAAGCTAAGGATCTATCTACTCTTCGATTAGATCAACTTATGAGCTCCTTAATGTCATATGAAATGGAGAGAACCTCTCAGTCTGATGTGAAAAGAGCATCAATTGCCTTCAAAGCATCAGAAGAACCAATTGAAGACTCTGACATTGAGGCAGAAGTCGATTCGGATGATGAACTTGCTATGATTGCTAAACGCCTTCTGCGGTTCGCTTCCAAAAGACGTTTCAACAAAAAAATCAGAAACGTGAAAAGCAGTATGATCCAAAGATGATCAGATGCTATGAGTGCAATAGGAAGGGACATTTCAAGTCTGATTGTCCTTTATTAAAGGAGAAGGAAAAACCTTCTGTACTAACCAAACCCAAGAAAGCAATGATTGCTTGGGCAGATATTGAAGATTCTGATGATGAGGAAGAACAAGCACTAATGTGCATAACTACTCACTCAGAAACTCAAAATTCTATAGAAAGTCAATTCTGTTTTCGAACAGAAGCTACAGAAAGTGAATGGTATCTGGACAGTGGCTGCTCAAGGCACATGACCGGAGATCCATCCAAATTCTCTAAGCTGACCTTACAGAACGGGGGTTCTGTTAAATTCGGTGACAATAGCAAAGGCTCTGTCATTGGAACAGGAACTATTGGAAGTCCTGATTCTATGGCTATAGAAGAGGTTCTGCTAGTTACAGAACTTAAACATAACCTGCTGAGCATTAGCCAGCTTTGTGACAAAGGCTATACTATAACCTTTGATCAAGATAAATGTTCTGGTATCCTAAACAATGAAGTCCGCTTCATTGGAAATCGGAAAAGGAACATCTACACTTTAACACAGAAGAGCTTCTATATTACAGAAAGCTGTCTTCTGTCTGTCAAAGACGAAACTCATCTTTGGCATAGAAGGTTAGGACATTCCAACCTTCAGTTGCTATCCAAGCTTGCTAAAAAGGAATTGGTAAAAGGCTTGCCTAATATCAAATTTGAGCAAGACAACTTCTGTGAAGCTTGTTCGCTTGGTAAGCAAACTAAACCCTCATTCAAGTCTAAGAATGAGATATCTACTACTCAGTCCTTGGAACTTCTACATATGGATCTATTTGGTCCAACTAGAGTTCAAAGTATTGGTGGTAGAAGATACTGTCTAGTAGTAGTAGATGACTACTCTAGGTACACCTGGGTCAAGTTCTTGACTCATAAAAGCGATGCATTTGAAACCTTCATAAAGCTAGCTAAGCAATTACAGAATGAAAATAGATCTTCTGTAAAAGCCATTCGAACGGATCATGGTACAGAGTTTGAAAACCATGATTTTGCTACCTTCTGTGATAAACATGGCATTGATCACAACTTCTCTGCTCCTTACACTCCTCAACAGAATGGAGTCGCAGAAAGGAAAAATCGAACTCTTATAGACATGGCTAGAACCATGATTTGTGAGAGCAATGTTCCACAGAACCTTTGGGCTGAAGCAGTAAATACTGCCTGCTATATCTCTAATAGAGTACTACTAAGACCTAAATTAGAGAAAACTCCCTATCAACTATACAGGGGGAGAATACCGAATATTTCCTATTTTCATGCCTTTGGAAGTCCATGTTTTATACTGAGACCTTCTAAGGACAATCTCGGGAAATTCGATGCTAAATCAGATGAAGGTATCTTTTTAGGATACTCACTGACTAGCAAAGCTTATAGAGTCCTTAACAAAAGGACTTCTACAATAGAAGAGTCAATTAATGTAAAAATTAATGACTCACCAACAGAAGATACTACAAAACCTGTAATATCTTTTGAACCTTTAGAAATTTCTTTAGAACCTACAGAAGGTTCTTCAGAACATCCACCCTCTACAAAAGAGATGGGTGAACCCTCTGTTCATGAATCTAAAAAAGATCTAGAACAAACAAATGATAATTCTGAAGAATCATCTCAGAATAATCAAAATAATTTTAGAGCACCTGCTCTATATCAAAAACGACATCCTATTGATCAAGTCATTGGTGACATCAGTAGTGGTGTACAAACAAGACGTTCGGTTATTAATAGTGGTGTACAAACAAGACATCCTATTAATCTAGTCTTAGAAGACGTCAATAGATGTTTTCGTCAATACGGTTCTACTGATTAGAATCCGTCAATACAAATATTAACTACAGAAGGTACAATCCTCTGTACACTTCACTGTAGAAAGTAAAATACTTATTATTCTACTACAGAAGGTACATACTTGTACACTTCATTACACAATTGATCCAAATCCTTCGACCGCACTGGAAAAATGGCGAGTTGGAAATTTTGGTCGACAAATTATTGCAAGTATGCAATATGTGAGGACTCAAGGAGGCTGGATTCAGAAATCCAAAGGGAAAGAGAAACAGCAGAAGGAAGCACCTGCTACTTCTGACAAGAGTGGACCTACTGCTCCAAAAGCTACTGTTCCATCTTCTTCAACCCTGGAACAACCTCGAGAAGGCTCATCCTCCTCTTTGCCTAATCTCATCAGAGATCTGCAGCGACAAATTGTTGCACAGACTGAGGAACTTAAAGTCCTCAAGGATACGGTCGCTGAGTTAGTCATTACTGTTGAACGTCAGGAAAAGCTCCTCCGTGACAATCTCCAGTAATGTGTTCTGCTTAATTTCCAGCACCCTAGACCTACTGTAATGGTCTTAAATAAGTGACTGATGATGTGTACCCCTTTTGGGATGAACTATTTTAATATTCTGCAGTTTGGTTTTATTCTCTACGTCTATTGTGAGAATACCTTCTACAGGATCTTAGATCTCCGCTTTCTACCTTCTATACTTTTTGATATGACAAAAAGGGGGAGAGATTTTGGAGAACTAACACAGAGATATAGCGTATGCTAATCTCAAACCCACAAGAATTCTTGTGATATTTAGCGGGATAGAAGGACTAACCTACTAAGAGGTTTTTTAACCTTCTATAAGGGTATGCAAAATTTGAGTACAACTCATTTTTGCTGGGAGTGCAGAAGCTCATGCTACTGTCGGGCTAAATATACAGGAGCCTTGTCCCTGTAATCTGTACAAGCTGAATGCTTACACAGAAGCTTTTGCACTCTGCAAAAGTAAAAGCTTCTATAAAGTGTCAAACCCTTACTATCTCTATCTTAGGGGGAGTTTGATACGTCATCTTGTATGAACATATCTCCTATGGATGAAAGTTTTGTCATCATCAAAAAGGGGGAGATTGTTGACAAGATTTTGATGATGAGTCAAACAGCAGGTTTGACCTGCTATGACTTTACAGAAGCTGAAACCTCCTGTAACGAAGATACGCTTCGTAAGAGAGGAAAAATATCACGAAAATATTTTCTTCACCCTCCAAGGATCATTTCAGATCAAGAGACGTGATTAGAGAATATTTCCATAAATAGATATTTCAATAATAAATTATTTATTAATTAATTATTGATTATCTTAATTAAATTATTAATTCAAAAAGAGAATATTCTTAAGAATATTATTTGGATTAATATTTCGTCCAGATACAATGTTTTACTTGTCTGGAACGAATCAATTATTTTGGGAATAAATCGTTGATTATTTCCTTATATAGAAGGTCAAGTTGCTGTTGCTGGCCGAACCTTCTGTAATGCATTATCTGGGGATTTAATTGTCAAAATAAGGCAAAATTAAATCTGGAGGTTCCAACCAGATATTTGCACGACCCCATCATCATATTTCTCAAGTTGGAAATAAAATATTCTTTCTTTCCAACTATAGAAGGTTGCTGACCGATTTAGGCTCTAACCTTCTGTAAGATGAGATCTCGTGATTGGATGATTCGTTTGATCTGAAATCAATCGAATATTGTCCCTAAATGATTTTTACACGTTGGGGATGAATCTGGTCGTTTTACGTTTTTGACAAAATAAGTTTCCTTTTTTACAGGAGGACGAAACCTCTATATAAAAGAAAAACCTAAAAACATAATTAGAATATAGATCAGAGGTAAGTCTTGGCATTTGGCAGCGTTAGTGGGTGTCTAACGTGTGTGTGAGTGTGCAGGAATGGAGACTCCAGGCGAGAGTTCTCGCAGGAGGTAACTACAGCGGGTTGAGCGTGGGTGAAGCCGCTCCGGTGACTTCGTTGCGTACGGATCTGAGGGACTCGACCGGAACTTTGTCCGTGACGTCGGACTGCGTGCATCAGGGCCTGGGGAAGGGTTCGTTGGTGGCGAGTAGGCGTACAAAGTTGGTCGGAGAGAAGGAGTCCGTAGCAGGGGTTCAGTGGTGAGGGATCTCCAACCTTCTGTAGTTGGTTATTTTGTTATCTGTGCGTTTGCAGCAGGTGTGCTTTGGTGAAGCCACTCCGTTAGCGTCGTTGGCTGCAAAACCGAAGGACTTGACCAGGAGTGCTGTCAGTGAAGCCGGGTGGGCGTACAGCAGGTCGAAGAGAAGGTTGTTGCAGCAGGCGTAAGTGGTGAGGGACTGAAACCTACTGTAGTCGTACTATCTTTATTTGTTTTGCAGATTAAACCAAAAAGACAAAAAGAGAAGCATATCAGAGGCATCCAAACACTTGGAGAAAGCGTCATCAGATCTGTTCGCTGATCCACAGAAGGAATAGCCTGCTACAGAGTCACAGAAGGCTGAAGCTTCCAGCCAACGTTCTGTGCTTGCTCAAGTCTGGTTGATTTCCTTGTGATTCGACCTAGACGCATACTAAACACAGCAAGAGTGTTTCTTGCATTGGTAAAGCTAGTCTTACCGTCCCGTGGTCAAAGAAATTGTTTTCTTGCACCACAGAAGGTTTTACCTTCTACACTGTAATCTCTATACGAGTTATTAGTGAAAAGTGACCGAAAGTGGACGTAGGTGATTTCACCGAACCACTATAAAATCCTTTGTGTTCTACGACTCATTTCGAAGTCAATTTCACACGTTCCGTAATTACAGAAGCTTGAAGGCTCTGTAAATTACAGTAAGTTACTTCCGCTGTGAGGGTTGTGAAAAAGCGTTTAAGAATTCCTTAATTGGACTTAACACTAATTCACCCCCCCTCTTAGTGTAATCTTTGGGCCAACAAGATCTAACCTAGATTATCCTCCCGAGTCTCTCTAGGTTATCTGATCAATGCTAATTGGTGGCTAGTCAATTAACATGCATTAAGAACCGAATTGGATAAACAGTTAACACAATTTGAATCATATTAAGAAAGAAAGTTCACAAACTATATAGGAACACGGGGTTCCGTCGTAGTCCTAGAAAAGTGAATTAGTTCATAACTGAAATAAATGAAAACATTAGTTCAAGTTTGAAAGTAAATGACATCAAAGAAATTAAAACAAGAAATTGAGTAGATTCCAGTCGTCGGCTCCTGTCATCAACCTCCTCCTAATGTCCACTTCACTTCCAAATACCCAAAAGAAACATATTTAAACCTATGGTTGTCTTATAAAAATAGTCTCCATAAAATACCTAAAGTACTCTTACATAAATTTTAAATCAAAATAGGGCAAAATATCCTAAAAATAAAATAGAAAATTTTCTAATGTGGAAAGACAATATCAAAAAATGGAAGTTTCGCCAAATCTCGTCATCTCATCAGATTGGGCATGGATGCATCCTCCATGGCAGACAGATGCATCCGTCTGTGGTCAATCCAGCAAGTCGCTCCACGGATGCATCTTTCTGGTCAGACGGATGTGTCCGTCTCTAGTCTTCTTGAAATTCGATGTTATCCACTTTCTTTATTCGTCCTTTAGCTCATTGCTTCAACGTTCACCCTTCATTCATCGACATTCCATGTCAGAAACCTCAACTTATTAAACTAATAAAATGCAAAAATATAAAGACTCAACTATGCAATGAAAATCAACAGAAAAACAACTCAAAACAACGTCAAAGCTCAACGAACTAATCACATTAATGCTCAGCTGAGTGGCTAAATAACTCCACTTTCGTAGAGTTATCAATACACGTATAGCCCGTTTGGTTTGCGGAATGGAATGGGAGAGAAGAAAAAATATAGTAATTATGAAATGAATTACTTAAAAAAGTAATTTGTTTAGTTGAAGAATGAAGAGGGAGAGAAGAAGGGAATGAATGAGGAAGCGAATGAGCATTCCCTATCATGAGCAAGGAATGTCTATTTCTTTCATTCCCATTCAAAATTAAGCAAATAGAATGAAATGATAAGAAAATAAATACAATGAAAGGAGATGAAAAAGTAAAAATGAATGAAATTAATAGTCAATTTCATTCACTTCCCCCCTTAAACCAAACACACCATTAATAAAAATACAGTTTTTGAGATTTCACCCGCCAAGCTAACTGTACAAAACCGGAACAAAAAGGTGGAGTGCACCAGCCGGGAATCGAACCCGGGTCTGTACCGTGGCAGGGTACTATTCTACCACTAGACCACTGGTGCCAGATGCGGTAAGTTAAATAATATATATTAATAAAGTTAACAAATGGATATCAGGCCACTCGAGCGTTAGGTTAATTTGGGCTGCCCATTAAGCCATGTGAGATGGTCCGCACCTTTTTCCGGATTCAAGCGATGATGCCCATTGAGGTCTAAGTATGGGATGGTTGGACCAACAGAGAGATGACTGGGAAAGCGAACTTGGATTTAACCGCTTCCATCTCCATAACTTCAAGCTCGTAAACAATCGTGAACTGTAGATATTGCGATTTGGACGACAGAGAGACACATTCGAATGCTCTTCTCAGGACCTTGGGATTAGTTTCTGTAGGAAGTTCTTCGGAAGCAATACCTGTGATTCGCGTAAGACAAACACAAGCTTGTATCATCACTACCTGATTCTAAAATATCAACACGTAAAATGGAATAAGAGCAGGTAAAAAGAACAGCTCTGTATCCGAGTTCTCCGGCGATTTCTCATGAAAATCGGCAAACTGTAAACTGGCCATCAAATATCTCCAAAATGGTGGTGAAGCGAAGCGAGGCATTATGTGCTACCTGATGAATCGTTGGGGAAGTGATAGTTCTTCTCTAACAAGTCAAAGTGGAGGAATGCGGAAAAGACCATGGCCGATGCCGTCCACACTCCACAGGAATGCCGCCGGGGTATTCCTCCGCCTTCCAATGTTTATTCCCCAAAACAGCTCGATGTCCGCCAAGAGAACATTAACTCCATTGAGCCCATCGAGAAGCTGCTCAAACGGACCCAACATCTTCGTCACGATGGCCTTGTAGAAGCCCGGGAAATCGGCTGCTCTACCCTTCTCCAGGAGGGATTATGCCGTCAGGTTTCAAATCGGAGCCTACGATGCCAAAGGATTATACATAAATACGGTTAGTTTTTAAAAAATTTTGCAAAACACGATTCCGGTTTACAAACTCCTAAAATGTCGAAACCATGCCACTCAATTTATAAAGAAGACGCGATTCACTAACGCGCCGTAAAAGGACACTATCTTACCCAGTTGCACCTAAGGTACGGTTGAGAACCCCGACTTCTTTGTAAATTGAGGTTCCTGACCACACCTATTTTGGAAGTTTTAACCGCATTTAGCATTTTTTTTTAAACTAACCATATTTTGATACAAAGCTCTATAACGATGAGTCACTCATCATTGACATCAAAGGTGACGAGGAGATGCCAAGTTCTAGAAACAAGGATCTTACGGAGGTTAATCATAGCGTTAACCTGGCCTCGGCCAGGGTAAGGGACTGCGACTATGTGGGAAGCTCCGACAGGGCTTGTTGGAGTATCCCTTATGTCCTACAGGCGAGTTATTGTTACCAGAGGCGATGGACAATGGAGGATGATGAAACATCTGAGTGACCCCTCTGTAATCAGATGAGATCGGTGACCTGATATACGACGGCTAAGACTGGGAAATGGACAAGAAACTAGTGCGGTTCTGCAACTGCAAAGTGGCCATGTGTTTCTTGTTTGTTTTGATGTGAAGTGTCGTTATTGTGCTTCTGCAAAGTGATAGTTGGCTCACCATCACTGCCTCCATCACTTCGCCATAAAAGAGATGATAGATGGCTAGTGGTGATTCCATATGTTCTGTACGTGGTTTACACCTTCATGGGAGGTGGGCATGAGGAATCGAATATGTATACCTCAAATTTTCGGGGGCGAGCCTCATCTGAGAGAACTCCCTGGCATGGCGCTTTTTGATACTCTCCCTGTACAGAGCGCTTGCGCATTGTTGGTATTCGTCCGAGGAGAAAGCCGACTCTTGGCTCTCCTTGTCGTTTTTCCTCTTCAGGTATTCCGCCGCTTCAGCTTGGACTGAACTTCCTCAAGTGGGTTGAAAGGAGGGAGTATTAGAAAAATGGTCGTTCACCAATTTAGATCGTCAAGTTCAAGGACAGACTTAGCACTTCTCCTCACACATACCAGACAGCGAACTTGTGGACAACAGAGCTATAGTCCTTAGTCTTTCGATGCGGTCCGCGAGTTCTCCCTCGTTGTGGATAGGAACAGCTCTTGTGTCACTTGTTCCGATCTTCCTAAGGCACAAGAGGGCGCTGTCACAGGCCTAAATGAGAACAGAAAAAAAGAGTCAAACCGTGATGATACGACAGATCCTCTTTAGTATCCCATGAGATAAATCATGAAGGCGGATGCCGACTTTCCGAGCAATTGGATGAAATCCACTGTCGACAGCATCCTCAGCAAAGCGCAACCACTCCCCACACCCAACCTCCAACCAATGATGGCTCGTGGACTTGGCGTCCCTCAGAACAAGCGCTTCGTATCTCAAAGCGAGGCAACTCTGCATGTATCGAAACCGCAAAACAGCAAAATATCAAAGGGATAGAAATCCTAAGACTTCAATTCAGTAAGAGAGGAGACTAGGACTATCGGGAAGAACTCCGCGGCAGAATAGGAGAGATTATTTCCTCAATGTCGCTCATCAATGCAGTCGCCTGAACCAGGAACTCGAGCACAACAAGCACTCGATCGATGCTCTGGTCCGCGAACTCCCTAAGGATCAAAGGAGATTCGGATCGCAGGAACAGTCTCAAGCCCGATCGAATCTCAGATGATGATTTCACGTCTTTTGCAACCAGCAAGGATTGAAGGAAGCCGAGAGTCACATCGTCGAATCTCCTTTGCCGGACGAGGGAGCAGAACTGGGAGATTCCCTCCATTTTCGCCGGTTCCGCAGGGTGGAGGTTAGGGAGGAACCTCGTCCTTTTATTTGGGAATTTGGGCCCAATCCAGAAGCCCAACTTCACCTCCCCGCGCTTCGTCCTCGCTTAGGGGGAGGGGGAAGCGGCGGCGTCGTGTGCCTGGCCCGATTGACGGACGAGCCATGTACCGCCCGAACCCCCTGAATCGCAATCCCCTTCCAACGGTGGACCTGCGGCGCCTGTCTTCCCATCATCTAGCAGCCCTGGAGGACCGAGCCGCCTCCCTGCAGCGCGACATCAATAAACTCGTCTCGGAGAACCAACGCCTCGCGGCGGCACACGGTGCCCTTAGGGAAGACAATTCCCTCGCCGAGGAAGAACTCCGCCGATTGTCTTCTCTCGCCGTCAAGTTGAAGTCCGATCGGGACAGTGAGATCAGGGAGGTCTACGAGAGGTCCCTCAAGATGGAGTCCGAGGTTCGGGCGATCAATTCCATGGAGGAGCAGCTGGCGAAGGTCAAAGCCGACGTGGCCAAGCTTTCCTTTGACGAGAAAGAGTTCACTGCTCAGCTTCAGGCTCTTGATGAGGCTGTCCTCGCCGCCCGGGCGGAGTCCAATCAGGTCCCGACGGTCAAGGCCGAGATTGAGGCCTTGCGTAAGGAGATTCTCAAAGGAAGGTATCGTGCCATTTCCACTCCTGTGGATTCCTCAGCATTGAGTTTACCCTCGACGGGAACCTTGGTTCTCATGGTGTCTGGTTCATTATCTGTATGGTTGATTTTCACTTAGTTGAACATTAATAGGGCTGCCATTGAGCTCGAGAAGAAGACTCGCGAAAGCAATCTCGAGCATGGAAATATCATGGAGCGTCATATGATTTCCATGTCTCGTGAAATGGAGAAGCTGCGTGCTGACCTAGCGAATGCCGAAAAGAGCACAAGATCGGCGACCATTGGTAGCTCAGGTATAGTAACTTTGGTTGGCCCAGGCTCGTTGTTTGTTGCGGACTGATTGATACTGAAGTTCTCCAATGTTGTTCTAGAAGCTGCCGGGGCAACCTATGATTCTTCGCATACAAGGTTCGGAGAAAGTACTTATATGTGATGACACATCAGGTATGTACCTTTTTAACCCGGCCATAAAAGGTTCATGTGTAGAGAGCTATATTGCAATCTGGCAGCAAGTCCGATGCATCCGAGTCTTCCACGTCATCCATTGTCTGGAGTTAAAAGCTGATTGTTCGGCTGTTTTATGCCCGCTTTGAAGTCGAGGCTTCGTAGAGGCTTCTTAGGATTGTAGCATATAAGGTGCATATCATGATGTTATCAATATTTGAATGGTAGTTTTGTTCTGGTAAAGGTGAACTTTGAAATTGTTTCAGGGTGTAGCTAATTGTGGTCAGCCTCCCTTTTCCATATTTAGTCGGCAGTGGAGTTCGGATGGGGATATGAGCCACCAGACCAGAAACACATCCGCCTAGTCCAACGTTCGATGACCCCAACCATGATGGTATCAGTTCATGGAGTCTCTCAAATCTCTACACTTGTATAAATTGATTTTCTTAGCTGCAAACGATTTAGAGAGAATCATCTTGCCTATAAGGAAAAAATTCACTGGAATATCAATCCATTGACTACAAGCAAACTCTTCAATGGTAGATTAAAGGGTGTTCTGCCCAAGTAAGCGAAACAACCTCTCTCTCATTCTCAAGTCAAAAGGACAATTCAAGGAATGCAAATTACAAATAGGCCTGAGAGGACACTAGTACACATCAACATGGTCCTTGAGGAAGCTTTCAGTAGGGGCGAGACCGGTTTCCACCAGAATAATGTCTATCTGGTCCGGACCCTCCACCATCTCTGTTCCTTCTATCTCCACCACCTCTACCATAGCCTCGACCCCTAACAGAATCCAGTAACATGCACGTGAGTGACACCTTTAAAAGCTGTTGCACATTTAAATCATAAAATGGACAACAGTGAACCGAATGTCGGGCAGCCTCTCTTCAGATGTATCTGACAACCAAAGAGAACTCCGACTGTGCAATTTCTTTTGATGATCACATTTGCAGTAATTTCCCTATATTTAATTGACAAAACCCAAAGAAGAACCAGCATGGCATACCCGTGATCATAGGATGGAGCTTTTGGAGCCGTCTTCTCTGCCATTGTAACATTGATAGTGTAACCCCTCATATCATAATCTTGACAAACACAAATCTCCAAGTTAGCACACAAAAAGTAAAAGCTTTTAGTTCAAAGACAATTCACAGAAAAACTGACAACAGCAAACTTTAACACATACTATTGAAGAAACCGCCAGCAGAGTGTGCAGCAGATGGATCTTCATATGACAAGACTGCATCCCCTTTATTGTTCCCCTTCTCATCAGTGTAAATCTTAATGTTCCACGGCCACTGATCCTTGTATCCCCGCTTCTGTTTTATTCTTCCCACCTACACAATAAAAATTGTTTCCCATAAAAAATCCATCAATTTAACCAAATAATTAAGCATGTACTCAAACCACTGACAGAAACGGGCCATTGACTTTTTCAACATATGGCACTACCAGAATGTCCGAGGTTGGATGGGGATCACAAAACCCAAACAAGCATTGCTACTTATTTAACTGGTATTGATTCTTAAAGAAAGGGAATGGCAAGTAAAAGTGTCTCAAGCCCAACTCAAATGAAAATTAAACTAAACATTACTTGGCCAATGCCTCCAAAGAGATCCCTCAGCTCATCAATGGTCACATCTGGTGGCAAATTAGAAATGTATATTCTTGAATTGTCACAGGTATCACCACAATTTTCATCACACTGCTTGACTTTGGCAGGGGGAACGTCAGCACCGGCTGCAGCACCACCATAGCCGCCCCCTTGGTTCCTTGAAGCACCACCTCCATAACCACCACGAAAATCACTATTAGAGCCTCTCCGACCTCCACCCCTTGTGTCTTCCATATCACCACCACCAAAACCCCCAGGGTTGCCACCATACATTGGCGGATAAGATGTAGGACCACCAACATAGCTAGATGGAGGAGGAACAGCATCATTGCCATAGTTCGCATTCCCACCATACGCATTGCCAGGAGCTGCATAATCTGTCCCTGCACCACCATAAGATGGGGGTGCTGATGGAGGAACCTGGCCGTAACCACCACCATCATCTTTGCCTGGACCTCCATAAGAACTACCCCGACTACCACCTCCGCTTCTTCCATCATAGCTAGAACCTCTTCCACTGTCATAATTTCCACCTCTGTCCCCACGATTCCCCCCGTCATATCCTCCACCGCCTCCGCCCCTGTTGTAACCACCGCCACCGCTGCGGTCATTTCCATTTCCGCGTTCACCAGAACCAGCGGGAGAAGGTGTTCCACATTTGTTGCACTCAACTCTTCTAGCGAAATTCAGATTCCCACAGCTACAAAGATACAGACCATCCATGTTTGTTGCAGTCATACCGATACCAGGGAAAAGATCGGGCAAAAACAGTACAGCCTTTGCAACAAGTAGCCAAAGAAACTAACAGATACAAACAATCCACATGGAAATCCAGTAAGACGTAGAGAATGGAGAAGCATACCCAGGATTAGGACACAACCAATCTCCCTCGCGCCCACCACCACCGCGGCCTCCACCTCTTCCACCTCCACGATCTCCACCTATAGGAAGCCCATAGAACGATCCAGTAAGAACAGCAACAACAAGCCACTCGGCAAGGCGTGGAACAAACAACGGGGACGATGAGATCAACCGAATCCCCCAACAAAGTGTGGTTAAACAGTACCTCGATTTCCGCCATAACCCCCGCCACCACCTCGACCACCTCCACCTCCACCTCCACCTCCTCCGCGTCCGCCGTAGGAGCCCGACCCGCCTCCTCGTCCCCCGCCACCATAACCCCCATCACCGCCGCCGCCATATCCTCCCCCTCCGCCGCCTCCTCCTCCTCCTCCTCCATATCCACCGTAGCCGCCTCCATCGCCGCTCTGACCGTACGCGCCGGACATCTCTCTCGGTATTTCAGCCTCCGAAAGCTAGGGTTTCCTTGGGACAGACTAGCGAGAAGCGAATCCAAGCTCAAGGATGATGACCGACCTCCTCCTGGGCATGACCCCGTTACTTCTCTAATCCATGGGCCGTCGTCCGTGATATCTAACTCAGCTGGGATTTGGATTTTCAAAATAGGGTTGACAGTGGGCTCTTGGTCGACTAACACTGGGCTTTTTTACCCTCTGAAGCCCGATTAGATATAGTTTCGTCTTGCCTAGGGGATGGAAGATTGAAGCCGAGAGGGAGCTGAAGCGGCAGCATGTCGTCGTCGGATGTCGGTGGAGGTGAGAAGATGCGGGTGGTGTGCGTGACCGGAGGCAGCGGCTGCATCGGCTCGTGGCTCGTCCGTCTCCTCCTCGATCGTGGATATTCAGTCCATGCAACCGTCCAGAACCTTAGTCAGTTGCTCCCTTCGCTTCACTCCCCCAGCTTAGCGAAACTTACCGCGATGCCATTGATGTGATTGAGCTTCAATTCGACACGGTTGATGCCATCGGTCTGGTTTTTCTGTCATCCTTGGTTTCGTAGAGGACGAAGCGGAGAAGAGGCACCTGGAGGCTTTGGAGGGAGCGGACTCCCGCCTCCGTCTCTTCCAGATGGACCTCCTCGATTACGATTCCGTGGTGGCCGCCGTCAGGGATTGTGGCGGCGTCTTTCACCTTGCGTCTCCCTGCATTGTCGACCAAGTCCTAGATCCTGAGGTGAGGTGTCCATTTCCTGTTTCTTCTCCCAGAAAATGGACAGAAATGAGGGTTTCCTGTTGGTATGGCGTTTGAGTTGTTTTCCTGTTTTGTTTCCTCGTGTGATTGGCAGAAGGAGCTTCTGGACCCGGCGATCAAAGGGACGATCAATGTCTTGGCGGCGGCCAAAGAAGTGGGGGTCATGCGGGTGGTCCTGACATCATCCATCTCCGCCATCACCCCCAGTCCTTCTTGGCCCGCAGATCGAGTCAAGGCTGAAGACTGCTGGACTGATGTTGACTATTGCAATCAGAAGGGGGTGAGTTGAGCAAGATCCTCATGTGATTTCAGCTTCTGATGAAGGTCTCACGTGCTGTGATCGAACTGCCTGTGCATGGTCGTTGCTAGCTGTGGTATCCTCTCTCGAAGACGCTGGCTGAAAAGGCGGCTTGGGAATTTGCAAAGGAGAAAGAACTGGATTTGGTTGTGGTGAACCCAGGGACTGTGATGGGCCCCGTCATTCCGCCCCGTCTCAATGCCAGCATGCTCATGCTTGTCCGTCTCCTGCAGGGTCAGTAAACACTGAAGAAAATTTGGCAATGCTTTGCAACTGTTTTTGTTCTTTCGACCTTTGAATATTTGCAAGTTGGTGGGTAATGAACGTCTAGAACCAATTCCAAGTGAAGAACTGTTTTAAAGCTCGCCTTCTTCGTAATTTCTTTCTATTTCACTCCAGTAATCCTAATGTATTTCAAAGATTCAGAGTGGATATATGCCAATGAGGCACGTTTTTACAAGCTTATGTCCAGGATCACTTGGGCGTCAATATAATAGATTGGTGTATTGTAAGTGCACATTTTTCATGCATCCTCGAGGTCTAGATCATTCTCTTTAGCTTGGACGTCAATATAATAGATTGGTGTATTGTATGTGCACATTTTTCATGATCCTCGAGATGTAGATCATTCTCTTTAGCTAAAATGTCCGGCTACCTTGTGACAGGATGCACAGAAACATACCAAGATTTCTTCATGGGATCTGTTCATTTTAGAGATGTCGCACTAGCGCACATATTGGTATACGAGAATCCATCAGCCAAAGGAAGGCACTTATGCGTCGAAGCCATATCGCATTATGGGGACTTTGCGTCCAAGGTCGCTGAACTTTGCCCCGATTATAACGTGCCAAGGTAGTCGTCAGTTTCCCTGCCTATGACTTTAGTTTCTTTCGGGTTTTGCACCAAAATACCCTATCTAACGAAAAAATTGTGTAGAGAGGGAGACCCACAGAAAATATTCCAAATTTACCCTATTAAAGTTGTCACTTTAAGTGACGTTGGCGAAAGCCGTCACTCGTAAAGTCGTCATTAACCAAGTGACGACTTTATTCGAGTGAGACTTTTTCCGGTTCTAATAAAAGTCGTCACTTGAAGTGACGACTTTACCCCAGTTTTAATGGAAGTTGCCACAGTTTCAATGGAAGTTGTCGCAGTTGGTCCCCTCTTTACTTAATTTTTCCCACGAACCTGGTATTTGGGTGCAAAACCCATTTCGTTGGGTTTGTTATGGTAGATAACACGAGCTGCCTAGGTCAGGTTGCCGAGAGACACACAACCGGGGTTGCTGAGAGCGAGGGATGGTGGCAAGAAGTTGATGGACCTGGGATTGGACTTCATCCCTATGGAACAAATCATCAAGGACTCCATGGAGAGTTTAAAGGCGAAAGGATTCATATAGCTGGTGATTCCATCTCGGGCGGCTTATCTTTCTGGACTCTAGTGGAAGAAAGGACTCTTGCACGGGAGACATTCTTCAGTCAGACTGGTTTGTAATCTACTATTAGGATAGTAGTGAGACATGTTTGCAATCGGGCATCGGGGGGGCCGTCTGTGCCTTGTGATGGCAGCAATGGACGCAGCGGGGTTGCCAAAGCCTAAGTTTTGGACCCACTTGTGTATAAAAGGGGATGGGGAGTTTCTCGCCTAATCCCCCTGGTACGAAATAGGAGAGGTGGTGAGGGAGATGGCCCGTCCTGAACCTGCAGTTTCAGTCTCTGGCAGTCGTCGTCATGGATTCATCGTCCCTTCCATGTTTTTATCGCTGATCTTGTTCCTCAGCTCGACATCAATATCGACAGTCTACGGGAACAACACAGACAGCAAGGTGGGGATGGCTATCTATTACGAGACCCTCTGCCCGTATAGCTCCGACTTCATCGTCAATGGTCTCAACCCCCAGCTCTTCACCAACGGCCTCATCTCTATTGTCAACCTTAAGCTCCTCCCTTACGGCAACGCCCACGTTGGCCCCAACGCCACCATCACCTGCCAGGTTTGGTTCCATCCCAAATTTGGTGTCCAATTGAATCCACCCTGTCAGCTCAATTTCCTTCCCTTCCCTTCCCCCGGTTCGTCGGATTTCTTTCGTTTTGCCCCCAGCGGTCAGTCGCGCCGTCCGTGGACTCCTTGCTACATTCATCGCCCAAAATGAGAGGAGTTTCCTCCTACCTGCCGTTAGTGGCGTTGTTTGCAATTTTGAGGTTGTCTCGCTTCGGTTTTACCACGCTCTTATAGCACGAATTTCATGGTGAATTTTGCTATTTTTCATTCAAACGTTCGTTCTTTCAAAATTCTTGATATATTACTTAATAAATTACGAAAAGCAATTTCGTGCCTATAACTATCACTTTTGTAAACAGTGATTTTTAAAAGCGGGTATCCTAAAATGCGAAATATTTTCGCGATCAAACATTAATTATGACGCGACGCCACCATCCACTCAGAACTAACACTATTCTACTCCCCACCCGTTAGAAATCTGTAGTAGTAGTAGCTGCTGCTGCTGCTGTTCTATTCTCTTGTATTCGTGCATGGCTAATTTCTCGGTTTGTGGTGATTGCAGCATGGCCCTTCAGAGTGCCTGCTCAACGCTGTTGAAGCTTGTGCCATTGACATCTGGCCCGACTTGGTTAGTTATTTCCCTTCCTTGTCTTTCTTCCATGAGAAACAAAAGGAAGAAGATCTTCAACTGGGGGGAAGTTGTTGTTCCTGTTATAGAAGGCTGACATGGTGATCTGTTGATGTCGACTCTCTCGTTGGTCAATGCCTTGGAATTGTTGACATTCTAACTGCGGGGAAGCTTGTCATCTCCTTTGATCACTTCGGGTTTTTTTCTCTGTTGCAGCGCGATCACTTCCCACTTATCTATTGCATCGAGGAGCTGGTGCAGGAGCGCAACTACACCCAATGGAAATCATGCTTCAACCAATTGGGACTGGATGCGACCGCCATTTCAGAGTGCTACACCAATGGTCGTGGGAAGAAGGTCAGTCATCTTGTCTATCATAATCCAATGTTTATTATCAAAGATCATTGTATTACATAACTGCTAGGGTAACAGAAGATGGAAACTTAAAATTAGTTTGCCTTAAAGCATCTTAGGAAATGCGGTATAGTGTGATTTGAGATATAGGCAGAACCAGCTATGAAGTTATCTCCCGGCGCACACCGTCAGCAGAACAAGAATGCAGCTATTATACTAGATGGTCAAGGAATACATGAAGTGCAGCGCTGGAAGGATCAAGCTCATCAAGTGGGCTTTGTTAGTTAAGGGTCAAGACTAATATTGTTTTACATAGTTAGAATCCCATATAATATCAAGTGTAGGTGGGTGGTGGTTAAGCTATTGTAACAGACTATATAAAGGCTGAATACAGAGAGCGGGAATGTCAGTTCATTCCGTTAGATCATTTTCTCCTCATTCCTTTCTGTGCTGGTGATCGGATCCTGCTTTCACACAGGTGTATCAATTGATCTCGTCTACTGATGTCTTTGCCACATCTGTAAATTGACAGCTAGAGCTCGGATACGCGGCCGAGACAAATGCCCTTCAGCCCCCTCATCAGTACGTTCCTTGGGTTGTGGTGAATGGGGAACCCCTGTACGATGTAAGTCTCTTATCGCCATTGTTCTTAACAGATTGGGAATAAACATTGACTTCTGCAGACTCTCTCTTTCTGAAGGACTACGAGGACTTTGTAAGCTACGTCTGTAAAGCTTACTCCGGCACCTCCCTACCGGAGGCATGCAGCAACACCACGGTGAACCCCGCAAGTTTGATGATGAGCATGAAGAAAGCCAGCAGAGTTTGCCGTCGTACGGCGACAGCTGCAACATAACTGCGGCCTGATGGGTTAGATGTGAAGGGGGCGTATTTCTGTTTAGATTTGGGGAAGGCTAATGAACCATGTTTTACCGAATAAACCTCTTCTGCATTGGGCATATTCAGGGTATAGTTTTTAAATTCTATATGTGATAGACAGAAAGAGTGGATGACGATCACCATGTCTTACCGAATAAACACCGCCATATACCATCAATGATCGACGCCCTATTGATATTCCTGGACAAACACGACAATTGAGTTTTGTTCCTCCCTTGGGTTATTATTACCCCAAAAAAGTTATCCGTAGGAAGTTTGGAAAGTGTTAATTTACGCGAGTTTACTCCAAGAAAATTTTAGCATGAGATGAACTCGTTACTTACTTGGAACAATAAATCGAAACTTTGACATTCGTGGTTTCCTTCTTGAAGTAAATTCGCTCCTTTAAGAGTAAACTTGCTACTTTATTTAGGGATAATATGCTCTGAATTTTCCAACTCGAAACACAATTTTGTTCTGCTGAAACATAATTTCAAAAAAAAAATTGTTTATGTCCACATAAATCGAGGTTTTGATAAAAAAAATATATATATTTAAATCGTAATTTAAAACCGCGAGTTTTTTTATAAATTAAAAGTAGCAGTTTCAAATCGCGATTTAGCTGCCCTATTTCGTAATTTTTTTTTTTCGAAACAATCGGTAGTTTCGTTATATATATATACACACGGTGTGATTGATTGGTTGAGATGTTAATTCCCAATTGCATGGTCCTCGTCGAGCCTGCATAGAACAAACAACCCACGTCTTCCTTACACTAGAAACTAATTTCTTATTTATTTACTTGTCCAGCATGTCCTAGTCCTAGTCCTAAGCGACCGCTTCTTGGTCTGCTTTGCTTTCCGATGGCAGCCTCACAGGAGCCTGATGCCTTGGTTGACTCCACTCTCTGTCTTCCGCCATCCAGATGGAATCGCCTCTTCACTTTTCTGGGTTTCTAAATCAACTCAGATAGATGGTTGATTTATGGAGATAGTTCCCCAGCAGACAGATTCCAAGAGCACGCCCCAAACACACTACCTACCTTTTCATGCATCTAGGAAGTTACCAGCATCTCCTGCGTAAACATCACTCCCGGTAGCCGGCACATCCTTCCCTTGCTTACGCTTCTTCTTCTCATATGGGATCCCTCGGGCTTTAGCCTGTCCTTCCCTGACATCCTTCAGGTATATCTCAACAGCTCTTGCCGCGAACGGGTTTGAATCCTGCTCCCCACCCCACCCGGTTCTCCTCATAGGCGGCCCTCAGCCTCCCCACGAGAGCATCAAGGCGCTGCCCCACGCCTGCTTCAGAGTACACACACAAGGGCCAGGCGGGTGAGGGTGCAAGAAGTAAGGGCAACTGAGCACGTGGACCTTGGTCTTCCCGAAATGGTCCAGGTACCTCATGAACTCTATTGCGTGCGCCCCGCTACTCCTCGTTAGCGTGAGGGGAGGCTTGTGGTTCCTCAGGTACTGCAGGAATGTGTTCTAGTCCCTGCGTTTCTTGGACTCGTATCTGCTCAGCGGCTCCTGCATTGACTCTTCTACTACGACATGATCTGATGACCTTGGGGGCGTGCTCTTGGGTGCGCCCTTCGTTGTACGGGATGGAGAAGATGAATTCATCAACCAAGTAGGTTCAGATCTATACTCTCACGGGTAATGACGACGGAGTGTGAAGTGAATTCGGTCCAATCTAAGAAATGGAGGCAGAGGGAGGGCCTCAGCTACAAATATATTATGAGAGTGTGGCTTATGTAACATCCAAAATACAAATAAAATAAACCTGTCTCTCTTATCTCAGTCCCAGTAGAGGGGATTTAATACTTACTCTGCAAGATAGGCAAGTCGAGATGAAATACCTCCAAATAATTACCGATTGATGTGTTCTAAACTTTCGAACTACAAACTGTAGCATTTCTACACTTCCAAAACATAAACTACGATTTAACAGTTTATATAGACTGTCTTTTGAATCGATGCGATTAAACTTGTCTGTGAGTCCGACCAGAACCATCTTCGGTAAAATGTTTCTCTAATTTCATCAGACAACTTATAAGGCAGAAAAACATCACCATCTTGGTCACCATTAACCAAAAGAGATGGTCCTATCGAAGTTGCCATGCCAGTAAACAAAGTTCGCAATGCCCACGTCAGAAGATTATTGCAGGATCATTACTTAACAGTGCCCTACATTCAAGCATAAACAATTCAATGGCCAGAAAGAAGGAAATAATAAAAAGCACCAAATCATTCAAACAACCGCAATGAATTGACAAGCCAACAAACATGCGCAGAAAATTGTGGCTATTTATGTAACACCGCCATCGGTTTTAGAGGAACTCAATCCCACTCCAAAAGCGAGTCAGAGTCGGGTGAAATGTACTGTCTAAAAAGTACCCATTGGAGTAAAGGTTCATAACAAAAACAAATATTCGCCCTTAATTGGGAGACTACATCCACGTACCTGGATTCTGAAATCCCAAATAAAACAGGCGAGCCAACTACAGTCCAGTCCTGCTCTCGGACAATCCTCGTCTGGAATCAAGAAACTTTTCCAGACAGTGGAGCAAGAGCTGCCCCAGTATCATATGTCTAGGACTATACTAAATTCAACGAATCCTCAAGGTTGTAGACACCTGCTCAGGCAAAGATAAATTTTTCGTTACTATGCATTTGTTATGTTATAGCATCTTATATTAGTCACCAGCTCTTACGATGTTTACCTACATTCAGAATTAGTTTACTTATGTTATACGGTTAAGCGCCGCAATACTACAGAATCAAGTGCTCAACCAGTATTAGAGACTAAAATCTTCTGCAATGGGTCCAAGAATATAGACCGATTTGGAAGATTATGAGCAAAGCAACTGGACCAAAAGAGTATATTGACGATAGAAATCATCCTCTGCTATTAAACTATAAATCAATACCTGTGGCCTGTAGGAGTTCCAGATGCATACTAGAAGGACAAGAATCAGAATAGACCCTTCAACTCATTGAAAGCTGTTAGAATATCGGACCGGCCCATATGCCGAGCCCAGCATACCAGTCCAGTGGTGTTCCACTCTAAAACCAATTGATTGCATAGGGAGTAGCCCACTTAGGCTTATATACAAGGCCGGAGTCTTTTACCTTTCCGACGTGGGACTTGAGTTTGCCCCATTTTAGGTGGCAACCCAAGTCCCACGTCGGAAAGGTAAAAGACTTCGGCCTTGTATATAAACCTAAGCGGGCTACTCCTTATACAGCCAATTGGTTTTAGAGTGAAACCTCGCTGGGCTTGTATGCTGGGCTCGGCATATGGGCCGGTCCGAAATTCTAACATGGTATCAGAGCCCGTTAAGCCCAGTAAAAATCGATTATGGCCCCCCTCACCTGTGTATTGCGGTGCAACCCCAAAAAGGGCGCCCGTGTATAGACCGGTTCAACCAAGGGTGCTGACTTAGGGGGCCCATATGTGGGCTTGGGTTTGAGGGGGCGTGAAGGGTGCCCGTGTATAGACCGGTTCAACCCAAAAAGGGTGACGGCTTAGTGGGCCCATATGTGGGCTTGGGTTTGAGGGGACGTGTGAAAAGGGTTGCCACCTAAAATGGGACAAACCCAAGTCCCACATCGGAAAGATAAAAAACTCCAGCCTTGTATATAAGCCTGGGCTACTCCCTTTATTAGAGTGACTCAATAGGGCCACACGAGGTAGAAGCATAAATACATATGTTTCGAAGGAGAGAGCATGTGGACAGTGGCATCTCGTTCAATCAAAGACGAGATAAGGAGAGGCTAAATAGCAAGATAACATCGCTATACAATTTTACAAGTCTTCCAAACATATGAAAGCATGTATGAAATGCATCAACTGATTTGACTTTAACAGCTTCATACAACCCCCGGCTGAACCTCTCCTTGAACAATCTGAAAAGTTTAATCTCATCGATGAAGGAGATTGTTGGGGCTGAAGTACAAATATTGGAGAACTTTTCCCAGACTCTTCAAATTTTTTAGGTGTTGAGGGGCTGCAGTATGTAGAGGGGGTTAGGAACAACATGCAACGAATGAACAGTTCGGTAACATCTCATCTCTAGTAGCTTTGAAAGCACCTTCTATTTGAGGATCCATGTTACCCAAAGCTGTTAAGGGCAAATTTTCACATAAAATGGGAGGCTGATGATCTCCCTAACCAATACTAGAAAATGGAGGCAATATGCAACCGTGATGACCAAACATACGAGAACAAGATTTAGCTTCTGTCAATTAATTTGAAGCGGAGCACACTAGAATTATACAAACAACAAGAAGTGCAACAAGAACCCCTAAGACCAACATAGCAGCAGTTGAAATGTACGGTAATAGATGGGCTAGCATCTTACACAGTTTGCGAGTTGTATACACCAACATTTGTTTGTTTAGGTTGGAAAATACTCGACCCCGTGCAACTTACTTTGTCCTTACAAGGTTTTATACTTTCTTAACTAAATCATTTCAGCTTGAGAGGTGGGAGTGGCCTCTTCTCATCCAATATGGGACTCCTCAACCACATATCAGACCCACCACGCTCCGCGGTCTGGCTCTGATACCAAATGATACAAGGAGTTCCGCGTCACTACCCCAAAAGCTAGCATGAGAGGTGGGAGCGACCTCCCTCCTTATATATTAGACGGGTAGACTCTTCTCACCCGATGTATGACTCCTCAACTACATATCACTTTTTAATGCCTCCTAACCCAACACATGATGAAACTGGACAAATAGAAGTAAATTGAGCATTCAAGAATCATGGCTGGCAGTAACTATTTCTCACTTACCTGTAAAATTCTTCAACAATACTACAGCCAGGTTCCACCTCCTCGGACGAATTGCCAGAAGCATTGTCATGTTCTTGCTCGTCATTATTCCTCATTCCTTTGCTGTTTTCTTTCAATGCAGATCGAGAGACGAATATTCCACATATGAGTAACTATTTTCCACAAATAAGACTGAGATTTGTGGTTCATAATTTCTATTACTGAACAAAAATACTAAGTCGGATTCACTTTTTTTTCGACGTGAGATTTGAATTTCCACTGCCACAGTGTCAAAACAAGAAGTGGGGCGACCGTGGGAAGTCTTTGGGATTCCGATCGGGGGCGGCGCACAGAGAAGGGAGAAAGAAATGGAGCGGCCGGACTGAACTTTTTACCGTTGCCTCCCTGGTGCCGGAAAACACCCACGTAGTATTAGCAGAAGCTGAACCAAGAGTCCACACCTTCACATACACACCAGAACACACAAAAACACCTCAACTAACAACCGATCCTAGTTTCCACAGTCGGATGCTCCAGGACAATAGCTCCATCTTCAACCTTCACCCATCCTTCTTCGCTAGCCCCTCCTTCAAGATATTTTCTGGGATAAAAATTCCCCTTCTGTGGGTTCTTCAATCCCCATATAACCGATTCCCCTCCTGCAGGCGTCGTCGCGTGGCCGTTGCAGCTGTCCCCCAAGTTTGCTCCCTCATCCTTATACTTCCCCTTCTCTTCCAACTCAGTCCCCACCAGCTTCTGTCCTTCCACTGGGTCGGCCCCTTCAAGCCTCATAGTCTCTTCTCCATCGGCGGCCTGTTTTGCTATAATTACCGTAGCCTGACTGTCGAAGCCCAAGCCCTGCTCCTCCAATATAACTGAATTAACAGTTGCGACTACCTTCTTCTCCCCTTCTTCAATAACCTGCATCAATACCCTTCCCTCCAAAGCACCCTTGTCCTCAAGGGTGATGTCCGGATATTGCTCCTTCAAGTCATAAAGATACTCCCACGTCGCTGCGTCCTCCGGCTGGTCAGTCCATTTAACTAAGACTTGGGTAGTGGCTCGTTTCCCTCTCTTGGCCAACCTGCGCTGTAGAATATACTCAGGGACGGGTGGCGCTGCTGTCGCAAGGGATGGCAGATGGGAAGTAGCGGCTGCACCCTTGGCAGACCTTTTAAGCCTCGAAACATGGAACGTGGAATGAATGAGAGACTGCTTTGGAAGGTCTACTCTGTAAGCCACGGCTCCAATCTTCTCCACAATCTTATATGGACCAAAATAGAGAGGTGAGAGCTTGCTTCCATGCCGGCCATCCACAGAACTTTGACGAAACGGCTGAAGTTTGACATACACAAACTCTCCAACCTTGAAACTCCTCTCGGTGCGATGCTTATCGGCCAATTGTTTCATGCGGTTCTGAGCACGCCCCATATGAAACCTCAGCAAACGAATCATGGCCTCCCTATCCGTGAGCTCCCTGTCGACAGAGCTGTTACTGGAGGTTCCATTGAGATATGGAAGGTGGATCGGTGGTTCATAGCCGAACAAGGCCTGGAATGGGGACATGCGGATGGTACTGTGATGGGTGGTATTATACCACCACTCGGCTAGGGGCAGCCACTTCGCCCACATTGACGGACAATCCCCACACATACAACGTAGATACGTCTCTAGGCAGCGATTGACCACCTCCGATTGGCCGTCGGTTTGGGGGTGGTAAGCCGACGAATGCTTAAGTTCAACTCCCTGTAAGGAAAACAAATCCTGCCAAAAATTGCTGAGAAAAATCGGATCACGATCACTCACAATTGATTGAGGCAACCCGTGCAACTTGAAGACATGAGCTAGAAATGCCTCTGCCGCGCTTTGTGCTGTAACTGGCTGTTTAAGTGCCATGAAATGGCCGAATTTTGTCAGCCGGTCTATCACCACCATAATAGCTTCCCGCCCGAACGACTTTGGAAGGCCGATGATAAAGTCCATAGTAATCTCGGACCAAACCGAAGTAGGAATCGGTAGAGGTTGAAGCAGCCCCGGAGAAGCAGCCGTATCGTATTTATTCCGTTGACAAACGTCACATTGCAGAATATACTTGCGCACGTCCCGCTCCAACCCTTTCCAAAAACAGAAGCTCGCTATCCGTTTGAGCGTGGCCTGAACGCCCGAGTGACCCCCTGTGGCTGAAGCATGAAAGGTATGTATTATAAGTTCACGCAAGGTTGGAATATTACCCACCACTAATTTTCCCTTCTTGGTGAGTAATTGTTGTTTGAGTTCGTAAGGGGGCATTGGTCCTTGCTGAAGTTGTTGCCACACAAGTCGAAGTTGAGGATCATCCTCCCAGCTGCGCTTAATATCATCAAGCAGGGTGCCCTGATCCAAACTTAGGACCACCGCCATAAGTTCAGCACCCGGAATACGAGAAAGGGCGTCCGCCGCCAAATTCTCCTTCCCTTTCTTATAGGTTATCTCGTAATCATATCCGGCAAGCTTAGCTAGCCACTTAATCTGCATGTCATTATGAACCCTTTGCTCCAATAGATATTTCAAGCTTTGATGATCCGTCCGTATCACAAACCTCCGTCCCACCAAATAATGCCTCCATTTGTCAATCGCGTATACCACGGATAGTAATTCTTTCTCGTAAACGGACAACCCGAGGTGCCTTGGAGCTAAGGCCTTACTTATATACGCGATGGGGTGGCCCTCTTGCATAAGCACCGCCCCAATTCCAGTTGAACTTGCATCAGTCTCGATTATAAAGTCTTTGGAGAAGTCGGGCAGAGCCAAGGTTGGGGCAGAAGTCATCGCACGTTTCAACTGATCAAAGGCATTCTGAGCTGACTCCCCCCATTGAAATGCCTCCTTTTTTAACAAGTGAGTCAACGGTCTACTAATCACCCCATAATTTTGCACAAATCGACGGTAGTAGCCCGTGAGACCAAGGAACCCCCTCAATTGAGTGATATTCATCGGTCGTGGCCATTCTATTACTGCTTGTATCTTCTTAGGATCCGTCGATACTCCCTCTTTGGCAATGAAATGCCCAAGATACTCCACCCTCCGTTTGGCAAAGCAACATTTGCTTCTCTTGGCAAAAAGCGTATGATGCTGTAATGCTTGCAGAACCGTGCCCAAGTGCATGAGGTGTTGCTCCAAGGTGACACTATAGACAAGAATGTCATCGAAGAAGACCAAAACGAATTTCCGTAGAAAAGGCTTGAGTACCTCATTCATGAAGCTTTGAAAGGTTGAAGGTGCGTTTGTCAACCCAAAAGGCATGACGAGGAATTCATAATGCCCTTCGTGCGTTTTAAACGCCGTTTTAGGTATATCCGTCTCCTTGACGCGGATTTGATGATACCCGGAACGTAGATCAAGCTTAGAGAACCAACCCGCTCCATGGAGCTCATCCAAAAGCTCCTCAATCAAGGGAATTGGAAACTTATCTTTTACCGTCCGAGCATTTAACTCGCGATAATCAATACACATTCTCCATGAGTTGTCCTTCTTTTTAACCAAAACGACCGGTGATGAAAAAGGGCTAGTGCTATGCCGTATTACTCCTGATTGTAGCATCTCCTGGACAAGCTTCTCAATGATGTCTTTTTGGGCACTTGAATATCGATATGGTCGTAAAGACAACCCTGTTACTCCACTCAACAACGGAATTGCATGATCATGGGTTCGCCGAGGTGGCAGCCCAAAAGGTTCTGCGAATACCGAAGAATATCGATCCAGAAGCTCCCGTACCCTTGTAGGTAGTTCCTCCTCTTCCTCTATCGAGTTCACCCTCTGTGACTGATTTGGAACAAGTAATAATCCCATTTCCGCCTTAACTAGCGAATACAAGTCTTGTGTTATCTGATTGCTCTCCCGGTCCCCTGCTGTCAAAGTCACTGGTTTACCCTGCTTAGAGAACTTCATGATCATTCGCGAAAAGTCCCATTCTACTGTTCCCAATGTCATCAGCCACTCCATGCCAAGAATCATGTCACATCCTTTTATTGGCATCAACCACATATCTGCTTCATAAGTATTTCCTTGCATCTCCCACTTGAAAGCGGGTATAATTGAGTCACAGAATATCTTCTCCCCATTAGCCACTTGTACACCCCTCCTCGGAATCTCCTGCATTCTTCCACCCGTTTGTTTTGCCGCCCTGATGTCTAAGAAATTATGAGTACTTCCGGAGTCCACCAAGACTACCAACTTCATCTTCTTGTATTTTCCTATAAGCTTCATTGATCTATTCTGTGAATTTAAGACAACCCCGTGAAGTGCATATAGAGATACCACCGGTACATCATCTGCTGGATTTGGTTCCACCTCCTGCTCGGCCTCAAGTTCTTCGGATTTGACTGTCTCCGGGTCCAAGGTAATAGCGAAGGACCGTCTGTCAGCGCATCGATGACCAGGGACATACTTCCCGTTACACCAAAAGCAGAGCCCCTTTGCTCGTTTTTCATCCATTTCTACAGCCGAGAGTCGCCTATGAGGCGGTTGATATGTGAGCGCTCGCTGCTGGTTGGATACCCTGTTGTCAATCTTAGTATTTTGCTGCCATCTTGAAGGTCCAGTGTTTAGTGGATATACGGTCTGCGCCTTCTGACTAGCAGAAGGTTCCCAGCGACTGTTCCTAGCCTGACCTTCCCGTTCCCTGTTCGCTCCTCCCTCCTCCTCACTTGACAACGCCTTAGCAATGGAAATCGCCTTATGTAATGTTTTTGGCTCAAGAACCATCAACATCTTACGTGTATCCTTCTTCAGCCCACCAATAAACAACGCCACTTGGTCCTCCATACTCAAATCCACTCTCGTCGACAATGACACAAATTCATTGATATACCCAGAAAGACTACCGCCCTCCTTCAACTCCTTTAAGGCAGCTATCGGCCGGACCATTTCGTGAGGACCAAATCTCACCAGCATAGATGAAGAGTATTCCTCCCAACTGACCGGTCCTATCAACCCTCTTCCCTTAACAAATGCATAATGCCACTCCACTGCGGAACCAGTCAAATGAGCCGAAGCTACGCTCACCCTCAACTCAGGGGGTGTCGCGTCCAACTCGAAGAAGCGTTCGCTCCTGAACAGCCACTCTTGAACGTCATTGCCGTCAAAAACAGGGAACTCCATTTTTGCCTGTCTAAGGTAGGAAGGTCTGTCCGACGGCCACAGAGGCGGCGCCTCCTCCCTCAGCCTTGGTGCTGACGGTCCTCCCGAGACCATCGTCTCCCCTGTCGACCCGTGACTCTTCTCTCGGACCATCTCCTCCAAACTCGAGATCTTCTCGTTCATCTGGTCCATCTGCTTCATTTTATCGTTCATCTGTTCCATTTTCTTCATCACCTCCTGCAATACATCCTTAACGGAATCCGACTCCATTTGCACCCGTTTCGACCTCGTCCGATCAGCAACGTTCATCCACCCTCACTCGGCCGAGCTTCTGGGCTCTGATGCCAATTGGTGCCGGAAAACACCCACGTAGTATTAGCAGAAGCTGAACCAAGAGTCCACACCTTCACATACACACCAGAACACACAAAAACACCTCAACTAACAACCGATCCTAGTTTCCACAGTCGGATGCTCCAGGACAATAGCTCCATCTTCAACCTTCACCCATCCTTCTTCGCTAGCCCCTCCTTCAAGATATTTTCTGGGATAAAAATTCCCCTTCTGTGGGTTCTTCAATCCCCATATAACCGATTCCCCTCCTGCAGGCGTCGTCGCGTGGCCGTTGCAGCTGTCCCCCAAGTTTGCTCCCTCATCCTTATACTTCCCCTTCTCTTCCAACTCAGTCCCCACCAGCTTCTGTCCTTCCACTGGGTCGGCCCCTTCAAGCCTCATAGTCTCTTCTCCATCGGCGGCCTGTTTTGCTATAATTACCGTAGCCTGACTGTCGAAGCCCAAGCCCTGCTCCTCCAATATAACTGAATTAACAGTTGCGACTACCTTCTTCTCCCCTTCTTCAATAACCTGCATCACTCCCCGGGTTTACGCTACGGAATTTATACGGGTAAACGGAAAAAATAACGACGAGGTACGGCACGTGCGAAGGTTGGGGACTCCTCTTCTCATTTCATCCCCACCCAAATTCTCTCATTTCCTTTTCCCCTCTCTCGCCCCGTTCCCTTCTCCTTCCGACGGACTGAAGGTTTGAATCGGCGCCGGCGCCGACTCAGTCGCCGACGTCGACCAGCCTCGTCACCCTCCCATCACCCCAAAAACCCTATTCCGCCCCGCCGAGGAAATTACAATCCTATCCCCGTCTTCTACACCTGGCTATATATGAAGCATCAGCCATCGTCCCCTTTCCCCATCTCCATCTTGGTCCGATCCCTCGCTATCTGCAACCTCCTCCTCACGCATCCCTTCCTTCCTCCCACCTTGTCCTCATCGGTACGTTTAGGACCGTTCCCCCCTCTTTTTCTTGCTTTTCTTGCTCGATGGGTTTAGTTGTCGCGATCGCCTGTCTCTTACCGGATCGTCCTTTGCTTTCTGATTACTTTCTTTCTTGCTTATTTTGTCTGGCGCATGGGCCGCATTCTGTCCTTTTGCAGCTTACTGCACTATATGCTTCCTAGGAAGAGAGTCAGCGAAGGACTGGCCGTAGGAGACGACGACATCAACAACTCCGCGAGCTCTTCCCTGCCTAAGAAGTACCGGATCGGGTGTTTCGGATCCGCCTCCGCCAACTCCAATATTGAAGAGGACTCCGGCTTCCTCGTTGCCGAAACTAACAGCGCGGGCAACAGCAAGAGCAACTTGAGGACGATGGCCCTTGGGGATTCTAGCTCGGCTGACATTGATGAGGACCTCCATAGTCGGCAGCTCGCTGTGTATGGTCGGGAGACCATGAAGCGCTTGTTCGCTTCTAATGTGCTCATATCCGGGATGCAGGGTCTCGGTGTCGAGATTGGTAAATGCCCCTATCATTTTAGGATTTTTTCACTTCATGAAGTTTGAACTTATGCTGCTATTTAGTTGCCATGGATGCGATTGATGTGGTTGATTTGTTGTTTCTGCTGTCAGCCAAAGATTATTCGAATTTGGAATCTCTTCTTGTTAACTTTATAATTAAGTTCTGGGTCTGGTTGAAGTATTTTAGGGATCATCTTGTTTCACTTCAGCACATCATTAATGTGTTATATAATTCATTGGCAGTGGAGACTGTTGAAATGAAGCAGTCTGAGTGGTTTATCTATTTTGCTGACATTTTCCTTTGCAGCAAAAAACCTTGTTCTAGCTGGTGTGAAGTCAGTGACTCTGCATGATGAGGGTATGGTGCAATTATGGGATCTATCCAGCAACTTCATTTTCTCGGAGAATGATGTTGGCAAGAATAGAGCAGTTGCTTCTGTCCAGAAACTGCAGGAGCTCAATAACTCGGTAGTTATCTCTGCAACAACCATAAAGCTGACGAAAGAGCAACTCTCTGATTTTCAGGTATGCGATCTCTCAAAAGGTTGAATGAATTTTGAATCCGTTTCATGGTTGTATTGGCCATTGCTATGTAACATCTCTTGTTAAGTGCTCCTCATACTATATCCATCACTTTTCTTTCATTTGGAGAAGAGAGAGAGAGTTAACTTCCACTGATTCCGGAAACATGGACAGGTCTTTGCTTTGAGCAATTCTTTCCTTTCACCTGGTATATACCACAGAAATTCACATTATGGTAGAATAATAACTATTTGTTTTGCAAGATGAACGCAAGCACTAATTTGAGATTACGACATTTACTATAGGGCACTTTTGGAAGGATGAAATGTGATTGTTGATGTGTTATAAGAGTATAGAATTTGTCAATGATTTATAATTTTTTTATTTCCTTATGCCAATGAGAAATAGTTTGGTGTATCTATACATTTTTCCTATTAAAGTTAATGAGAATAAGCTTGGGTACTGTTGTTTGTTATTGTAAACAGTTCTCAATCTATGATGTGGTCAATCATTGCTTATAAAATTTACTTGTGGTCAGGCAGTCGTATTCACAGATATAAGTCTAGAGAAAGCTGTTGAGTTCAATGATTACTGCCATCATCATCAACCTCCAATCTCCTTCATCAAAGCTGAAGTGAGAGGCCTATTTGGCTCGGTATTCTGTGATTTTGGGCCAGAGTTCATAGTCGCTGATGTTGATGGTGAAGATCCCCACACCGGCATCATTGCTTCTATTGCCAATGACAATCCTGCTCTAGTTTCCTGTGTTGACGATGAGAGGCTCGAATTTCAGGATGGGGACTTTGTTGTTTTTTCAGAAGTTAAGGGGATGACTGAGTTAAATGATGGGAAACCTAGAAAGATCAAGAGTGCAAGACCATATTCATTCATTCTCGAAGAGGATACCTCCAACTTCGGTACCTATGATAAAGGGGGTATAGTCACTCAGGTGAAGCAGTCTAAGGTTTTGAACTTTAAGCCTTTAAGAGAAGCACTTAAGGATCCTGGTGATTTTCTTCTTAGTGATTTCTCTAAGTTTGATCGTCCTCCACTATTGCACTTGGCTTTCCAAGCACTGGATAAATTTGTGGCTGAATTAGGACGATATCCTGCCCCCGCTTCGGAGGATGATGCACAAAAGCTTATATCTATTGCGAACAATATCAATGAAACCTTAGGAGATGGGAAATTGGAAGATATAAATCCAAAGCTTCTGAGGTACTTTGCTTTTGGTTCTAGGGCTGTTTTGAATCCTATGGCGGCTATGTTTGGTGGGATTGTGGGGCAGGAGGTTGTAAAGGCATGCTCAGGAAAATTCCATCCACTCTTCCAGGTCTGCTTTCATTAAGGGTGTTTCTCTTCAAAATTATGTGCGCAAATTTGTCTTCAAGTTCCTAGGTATTGAGACAAAATTATTCTGTCAGTAGTTATGGCATATGGTTTATGTAGCTTTTTGTGAGCTAAGTGATTAAAGCATTGTGATTTCTCTATTCATTAGTGTTATATGAAAGAAGCTCTATTGATGATGTTGGCACAAGGATTTAGAACAGATTGATAAATAGGCTGTTTCTATGCATGCCTTAAATATGTCCAGTCATGTGAGTAGTCATCAATGTTTGTTTGTGGTGATTTACATGCTGCCGAAATCTTGGAGTTTTGTGAGTCTTATAATTCTAAATACAACTCCAGGAGATTTATTGCTCTCTTACGTGTTGCAGTTCTTTTACTTTGACTCCGTGGAGTCTCTACCTGTGGAATCATTGGACTCTGGGGAATTTAAGCCGATAAATAGCCGTTATGATGCACAAATTTCCGTCTTCGGTGCCACATTGCAAAAGAAAATGGAAAATGCTAATGTATTTATTGTTGGTTCTGGCGCTTTGGGTTGTGAGTTTCTGAAGAATGTGGCCCTGATGGGAGTAGCTTGTGGAGATCAAGGAAAGCTGACTGTTACTGATGATGATGTGATTGAGAAGAGTAACCTTAGCAGGCAGTTTCTCTTTCGTGATTGGAATATTGGGCAGGCCAAATCCACAGTGGCTGCTTCTGCTGCAAAGTCAATTAACCCTCACCTCAAGGTTGAGGCACTCCAAAATCGCGTGGGCAGCGAAACCGAGAATGTGTTTGATGACACATTCTGGGAAAATTTGAGTGTTGTCATCAATGCCTTGGACAATGTGAATGCCAGACTCTATGTTGACCAGAGATGCTTATATTTCCAAAAGCCACTTCTTGAGTCGGGAACTTTGGGTGCCAAATGCAACACACAAATGGTGATTCCTCACCTTACAGAAAATTATGGTGCCTCTAGAGATCCTCCTGAGAAACAGGCTCCAATGTGCACTGTTCACTCTTTCCCACACAACATTGACCACTGCCTTACCTGGGCTCGGTCTGAGTTTGAGGGTCTGCTTGAGAAAACTCCAGCAGAAGTCAATGCATTTTTGTCTAATCCAGGTGAATACTGCAATGCAATGAGGAATGCTGGTGATGCCCAGGCACGTGATACTTTGGAACGTGTTCTCGAGTGTCTAGACAAGGAGAGATGTCTTACTTTTGAAGACTGTATCACTTGGGCTCGTCTGAAGTAAATATCATAGGCCTTCTTTTTCCTTTCACGTACGAATTTTTCTTGATCCCATTTGTGTTCATATGGCACTCATTTTGTGTCAGGTTCGAGGATTACTTTACCAATCGTGTGAAGCAGCTAATATATACTTTCCCTGAAGATGCTCCAACTAGCACTGGAGTTCCTTTCTGGTCGGCCCCTAAAAGATTCCCTCACCCGCTCCAGTTCTCAACATCTGATCCCGGACACCTCCACTACTTAATGGCGGCATCCATACTCAGAGCAGAGACATTTGGCATCCCAATTCCAGACTGGGTGAAGAGCGCTGACCAGTTAGCTGAAGCCACTGATAAAGTCATTGTCCCAGATTTTCAGCCAAAGAAGGATGTGAAAATTGTCACTGATGAGAAGGCCACAAGCATCTCAACTGCTTCAGTGGATGATGCTGCTGTCATCAATGAACTCATCAAGAAGTTGGAGCTCTGCCACAACCACCTACCCCCTAATTTCAAGATGAAACCGATTCAGTTTGAGAAGGTATGTGATTATCTCCCACTGTTCACAAAAAAGATTAATTTTGTTTGGTCCCAGTTCTGAAGTGGACTAGAGATGTCCTCTTTTTGCACTCTAGGCCTAGAGCATGACGAGCTTTCAAATTGACAGGATGATGACACAAACTACCACATGGACATGATAGCTGGTCTTGCGAACATGAGGGCGAGAAACTACAGCATTCCTGAAGTAGACAAGCTCAAGGCAAAGTTCATCGCTGGCAGGATTATCCCTGCCATCGCTACGTCAACCGCCATGGCGACGGGCCTCGTGTCCTTGGAGCTGTACAAGGTTCTTGCGGGAGGACACAAACTGGAAGACTACCGGAACACCTTCGCCAACTTGGCGCTCCCACTGTTCTCGATGGCCGAACCAGTGCCGCCTAAAGTGATCAAGCATGACGATATGAGCTGGACCGTTTGGGACAGGTGGATTGTCAAGGATAATCCCTCTCTCCGAGAACTTCTCCAATGGCTGAAGGACAAGGGGCTCAACGCCTACAGTATATCTTGCGGAAGTTCTCTCCTCTATAACAGCATGTTCCCGAGGCACAAAGACCGGATGGATCGGAAGTTGGTCGACCTTGCCAGAGATGTGGCGAAGCTAGAGTTGCCTCCCAGCCGCCGTCACTTCGATGTTATTGTGGCCTGTGAAGACGACGATGACAATGATATTGACATCCCTCAGGTGTCCGTTTATTTTAAGTAGGTGAAAGCATGGGGAAGACCACATTGCAGGACTTACATTTTCTCGAGTAGACTATAAACTAATGAAAATACATGGTTGGGTTTGTGATATGCCTTGTGGTGCGGAGCTTTGTACGAATCTAACGGGATTTGTTCAATTTTAATCGTAGTTGGAGAAAAAAATTTATAAAATAAGGTCGATAGTTTTGAAATTTTAGAAATAAGACCTTAAAAAGGGACAAAGTCTGATTTATAAAGTGTAAGTTTTAAAAAATATCCTTAAAAATCTTTGTTTCTTTTTTATTTTTTAAATTTCTCTTTTTCATTTTTAATTTTATAAAATTAGGATTTGTAAAGTCCAATTTTTTTAGCGGTGTTGTTTGGAAGGCTGATTTTATAAGTTTGAATTACTTCTTAAGAAAAATCAGATACGATTTTAAGTTCTTCTTTTTAAAATTTTAAATTTATTTATTATATTTCATAAACTATTTTTATGAATTATGCTATTTGTAAATATAACTCCGAATATAACATTAGTTTGAAAAAAAAATTGGCCACATAAGGCTGCAATTCGAAATTCACAATTTACAAACTACGAATAATTTTTTTTTTCTGAAACTAGCCTTGTTATCGCGGTAAGAACATTTCTTTTACGGAGCAGTCAGTGCAATGGCTCCTGCGTCGAGTTCTTCACTGCGGCCGTTCTCCTCTTGTTATGATTGAGTGGCCTTCAGAAGAGGTTTGATTGTACTTAGACGTCCAATGGTTGATGGTCTCTTTAAGACAATTGACTTTCGATCCGGGAAGGGGCTTTTATTTAAAGGACAACTCGTTTCGAGAGTGCTGATTTGAGTTGATTTAGACAAAAACGTGCAGACCTCGACGAGAGCATTTGGTAACATTCAGTTCTTGTAATCGACTTTGAGTCAAGACACGAGGTGTACCCTAATCCAAATTTATCAATCCTCCTCTCCACGTGAAAAACATGCTTAGCTCTTATCAGCACTTTCATCGAACTCGGCGGAGCTGGCAACTCGGAAATCCAGCTGTTTTTGGTGTTTCGATTGTCGACGTTCCTCGAAGCTTTCCCATCCTTCGATCTGTGCCATGGCCAAATAGAAGTCAAGTTTTTCCCCATCCACCCACAATGAAGCTAACACGGAGAGGAAAAGTAATGCACCCGACGGAGAATATCTGTGGTGATTTCAGTGTTGTGGAGATCCAATGTAGAGAGCTGGATGCAGCCTCGGAACAGTGTGGAAGGAAGGGATATGAGCCCGTTATTTCCAAGAACCAGCACCTGCATGTGGTCATGTAAGAAACCTTCCAACCGTAGCATGAACGTGTAGCCAAGTTGATAAACTTGAGATGACTGAGATGGCTAACTCAACATTACGTGGACAAGAAACAGAGAGAAAATCCAGGAAGAACATACCTTTAGTTTATGCAAATTCCCCAATGTCTCGGGAAGTTCTGACAGGAGATTTGATGAAAAATCAACCTGGATGATGCCATAACCACCGCACGTATAAGCATAAGAAAGAGCCTTCACCGAGAAAAACACTAAAGATTCACAGGGTGGATGGCCATAAAAAATCATTCTCCACGACTAGCATAATACATAATATACAAAGTTGTCTCCTAAATGATAGTTAACAGAATCAGACCAATAATGCAAGACCTAATATCACCCTATTAGAGCAGTTTCTTACCTGGAAGACGAACAACAGACAATTTCATAGTGGCTCAGGAATTACTGCACTCGTTCAGCACCATGAAAAGAAACAAAGGGATTCTAGCAATCAAAGTGGACATGCAGAAAGCTTTTCACCTAATGGAATTGAACTACATTGAGAAAATTCTGCAGTTTTTCAATTTCCCGAAAGGATTGATTGCCCTAATCATGAGTTGTATATCAACACCAACCTACAACATCCTATTTAATGGAGGACACCTCAACCCTTTCAACCCAACAAGAGGGATCAAAAAGGAGACCCCCTATCCCCATACCTTTTCATCCTATGCCTTAAATACTTAGGTTACCTAATTGAAAAGGAGTGTGACAAAGGAAAATTGAGGAAAGTAACAGCAAGCAGAGGAGGCCCCTCTTTCTCCCACCTTTTCTTCGCCGATGACCTCCTGCTATTTGGGAAAGCTACCATGAAAAATGCAAGGGCTACAAGGAAATCTCACTCGAGGAGACAAGCACAGCAACTACAACACAACAGTGGCTACAAGGAAATCTCAAACAGAGGAACAATAATGTTTTTAGAGACGTCGCCAGCTGCAGAGGCCCCTACGCAAAGATAATGGAAAATGCAACAGATCTACAAGCTCTATTAGGAGGAAGGAGCAAAACGAGAACCCAACGCGCAGAATTCATCCAAGCAATAGGACACACCATCTTTGAGGACAACAGGGAACCTCACAATAGACATCCATCAACACAAGGTAAATGGGAACCTAGCACCGATCTGCCCTTCATACTGAACACAGATGCAGCTGCTAAGGAAGGTGACCTAAATGTGGGTCTAGGAAGAGTAATCAGAGACCAAAAAGGAACCTGGATTGGAGGGTTATGTGCCAGAAAACCAAATACAAACCGACTAATAGCCGAAGCCCAGGCTCTCCTGGAAGGAATCCGATTTGCCCAAGATTTAGGAATCAAGCACCTAGCTATACAAACAGATGCATCTACACTAGTAAACTACCTAAATGGCTCCCAACAACCAAGCACTTTTATAACCCCTCTCATGGCTAAATGCAGGTTGCTATTGTATGAGCTCGAGGAGACTACAATATCGCACATCGCGAGGGGGAAAAACAGGTTTGCAGATAGGCTAGCTAAAGAAGCTCTCTACCGGATGACTCCCAGCACTTTTGTTTATCCTCCGGATTTCATTTTGGATTTGTTGCATGAGCATTACTAGCAACATGGGATCTGTAACCTAAAACCCTGGACGATTAACTAATGATATCTATCCTTCACTACCAAAAAAAAAACATAATACATATTGGAGCAGAGGATATGGATTCATACCTCGATAAGAGAATCGCAGTCACCAATCGATGAAGGTATAGTGCTAATCCTGAGGATAAATGCCATTCAGACAAAGAAATTTTACCTGAAAATAATGACTCTACTCAAACATATAACTAAAATAGGTCCAGTGAAGACTTAAACCACATAAACAGACAGACAATTCTTAAGCCTGCAAATGATGCAACTTTCTGCCAAGTAGCGGAGTCACCGCAGAACGTGAGTACCTGTTATTGTTGGCTTTTAGCACTTCCAGCTGCTTTAGATGCCCTATTTCCACAGGAAGAGCAGTCAACTGATTGCGTGAAATATCCAGCTGCCTCAAAGGCCTCAGAGCAGTAACTGCCGAAGGAAGGGACTTAAACCTGGATAAATCGAGTATTCAATGCCAAACAACTTTTGGATGAAAATCCCATAAAATATGAACTCTATAATTCTTCTCTTCTGTCAGTATGTCAAGTGCACAGTTTGAAGAAAGAAAAAAATAATCACTCCCTCCAGTGAAACAACAACACAACTAAAGATCAACTCACATAGAACCTACTAAAAATTATACTTGTGGATAACAACAGGAACCTGATGACCAGTAAGAAAATAAAAATTAAACAACTCACTGATTTTGGTTCAATGATAAAACAGTCAGCAGCTTCAGAGATGATACTCCTTCCCAGCTAACAGATTGTTCTGACATACCGTTAGCGGACATTAACAGCTTCTGATAGAATCCAATTGACAGGACTCGCACCATGTTAGATTTCCCCAAATTTTTCAAGTTAATCAGGCAAAAGGTCAGGGTACACGGAAGGAGAGTAGGGTTCACCTGGAGCGAAGTTAACGAGCTGATTTGTTGAGGCATGGATTCAATGAAATTACTGGAGATATCAAGAATCCTTGCAGAAGATCCACAAGCCCACACTTCCTCAGGTATAGCCTATAATCCCACCGAGAAAAAGAACACCGAGAAAGTTACATATTGCAGTAGATTTGCCTTTTCTTTTAGTTTTTTCCTGCAATAGTTTCAATCGCCATGCCTCAAACACAAAGTATCGCCATTCGCCATTTTCCAGCAGCAATGCCGAACATACCTTGAGATTGCACTCCGCAAGTGCGACGACTCCGGTGATCTTCCATCGGTCCGAACGAGACTTTTCGACTGAAACCACTCCTTTAACATTCTTCGCCTGGCCACGGCCGTCAATGTTGGCCCTCCTAACGGGATGAGCCAGCGCCGGCTTCGAAACAGGTCCTTCCTGTGAATCCAGCAGAGCGGGGAATATTTCAACCGCCAGAAGCATATGAGAAAAAAACACACTGGCGGCAGCTCACACGCAAACTCCAAAACACCACCAGATCAAACAACACAAGCAAACAAAACAAAGAAAAACGTTACCCCCTGATGCAAGCCCTGGGAAGCCACGAGCATGACCTTGGCCCCGTTGGTCAGCCCCGACGCCTGGAGCAAGGCAGCGTCGGCCAAAACCTTGCCCTTGAAGATGAGCTTCTGGCCTCGGGGGAGGACGTCGGTGAGAGGCTGGAGGAGGGACTTGAGTTCTCGGACGGTGGAGCTGCGGGACATCGTCAGGGGTATCGACCTCCTTCCGAACTTTACCGACAACGAGATCTCATCCTCGGATCCGACCCCTCCGCCCGATGACGCCGCCATTTCCTCCCCCCCTCCCTCTCCCGCTGGGGGGCGGCGGCTGTAGTAAACCAGGAGATGGGCCACAAGTACGAGTCCGGCCCAGTAAATATAGATGGACCCATAAGAAACGGCCCATTGTAGAGTAATCCAAAAGCACAACCGCCAAGGGGAGGGGGCGAAGAGATTGAGGAAAAATGGGGAGAAAAGAAGGGGGGGACAGGGGACCTTTGGTCACCTCCTCCTGGTGTCTTCCTCGAATTCCCCATTTCTTCGTCAAACACTGAAATTTCTCATTCGGACACAAAAAATGAACAAGACTGGATGCAAAAGGCCAAAATCCTTGTCAAGGAAGTCGATCCACGTAGAATTCCTCCATTCCCCACCCCCCAACGAAACATCCTTTTTTTGTCTCCTCGTGGACGGGGGACGGGACGAACTTCCTATTATAAACACACACCCACACACCAAGAAGACCAAACACTAGACAGACACGCACGCACGCACGCTGCACTGCTGACGCTCTGACTCAAAAACTCCGACACGATGCAGGTTGAAGCAGATTGCCTCCTCCTTCCTCCCCATCTTCATCATCATAACCACCTCTCCTACCCTCCTTCCTTCCACGATTTCCCATCTCCCTCCTCCTTGGACGATGCCCTCCTTCTCCCCATCCTTCCATCCGACGACGACGACGACATCCCTGACGTCGACATGATCAGTGACGTCTGCGATTGGTTCTCCGACGACAGCCACCTTTCCCCTCCCGTACCCTCCCGAGAATACTCCCATCGTCTGCCTGATTTGTCCCTTGTTTCCGACGAGTCCGGATACTCCAGCGGCTCCTCAGTCCAAAACCCGTCCCCTCTCGTCTTTCCGGGCGAGTCCATTGGGTTTGATGGGCGGTCGGCCATTTTCCACCTCATCAGGGCTTACGGAGAGGCCAAGGCTAGCCAACAAGAAGTTTTGGCGCGAGTGATCCTCACGAGGTTAAAGGACGGGAGCAGTCCTTCCGGGAATCCCCTCGAGCGGATGGCGTATCACTTTGTTATGGCATCCGGAGATGATCGATGGGACGGTCACGATCACCTCGCGAGGGGATCGCTTGAGAATTCCGCCGATGCGTTGTACGCCTTCTATCAGACGATCCCCGTGGGGAGGTTCGCCCATCTCGCAGCCAACTCAGCAATTCTAAAAGTCATCCCCGAGGACACCCACAAAATCCACATCGTAGACTTTGCGATCGAGGAGGGCATCCAGTGGCCTCCATTGATCTACGAGATGGCAAGCCGGGGATGGAGGTCGCTGAGATTGACATCCACGGGATGGGGCGACCAGCAAGATGCGGATTTGGCGAGGGAAAGATTTCGCGAGACAGAGGGTCGTCTGTGCAAGTTCGCGTCGTCTCTCGGCTTGAAACTGATGATGGAGGAGGTTGACATCGCAGGTCTGGTGGCAGAACTGGGGAAGAGGAGTAGTAGAACAGGAGAATTTATAGCATTTAATTCTATGGTAGGTTTACCGCACATGAGGAGCTGCAACAGCCTCACCGCATGTCGCGTTGCCGAGTTCCTGAGGGCTGCCAAGGACAGCATCGACATCATCGGGGGCAACGGCATGGGGATAATAGTAATGGGGGACTCCATGGGATTGGGAGAGGAATCTTCGAAAGGATACCTTTCGTTCCTCGAGTCGAAGCTGGTCCAGACGCAGACCCTCTTCGAGGCAATGGAATTCCATTTCCCAGAGAATCTGGGGGAAGCGAGGATAGCCATGGAGTGCCTATTCCTAGGGGACAGCCCAACGTCCCGGTTTGGTTTCAGGGAGTGGGAGGAGATATCGAACACGACCGACGCGATCGCCGGCATGGGTCTAAGACCGAGGGAGATGAGCGAGACCCAGGCTGCGGAGGCCAAGCAGGTGGTGGGGGAAGGGGAGGGTCCTTACTGGGTGAGGGCGGGAGGGAACGAGATGAGCTTGAACTACTTGGGGACCAAATTGGCAAGTGTGAGCTGCTGGAATTAGGGTAAGTGCCCATCTTGGGTTTGTATAAACTCATCCATGTACAGGCCTTTTTGGGTGTGCAGACTGTGATGTAAAAACAAAAAAGATGGGGATACTGTAAAAAGAACACGTACAGCTAGATGGAATAATGTACATACAGTACGGTAGTTTCTCTTCCTCTCTTTTCTTCATAAGTGATGTGGGCAGAATGTTATGAGCTTGAGGATGATGGTAAAACCGGGTTAGCAACAAGAGAGTGGAACCGAAAATCTCCTGAAAAGAAACTCCTTTGGAATCGTCGGGCTTAGATTTAGAATTTGAGTTTATTACTAACATGGTGTTTAAATTCTCATCGGACTTGCATATTGGTCTCAACGCGATTGCTTTTAGGCCGAAAATAGGATGGTGGGGGCTTTGGAAGCACTGATGGGCCGAACATGTTGTTGTTGGTCGGAAGCATGGGAACCATCTCGGTTGTGTTGACCCTGGTTTGGTCTGGTAGGAGCCCAATCATTCGGAACCCAGGACCAATTTACTTGGAAAACACGTAATCCCCTGGATGCCCCTGATTCCGACAATCATGATGATGACAAGTTAAAGCAAACTTTGCTTCTAAGTTTGCAAGCTTCTCCTCCTCCTGCTGGCTGTGGTGTGGGTGTGGCCCAAGGCAATCATTGTCTTATGTCCCTTGAGACTCGGCTTTCTTCCGGATAAAGCATTTATTTACATGCCTTTGTTTTTGGCTTCACCCCTCTCGTCCACTCTCACGGTTTCCCTTTGTTTTCATTGACAACCAAACAAACAAACAAACAGAAAGGAAAACGGTTAGATCTAATGTCAGTTCGCTCCGAAACGGGTAGCGGGGCAGTGTTCCGAACTAGGTTCAAGGCCGGGGCACGAGCTCACGCCCCACGCCTACATTAGATCACGCGTCTAACATCACCACTTTGTGTGCCCTGGAAACAGATTAAGGTTACGCAAATGAGATGCGGTGTCGCGTGGGGGAGAAGACGAGGCGTCTTTTCCTGCTTGGATATCATGTCGCTGTTAGAGCGGAAGAGCAACTGTTCCTTTCCATTCCAGTGAGTGGATGCGGGCAATTTTCTGCTATTCCAGGACAAACATGGGTAGACGTAGGCGATGATCCCCCTCCTCAGTCCCTCGATTAAGAGGGCAAGATGATGGTGATGATGCAGAACCAAGGACTAGTTGCCATCAAAACTTCTTTATTCTCATTTGGTTTAGCTGTTCTTGTTAGATACGTATGATTGGAGTTGGACAGCTACACAATACAATCTCTAACTATACCAAACAAAGAAACAAGGTCAACGGGGCTTTCTCCAAATTGTGAATGGGAAGAAAGTGGCATTTCATTTATGAACAAGCCTTCGAGACTGCTTCAAAATGATTATTATAAACAAAAATAGTCAAATGCTCTCCCTTCTGCTCCTGCAGCAGCATGCATTTCCTCTGCACATGCACAAATGACCTGGTCTCCGTGTTATGTTATGTAGTATTCGATGTCAAACGCTTCGGAAAATGCAGAGGCAGACGCGGTGGTGTCTTCGATCGTTCCTTCATTTAGAGAAGCGAATACTGAATAGGCCTGCATATACAGGCGAATCGATTGTGGGTCCTTCGGCTCGTTACGTATGTAATTGCCTCTTGCTGAATGGTACGCCGTCCTCATCGCTGGAGGTAAAACAGACACGACACGGATAGAAGGAATGTTTTCTAAAAAGGCCGACTGTTAGGAGAGGGATGTAATAATTAATGAATACAATAAGAGACACGGTTTCTTCTGTCCCTGCACAATGAGCTTGCACTTGTAAAGCACAGATCCATAGATCAGAAACTCTCATCATCACATGGAGGAGATGAATGCTGCTGCTCTTTCCCACTTTGTTACTAGGAGAATTTCCTGTTAAACTGCTACCTTCGTACGAAACGACCGCCCTGTTCCTGCTTTACCAACTCCCCTCCTTTCTTTTTTTCCCATTGTTCGTTCGGGACAGGAAAAGTTAAACTGGGTTTGGCAGCTGAAGAAGTTTCAGATGCCATCGTCTTTTCAATGGGGGGGATGTAGGGTTGTCCGACGAGCAGAGCTGGGGCTGCTGCTGCTTTTAGTGTTTCTCGGGGATTCAGGATCATGCTGGCCTCTCCAAGATGAAGGTATCGTCCATCTGCAGCTTATCGGCTGTTTCTGTGAACATGAGCGTTGACTCCGGGCAATGTAACGACAATGATATCCAGGGGGGCCATTGCCAATTTGGAAAGGAAATGCTGAAACTGAAGAGGGGAGGAGCGCTGTTGTGTCGTGAGCACATCTGCAGTCCCCTTCCTGTTTATAAAGTTTTCAGGAACTCGTCGTAAAATTTTCAGAAGATTATTCCTGACTGCTCTAAACGATGACAGCATCTTTTATCGGCGTTTCAGGGGCATCAACAGACGACGAGTGCTTTATGCTTACCGGCGGCAGCTTCAACGGGTGGGGATTCCTCCCTTGGCAAATGGCAGTTTTGGTAAAAATAGTACTACTTCTCGGAGGTCCTCTGGAACATCGGCAAGTCCTGCTCCATCTTTGTCATTATCACACAAGCCGATTTCTCCATCCCATTCTCCAAGATTGAGTCCGAGAGCACCCGCAAATTCTCCGTCAATTTCACCTGCATCGGCCTATTCCCCATCAGAATCCCATCGTGGCATCTCCTTGACTCCTTCACCTGCACCGGCAGAGATGCACGCTCCTCCATATGTGGAACCAAAACCTGACCGTATTCCTGCGCCATCTCCTCTTTTGGTGCCTGAAGTAAACGCCAGAGGATCACACCAGATGCGTGACACACTGCTTTTATCTGCTGGAGTGATTGGAGGAACATTCCTAGTCTTATTTTCAGCCGCCAGCTTTGTACTCTGCAGACGCAGTCAGGTTATCATGGTGAAGCCTTGGACAACTGGGCTGAGCGGACAGCTGCAGAGAGCATTTGTAACAGGTAATAAAACAACCTCATCATGGATCTTAGAGAATTAATTATCAGAATGGAGGTTTTTTTGGGACATTATGAACTTCATATCATCCAAATATAGATCTTGGACTGGTATTTCTTGATGTTGCTAAAGTATAGGCTCTGTCAAGTCTTTCGAGCTTGGTCGAGATATTTTCGAGTAGAGGAGGCCTAGATTACTTTCAGTATATACTTCTGGGGAAATCGTAGTCGCAGCCCCTGTGCTGCGCATATTTTTTTGAATTTCAGGAATGCTTTTCAGGAGTTCCGAAGCTCAACCGGTCAGAACTTGAGGCAGCTTGCGAGGATTTCAGCAATATTATTGGGACTTCTTCCGATGGCACAGTGTACAAAGGGACCCTATCCAGTGGCGTCGAAATAGCGGTGACATCTACTGCTGTTGCATCTCCTGATGACTGGTCTAAAAACAGAGAAGCACAGTTCAGGAAGAAGGTGAAGTTGCATGAAAAATGCGAGTCAACTTCAAACGTAATATCTTCTTCGTTTCTCACGGCTTGATCATGATTACTGAATACTCAGATAGAAACATTGTCGAAGACAAACCACAAGAATTTTGTCAACCTTATTGGTTTCTGTGAGGAAGAAAGCCCCTTCACGAGGATGATGGTCTTCGAGTATGCACCTAACGGCACCCTGTTCGAGCATCTGCACGGTGAGTGCTTTTCCTTCTTCACCTTCTGCTAATCCTACAGGAATGTCCCTGCCACTCGATGAATCATCTTTGAAATCTAGCTACATTTCCACCGACTGCGGCTGAACTGATAGAACTAACCTGAATCCATACTGTGGATTTTCTTTTTTTTTTTTCAATTGCAGTAAAGGAATCAGAGCACTTAGATTGGGGCATGAGATTGAGAATAATTATGGGCATCTCATACTGCCTAGATTACATGCATCAGCTGCAACCGCCTATGGTGCACGGGAATCTGAATTCATCAACTGTGTATTTGACCGAGGATTATGCAGCAAAAGTATCAGACTTCAGTTTCTGGAACGACTTGACAGCTACCAAATCCAGATCTGCTTCTCCGGAGCTCTTGGAGAACCCGCCGGTCGATCTGGAATGCAATGTCTACAGCTTTGGGGTAATGTTGGTTGAAATAATAACTGGCCGGATCCCCTACTCAACCGAGGATGGCCACCTCGCAGACTGGGTATACCAATACGTGAGCACGACGATGACCCCGGGAGAAGTTGCGGATCCAACTTTGAAGTCTTTTAAAGAAGACCGGATTCAGAAGCTGCTTCAAGTCGCCAGAGACTGTCTGCAAACTGACCCTCAAAAGAGGCCAAGAATGACAGAGGTCACAGCTAGGCTCAAGGACATCACCTTAATGGAACCTGACAAAGTCTCGCCAAAAATATCACCCCTCTGGTGGGCGGAACTCGAAATCATGTCCACGGCATCAAGCGAAGAGGTGAAGCCACAAGAACTTCGAGCATAGAAAATTCAGGAGCTGCTGTCTTTTCACATCATCCTGTCCTTCTATGCAGTCTGATGATAGTATGGCTCTTGGAGGCATTTGGCACAACGATGCTACATATTTGAAATTTTATGAATGAACAGGAGACTAAGGCCTGTGGATAAATTTGTGAGAAAGAAAGTGTATTTATTGATATTCTGTAACTCTGTTGCTTCTTTATACAACACAAGGATTGAAACACCAGCTTAAGTTGTATCATGAGGCAACTATTTCAGTTTAAGCATATGCCCGTCCGGAGTTTTACATATCATACATTGTCGAAGAGTGTCCTTATTTCTACAGATCCTATGGTATGAACTGACTATACGACGACATTTACTCACAAAATTTACATAATGAAACAACTCGAATGGGTAATTGTCCATCTCCGAATCTGACAGGCAGGTGACCAGTGGTTAGGCTGCAAGTCCAGATCCAGATCACTTACAGCATTCTCATGATCCAGAGGTTATGCTTCTTGATATGCAGATACACAAGACAGGGTCCAATTAGATGAGCGTCGGCAAGGCGTTTGCAGACATTTAGATACAAACCAACTTCTCCTGACTGTTGGATTCCATTCCTTAGGCCATGCAGCACAGCAAGCCTGTCCAAGTAATCGGGATACAGGTCCATGTCGAGCATTTTTATCAGTGTGTCAGCCGCGTCATCAAAGTGCCCCCCTTTTATGAAGCCTCTCAACAACCAGGAAAATGTCTTCCTCTTCTGGGCCGAACTTGCAACCTCTGATCTGGTCAGCAACCGTCTGATTGCACCCACCTCATTCTGAGAGGCGCATATAGCCAACACAATGTCTCGGAGGTCCCCATCAGTCTCCTTACCAACGAACTTCATTTGCCACAGCTGCCTTTCTGCTTCGAGACCCCGACCAGCACAGACATACATAGCAAGAAGCCTCTCATGGACTACTCCATGAATAGAAGGGGTTCCTTCTTCCAAAACCCACTTGGATAAGCAAACCCCGTCAGAGAGGAGATCAGATTGGTACTGCTCAACAAGCCCAACATTCTCCGCATCTATATTCGCCACCAAACCAGATTTAGCAAAACCTTTTAGCTTGCGCAAGGCCTTGGCGACTTCATTGAGTTCCTTTACTATGGCAGTCATGGCAATGAGGTAGCTGTAAACCTCTGGCTTCAGCCCAGACTCTCTAATTTCTATAACCAATTTAACTGCGTCCCTGTATTTGCCATCAACCTGACAGCATTCGTACAAAACTACAGTCACAAAATTTACCAATAACGAATAATTTGAATCCAGTTCCAAAATATTTTTGACAAGGAGTAGACTGATGACAAAAGAGACCAACAAGCCTCCAATTGACCTTCCAAATATTCACTCCTCAACAATGGCAGTAGAGGCAACCTAAAGATTCCTACTAAACAGAAAAAACTATGCTATATATTACAGTCTGCAATAAACTGGTCTAGGACGAGGAACTTGGCACAAAAATCTGGCACTCAAGAAAGGCAATGCCATCAGATTGTCTATTAAATTGCTATTTTCAAAAAGCTCGGGTTAAGATGAGTTTACCATCATTTTCCAGGCAAGATATCCAGTTGGGCCTCCCTTATGCCCCTCGTCATTGTCTTCAGAGTTCATGGTTCCCCTTCTCAACACTTCCTTAACAAAGGAGACCGCCTTCTCCTTCTTCTCCATCTCCCAATAAAGGGAAATTACCTTCTCAAACATGCTAAAGCCAGGCTTCAACCCGACACAGTCCATATCGACCAAAAGGTCAGCAACATCATTGACCTCGTGTTCCCCTTCGATCAATTTCCTCATCCAACCGCACATGATAGCAACCATAAGCTCCATTGTCTCCTTATCAACCCGATTCTCCTTCTTCAACCACTCGAACACCTCCAGAGCACACCACGAGTCCCTCCCCTCCTGCGAGAAATATACCAAGACCAGCTGCAACTCCCTCGCGGACAGCCGGTCGTTCATCTCCTCGAGGATATCGGAGGGTTCCCGGGCCATCCTCTCAAGCTCCTCAATCGCCTCGAAGAACCCGTCGCCCATCTCATCCTCGTCGTCGCTCGTGACAAACTGCTCGAGCTCGAGGGGCCGGTGGGACATGAACTCCCTGTTCTTCCTGGGCGTGGCGGGAAAAAAAATGGGATTCTGCTGCTTGAGGATTTTATTGGACTTCCCTAGGCAGCAACTCACGACACAAATCGAACCCGAATTGGCCGACGGGGAGGCCCGAGAGCGCGGCCGGTGGGCAAACGCCGGAAAGGGCGAGAACCCTAGTTCGGAAAAAGAAGCCGTGCCAGGACCAGAGGCCATTATCTGCCTCTTTAAGTTGCGATCAACACCGCAAAGAACAAGAAAGAAGTATCTCAAACCAAGAAACGCCTTTCGGTAGCTTCAAACACCGAAGTGGAAGCCGAACAAGATGAAGAGGAACACAACCGAGGGAAGTCGAACTCGCAATTTGGATGGAAAGACGACTAAAAGCAACTTCTTGAGCAAGAGGGCAAGAAATTTTTCGCATAACACCGAAAAATGCTACCTTTAGCCGTCTGGAAGAAAAGGACCAGGCAGCTACTCTACTGCCCAGATTTCATTTTTTTTTAATTGGGGTTTTAGTAGAGAAAACGGGGTGGTCAAGGGAAAATAGGATCCACACCCAGATCGATCGGTGGAACCGAGGCCAGAAAAAAATTGATGGGTCCAAGTGACTTCATCAAAAAGGAGGGATTAGTGTGCGGCTTCGAGGGAATATCTGGAACTGAACTCATTTTCAGACAAAACTCTCGAACTGGAGTTTTGGAAGGCCCGGAAAGAGTTTCAAGCCATTTGCTTTGCAAGGCCCATCCTCGCTGAACAACCCACCCCCTCTGACTTCCCTCCCTCCCCGAAAACCCGAAACCATAAAAACTCCCTTTTCGCCGGGAACAGGACCGGGTTCCGCCCTGGATTTGGGAATCTAGACGACGGCGGACCTGCTCCGTCCCTCCTCCCACTACCTCGATCGAATCGGGTATTCGCCGCTTTCCCTTCTGATTGCCCTTCTTTGATTTGCGGCTCTGTCCATGTGCTAGCCTGCCTCTTCTCTGATCCTATGATTGGATTGGGATCACGTGGGCTTGGGCGCCCGATCTTGAATTTTTACTTTTTGGCATCCGTTGGCCTTCTCCAGTTGTTTCGAATCGCATTCCCAGGATTTGAAGGGAAGTAATGTCAGCACCTTCTGAGGATAATACTGCTGCTCATGCCCAGGTTTCTCTCTTACCTCGTATGTCTGCTTCCTCCCTCGTTTGAAGGGCCTTGCGCTTACCAATTGTTTTGCTGCTCGAAGTATTTGCCAGAGACCCGCTTTTGATTCCTGCCATGTAATGTTCTTGCCCGATCAATTATATGTGATCTTTTTTAACAGAGCTGGCGGATTAGTAATGTAAATACTTGGCTATGAGATAGACTAGATGGTTGCAGTTGAGAGTCTGCGGACGACTGATTGTTGTTACTGTCAAATTTTAGGGTTTAGATCCTTTGGGAGTCTGTGAATTGATGTAATGTTTGCTTGATCATGTGTGTAAAAGATCCTTTGCATTGTCACTGCATCCGATCTTTCTTTTCTCATATCCCCTTCATTCTGCGAGGCTTTCTGGTTTTTCTTGTTTATATTATATCTGACTGGTAATCTTGTTGAGATAATTCCCTTTCTTCCATGCTTTATTCGAGAAAAATATATACAGCTTGCTTCTCAGTTTTTTGGGGATCTTCTTGAATCCATAATTGTTGATGTCGCATCCGAGTGTCATCGAATAGCAAGATTGGGCCTCGATCAGAACTTGGAAGATGAGGAGGAAGAATTGAAGCTCTCCACCCAAGCTCGTGTACGTGCAGCTGATCCTGGCAATAGCGGTGAAGCCAACAGCAAGTACGTGGTTGATATATTTGGACAGACTCATCCTCCTGTGGCCAATGAAGTTTTTGAGTGCATGAACTGTCGACGTTCAATCATGGCCGGAAGGTTTGCTCCTCATTTAGAGAAGTGCATGGGAAAGGTGATCCTCTATCCTTGTCTTATTCTGCTTGTGGGGTGGCTGCTTGTAGACAGCCGGTGGATGATCTCTGTTATTGAGATACGGTATTCTAGTCCACATTCCATTTTCATGTGCATGTTATGTCTGCTGGTTTGCAGGGTAGGAAGGCTAGTTTAAAGGCCATGAGGAGTAGCACGGCAGCCCAGAACAGGCACTCCAGAGCAGCCCTGCTTGGATACTCCCCTTACTCAAATTCTAACGGCACGACTCGTTTATCAAATGGGTCGACCAGCATCGCAGGTGACGAGTTATCAAATGGAACATGCGATGAGCCATAAATACAGGAGATGCTGGCTGCTGCCAACAGAAAAGGGATAACTCGAGGACTGGGTCCATATACGAAATGGTTTAATCCTGATTTTTCATGAAAATATACCGATGCAAGAATAGCTTGTCTTCATGTACGCTTCATAAAGCAGGTTCGACATCAGGAAATATCAAATTCCTGAAAGATGGCATGCATTTGGATGATTTTAACAACGGGTGGAAGTTTTTGCTCTGTGGAGGCTCGATTTCACTCCTCTTATGGCCTGGATCTGGGTATTATGGTTTCGGATGTCGAGTTAGCAATCGTTCGGAGTAATCTAGCCGTATCTACAGCTTGTATGCTGGCTTTTGGAAAGGCTCTGGTCGATGGATTTCGTTTTCATTTCCGTAATCATGATACTACTTGCTGTTTTATGATGAACACGACTAGGTTTCTTCTGATGAGTAAAATCTCATCCCCAACTACAATGAGAAGACATCTGATCAGTGACTGGGGATCCATCCCTCAGTTTGATCGTGCGCTCGGGCAAGGAAGTAAAATTTTCCGAGGTAAAGGATAAGGACGAGTTCAGGCCTCGGCCTTGCCTAAACAAAGGGTAAAAATTCACATCCCCAAAGGACAAGCTTTTAGATTGTTGGGGTCCTTTCGTGTTCCTGGGACGAGGCAATACTCTGGGCACTTCTTCGACAAGAAAGGGCAAGCTGACAACATGATGCGATGCGAGGAGAAAAGAACTCGAAAGGCGACAAGACTAAGAAACGGACACACTTCTCCCGTTAGCACTTTGGACGATGGATTCATGGGGGACCATCATCTTATTCTTACTTTCGTGTGCTTGGCTTTGGCTTTGGCTTGCTAGTGGAGGATAGGATAGTGCGAGGGGGGCTCGTTGTGATTAAGACAGGCAACTAACGTGGTTGATCCTCACGTGTGTTAACTCGGAGGCCATTGGCGGGTTGCATAATGAAGTCCTTCCTTTAGGAATGTCCCGTCCGTTTAAGTGATCATTGCGCAAAAGGCTCACGGTTAGCCAGCGAAAACGAAAGGTTGCAGGTGGTTTTGGAGTATGTAGCAGGTCTTGTAAACAAACCATTGATCTCACCTTCAGTCGATGGTCAGGCTAGGGAGAGTCCATCCACCTAATCCCGACACACACCCCCTGTCACGAACACGATAATCCTAGCTTCCTCGTCGGATGGCACGCACGCCCAAAGAGAGTGGAATACATAGGCGGAAGTTGAGGGGGGGGGGGGGGTTCATTTCACCGTCGGAATCGGAAGTGATTGTTCTCGAGGGAGAGGGACCACCTCCACTCCAAGGCCATTTTGAGGAAGCATACCACGACATACCTGATAACGATAATAATATAAAAGAAAAGGGAGATGGGTCCGCCACGGAAATGAAGTTGTCGAGGTGTGTGTGCTTTTCAAAAAGGGACTTTGTCCTCGTTGCAGTCGTTTTCGACCAACACCTCCGACCACCCAAGCGTTCGAGTTGAATGATCCTGTAGCCTGGTTTCTGAGTTGTTGGATCCATCCGAAGGTGGGACTGTCTTGGTTCCAGGTTGAAGGTGGGGTGGTGGTTTGCTCTCAGATCTCTTTGTTCGACCCTCCTCTGCTCACACCCAGTCTAATCTAGTAATGGGGACAAAAGAGGCAACCAGACAGAGGAAGCACGATCCCACCCTCCCCCCCCCCCCCAAATTATTGATGGGAATAGCCTAAGCATAGTAGAGAGGTCATTAGGTGTTGAATCCCTCAGTTTCAGCCTCCACCCACGATTGCTCTGGATATAAAACATTCAGGGATTAGTCCAAAAGGATCTGCAGCCTTCCCCCCCAAACACAAATTCTTAAAAAAACAGTCGTTTTTTTATTAGTTGATAGGACAGAACATGGTCGTGGCCGAGGCCGAGGATCAGGAGGCCACGTTGAGGGTCAGGGGATATGATGAGAAGAGGGACTGGGCGAGGGCCGAGGCTCTGGAGAGGAGGTGCCAAGTAGGGCCTTCTTCGGACAGGATATCCATCTTTATCGACACCCTTGGCGATCCCATTTGCAGGATCAGGAACAGCCCTTCCTACATCATGCTTGTATTACCACCACTTTCCCACTACTTCAAGAATGTTTTTACGTTTGTCCCTTTTCGACCACTGTTGCATAGGAAGGCAGAATCACAACTTTTTCTGCAATTTGCATGGTTGCTTTTTCTTATGTAAGAAGGTTGCCGAGTTGGGCAAGGACTTGGTCGGTGTCATCCAGGGAACCATAAAGGTCGTGGCAGTCCCTAGGCCTCCCCCAAGGGACAAGGCCAGAGCTGGCTACATCCTCGGCCTGAGGGTATTGCCCGAACATCGCTGCAGAGGGATTGCCTCTGCCCTCGTTCGTTCCCTCGAGCAATGGTTCGTTTCGAACCACGTCGACTTCTCTTACATGGCGACTGAGGAGACCAACCTTCCCTCCCTCAGGCTCTTTGTAGGAAGGCTTGGCTATGTGAGGTTCCGAACCCCCTCCATCGTGGTCTACCCTGTCAACTCCCGCCGTTGCTGCTTTGGATATGATAGGACACCATCGAATGTCGACATAAGGAGGCTAGAGACTGATTCGGTGGAGTCGATCTACCGGAGGTTTGTGAGCACTACCTACGACTTCTTTCCCGACGACATTGACCGGATACTAAAGAGCAAACTCACTCTCGGCACATGGGCGGCACACTTCAGAGACGACGTGTGGCAAGAGGACGGGATCGGTTCAGCCAGCTGGAGAGCCCCTGGAACATGGGCCGTGCTGAGCGTGTGGGACACGAGCAGGGTCTTCAAGCTGAGGCTAGGAAATGCTCCCCTGTCGTTCCGTTTGCTCGCCAGGTGCAAGCGTGTGATAAACAACATCTTGTCGTGTATAGGAATGCAGGGGATCCCAGATGTATTCAGTCCGTTTGGGTTCTACTTCATATACGGGATCCACGGGGAGGGAAGGTCGTCGGGGGAACTGATCAAGGCCCTCTGCCGGCATGTGCAGGGGATGGCGGGGGAGTCCGAGGAGTGCAGGGCGTTGGTAACGGAAGTGGGGGCGGAGGAGACTGGGATACAAGAAGCCCCAAGATGGAAATCACTGTCCTGCCCTAGGGACGTGTGGTGCATCAAGTCACTGAAACCGGAGGAGGAGCAGGTACTCCCCCTCAGCAGCACCCCAGTAAGAGCCCTCTTTGTGGATCCGAGAGAGGTGTGAACTCCCCAAGACATGGTGGAAGAAGACGCATCACCAAAAAACTACGAGCTATCCTTCTTTCGTCGCATATTTTGGTTTGTAAATTCTGCATAGGTTTTTACCTTAACTTAGGTGCCGCCGCCGCCGCCGCAACAAAACAAACCAAACCGACACTTTCTCCTTCATCTCTCTTTTCTTCTTCGCCTGGGAATGGAATAATGCCTTTTTGTTGGGCCGGGCCAGGCTTCCCAACTTGAAATAAGGCCCAAAATTTGTCCTCGGGGTGATTTAATGGGCCTTGTGCTATTCCATAAAATCAAATTACTTTTTTTTTATTATTTAATCTACGCGTCGCTCTTATTTGACTTTTTTGACGTCTTCCATGTCAACCATAAATTAATTCTTTGTACATCCCTCGGACAGACATACCCCACGTAGCGTTAGTCATGTGGATGTAAAAATACCCGAAACCTAAAAATAGAATATAATATTTCTTAAGAAAGATTACAAAATTTTAAGTTAAGTTAATTGCAGAATTATTTACGGGTATATAGGGAGTAGCAAAATATCCAAATAAAAATGCCCAAAAAAGTGTTTAATAATAAAAATCAAATGGGAGTGTAAGGCGCGCCGCCTACTCAATTAACAAGACACGTCACTGGACATACACAACACCAGCACAGTGTCCCCCCCCCCCCCCCCCCCCCGACCAGACTCCCTCCTCCTCCCCCCATTTCTAACTCCCATCTCCACGACGCCGCCTGCAGAGACGGTCCAGCCGCCGCCCACCTCAAGCTCCTCTCCATCGTCTTCATTTTCATAACCACCCTCCTCGTCATCAAGTGCTTCGCGGCCGGGTCTTCCTTTCTACCTCCCTCGTCCACGTCCTCCCCGACGCCTTCGACGCCCTCGGGGACTGCAAGATCGCCTCCCTCCACCCCTGGAGGGACTTCCCCTTCGCCGGCCTCGTCACCCTAGTCGGGGCCGTTCTCGCCCTCCTGGTCGATGCCGCCGCCAGCTCTCACGTCGAGAATGGGGGCCACGGTCACGGCCATGGCCACGGAGCGAGGAAGGATTACAAGATGGTGGACATGCAGGAGGAGGAGCAACGGGGGGTGAAGATAAGGGAGGAGGTTGTGGTTTTGGGGGAGGACCCGGAGACGACTAGGCTCAAGGAGAAGCAGAGGCTGGTTTCCCAGGTCCTGGAGATTGGGATCATCTTCCACTCGGTGATCATCGGGGTCACCATGGGGATGTCCCAGAATAAGTGTAGCATTCGCCCCCTCGTCTCCGCCTTAGCTTTTCACCAGTTCTTCCAAGGCATGGGCCTCGGTGGCTGCATCGCCCAGGTCACATTCTCATTCCCACCTTTGTTCCTTTTTCTTTAATTGAATTAGTAGGCGGGTTATGCAATCAGATTCGGTGGAATGTGAGGGTTTGTCTTGTTACCGAAGTTGTCTGTGCTTGTTGGGAATCTCAGTTCTGGTGAGGGAAACAGCTTGAATCAACTCCCATAATTCTTAATTATTTGTTTCCTGGGCTTCATCTCTCGATTCGGCTGCCTTATTTGGTTGCCACTTGCTGAGGACTATATTGAAGAGGTTAGGAATTTAGGTGGTAAAGGATTGATTTTGTTTATCATCCCGTGATTGTGGAGAATTGTTTTCTTTGGTTTTACCGGCAGAGGGAGGATCAAGGGAGTTGGGCTTATCTATGGCGTAAAGTTCTAAATTTAGCAGCAGGCAACCATTGTAGATTTCTAGAGGTGCTTGTGGAGAAGAATATCCTAAAGAGTGGTTGGGGATGTCACGTCGATTACGTTCCATGCCTAGGGCATAGAAATATTATAAAGCCATGCTGTTACTGCCTTTATGTTAATTCAAAGTGGCCACTGCATACCGTCAGTAGTAAACAAAATGTATGGTGGACTGTCTAGGTGGAAAAGGGAACGAAAGGATCAATGAGAAGGAGAAGATGGAAGAGAAAGGAGGCTTCTAATGAATGTTGCGCTTGCCATGGATACGATCATGATTGCTCTTGCTTGTACGGTGCCCGTGGTGATCAAGTCAATGTAAAATATGAAAAAGAGAATAGATTGAGTGTTGAGGATGCTGTAATTCATTGTGGCGATGGATAAGCGTCCATATGAGAAGAAGTAAAAGAAAGGCAAAAACTTCTTGTACACTGGTTGTTTGCCAAAAGCAAATAAAGTTGTTTCCGTCAAGGAAAGGGGCGTTTCTAGTAGAGATCTCATTGGTATTGTTAGCCAATCTGATTAATTTATTATTGATAAACATGAATTGAAGAAATCCGCACAAACGGTCCCGTAGCTCAGTTGGATAGCAGCATTGGTCTTATGAGCCAAAGGTCGCGGGTTCGAGCCCCGCCGGGACCATATTTTTCATGAAATGTAGCAAACAAACCCCAAGCGACACAACTGAGGCAGATGTCTTCTTCCCACGCCGACAAAAGAAAAAACAGATAAAACCCTGTTCCTCCCACTCCGAAACCTTACACGCAGCCGAAGACAAACAAAACCCCACATGACTGCGATCCTCATTGGAAAGATAAGTTTCATGTGCCGGGCCTACTTAGATGCCAAGCCTTCGTGTAGAAAACATTCCTCGTTATTTCCCAGGATGGACCAAATGCATGTCTGATTACAGAAGCTCAAGGGAACGTGCGGACAGGATGATAATACAAGCAACAAAAAGGACAGAATACAGATCGAGTCCCTTGGCACACCTCCGTCCAAGTAAAGTTCGTCAAAGGGATGATTACTAAGGACTAAGGAGTATTGCAGTTGGCATTGAATCCCCATGTTCATTGTTACAACCACGGCCTGGGAGGGAGTATGAACTTCCTATCTTTCTCTTTCGTTTTTTGTTTTGAACGGGCTGGCAATAACAATGAATGCAAAGGCATGAAATCCCTTGCCCACCCCAAACCCCACCACACGAACTTAGAGAAGAGGCTCTCAATCACCTCCACCCCTGCAGAGCAGAACGACATGGAAGTCAATGAGACAGGAGAACTGAACGAACGAACGAACCTAACCGTACCTGGTATCCTGTCACTCATGAGGCTATCACATCACATCGCACGAGGCTAGTTTTGGACGGAAGGTGGGTAATCTCAGGGCGAGACCATTTCTAAGTGAGCTTTCTACGACCGCCACCCACAGGCCCCTCCAAGGGGTCGGACCTCATCCCTTTTTTTTTAAGGATGGCTGAAATCCTCGTACAGAATAATCCGTGTAGGGTAAAGGGTACGGAAGGAGGAACACCCCCCCTTCCTGCCCCAACCGACTGACCCGACTTAGCTTGGGAGATTTAACTAGCCAAACTCAGGATAAAATCATAACTTCCATTAAAGACTGGACAACTCATTATCATGACTGTTCACTAAATTTGACACTGTAGGAAAAATCTGGACATGCCCAAACTGGGAAACGGCCGCTAGCATACAAACTTGACTCTGTCCAGTAGCACGACCAATATAGCTGACTGATCTGAAAACAATAAAGGGACACTCACCATTCCACCCAATAGACACAACCATACCTTTCTTGACACCAGATAGCACACCGCGAAGGAGCAGAGAAAGCGGGCACGGCACCACACACCGACTAAGTATGTCCTTCTTAAGCTGCTGCCGGACGCTCTCTTTCCTTCTCAGTATCAGCCTTCTTAGACACTTCTTCTGCATTGGCTTCTTTCTCTAATGCAGCAGGCACGGGCTTCCCTGTTGAATCATCGGCTTTCTTCTCCTCAACAGCCAGTTTCTCCAGTAGCCCTGCAGTGGCACTCGCATCTTCATTTTCCTCTTTTGACTTCTGGTTCTCCGCAGTTTCCTGGAATGTTTCCATGAAGCTCTTGCAGTCTGACAAGGGAAGAAGGAGAAGAGTGAGAAACAAAAAATAGTAGGAGGCTTGTAAAATACATGTACCACATAATTGAGATCTCAATACATGTAGCGGGCATTTGTTCTCCAATGCAGTACACATTTTTAAACAGGAAGAGAATGCATTGAGGGACCAGAAAATCAGCCAGCATCTGGTTAAATATATGTAACAATTTAAATACTGCAAAGAGAAGGACAACATCTCCAAGCTATTGATCGATCCAACAAAAATAAAAAACATGGCTTCAATGGTTAAAGCAAAGGCCATGCTACCTGTCCGGAATATAAGAAAAAGGCAGAAGAAATAAATGGAAATGACATATGTAGAGTCATCTAGACAAGTTGCCATTTTATATTGTCAGAGCGCCAAATTCAGAAAGGAACCCAATTATAATTAACAAACATCTAGCATAAGCTGCACAAAGCAGCTACCTAAATTACACATAGGAAAACAAAGAGATCAACCAAGAGAATTATGCAAGTTATATTTCATTAAACATCGCAGAAAAAGTCCAGCAAAAGCTGCATATCACAAATTATGAAGCAAATCTACAACTCATATCGTTCAAAATTTATCAGCATTATCAAAGACTCATTCTCGAGTTTTCAAGCATCCATCACACCTCCGACTTTGATGGATAGAAAGCGCCTCCTGCACATAAACGGAAATCAAACACTCAAAAACTCTGCAGACTCACTTTCGACAGATCCAAATCTGATGCAGAACATCTCATCCTTAAGTTCACCATCAGCAAAGTCTGCTGCATGCCAAACACATGACTTCTCATTCCCTGCGTGCTCCTGCACTGTCATAGTCGGTCCAACTGCAAAATTGAAACAGGAAAAGTAATCACGGGAGCCGTAAGTACATGCGGAGATGACATGGCGAGCAGAATAAGATGTACGCACTGAGATGATTGGCGCAGATCTTGAGAGTTTTGGCCTGCCTCATGACCAATCTAACTTTTCCATTCTCCTTGTGCTTCAACAGCTTGACGGAACCAACTCCCCTCTCCTTCCACTGATTCCCATCCTTATCAAATCTATACAGCTTTGCCTTCCTACTCGTCATCAACAAGACAAGGTAAACAAAGAAACACAAACCAAAACCACAAAACCTATCGGATCCACCAAGAACAACCAAGCAGATATAACAGTTCCACAAACAAACCAAAACGGAAACGGACGACAGAAAGAAACTCACAAATCCAGAATCGCGTCCTCGTTCTCCTCGCCGGTGGTGACGGCGACTTCCTCGAGCCTGACGACGGGGGCGAACTGGCCGCCGGTGTCTTCGTCCTCGGCGGGGGCTGCCTCCTCGTCCTCCCTCTGCTCGTGCTCCGGCTCCTTTGACGCCATCTTCGATCAATCGATAGACAACACGTAAACGAAATTCAGACAGCGGACGCAGGGGGGGTGGGGACGATCGAACTCAGGCGTGTCTGGAGCGGCGAAAAGTAGGGAAGGAAGAGTGTGGGAGTTTCGGATCCGTGGGGGAGGTAGTGGTTGGGGAAGGGCTTCGAGGGTTTCTGTATTGGGTCCGGATAGAGGAAACTAATGGGCTCGTTTAGTCGGCCCAATGTGTTATTAGGCCTCGATCCAGTCCTATAAGTTGGGCCTGAGTAGCACCGGCCGTTTCGTAAGCCCGATGCCGATGGCGCGGGGGGCAGATTCGCCGACTAATCTCTTGCTGGGCACGACAACCTTATTTTTCCGGACATTCGGTGGGGGAAAACGAGCAACCAGAAAAATTCATGACACGACAGCTCTTCCACGATCCCATTTCACGGGAACGTGGTGATGTTTATACAGTAAAGTCATTTTACGCTTTAATGATGGCAAGATTCATTATTGTGATGATAAATGAGGTCAAAGGAGTACTCGATCGAAGCCCAAAGATGTTGAAGCGATGCACGTTGAAGTACAGACAAGGCGAAATTCGATCGAAACCCCGTCGAAAGAAATGACAGTCGAAGTAAGAGTCTCAGTTAAGGTTCCAAGACTTTGTCAATTTTCAATGGGAACTTTATCAGGACTTGGTCGGATAGATAGTGTGCAGTTAGATTAAATAACACATGTGCAAAATGTGTGTAGCCGTTACGTTAGCGGCTTTATTAGCGGTTATTGTCTAGACATGATTAATTGTTAGTATAAATATGTGGTCTGTCATTTGTAAAAAACACACGACAATCATTCAAAGAACCCGAAGGACTCCTTAGTTGTCTTATTGTACTCTGCTTTCCATAAATAGAAGTAAATGTTAGCGTTTATGTGGTTTTGTTCTTGTTCTTCACGTTACTGTCTGTTTAAAGTCTTGGCGACCACATTTCTTTAACTCTGTGTCCGTTATATCACGACGTGTTTTGTCCGCAAACACGTTTTTGGCGACCACAGTGGGAGTTAAAAACGATTTTAGTGTGAAAACGCGGAATGCCTAGAACGCGGAATGCCTGCGAATCGTAGTGATTCTAAAACAAACACTGGGGTGATCAAACTAACCTTGTTGGAGATCCCTAGAATGGGCAATAGAATGCCAAGGAAAATCTGTAAGATCCTCCTCTCCAATGATCTGATCGTCAAAATTCTCCAGGAACCGTCAGTATTGATGCGATTCTGAGAATGCAGATATAGATCCAGGAAAATTTATTGGATATGCAGAGGCAAGTCCAGGGCTTGACTGAAATAATTGATGAATATTCTTTAGCCACTTGGCCAAAAGGGCGTCAATTTTAGAAGGAAAGCGTAAAGCCGGTTTTAATCCAAATTTGGGTCAATGAAATTTTCAACCAAGTGATGAGTATCATGTTGGAACGAGTAGGCCTAGGGTCCCATAGGAATCTAGAGGGAACTATACCCCAGTTTTGCATAGTCAGTATTTGGGACAAAACTTTGACAATGACAATGAGGGCGAGTATAGACCAACTGCTTATGTGCCGCCCCAGCGTCGACGAGAGAGTTTTTACACTCATCGACAATCGAAGATGCTGAAAGGATGCATCCTGCAGATGTCCCAATGAATAGGAACCTTTTCGAAGAAGTTCCTAGGGAACGTCCTGCTACTAATGGGGAAAGGCAAGCTTTCGATAGGAAAAGGTCCCAAGTCAAGAGAGAAAGGCCCTTCGAAAGAGATATTCTTAGGGCTCCCGCGATGCAGCCGGAACCTGCCGATTTTAAGGATTATGTTACCCGATTGGTGGAGCAAATGGTTCTTGGTGTAATGCGAAGGAAAGAGGTGAGCTTTTATAGGATACCTTATCCAGATTATATTGATGGGGATTATTCTTATCAGAGGGGCTACAAAATTTCGTACTTTACTAGATTCTCTGGCAAAGATGATATGACGCCAATAGTACACGTGGCTCGATCACTCACCAGACTGGCGAAGCTTCTAATAATGATTTTTGGAAACTTCGTCTATTCCTTAATTCTTTGATCGGTTCAATTGGTACATTCACCTGCCTGCTAACTCGATCCAAAATTGACAAGAAATGAAAAAGCAGTTCATGCAGGCCTTTGCTACGTTGGATTCCACTATTACCATAGCCGAATTAACTCGAATGAAGCAGCAACCTGGAGAGTTGGCGGCAGCATTCTTACAACGGTTTCGGAAGGCTCGACGTTGATGCAAGACTTCTGTCACCAAGGAGGAAGTTGTTGAAATAGCACATGATGCTCTAGATATTCGGATTAGAAAAAAGATTCAAATGGGCCACTAAGTATGAAAGCCTCTTACGAGAAGAATCGAAGGGTCAGTCAGTATACCAGATTGAAGCTTCCCTTATCGAAGTAGCCATGGCTGAATTCGTCAAAGGAGAATCGACCGTCTGTGATGTTTTGGTCAAGAAAAATTTCCAAGCAAAGGCTTCCCAAAAGTCAAATGAAGAGCGCGAACATTTGTTCGATGTGGATTAGGCAGATGAAATCTTCTATTGACTTAAAGATCGGGTCGGATCAAGCTTAAAACTGGACATCGACTGCCACAAACAGATAAGGATGCGAAGAAGAGTTATTGCGACCTTCATACATGCGACCAACGACTGCTTGACTTTTAGGAATCTTATTCATGACTTAATTGAGTGTAAAGTCCTCTATTTTAAGGAATCAGATGAACCTGCTTCTGTCGACAACAAACCTTTCACTGATTGTAAGGTACATGCTTTTGAAGTAAACGTAGTTGATGTTGTCGATTCTGCCTTGCAAGGATCGCGTGTTTCGAGTGAAATTTATGTGGCCAACAATCTGTTCAAAGGACTCCTGAAGAATGGAGTTGTTTCATGCCCTGTTCAAGCTTCGAAGCTCCGGAATAAAATCTGTTGGTGGCATATGGATTACACCCATCCCACGGATATGTGTTTCACTTTCAAAAAGTTTCTCCAGTCCCACCAAGCTGAAGCGTGGTTCGATCTTATTCCGGTCGAGAAAGCTGCCCTGGGGATCAATCACAGAGGACCTCCAAAGGCTATTGATAGGCATTTCCCTTCAGGACCCATAGCTAAAAAGTTTGACAAGGGAAGGATGGCCGAAGCAGGATTTTGCCAAGCCTCAAAAGGGGGTCACTTGCATTGTTGTTGACAGCGTTATGATCACTCCTGCCACTAATAACTCTGACTCGACTGAGAAGGGCAACGATGTTTCTAGGATATCCGTGGGTCAGGTTAGCCATTCTGCCAAGTTTACTTATCAAGACGTTAAGGATGGGTTGGGACCTACTCATCGGCTCGATGCATGAGTGCTCAAAGATGGCCCAGCTATTGCTCAATTCTTGGATGCTGATGGTGTGTGCAACGGATGCCGCCTCATTCTCAGGCACAGGATCTTGATCTCACAACTCTACAATTTGTGCTCTTACAACTGCTTCCAGAAGTTGATTGTCATGTCTTCTGCCAACATGTTTGAGATCACGCGCATAAGGACGCCAAAATTAGGTACGGGCGAGATTAATCAAATATTTTTTGTCAATGCTGTTAATAATGTGACTTCTCTTGTAGAGGAATACGATCCTCATTTGAGGCAGTACATCCAGGTATATCCTGATTTCACTAATGACTTTTGTCGACCAAAGTCATTTAAGGTTAGAACTCCCATCGATGATAGTTGGCAACAGGTGAGCAAACAGGGGTATGATACCTCTCGAAGTAACAAGAGAAGGAAAAAAAAGACGCCGCAGGCGTGCGGAGGAAAAAAGGATGAAGTTGGATCAAGAGGCTAATGATGCCTGTCGAGTCGATACGGAAGTACTTGCCGTTGACGAAGCACCTCGTAGACCCACGATTCGATTTGATCCTCATACTCCTCTGGGTGACGATGAGATCGATGACTTGGATAATAATCATATCAAGGATGGTTTCGCGAGTTCGAACATTAGCCCCGTCGAGTGTAATATGATAATGCTTCCTTCAGAATTTGCGAACAAAAGCAAGAGTCGACAGGATACAGCTAAACCTAGACCTTCGACTTCGCAAGTTGTTCGCTGGCCTGTGGGCTTTCCTGTTCTCGAAACCTACTGCCTCGATGCAGTATCATATGCATTCCTTATATATTGAGGCAGATTTCAATGACATTCGACTCAAGAAAGTCTTGATTGATAATAGAGCCACAATGAACGTGCTCCCTTTGAGTAGGTTCAATTTTCTTGGTTTGAATCGAGATGACCTTCAGACCACAGACGTCACTATAAGTGATTTCACAAACGTCACTGTAAGTGACTTCAATGGTTTGATGTCCAAAAGTATAGGCGCAATCTCGATTCGAAAAAAGTGGGGCTCTTGGTTATGAATACTGCCTTTTTTGTATCGATGTTACAACTACTTTTAATGTTTTTTTTTGGGAGAGGTTTGTTTCAAAAGGCTGCTGGTATTCCTTCTACTCTTCATTGAGAATTAATGCTTTGATTAGAATCAGAAGTAGAAGTCATTCCGGCTGAATCGATTCATATTCCCAATATTAACATAGTTGAAATCTTTACAGGAGAAGTTGTCGGAATTGTTAAAGATCTCAGCTTGAAGATGATGTATAATCTTGGTGACCTAAATGTCAGCCCACTTGGTGAGTCATCCGGGATCTTCGAGTATCTTGTCACATATGGAGGTCCCCCTCACTCGGATGTCGATGCACCCATTGGTTGGGATTCTAACCAAGTCCCTGAGGAAGTTGAAGCAGTTGCTCAGGCTCGGCGTGAGGAAAAGTTGGCCGAAAGTCTTCAGGCAATAAAAACAGTGGTTGGGCTCGATGATGATGAAGGAAACGTTGATGGTGCGGAAGGAAATGAAGTTACTAATCCGGATGTGGATACCGACAGACTCCTCCGGGAGGAAAATGATGCTTAACGATGAGGAGGAAGACGTTGTCGCCGATGTCATGGAGCGACTACGAATGTATAGACTAACAAGGCTTAAGGTTAGTCTAGGGTTGTGTTTAGATGCCAGTTCGCTGGACGTTGATAGTCCAGGCCAGCGTGCTGAAGAGGATGAGCCGAACCTTGGTTTGAAATCGTGTAAAGGTTTGACTAGTGTTGTAATACATCCTATGATGAATAAAACAACGTTTTGTCTCTAATCTGACTTTGGTTCTTCCAAAGATCGACAGCCATTAATGGCGTCGTACGATGCTCTTAAGACGGTGAACTTGGGAACAAAACAAGTTCCTCGACCAACTTTTATTAGTGGTAGGATCGACGAAAAACTTTTCCGTTCGATCTTGCAAACCCTGCAAGAATTTAAAGATTGTTTTGCTTGGGATTATACCAAAATGCCAGGGTTAAATAGAAGTTTGGTGGAACATAAACTCCCAACAAAACTCAACGTAAAAGTGGTCAAGCAAGCACCGTGACGTATCCCAGCTCAGTATAGCCAAAGTGTGTACGATGAAGTAAAGAAACTCTTTGATGCAGGATATATTCGAACTTCAAGATATACAGATTGGATATCATCGATTGTACCTGTGAAGAAGAAAAATGTAAGTTGAGAGTATGCATCGACTTCAGAGACTTAAATAAAACGACACCTAAGATGAATATCCTATGCTGATTGCCGATGAGTTGATTGACAAAACTTCTGGTCCTCCAATCATGTCCTTTATGGATGAATATTTTGGATATAACCAAATCTTCATCGCCGAAGAAAATATTTACAAAATCGCGTTCCATTGTCCTTTTGGGATTTTTGAATGGTTGTCATGCCATTCAGACTGAAAAACGCAGGGGCAACATACCAAAGAGTGATGAATCTTATTTTTAATTTTTGATTGGGAAAACTGTAGAAGTATATATCGACGGTATTATTGTCAAATCCATATCAGATGACTGTAACGTCGATGATTTACGACCAGCTTTCTCCCACATGAGAAAACATAACCTTAAATTGAACCCCCTCAAATGTGGGTTCCACGTTTGATTGGGCCAATTCCTTGATTTTTTTAGAACATAAAAAGGGGATTAGAATTGATCTTGGAAAGATTAAGGTATTCATGATTTTTGTCCTCCTTCGACAAAGAAACAACTGCAAGGTTTCTTAGGTCGAATAAATTGTCTAAGACGTTTTATTGGCAAAATCGTTGGACAGACAGAAATGTTTCCCAGTTCATTGTGAGGAAAGGTTAATTTTGTCTGGATAAAGGATCATCAACAATCCTTTGAGACAATAAAAGCTTACCTTCCTAATCCTCCAGTGTTGGTGTCTCCAAAGGTTGGACAACCTTTCATTTTATATGTTGCTGCCATAGAACGAGTCATTGGGTCGCTGTTAGCCCAGGAGGATGAAAATAACAAAGAACGTGTTGTGTGCTACTTGTCCCGTATTCTAACTCCAATTAGGTCAAATATTCGAATAATGAGAATTTATTCCTTTCAGCATATTACTATGTGCAGAAAATACGACATTACATTGGAAATAACACTGTCTACGCAGTCTCTACCACTCCCATATTGAAGATATTCTTCGATAGCCCATTGCTCAATGATCGATTAAGCAAATGGAATCTTATTCTTTCTCCTTTTGATTTGCATTATTGACCTCAAACGACAGTCATAGGATAAGTGTTAGCAGATTTTCATGCTAATTATGGGGAGAGTTTAGATTCTCCACCAGAAGAAGAAGAATATTAGAAAGCATGGTTTAATGGTTCTGCATCGACACATGGATGTGGTGTTGGTATATACATTGTGTCTCCTTTGCAAGTTCACCATAAGTTAGCTTATAAAGTTGATGGTGAATTTATAAATAACTCGATTGAGAATGAAGCCGTCATTTTGGCTTTATGTACTCTGATCGATCTCAAGGCTCATTGTTGTACCATTGGAGGTTCTCAATTAGTAATTAACCATGTTAACCATGTTAACATGTGTACCTTCGAGCATTTGCAACTATATTTGGATAAAGTGCATAAATTAATCCCACTGTTTAAAGTGTTTAAGTTCACGCACATACCTCAGAAAGACAACATTGTAGCCAATGAATTAGCGCAACATGCGTCTGGTTTCCGGCTTAGTACACAATTATTCCAACAATTAGGAGGAGATATTTAAAATGTTTCCTCTGCTTTGCAGGATGCTGTTGAAATAGTGTACGCTGTTAATGTGTTTACTTCCAAATATGAATGGAGAACGTCTTTTGTTGACTTCCTCTCCAATCCTAGAAAGGGGGCAATCCGCCAACTAAAATTGTCAGCAAGGTTTTAAGCCTTGATTGATGGTGTTCCGTATCGAAAACAGAATGATGACGTTTTATTAAGATGTGTCGTGGAAGAAGCGATTCCAATAATGATGGAAACGCACGGGGGATTATGTGGTTTATACATGTTAGGACCAAATATGTGTTGGTCCATCAGATGACATGGTTTTTTCTGGCCATCGATGATGAAAGACTGCATCGACATGGCTCAGAGGTGTGAAAAATGCCAAAGGCATGGTCCGATCTCTCATGTACTATCCGCACTATTACATCCAGTTATAAAACCGTGGTCTTTTAGATCTTGGGCTATCCAGTTATAAAACCGTGGTCTTTTAGATCTTGGGCTATGGACATGAATGGAGAAATAAGACTAAGTTCGACGAAGGGTGACGCTTACATATTAGTTGCGACAGACTACTTTACTAAATGGGTCGAGGCTAAAGCATATAAGAATGTTACCCAAGCGGAGGTGGTCGATATTTTGAAGAACGACATTATATATCGATTTGGTGTCCCTCAAACCATTGTCGTTGATAATGCGATAGTGCTTAACGACACTGTAATTAAAAACTTTGCCAAGGAATTTGGATTCACGATAACTAACTCTTGTCCTTATTACGCACAGTCAAATTGGCAAGCCGAATCGACTAACAAAATTATAAAGAATAATATTCAAAAGATGATCGAAAGTAACCATCGACATTGGCATACTTTGCTCTTAGATACATTGTGGGCTCTAAGGGTTACAAAACGCGAAAGTATTGGACAGTCCCCTTACAGCTTAGTGTATGGGCACGACGCAATACTTCCCATCGATACTCGTTACAAGTCGATTCGAGTCCAGATACATGAAAACAAAGATGTCCTCGATTATGATGAAGCCATGTATTTGGAAATCGAAGGATTGAAATCTAAACATTTCGAGGCTTTGAATAGAATCCAAGTTCAAAAGGAACGAGTCGCTAGAAACTATAACAAATGAGTTACTGTGAAGTCTTTTGTCCAAGGCGATGTAGTCTAAAAAATGATTCTCTCAGTTGAAAAGAAAGACTATTTCTTTGGAAATGGTCTCCTACTTGGGAATGTCCATTTCGAGTCGATGAAGTGCATTCAAATAACGCTTATCACTTGTCGAACTTGAATGACGAACTACATGCATTAAAAGTTAATGGGAATTATCTTAAGGAACATCAACACCCACACTGTGGCCGACACATTTAAGGGAAATTCAAGTTAAATGCCTCAAATTGTGTTCATAGTTGGTAGGATCTGTCGAAAATGAATAATCCAATACAACGTTGTCGATTTTGTATAACATGTAAAGTGATACAAATGTCGATCGACAATAATGTCTAAGAAACCTATTTGACCGTCATAGGCTAAAGCATAGCTTGACCTTTGAATGTCCAGGAACTATTATGGACACGAAGGTTAGTGGTAACAACCACTGTTGTGGTTATTACGACATTCTTGCTTTCTTCTCCTTAGATGGTACTCCTTTGGTAGACTCTGTTGTACTACATCCTTGGGGTCCCTCTTGGTTCCCCAGCTACTATGCTCATCCTTTTGAAGAGCACCGCCATGTTCTCCTCTACCATGAACGTGATAGAAGAGACTTCTTTTTAACTCGGAAGTCTCTAGCTACCCAGGCGGAGGCGAGAGAAGAAATGCAAAGAATCACTTGCCTAAGGTTGTGGACATAGGCTTTAAAGGGATTTAAGGTTGTGAACTTAGGCTTTGGTTTCAGAGAGATGGTTTTTAAGGAAAAAGCTTCTCGGCGAGACATTGTGAATGGAGCACGTAGGGCGAGTGAAGAAGATGAAGTTTGTCCTCTGAAAGGCTCTATTTATAGCCTAAAATTTAATGCGAAAATTAATTTCAGGATTTCGAAAATCTTAACAGTCTAATTCACTGTTGCGAGATTCTTGGAATCTTAACAACCTTATTGATTGATACATGATCAGATACAGGTCAGATTTATCTCCTCGTGAAACATCGAAGGTTTTGGAAAGATACGATTACTATTAATGCTGCGAAATGAATTCCCTAAAGACTTGTCGGGAAGATATTGATCAGTGAAAATCAAAACTGATTAGAAATAGTAAAGGATAAACACAAATTCGTCTGATCCACATACAAAGGTGTTGGTGTAACAATGACAGTAAAAGGGGGATGAATTAGTATAATAGCCTTTTTAACCTTTTTACAACTAATAGAACCCAACAGCGGAAGGCTAGATTTATGTAAGTTACAGAACCCTTGTACACAGCAGATCCCGAAGTGAAATGCTTGATGAGAAAATGACCAGCCAAAGTCTGATCTAAGATATGATTATGCAGTCCTGAGAAGGTTTCTGCAGTAGCAGAAAGTTGATGCAGAAGGTTAATGCTTCTACTATCAAGGTTTTACAGATCCGACTACCTTAAGTGTGATCAGCAACGTCTACTCCAAGATCTGAAAGATACTTGTAGTAGCAGAAGGTTGTCACAGAACCTTGTAGGTTTCTGCACTACCAAGAAATGATCTGTAAAAGCTAGATCGTTGGAAAACAACTCCAGAACCTGATTGGTTTCTATAGCGTGTGATGTTTGATGCAGGACCTTTGGAGTCTCTACTCAGACGTTTGCGTTGTGTCTGTTAATTTGCTTTTCCGTTTGCACAGAAAGTATATTAGACACGGAAAGTTTATACTGGTTCGGCAGTTACCTACTCCACTCCTCACTCTTATAGGATGGAATTCACTATTGAACACTTATAGCAAATCCAAAACTGACAAAAGAAATAAAACACTCCTGCAGAGAGTATTGTTGATAGCCCTTCGGCTTTTCCATAAAAAATGTACTAGTAGAAGGTACTGAGACACTTATGTAGTGTAGCAGATGATGTAGATAGCCCTTCGGCTTTTCTACTCACATAAATCCGATGTGTTGTGATCAATAACCCTTTTGGTCGTGCACAGAGATCTGTGGCTAACTCCAGAAACTCTCTTATTGAGGTTCTGCACTGAAGACAGTGACTAACTCCACAATCCCTGTGGTTGGGGTTCTGTAGAACGTGACAGCTCCACGCAAGCACGTAGCGGCCCTACGCAGGTAGATAACCCCTCTGTCCAATGGTGGATTTTCCCTCCGACAGTTCCACAACCTGCTTGGCTCCTCACCAAGGCTTCCCTGATGCTTGGCTCCTCACTAATACTTCCAGAAGCAGACAGCACCCGTGGGGCTTCTCCAAAGCCTGCAGCAGGTACTTCCCTTCTGCAGAAACACAAATGTCAGTGCCTCACCGTGAATCTCCCAGACGCGACCCTTCTTCTGCTCACTGCCTTGGCACGTATACACCCCGTCTTCTCCCTAAGCTTGATGCACGTCCGCCACGCCAAAGTGCAGCCAGATCCTTCATGACCTCACTCACGCCCGGCATAGCGTACACCATGGACACCTACTTTCTGCACACACGAGCAAACCAGTTACAAAACGACCGATACCAATACCTCACCAGATTCCTCCAGACGCGGCCCTTCTCCTGCTCACTGCCCAGGCAGGTATACAAACCGACTTCTCCGTAAGCCTGATGTACGTCCACCATGCCACAGTGCATCCAGATCCTTTGCAGCCTCACTCGCATCTGGTCTAGCTTGTACCCTGGGCACCAGCCTTCTGCAACCGAATGCTCAAACCTAAAGAGAACGAAAACTCACAAGTCTCTCAGGCTATAATACCCTCACTCTACACGTAAGTCCTCCACTTTTTTTATCTAACAAATGGTCCTATCTTATACAGAATAGAAATACATATTTACAGAAGGTACAGTGGCTGACGGAAGTTTCGGCAAGACATGAAAACAAAATATCAGCCATATAAAACATTCCCTCATTAGGAGAGATGTTCCATGTCACTTAAAGATCAATCATGCCATCTGATCATAATTGTGTTCACGATCCTAAGATTTAGGAATTGCAGAAGATTTAGACAGATAAGATTCGTCAGACTTCTGTAAATAGAAATCAGATAATCTTGGTTTCCAAAATTGTCTGGCAGACCTTCTGGATACAAACACGTATGGAGAGCGTCTATATTCAGATGGGTTGTCCTTTGCCATGATTCATAAAGAATTTGGACGTGTTTAGATGCAAGAGGAAGGATTAAATGACCGTTGGATAGTTCCAAATCAGTCAGCATAATCTTGCATGAGATCTTTCCATATATAGAGTGATTTCTTCCATTAAAGAGAGTATATCAACTCACATGAAAATAAATAGTAATCAAAATGATTTAAAAACATTTTAATTAACATATAATACCATAAGAATGTATATAATTCGTGGTAATGATTAGGTGACAGAAAGTACGAAACAAACTGTCCCTGTAGGTTAACTTTCTGCAGAGTAGTAGAAGCTTACTTTCTACATAGCAGAAGCTTACCTTCTGTATGGCATCATCAAAACCATACTAACAAAAGGAAATAAGCTAAAGCGGTTTCTCCAACATCATTAGGATCAAACGCCTAAATCCCTCCTTCGACGGGGCAGCTGTTCTCAGTAATAGAGTATAGGGGAGCTTTTGCTTTATTGATGCACTGTCAATCTTCTTTTGTTCGAGGGAGGCTTTCAGCGCATCGATCTCGGAATCCTTGTTTTCCACTTCAAATCAAACAACTTCAAGCCCATGCTCTTTCGACTCTAATTATGCTCGGAGTTCGGAGACTTCCCTTGACAGCTCCTCATAGCGTAAGTTGGCAACATGGCAAGTCCTTGCAAGCATCCAGCTGACTTGCTCATGTTTCCCTGGGCAATTGCATAAAATTTTCCCAAATTTCATTAGCCATGAGCACGTCAGAATAAGATTCCCACGAAGTCTAATAAGAGCCAACGGCGATGCAAATCCCTCGAAGAAGCATATAAGCTGAAGGAGTTTCCTCGGTGATATGGACTATCACCTGAAGTCAACCTAGAGTCTCTCGAGAGATTTTATGTCGACGAAGGGTATCAATCTCTTTTAATAAATCATCTTCTTGTAGATCATGTCCCGAGACAATAGGACCAGCTGATGATGACTCTCTGGGTGAAAGATCGAGCTTGTGCTGCAGCAAATGCTCTTCCTCTGGATCCTCAACTTCGACGTCATTGGGATGCCCTTCCTCCTGATTCACCTCTGCATCATCGTCCATATGCTCTTGCTCACGAAGACTTTGATTTTCACAATGGCCTTACTGAAAGTCGGCCTGAGAGTCATCTGGTTCAACGAGAGGAGTTTCTTCTTGAATCTTTGCATCCATCACGGTCGGTTCTTTCGACTGTAAATATCAAATATTGCTTAAAATGAACAGTTTAAAATTTATGTATAGCATTGAAATGACGTAGTTAAAGAATTTACCATCATTTTGTCGATCATTGCGTCGACCTCGTGCCGGGGGTTCTCAGATTCCTCAACCCCTACAGGTGGTCAATTATGATCAACATTTGTCACAGGATCGATGGAGGGTTCCTCAACCCCTACATGTGTTTCGTTGACGCTCTCTGTGTCAACATCCTCCTCGGTGGCATGCTCTTCAGCATTCCCCTTCTCGATGTTCTCAGCCTCGACATCTTCTTGGTCGATTGAACTGTCTGAGTCGACATGTTCCAATGGGATACGACAGGAACATCGCTTTAACTAAGAATGTATAAGCAACAGGGAATTAGAATTCAGTCTTCTTACGAAAATAGTATCATCAAGGGAAAAAATCTCACTCTTCCCGTCGCAAGAGGTGTGTAAGCCTTTTCATGTGCTGATGCTTGAGGAGGATCTTTTGTAGGGTTCACAGCACCAGATGATGCTGCCACAGACATTGAAGCCAACTTTGGGGCTGTTGATCCTCTGATAGGCTGCAAGCCATCAGTAAAGAGTAGAGTTAGCCTTTGAAGCTTTGACGTGTCTAAATGAATGTTAACATTACCATTACGAGTTATTTTCCTTTAGACGTCCCTCCACTTCTTGCTGAAGGAGGATCTTGAGTCGACTTTGCTGTCGATTGCAAAGATTTCCCTTTAGGCTTCTTTGACAATGGAGGAACGTCAGATACAATATGCTCTTTTGAAGTAGAAGCAACTCGAAGCTTGCGCTTGGCTTTGGGTTGTGAAGGCTCAGGTTGTGGGTTTGAAGTCGAAGCAACTTTTCCTTTGCCTCTAGGGGATATTCTTCAGGGATTGTCTTGGCCTCGCCCTAATAACCTTGGTTCGACTAGCCAAAAGTGCTTCAGTCGAGGCTGCGATAACTTTGCTAATCAGTTAAATAGGCCTAAACAAGTACTTCGATATTACAAAAATATGGCTTACCGGGTAGTAAAGTTTTCTCTGTCTTCGAAAGGAGCTTAGCCAGAAAGTTATCTGAAAGGTTCGAAATTTATGTGGTAAAAGCAGGGAACTTCGACTCTTCCCTAATCTTTCTGAACACCTGAGCCCGGACGTTATCAAAGGTTAATGTGGTTCCCGAAGAAACGTAAGAGTTTGGGAATTCTACATCCTTTGTTAAACTCTCAATTGTTCGAAGGACCTGTGAGTAAATTTACATGAGTCAGAATGCAATTCAGCATGAGAAGAACTTCAATATGAAATCAATTCAAGAAGACTTACAGTTCTTTGGTGGGAAAATGGAACATAAGTACGTCTTGAGAAATCTGTGTTAAATGATCTAAAATGTGGCAGAGCGGGGCTTTGGACAAATCCAATTGTCTAGCACAGAGTTGAGGATTATAGGCCTCGAAGATAAATCCTCTCGCTTCACAAGCTACTAAGTCCCTAGTAGACAGAACTGCATCCCAAAACTCATCTAGCTCTACTTGTTTTCTCAGATAGTGAAATTGATAGTTGGCAGGAAAAAGGTTCCAGTTGACAAAGTCTTTTTCTAGCAATTTTCCGAGAAGTTGCTTCCCCAATGTTCATAACAGAAGTTCCTGAGTATCTCCGGTCCATAAAGATGATAGATACTTTCATGTCTCTAAGCTGGAAGCTGCCACAAAATTGAGGAAAATACAAGTGAATATAGCCATACACGATCCACAATGGACCTGTTCTAGGGACATTTGGGAATACAAAAGGAGATTTCGTCGAAATTGAATTAGGAGCACTGGGATTTATCCCAGTCACTGCTTCAAATAGACCTCGATATATCAGGCATAACAGCAAAGGAGCCAGAGCCACAATTTTCTTTGCCCCGACCAAGTAACTAGCAAAGGGACACATCATCTTCAAGGGTTGTTTCCCTCTGCCACAGAAGATAAACTTCGACAGCCTAACTAGCAAAAACTCAAACCCATGGTCTTTCCATTGACTGGGATCAACACTCATGTGTCTGGAAATGATCTTCGTTAGAGGTAGATCTGGAAGGGAGAAATCTGAGTAACTCTCTCCCAACTTGAGAAAAACCCCTTACACATCACAACTAGTAAGGAAAACAACATCCGCCAGGGTAAAAATCAAAGGACCTTCAGGCAGGAGGAAGCAGTTGGTAGTGACATCCCACAATGATAATAGAGTAGCTAAAGGTCGAGGGTTGCAGCGTATTCCCTCAATTGATAGCCTAATAATGTTGAAGATTCCTCGCTGCTTCCATTCTGTCTTACGGATGTTTAACCACTTACGAGCTCACTCACTATAACCCATAGAAGTGCTAATCGTAGGAAAGCAGTACATATTGTCCTTATTCGAAAGCTTGCTCCAATAGGAAGGGTCCGTAAAGTCTGTCTTTTGAATGGACAAACCAGCAGAAGGGTACAGGTAATCGTAGTTCACCTTTCGTTGGGTGAACACCGACGGTTGGAAGAAGGGGCCGACGGTTACCACTCGGGGAACTTGTTTATCGAACACTGCTTCACCATCGATCGCATCTGTCGTCAAGCCCAGGGGATACGAGGGATCCTGATGCTCGAAAATGGCCTTGAAGCGTAGTCCATCGCCGCCGACAGGAGTGTTATTTACGGGAACGCGAGACATGGCGATTTTAGGATTTCGGGAGTTTTATTGGCTTGAGGGAGAAGTATGAGGAAGATGGAATATACGCTATCTGGAAAAGGCGGGTGAACTTAAAGCCCCTGTAATTGAAACGATTCTTTGAAAAGGTGACACGTGTCGCATGAGGGAGGCTAAATGTTTATACAGTAAAGCCATTTTGGGCTTCAATGATGGCATGGCCCATCATTGTGATGGTAGATGCGGTCGAAGGAGTACTCGGTCGAAGCTCAAGGACGTCGAAGCAGGGCCGAAGTATGGACAAGGCGAAGTTCGATCAAAATCCCGTCGAAGGAAGAGTTCCAGTTGAGGTTTCAAGACTTAGCCAATTTTCAACGGGAACTTCATCAGGACTTTTTCGAAGTAGATAGTGTGCAGTTAGTTTATATTAGGAGTGAAAACGACTCGATCCGAGACCAGATACCCTCAGGCTCGAGCTCGGCTCGAATAAGAACAGTTCGAGCTTGAGATCATATTGAACTCGATTGAGCTCAAATAATTGGAGCTCGAGCTCGGTTCGAAAGGCTGGAATGTAGGATCGATTTTATTATTTTATTATTATTTTTATAAATTATTAATATTTATTATATAATATTAAGTTCGTGAGCGGCTCGCGAACCATCGAACTGTATGTGTTTCGGCTCGTTTCGTTAACGAGGCGGCTCGACCTCGGTCAAAGTCGTGCTCGAACCGAACTTTGACTTAGGCAGCTCGTGAACGGCTCGGTTCGTTTTCTCTCCTAGTTTAAATAACACATGTGCAAAATGTGTCTAGCAGTTGTGTTACTAGTTATGTTAGCGATTTTATTAGCAATTATTGTTACACTAAGAGGGGGTGAATTAGTGTTAAAGTACAAGTAAGGTTTTTAACTCTTTTTCGACAAACCCCGTAGTGAAAGAAAGCTTCTGTAAAACAGAATCGAAGAGATAGGTTTCTGTAAAACAGAACATACGAATGTGATTGCGATTTGTTTGATGCACACAAGACTTTTATAGAGGTTCGGCAACTTGTCTACATTCACTCTTCACCCAGAATTTGGATTGTTATCACTCAAACTCAATGTAGTAGCAATTACAGAAAGTGATATGAAATCGACCTTCTACTGTACATACCAGAAGATTCTGCACCAAAGGTGACTCGTTGTACAACACAGACCAGAATGTTCTGTACTAGAGTGACTGAGTCGCACAGCACAAACCAGAAGGTTCTGTACCAAATGTGTCAACCCTCTATAGCATAGACCAGAAGGTTATGTACCACAGGTGACTGAATTTCACAGCATAGACCGAAAGGTTCTGTATCACAGTGACTTGGTGCGTGTGTTAACATGAATAACAAAGGTAACCAAGCGCAATCCCCTCGGGACAACGACTTCTTGGCGTACCCACGCGAGCACGTAGCGAACCCTATACAAGTAAACAACGACCCCTGTCCAAGTATGGATTTTCCCTCCGACGGCTTCACACGACCTGCACGACCTCCTCGAGATAGCGACTACGTGGCGAACTCCACGCAAGCACGTAACAAGCCATACGCAAGCACGCAGCAAACTCCACGCAAATAGACAACAGCCTCTGTCCTAGGTTCCTGCACACACAGAACATTACATTACAGAAACCAGTTAGTCCCTCACCTTCTGTACTCTTGGGGTATCTGCCCTTGTCTCTTGCCCACTTCACGTCGGCTACGCCAGCCTCCAGCCGCGCGCCTCCACCAACGTCTCCTGCAACCTCCAACCAAGAGTCCCTCGTGGCCCCCAGGTCACTTTCCCAGAAGACCTCACCAACGCTACAGCCTTCTGCAGCTCCGTTCTTCATGTGTGACTAACAAACCTCAATCGAAAAGTACAAGCTCTCAGCACGCTCTCTGGATTTTACACATATAATACAAAAATGACCCTTTTACAACCATTAGATAAATGTGGTCGAATAGCCCTAATTATACATAATAATCTAGGTTAAACGTAGAAAGTGAATCTTGGCATCAGCCCTCTGCGAATAAAAGAAAGTAAATATTAGATAATATCACAATATTATATTTACAAAACGTCACTCCCAAACAAGTATTCTTTAGGTAATCATATCATATCAATAGGATTATGATTTGATAATATTCGCATGAATACTGCGATACAGAATATTCTGGCTGAAACTGATCGATACCCTTCTGCGACTGGAAATAATCCAAGATTAACTTCAATAATCATCAAAACCGAAATCATTCTGTTCAAGGCATATAATTGAATGAATCTAGACTGATGACGTGGATAAACATTCCAAATATCGATTTATTAGTGGTCGGATCGATCCATAGAAAGTTGGAAACAACCTTGCAGAACCTTACCACAAATAGGTAGTGTATTTCCTTCCATGGAAAATATAATTCATATTATGATTATTTGAAAACGTAATTTATTGATTTTGATCAGATTAATCAAATCCTTTTATTTTCGCAATTAAATAATTACTAAACAATCATTTAATTACAAAAATATTTCATACATTATGTTCTCAACGTGAGTAGCTTCGATAGTGTAGATGTTTGACTTTTGTTTCACATAAGGTAAGGCTCATCACCAAAACATATTCGACAGTTATTGTTTAGATAAGATTAAATATTAGTAATAAATATGTTGTCAGTCATTTGTAAAAGACACACGACAATTATTCAAAGACTTTAAAGGACTGCTTGATTGTTTCCTTGTAGTCTGTTTTCTAGAAATAGAAGTAAGTGTTTGCGTTTATGTGCTTTTGTTCTTGTTCTTCACACTACTGTCTATTTAAAGTCTTGACGACCACATTTCTTTAACTATGTATTAGTCTCGTTTTATCGCGACGTATTTCGTCAGCAAACAGGAGGAAAAGGAAGTCGACAGCTGGCCCAACGACACTTCCCTTAAAATCCATAGTCCAAGGAGAGTTGTAGTCGTAGAAGAATCGTGATCCGGGAAGCCATCGTCCCGACCCAGCCACGTGTCGAACGCCACGCGGGGGGTGGTGGAGAAAAGGCCAAAACGCCGCCCTTGACGGGCAACGACTCAGTTAGTTTACGTGGTCAGATTGTTTGGACAAGTCGTGGGAGCGACCGGTTGGTCTCAAACAAAACCCGAAATGCCAAAAAGCGTCAAGAACTCTCGGTGCCCCCCGTGATCGTCCCACACCCGCTTGGGCCGTTTAATTCGCAAAGAGTCGGCGGTGCGGCGGCCACATGACCTTATCTCTCACTTTTTATATAACCGAGGAGTTGGCAGAAAAGGCGGGTTTGAGAGTTAGGTGCCTGCCCAAAATCACATGCATGCAAACATTTTTGTATTTTGGTGTGGGTGTGGGGCGGCGAGTATATTCGATGAGATAATAATAGTAATAATAACAGTGGGGAAGTTGAAGTACATGTTCCGTCTGAATAATCTATGTCAACTGGTAAGTAGTGGTAATGATGAGGAGGAAGGTGCCAACCAGAACCAGCTTCCCACCTGAACCCCTCCTCCATGTCCTGTTTCCCAAATTCCGTCCCTACCCCTGCCCAATCACGTGTCCCCTCCCCAACTCCTCCTCCTCTCGCCTCCACCCAATCCGATCCCTCCCTCTCCCAGCTCGGCCCATTGCTCGAGCACAACTCCCCTATCACCCGCCTCGCTGCGTCCTCGCGCCCGGGTGTCGGCTTGGAGGTCGAGACTTCCCCATCGTCCTCTTCCGACGAGTAGTCTGGCCAGTTGAGCACGCAACGTGGGGAATATCCCGGTCTCTCGATTGCCGTCGGATTGGCGGAGTCGGTTGCCAGGAACGGGTGCATCAGGAGCCGATCACAGCTCCACCTCTCCGCATAGTCCCTCCTCAGGCACTTCTCCAGGAAGTCGTGGCCCTGCTTGGACAACTGAATTGGGAACTTGGGCAACTTGTTGGAGTACCCGATTCGAGTCAGGGTGTCGATGCCTTCGTCCTCCCATGCTGGCTTCCCCGTCGCCATCTCGATCACCGTGCAACCCAACGACCACACGTCGCTCTTTGGCCCTATCATTTCTCCTCGGACCACCTCAGGGGCCATCCACAGGGGACTGCCGCGGGGCACAATCCTCGACTGGCCCAAGTCCTCCAGCCTTACCGCTGAGCCGAAATCCGCAAGCTTGGCGACCTCAATCCCGGAGCCCACCAGGACATTCCTCCCCTTGACGTCACAGTGCACGATCCCATTCTCGTGGAGGTGTCTCAGGGAGCCGACCATGCACCTCACCCGCGACCTGAGCACCCGCTCGTCTGCCTCCGAGAACTTCCCGCTCGCGAAGTCCGCCGCGGTGCCTCCAGGCAGGTACTCCAGGTGAAGGTTGCGGGACAATCGTAAATCCAAATCCTTGGAGACGTCATCGCCCAGGTACTGCACGATAAAAGGGGAAGGAGGGAGGGAGCGTAGGATGGCGATCTCGTTCTCCAACGACTCACGCTGGCTAGGAAGGCAGGCGCTCACATCGACAGACTTCACGGCGAAGACAACCCCGTTCCTTCTGTCGAAGGCGAGGTGGACGGCGCCAAAGGCTCCCTTACCGATGCACTTGCCTCTGATCCAGTTAGAAGTAGTAGTAGTAGTAGCAGCAGCAGCCATGAAAGAATGAGAAGAGGATGAGGAAGTTGCGGGAATTTTGTAATTTGGGATCTTGGCTTGACAGAGGAGGCAGGGCTTTGCAGGAGCGTGTGTATATATATATGAGTTTGGGGTGGGGGGGCTGCTGACTTGAACAATTGGAAGCCAAGTATTAGGCACGTGGACTTTTCAGTCCGCTTCTCGTGGATTGGATTCAATCAACCACAGGCGATGCCCTGCTGACGTGAGTGATGTCGTCACGGCCGACTCGCTTATCCATTTCCTTTACCCCCCGTGTTTTTTAGCCATCATCCATGACGATTGGGACCGCGGGGGGTGGGGTGGGGGGTCATGACTCTTGGGCGTTTGTTTGGGATCGGAGGGCAAAGGCTGCGTTTTTTTTTTTTAAAAAAGAAAAGCAATTAATTGTTAATTAAGGATGGAGGAGGGGGGGTGGGCGTGACAAGTGACAAGTCTCCAACTTGACGTCCGAAAAAGGGCCACACAATCAGGATTACGATGGATTCAGCCATCAGTCGCCCCAGTCCCCACCGTCCTGTGCGGTTCTTGCAACTTGGGTTTACTCATGAAACATGGTCTCGCCGGTCTCTCGTAATAACAACGAATGGTCACGAAGCGCGATCGCCAAAAAGTCGTTGTCGCAGACGGACCACTCCCCCCGCCCCCCCTAGCATAAGGATTTAATATGTTGGGGAGGTTGGCATGTGAGATTGTCTGTGAGTGTGAACAAAGTAGTAGTGCATCTTTCACGTCACGTGCTATTTCATTTCTTCACCATGGAAAAGAACGACTTTTGGGGGAGCTTGAGAGTTGGGATAAGAGATGAAAAGGGTTCTGCCCAAATCCATCCAATTTATTAATATATAACTTGGGGAGACATTTAAGGAGAAGCTTTTGACAGCAACCGTGGTCTTCTTTTCCTTTTTCTTAGCGGGGGGGGGGGCGTTTAGCGGCTGTGGTCGGAACTTGGCCAAAAAGAAAAGGCAGTAAGGCATCAGCCATTAAGTAATCTCCATCCATCCATCCATCTCCTTTTTGTTTTCTTACCCTGATCTTGATCTCAAACAGGGAAGAACGTCGAGAAACCGCAAGCACCCCTCCTCTTTCGAGGAATCGAGAAAGACTAATTGTCGACTCGATCTGATCTTGTTGTTGGGTTCATGAGGATTTGGGAGGAAATGCAAAAGCGGACAATAAGGGGGCAGCGCCAATCAAGCAGCCAACCAAGCAAAGGAAAGCACGAGAGCCGAAAGACAAGAAAACATGTGAGGAGATCCCATGAGGCGCCCCTCCAACAGAAACAGCACATGCCCTGTTCCGAATGTGATATGTGTGGGCTATGCTCCAGGAGAAGACACGTCCCTTTGCCTCTTTCCCTTTCACTTGCTTTTCCTGCTTGGGACCCCCACCTACCCCTTTCAACCTGGGACACTCCTTTTCCCAAATAATAAATGGCCATGTCCATTGCCTTTTCTTTGTGTTCCATGCATTAAGACTAATTCCGCATCTGGATCTAAACACCACTGGACAATTTGCATCTCATCGCCCCCACCAATTTGCATCGCATCGCCCCCACTAAACAGCCGTGTTCGAATGAATGAATCCCAAACCCCCTACACGACAACCGCAAAAATTTCGTGCTCCCAATCTCATTTTGGTTGTGTAACATGTGATGTGGTCTAAAACCGGACCAATGGTATGCGACTTGGAACTATCTGTGGAATTCATCACTGTCCTATGGATCCACAGAGAGTCGGGGAGCCGGAGAGCTCGACAATTGAGATGTTATCTTTAATCGAGGGTACGATCTTTCTGAGCCATCATCCAACAAGGAAAATATAATTTGTTTGAACCGATGGCAGGCTTCAACTGATGAACGTTTTTCTTCTTCCACAGGTCACCTAAACTTCCCGGGCTTTTACATGGTGCTTTTGGGAAGAAACGATGAGCTGATCAGTGTTGCAACCATAAGGTAAACTTCCATAAATCCGGTTACGCATAATCTCCTTGCATGGAGTCTGTCGTCTTCGATTATGCAATCAGGTCAATGTTCTCTGGTTTATTTTCAAATGGTTCCCAGGATCTATGACAAAAGAGTAGCAGAAGTGCCTCTAGTGGGTACCAGGTTTCAGCATCGCCTGCTAGGAATGTGTCGCGTTCTGATAAATATGCTGGAAAAGGTACGGAAATTCTCGGTCTTCCCCGGGCAATGGCTGCTTAAACTAATTTGGGAAACACAATCTGACTAACTTGTTCCAAATCGCGGTGTACAGGTATTGAAGATATTAGGGGAGGAGAGACTGGTCCTTCCTGCCGTTCCTGGGGTGCTGAACACATGGACCACGTCATTCGGTTTCAAACAGATTAACAACTGCAGGACGATCATTAGTCCAAGGAGTTATCTGTAGATGGGATAAAAGGCATTGATGGAATTGAGGAAGTACTGTTAAATTGTTAATCTCCCTCCCCTTGTTCCTGAACACACGCTTTATAGCAATCCAATTCCAAATTGAAGGCTTGGGATTTCCCTGAAGAGCCACGGCACCAGGCCCTATTACGAAGGCCCAAGGCCCAAATGCGTGTTTAAAGTGTGGGGCTAGTTTCGGAAAACTTGGTCAAAAAGTTCCCCGCCAGCTTCTTCTCCTCATAAATTCCCTCCCCCCCCCCCCCCCTCCTCCGGCGTGGTTCATCAACTTGCTGACGAGATCGAGGACGGCGGCCACTTCGGATCAGTTCTTCTTCTCCTCCTCCTCCTCCAAATCGATTCGTTTTCCTTCTCTCTATTTTGTTTTGTAACCCTGATTTGGCTTCACTATCTGGTCCGTGAGGAGATGCGTCGATTCCCATCGGACTCGTTCCCTTGAGGCGACATCGATCGTGATGTCTCCCAACTCGACTCTCCAGTACTTGTGAATTTTTTTCAAGGTTTTGTTGGTTGTTTTTCTTTCTTTAGGGAGAACATTGGAGCTACTAAATCTTCTTCTTCTTCTTCTTTTTTTTCTTCTTTCGATTGGTGTTTTTGTGTACTGTTGGGGGGATGGATGGATGAAACGGTGATGAGCCCTACAGACCTGTAATGACTCGTTGCGAGAATGACCGCAAGCAGATAACATCTAAGGGACTGAGTTTATTACTATCCGGTTATTCAAATCTCTTGCTGGTGGCCCTCTGCCAGTAGATTATATTACATATATTATCTTACACAAATAATATTATCTCATATATCATATTTGGTAAGATTTCGCAAATATTATATCATGTTTGGTAAGATTTCGTTCTTTCAATCTCATTCCCATCTCCTTTCTTCCCAGTTTGTAACAGTCCCGTTCACCATGGAGTTGTCTTCTGGCTGCGGCAGAGCGATGAAACGACGTCGCGTGTTCTCCAAGTCCAAACTTCTGATTGGCCAGCGGGTGGAGGTCTCCGTCTCCAGTTTTCTATCTCCTTTTTGTTTGTTCGCGTGATCGTCTGTTCTCGTCTGTCTTGGTCTGAATCTTGTCAACTGGGTTGGCGCAGGTATGGAGCGATGATGATGGCTTCTGTGGTTCTTGGCATGAAGGACGAGTTATCTCGTTGGATCGCCGGAAGCGGGGGGTTGAATACAACCATATTCTTACCGAAGACGGCACAAGGAAGCTCGTCAACTTCGTAGAAGTTTCGGCAGCAGTGGACGGATTCATATCCGATGACTTCTACGATGGTGACAGCTGTATAAGGGGATTCATCAGGCCGCTGCCGCCCTCGTTGGTGTTTGGCCCTCAGGACCTGCATTACGGGCTCTGCGTTGACGTATTCTACAATGATGGTTGGTGGGAAGGAGTTGTTTTCGATCACGAAGAGGGTGACAAATACAGGAAAGTATTCTTCCCTGATTTGGGCGATGAACAGATGGCTATGTGTGGCAGCAAAAGCATCCGCATCACGCAAGATTGGGACGAGAAAGATGACTCTTGGAAAAGTCGTGGGCAATGGACATTTCTCGAGGTGATTGATAAATGCAGGGAAGAGTGGCCGTTGGTCGTCTCAGTGAAACAGATTTGGTATGACTTGCGAGGGAAGGATGAGTTCAGAAACTTCGATTGGATTTGTACGGATAAGGTGCTATGGGAAAAGCTGGTGGCTGAAGTCATAAGTGAAAATCTGAATATAGTTGCTGCGGCTATGCTCCCTCTCTTTTATAATCCCGGGGATTCAGAGAATTATGATTCGAAGTATGAACTACCAGGGTTAACTTCTTCCCTCAGGGGGCCAATTCTGCAGTCGCATAGCGAAGAATCACTGAGGGAAGAGGACCATTCCTTATCCGATGATCCATCGCCTCCCTCATCGCTTTACTCTCCTCAAGCCGTCATCGAGTATTTCAACCTTAATCCGAAGGACAGACAAGATACGCACACGGACAGAATAAAGCAGAAGAGAATGAATGCTAAGAAGTGCCTTGCCGCTAATGGATGGACATTTTCTCACATGGAGAGGAGAGGATATCAGGTACCAGTTTACATTTCACGAGATGGAAGGTTGTTCCAGTCACTAACAAAAGCCTGCGAATTTTGTATAAACCGTGGCCTGTTATCATTGTGTCCCGATGATGCGGACACGGGACAGCAGGAGCCTGCAGAAAATAGAAATTTAGGGATGACAACAGAGACCGTGGCGTGCTTGGATAAGCTCAAAGCAGAAATGAGTTGGCCAGCTCGGGTTTTAAGGTCTACCAAGAGGGTGAGGAAGGAGGTTACCCGGCCAAATCAGGCGAACCCCAAGGCACTGCTCTCCTGGTTGATTGATAAGAACATAATCTTGCCCAGGGAAAAATTGAGCTGCCGACGTGATGCAAATTCGCCGACTTTGGCAATCGGACGTGCAAGCCGTCTTGGGATAAAATGCGGCTGTTGTCAGGCAGTTTTCAGTTTACGTGCCTTCGTTGATCATGCTGGCATCACAGGCTCCAGGCCCGCATCCCGGATTTTCCTAGCAGATGGCAGGTCTTTATTGGACTGCCAGCTGCAGGCACTTTGCGGCAAAGGTTCAAGTCTATCCACGAAAGAGTCTGGTAATAGCAGGAGGCGGAGCGACTGTCACAAGGATGAGAGCGATGACATATGCACTGTCTGTCATGATGGGGGTGAAATGATATTATGCGATCAATGTCCCTCCACTTTTCACGTGAAGTGTGTTGGTCTGAGGGTATGTTCTTTGCTCGTACCGATTTCATACGATTCGGTCGCAGTTTCTACTTATTCTTGCAAATCGAGAATCTTTCTCGCGATGAGTACAGTTCAAAGGTATCGATGATTTCTTGTTATGGTTTGTTCAGGAAGTTCCCGATGGGGAGTGGTTTTGTCCAACGTGCTGCTGTTTTAGCTGCAACCAGAGACAATTCAAGCAAACCTTTGTCGGTTCAACAGATGGAGATATCTTTCACTGTCATCGATGTGAGCGGAATTGTAAGATATTTGAGTCACCAAAACTAGTCCTATAGTAATCTATATGATTTACTCGTGGTGCTGGCTGCTCGTTAGAATTTCTGTTAACTGATTTGTTTCTCTTCCCATCAATGCAGACCACATCGGCTGTCTAAGGGCTAAAGGGACAGATCGGCCGGAGAGCATTCATGAAGGACGACGTTACTGCAGCATTTCCTGTGAAAAGGTCAGAGAAAATTGCTGAACCTTTTAGTAAATTAAACGTGTTTGAACTCAATGCTACCCCGTTGTAATGCACACAATTTTTTGAGTTGTTCTCTGCCTCATCATGATAAATGCGGGTGGAATCCCTTTTACTTTTCCAGGCCGATAAATTTAACCTCCATGTTGACGTTGGTGACATTAATCTTGTCATGATCGCAGATATCTGAGAATCTGGACATGCTTTTGGAGAAGGCGGTAACTGCGGGGAAAGATAATTTGACATGGACATTATTGAAGTGTCCAGAACGCGACGATGCCAGTCATGATGCTCCTCAAACGGAGGCTGAAGCGGAGATACAAAGCAGGCTACACCTCGCTCTAGATGTGATGCAGGAATGCTTTGAGACCATTGAAGAGCCCTTCACGAACAGTGATCTCATCGAAGATGTTATCTTTAATCGACGGTGCGATCTTTCTGAGCCATCATCCAACAAGGAAAATATAATTTGTTTGAACCGATGGCAGGCTTCGACTGATGAACATTTTTCTTCCTCCACAGGTCACCCCTGCATCGACTAAACTTCTGTGGCTTTTACACGGTGCTTTTGGAAAGAAACGATGAGCTGATCAGTGTTGCAACCATAAGGTAAACCTCCATAAGTCCTGTTACGTATAATCTCCTTGCGTGGAGTCTGTCGTCTTTGATTATGCAATCGGGTTAATGTTTGGTTTATTTTCAAATGGTTCCCAGGATCTATGGCAAAAGAGTAGCAGAAGTGCCTCTAGTGGGTACGAGGCTTCAGCATCGCCGGCACGGAATGTGTCGCGTTCTGATAAATATGCTGGAAATGGTAGGGAACTTCTAAGTCTTCCCCTGGCAGTGGCTACTTAAACTAAATTGGGAAACACGACCGGCCTAACTTGTTCCAAATCGCGGTGTACAGGTATTGAAGATATTAGGGGTGGAGAGACTGGTCCTTCCTGCCGTTCCTGGGGTGCTGAACACATGGACCACGTCATTCGGTTTCAAAGAGATGACGGAGTCCGAAAGGGCGGATTTACGGGGCTTCACCTTCTTGGACTTCCAGGGGACGATCATGTGTAGTAAACAACTGCAGGGCGATCTGTAGATGGGATAAAAGACATTGATGGAATTGAAGAAGTGCTGTTAAATTGTTAATATCCCTCCTGTACACAAACGCTTCGTAGCAAATCCAATTCCAAATAGAAGGCCTTGGATTTGCCGATAGAGCCACGGCCCAAGGCCCAAAGCCCAAAGCCCAAAGCCCAATACGTGTTTAAAGGGTGGGGTTAGTTTCGTAATCTCAACAAAACTAGGGCAAACCCCCCCCCCCCGGCTTCTTCCCCATATAAATTCCCCCCGCCCCTCCTCCGGCGCGGTTCATCAACTTTGCTGACGAGATCGAGGGCGGCGGCCACTTCGGATCAGTCCTCCTCCTCCTCCACCATCTAATCGATTCGTTTTCTTTCTCTCTATTTTGTTTTGTAACCCTGACCTGGCTTCGCTATCTGGTCCGTGAGGAGATGCGTCGATTCCCATCGGACTCGTTCCCTTGAAGCGATATCGATCGTGTTGCTTTTTAAAAATCTCTCCCACTCGACTCCCCAGTACTCGTGAATTCTTTATTCAGGGTGTTGGCGGTTTTCTTTCCTTCTTTTGGGAGAACACTGGAGCAACTAAATCTTCTTCTTCTTTCTTTCCTCTGTCGATTCGCGTTCTCGTGTACTGTTTGGGGAATGGATTGAACAGTGATGAGCCTTACAGACCTGTAATGACTTGTTGTGAGGATGATGACCGAAATCAGATAACATCTAAGGGACTGAGAGTTCACCACATCCCCCTTTTATTACCACCCCCCCCCCCCCCCCCCCTTCCTTCCCTTTCCTTTCCTTCTTCTCTTTGATGCCGACGCCGCGCGATCACTGGTGGGGTTTCCCTCGGCTATTTCCGGTTCTCTGGTGGTTTCTGAGGACTCTTTTTGGGCCCTCTGTAAATTGGGCCAGGCTTTAAAACCGAAATGAGTAATCTCAAGGCCCATGAATAAAAACAAATAAGAAAAAAAATTAAATAAAGGAATTTCCATGACTTCAAATTCTTAATAAAGTCGGGTATCAACAGAATTATGGGTCAAAAGGAATTGAGAGTGGGGTGGGGGGAGATAGGAGTTAGTCTCCAGGCCATCATTAATTAATAACTCCTCCCCATAATTGAGAATTGGATTTGATCTGGCAAGGGGACCCAATCCCACCACGCGTTTTAGTTTTACTCCTCCTTGTTTTAGTTTTCCATTACATTTCACTGATAATTACTGGGTGGGGGGAGGAATGATTGGATCTTGTTTTTGATTTTGTGACATCACATGCGCCTATAAATAAAATTGTAGTTGGTGGGTGCAGATAATCTTTACCCATTTCAAATGAAATCGAGGAGTATTCATGGCCAAAATGATTTTAATTTTAGTCAAAGATAGTAAATTTTCTTATTTCATGTTATTTTAATTATAATAAGGGCAACATGTAATTCATTATTTCATAGAAATTAATAACAAAATAAATCATAAACAATAAATTCCAACATCATAACATTAAACCCAAAATCTTAAACCATAAACCCTAATATTAAACTAAATATTAAGTAATAAATTATAAATCCTAAATGTTAAAACATGAAAATCGAAAATTATGGTATTAAATATTACATAAGAGGTAGTAAAGTAATTTACGACCGTTGAATTGGTTCATTAATTGTGATAATGATGATTAACTCAAAATAATAATAGTAATAATAATAAAAGCCCGTCTGGAAACGGGGAAACACAAGTAAGTAATAACGCGTGGGGAGGAGTATATTTCGGACAAACGAGATTTAAACCCTTCTTTTTCCCGGTCAAAGCACAGAAGAGAATTGAATTCGGTGTGTTTACGTTAAGACAACAACAACAGAGTCTCACACGGACTCATACATAGATAGCTCTTTCATCAATCAATCACACACGCTTTCTCTCCCTCCCCCTCCTTATAAAACTCGCTCACGAAACAAGACCAGCAAGAAGAAACCTTGAAAGAAGAAAAAAGAGTGAGGATGACGTGCACGGTGGCCACCATATGCAACAACTCCCCTGCCTTCTGCCCTTCTCCCCGACCCCCTACCCCCCACCACCTCAAGGGACACTCCCCCGCCTCCCCCCGAAGCTTTTCTCCCCTCCCCAACGATCCCCCCGCCATCCCTAAGAGGAGGAAGCGCCCTGCCAGGCTGATCGTCCCCGCTGCCGACGTGAGTTTCCCCGACTGTCTTCAGGGGACTAATACTCCCTCCTCCAGGGAGGAGCAGAGTGGGGACTGCGGTTATTGGGTCCGCTGCAAGAGGGGCAGGCGGGATTCCATGGAGGACCGCTACTCTGTTCTATTCCTCGTTCAGGACGACCCCAAGCAGGTACCTCCCCCCCCCCCAAACAACCACCACCCCTTCTCATCGATCTGAGGTTTAGGAAATTTAGGCTTTCGTCTCCTTTGCGTCCATCCGCAGGCTATATTTGGAGTCTTCGACGGGCATGGGGGTTCTATGGCTGCTGAGTTTGCGGCGAAGAACCTTGACAAGAACATTGTGAACCAAGTTGTGCCGGGAGAGGGAACCGGCTTGGAAGAATCGGTGAAGCGTGCCTACCTGAAGACTGATTCTGATTTTTTGTGCAAAGACGTAGGAGGTGGCTCGTGTTGCCTCACCGCCTTCATTAGGAACGGCGAGCTCCTTGTTTCTAATGCTGGAGATTGCCGAGCTGTTGTGAGTAGGGATGGGTCCGCCGAGGATTTGACTTCGGATCACAGGCCCTCTAGGGAAGACGAGAGGCTCCGAATTGAAGCTCAGGTGATGGATTCATTCAGACACTGCTGCCCTAAGGCACTCGTTTCTTGAAATTCAGGGTTGGGGGCGAACCGAGCGTCGGGCTGATGATTCCTTTTGCTCGTATCTGTGACAGGGCGGTTATGTCGATTTGCGTCATGGCGTTTGGAGAATTCAAGGTTCCCTGGCGGTGTCGAGGGGAATCGGAGACTCCTCCCTTAAAAAGTGGGTAATCGCTGAGCCGGAAACAAAGCGTCTGAGAATAGAAACAGATCACGAGTTCCTGATCCTGGCGTCTGATGGTCTATGGGATAAGGTAAGAATGGGATCGAGCTAGGATTCCTTTTCTCCTGTTGAAATCTCCCTGCGAGTTTTATACTTCGAGTAAGTCCTGATTGGTTTTGTTTTCCGTCCCCAGGTTCCTAGCCAGGAAGCAGTAGATGTTGCTCGGAGATTCTTAGTGGGTGGTGGGAAGCCAGAGCCGATGCACGCCTGCAGAAAACTGGTAGAGCTCTCCATCTCCCGCGGTTCCATTGATGATATCAGCGTGATGCTGGTTGACCTGAAGCGGTACATATGAAGGAGGAACTTACTAACTTTGATCATACGTTGGATACGCAGATATGTAGATGACTACAGTGATAGGACAGTATAGAATTCTTTTGGTAGATTAGTCGCCAAAAGAAACAGTCTTTGTTCTTTGGGTTCGGTCCCTTCATTCATTTATTCATTGCGCTCGCTTGGGCGTTATTCGGATGGAATTCTGTTTGTGTTCATTTAAACAAAACTCAACAAGACCACCTCAGTTAGATCGAACTCGGGTGACATGCCAAAAACCCTAGTTGTGTCAACAGGGGCCGGAAAGAATAGTCTTCACGACACAAAGTAGAAAGAACTGGTTCATGCTCGCGTTTTTCTTCTTTCGTAACGTTTCTCCCACCTGCTTCTATGTTCTGGACTCTCGAGGCTGGATACTGCACCTGCTTCTCCCTTCACGTTCCTTTCCTTCAAGCAAAGAAAGTAATGTCAACCATTGGTAACGAAAAGTTGATCATCGTGATGACTTGAGTAAGCGTCCATTGTCTAGACAATGCACTTGTGTACCAAGTCAGCGTCATGGTCCACAGAGTTGGACCCATTGGCTTCCTTATATACTACACATCTAGACCGACTCCTGAAATTAGTCACCCCGATGACCCAATGCAAATGTAAAATCCAGAGAGATCAAGCTTGGAGTACCGCATGTGGTCTTGGCAGACACCTTCTGTTGCGGCTTCTTGGATGACTATGGAATTGTTGTTGAACCCTTGGTTCGCATCGTTGTGGTCTTTATCGTTGTTGCTTTTGGCAATGCTATTGTTGTCCTCGAGGAGATTCATCTGCATGCCTTCAAGGTTCACTTTCTGGGAATGCAACCGACCAGCATGTAATATGTCTTCAGGTAATGAAGGCCCCTTGGAAGTCACATCCTGCAGTTCTTTATGACACATGATCGTTCCCTGGAAATCCAGGAAGGTATAACTCCGGAACTGCACCCTTTCGGATTCTGTCATTTGTTTGAAACCAAATGACGTGGTCCATGTGTTCAAGACTCCAGGAACAGCAGGAAGAACGAGCCTCTCCACTCCCAATTCCTTTAATGTCTGTAAATTACAGATAATACAGTTATAAACAAGCTAGTCAATTTCGTTTGCTCGTTCTAAATGTCCGCGAAGGAAAAGAAGAATAAAAAGATCTGATCACTGAAATCTGTTCATCGAGCAAAATAGCGAGAGGAAAATTGTGTCACTCGTAACACATTAGTAACACAAAAGGGAGACAACTCTCTTGCCTGGCCATAGTTTGCAGCTGTTAAAAGAACGGGAGAGATGATATCCTTAAAATACAGAAGAATTCGATGAAGAAGCCATTGCCCAGGATGACTGAGAAGTTCCATACCTTTTCCAACGTGTTCATCAGAATGCGACACATTCCAAGTCGGCGATAGTGAAATCTCGTACCAACCAGAGGCACTTCTGCTACTCTTTTCCCATAGATCCTTGACAATATTTAAAAAAAAAAAACAGAGAAAATTACACGACTGCGTAAGGTTCATGAAAGAGACTATGCAAGGAGTTTATATGTGACATTAGCGGCATGTCAAAAGAAACATATTGAGGAAGCTTACCTTACAGTAGCAACAGTAATAAGCTCGTCGTCTCTTTCCAAAAGCACGGTGTAAAAGCCCCGGAAGTTTAATCGATGCAGCGGTGACCTGTGGAAAGAGAAAAGTTCATCAGTTGAAGCCTGCCATCAGCTCTAAAAGAAAATTATATAACCTGCCAATGGCTCGGAAAGATCGTACCTTCGATTAAAGATAACATCTTCGACCAAATCGCTGTTTGTAAAGGGCTCTTTGACAGTCTCAAAGCATTCATGCATCACATCTAGAGCTAGGTGTAGTTTAATCCGTATCTCCAATTCATCCTCCATATCGGAGGCATCATGACTGGCAATATCACGTTCTGGACTCTTCAATAATGTCCACTTTAATTTATCTTTTCCAACGATTATTTCCTTCTCCACGATGACGTCCAGATCCTCGGAAATCTGTGATAATGACCGAAACAATATCATCAACATCTAAGTTGAGATTATATTTATTGGCCTGGTTATACAGAAGGATTTTACAACAAACGTAACATGGCAAAGCAGGCATTCATTACGAGCTTCTGGGTAGGAGGTCCAGCAAATCTTATATGTTCATCTCGGTTATGTCAACAGGGTTGCCTTGACTGAAATTTAGATTATCTTCTCTTACCTTTTCACAGATAGCGCTGCAGTAGCGTCGTCCTTGAGGAGAGTTCTCCGGATGATCAGCCCCTTTGGCCCTCAGACAGCCGGTGTGGTCTGGAATAGATTGGAAAATAAGCAAACCAATTAACTAAGTAAGCTGCACCTGCAAGTGACTGGTATAGTTTCTCAATCGCCATGTTTTGAGAAGAGGCATGAATTATCTTACAGTTTTGCTCACATCGCCGACAGTTTAAGATATCTCCATCTGTTGAACTTTCAGTGGTTTGCACGAATAGTCTGCGCTTGCAAATAATACAGCAGCATGATGGACAAAACCACTCCCCGTCGGGAACTTCCTGAATGAACCACATTCCAAAATAACCAGAAATTATGAATATCATTGAATGTTACAGGTCCAGAAGGTTCTTGAATTACGAGAAACATGACTAAACTGAGTAGGATCAGTATGAGCAAAGAACGTACCTTCAAACCAATACACTCCATGTGAAAAGAGGAAGGACATTGGTCACATAATATTAGTTTGCCCCCGTAGTGACAGACCGTGCATATGTAATCATTCTCAGCCTTATGACGCTTACTCTGCGTCCTGCTAGTGTCGGACTCTTTCATGAAGCGACTTGAACCAATGCCGCAAAGTGCCTGCTGCTGGCAATCCAACAAGGACCGGCCATCCGATAAGAAAATCTTGGATGTAGGCTTGGAGTGCGTGATGCCAGCATGGTTAATGAAGGCACGTAAATTGAAAACAGCCTGACAACAACCGCACTTAATCCCGAGACGGCTTGCTCGTCCGACTGCCAAACTCGGTAAATTCGCATCACTTCGGTAGCTCAATTTTTCTCTAGGCAACATTATGTTCTTATCAATCAACCATGAGAACAGGGTCTTCGGGTTCGCCTGATTTGGCCTAGAAACCTCCTTGCGTACCCTCTTGGTAGAACTCAAAACATGAGCCGGCCTACTGGCTTCCACTGGACGAGCAAATGAGGATCTAGGAGTCCAGTTTGTTGTACTTTGATGGGAAGATTCTCCCACGCTTGAACAATTCCCATGGCTTCTGCTCCCCCATGTGTTTGCTTTGCTTGGATCTCGCGATGTCACATGCTCTGTTGTTAACACTGCATCTCGCAGGTTTCTATTTTCTGCAACTACCAACTGTCCAGCAGAAGGACATAATAACTGTCCACCTTTTATACACAATTCGCAGGCTTTTACGAGTGATTGGAACATCCTCCCATCAGGCGAAACGTAAACTGCTACTTGACGCCCCCCCCTCTTCTCCATACGAGAAAATGTCCACCCAATAGCAGCGAGGTGCTTCTTAGCATTCATTCTGTTTTGTTTGATCTCATGAGTGTGTTTATCTGGTCTGCCCTTCAGATTAAGGTTGTAATAGTCAATGACGGCTTCAGGGGAGTGTACTGAAGGAGGAGATTCATCTGCAGTTAAGAAACCGTGCTGCTCTTTCCTTTGTGGTTTTTCAGGATGCAACAACACAATTGGGCCACCAAGAGAGGAAGGAAACCTCGGACTTGAATCCTCCGGCATTGGAAGGGATAACACTTTGGCGGTCTTCAGTAGATCACGACACAGCAGACCAAGAGAATAATAACATTTTCCCTCGGGGGAGATATACCGAAATCTAACATTTACGTCATTTCTTTGAAAATACATTCTCCAGCCCAAAGAGACTAGATGCTGTCGTACATTGCAAATTCGAGAACTGGGCGATTCATTGGATGTCTTCCATACATAATCCCTCACGGCATCGGGGTTGAACTTTGCTTTGAAGTGAATGTTGCACGGTTTCCAGTATTGAGAGTCTTCCTCGGTTGACCCTGTATTCTTAAAATTACTTTGGGCGAAGCTTGGCATACAAGTTGCTACTGGCACAGGCACTGGAGACTCGTACCCAACACATAACGATTTACATGCTTGACTCGAAATATTCATGTTGCAACCAGAATTTACTGGGTATGATTCCTCGTTTGGCATATTATATAAACTTCTGGACAGGCTGGAGTCTTCCTCCAACCTTTTTGCAGCTTCCAAGGCAAAGGAATTGCCTGTTCCGTCGAGAAGGTTCGTGCTGATGCCAATAACATCGATCATATTATGTTCTTCACTTCCTGGATCATGTGGATTTGTTACAGGCAGGGGCTTTATGCTAGATCCACAATCAACGGGAATGCAGCAGTTATGACTAATATCAACCTTTTTGCTTTCTATATTTGCTGCAACAGAAGGATTGTTTGAAGGCTCGGGCTCCGAACTGAATGCCGGACTTTGGACTGTTCCTATGTCACAATTGATGACACTTCCTGAAATGGCTTCTGGTGTTTTCATTACCAAATCTTGACCCCCTTGACTAGGTGCGAGACGAATAGCAACATCCTTTTCTGATAGTGGTAATTCATTCTTGGAATGATTGTTCTCCGAATCCTCATAACTATGCAAGAGGGGGAGAACAGCGGCAGCAACTATATTCAGATTGTCACTCATGACTTCGGCCACAAGCTTCTCCCATAGAGACTTATCCGAACAAGTCCACTCCAAGTCTCTGAACTCTTCCTTCTGTCGTAGGTCATACCAAATCTGCTTTACCGAAATGACGAGCGGCCACTCCTCCTCATATTCCTCAATCACCTCAAGAAATACCCATCGTCCCCGACGTCTCCAGGAGTCCTTTTTCTCATCCCAATCCTGCGTGATGTGGATGCTTTCGCTCCCACAAGGAGTTGTTAATTCATCGCCCAAATCAGGGAAGAAAACTTTCCTGTATTCTTCGCCATCTTCGTGATCGAAAACAACTCCTTCCCACCAACTGTCATTGTAGAACACATCCACGCAGAGTCCGTAATGCAGGTCCCAAGGGCCAAACACAAAGATGGGCGGCAGAGGCCTGATGAATCCCCTTTTACAGCTGTTGCTGCCGTAGAAGTTGTTGGATACGAATCCGTCCACAGCTGCCGAGATTGGCACAAATTCGACGAGCTTCTGCGAGCCGTCTTCCGTAAGAATGTGGTCGTATTCGACTCCCCGCTTTCGATGATCGGCCGTGATAACTCTTCCAGAGTGCCAAGAGCCTAAAGATCCATCGTCCTTACTCCTTACCTGCGCAAAGAAAAATATCCGCCTTAAAATCTCGTTTTCTCGATCCATCCACCCAATAGCCAGCTACCCATTTCCCATTGAAAATCCTCCGCGACCAGTAAAGCCCAGATGTTTCAATTACTCGGAGACCAAAAGTTCAACTGACAGCAAGACCAACAAGACCCCGATCGGCCACCGCCATAAAACGAACACGCAACATTAGATTTCACGACTCGCCCGCGTCGAAAAGCACGATGCAGGAAGCCTCTGGAAAAAGTAACCGAGCGAGGATTCTCAATCCAGTCAGTGGACTGGTATAATAACAACAAACAACAAGATTCAAACAACTCGAGTCGAGACGATGACCCGTGCAAACAAAATTAAAATTAAAATTAAAATTAAAATTAAACGGGGGCTGCTTCCAAACCTCAACTCGCTGGCCGATCATTAGCTTCCCCTTGGAGGACATGAGACGGCGCTTCTTCCTACCGCCGCCGCGGCCGTCCGAGTCGTCAGGGCCGGCTTTCTCCTTCGGGCAAACATGGGGATGAAGGTGACGCGACTCCGTCATTGTCCAGGAACGGCGCCAATTCCCAGACACGGTCAGTCCTTTCGTTTTCGTTTACTGCACAGAGGAACAAAAGGAAGATTTTCTTGTGACCCAAGTTAAAAAAAATAAAACATTTTTATTATCGATTAGATCATTTATATTTTAGTTGTTAACATATTATATTTGGAGATTTTATATATGGCAAATATTTTGTCTGATAAGTTTGGAAATTTGATATATTCTGGGAAATTTTAGAGAAAAATGGTAACCAATCCATGGATGTGTAAACAAGTGGCGGCGAATGGATATCCTCCTGTTTATTAGTTTTTCTACCTACCATCGAGCTTCTTGAGGACGACCTTCTCTCCGATGGTCTTGACGTCGCACTGCACCTGTGCCTGGAATTCCCGAGCTCCTGATAACGCACCCCTCCCCCGGGAACACAGAGATTTCCGGTCGCTCTTATCCCTGGACGGCAACCTCGCCCTGTGGTTCAGGCCTGTACAAACTCAGCCCTCTGATCCAAACAGAGCCATGTCATTGTTACTTGGCATCGTGTCTCCAAGGTTGACCCTGAGCCATCGGATCCATCCGTCCACGCTGTCCTTCCTTCCGAACCTTGAGACCATTGACTTGGTTCTGTAAGAGGATGGCCACCACGGAGCTGTCGGTGTGAGCCACCAACCCTGCGCGTCCTCTTCTAATATGGATGCCAGGCCTGGTGGTGGTACGCGGGTATGAAGCCAGTGGACTCCAGGCAAATTCATTTTGGGAAGCACGTTGGCCGTGAATAATGTCTCGACTAAATTGTGCTCGCTGTCGCTTCTTTTCCCCTCGTACCTATTTCTCTTCTTCCTCACATGATTTTCGCTCGTTAGATAGTTGGTCGGTCATCTCAAGCGGAGGTACGAGGATGTAAGAACAGACCTGAGGGGGAGTTAAGAGTCCGAAGGCGGGGAAAGGGTGAGCCCCAGGAGAGGAATTAATTGACTTATTATTTTAACTAAATTAAAAAAAAAAGTTAATTGATCGTCTTTCTTGGAGTTATTGAAAGCCGCGGCTCCTTAATATCTAATAGAATATGGGCCGTGGGCTGGGCCAGTTCTAAATAATAAGCCCAAATCCACAAATTCTTGAGATAGCTGTCCGAGTCACAATCTTAGACCCTTTTCTTTTAGAAAATATCGGTGAACGTGGTGCTCTACAGTTTGTCTTGGTCCCGATATAGAACTGCTGACTTAGTATTTGAATTTCATAACCTTCTTCTACATCATCTTAAGAATTCTTTTTTTTTTTTTTTTTTACTTTCTAAAACGAAGAGATTGACTTTTTTTTTTTCTGGAATGGGTTGTGGAAGGAAGTTCAATGAACCGGGGGGGGGTGATGGTGGTTTTATTCTTTAGCTTTGGCTTCTCTCGTTCATAAAATCGCAGAATTCGGTAAGAGTTTTTTAAAAGAGAGATGGCCGTGGCTGGCTGGCAGGCTCCCACAACTGAAGCCCTTGTCGGACCGAGACTTTGGATCTAGCGGAAGGAATCCACTTCTCCCACGTGCACGTCACCACCCCCCTCCCTAGAATGACATTAAATCTCCTGTCCCCCCCTCTGCTTGGTTTTAGGCTACCTGTCCCCCCACCATTATCAGGTAGACGGGAGACAAATAAAAACGACATGTCCTTCAAACTGGGGGGATCCTGCTGCTTCTTCCTCCTTTGGCTTCTCCTCTTCCTCCTCCCTCCCGTCATCCTCTCCTCTGCTCGCCATCTCCCTGGGTACGTGTCTCTGGCTGTAAGGAGGTCCCTCATTGTGCAGACCGACGACTACGGCACCCCCTCTGCCAACTCCTGCCACAACCCTCCCTTTTCTTCCAGGAAGGCCAGCGGCGGCCGTGGCCGGCATGGCAGGAGAGGCTGAACTACCCCCCCCCCCCCCCCCCACACACACACACACACGTGTCCCAAGATTCCAACTGTTGGTTTTCTACTAATCCGTGTAAATGTAACTGTACTTGATGTCATATTAGCCCCACCTGGATGAAATGGGCAATATCATGTTTTATTCGAATTCCAACAGTGTATCAGGAGCAGCCCAGAGGGCATTTCTTTGAGAAATTTACAATGCCCACTTCTTCGAATATTGAAGCAATAACTCGGGAACTGGAATAATTCTAACTTAGAAACCTCATTGCATTCAACCATAAAGCCGGGCACCACTTCAGTTGGATCTGTTAGAGGTGGCCTGTGTCCTTTCATATAACATAGACTGGTTTCCACAAGAACTCTTGGAGGGGCTACATAAGGAAACTAAGTTTAAGCCACAAAAGAAGATCTTCATCACATTTGACCGCCAAAGGCGGACACAACAATCCCCATAGGTGATAGGACAATCCAAAGAAGTTTAGGACCAAACTGTGCCGAGTCCATCAGAAACTCTGGAATTCACCAATCTTTGACCGACTAGATCTTTCAGCTCGATCTCTCCCGGAAACCGGTCTTCTTTCAGCTTTGAGAAAACCTACAAAGAAAGGGAGTAACAAGTGCAACATCAGATCATCAGTGCTTTTCTCCAAAAGCTAATGAACTCGGAGCAACCAAAAGAAAGCACTTTTCACCACTACTACTCTAAGTTGCTGAAAGGAAATAAAAGTCAACGATGCATCCCTTCGGCCCGAAATCAAACAACTAGGCACACAAAGGGCAAACAGCTAGACCAAAGAAATTGTCTTAGAACTTGTGTGTCCTAAAGTCCAAATAAATCCACTTGCCACTCGGTATTTGACCAGCAAAACTGAACAGGCACGCTACTAATGAGTAATAAAGAAAATCGAGGAACCAACATGAGGCCAAGGAGGTTCATCTATGATAATGATGGAATTTCCTATACAATGATGATGTCAGATTGGATGTAGTTATGAATAGTCCTTCATATAAAGGTAAGGTTAAGTGTAAGCCTACCGGCTCTCCATTGCAGTAAACTTCAAAAGCCCCAGAACTCTGAAGTATCGACTGGACCACATTGCCTAGAAGCCATGTCGAAGCGATGGTCCCAAACCTGTTGGCACGTACAGAATAGTACCAGGGAGGAGGTACCGTGATCCCCAACACGGGAAAAAGATGTTCACCGGCCAATATTATCCCAATTACACCAAACTGGACAACTGGCACCAATTTGCCCAATATGCGTTTGGGCATTGGAGGGGGGTAGTTCGCCAGAATAACATCAATTCCAGGAAATTGAGTCTCCAGCATCTTCTTCATCGTTAAGGCGGTGCCCCTGTCATAGCATAGTGATAACCAACTGAGAAACACAAAAGGACCGACCGTATTTTGTTCTGTCATAACAAAAACTTGACATAGAGAATCCAGTAGAAGCAAGAGCTGTTTGACAAGTACAGAGTTGTGTTCAATCAACCCAAGGGAAATAAAACCTCAAAACACACACACGGATGGATTAATTGGTCCAGGGGTACACCTGTAGGAGCAAGAGGAACAAAATTCAATGCTGACCGAACTCCCGAAACCGATCCCTCCGACCGCACTCAGCTTCTACGACAACAACACCCCACCCCCCCCCCCCCCCCAAAAAAAAAATCATCAGTCTACGAGAATCAGACGACTACCCAGAAGCTTTAGGAACAAAATAACAAAAAAAGATGGGATTTTTCAACCTGGGAAGGAAATTCGAGGGGCTCGGGAGTGGTCGCCTGCTGGTGATGATGTTGGGTATGGTGACGGTGACGATGAGGAGGGGGAAAAGAAGGCTTGGAAGCGAAGAGTGTGAAGAGGTCGCTGCATAGTAGGAACAGCGGCAAACCCATCAGGAGAACCTGCCCCCGATCCATCCTCCGACTCGACGCGTCGCCGACGAACCAACAACGACGACCTGTCCGAGCGATATCAGGTAGAAGTCTCCCTTGTTTGGGCTTGTCGGCCCAATGACCCGTCTAAGCCCATGATGTAACCGATCCAATAATAATATCTTTCACTTAAATTCGATGACTGCTCTCGTTCGTTTGTTTCCTTTCATTTCATAGGAAGGTCCAGTCCGGAGAGAAGAAACAAGGATTGATGAGGGTGCAATGCAATTGTTATTATTAGATCGTCTTGGACCAGACTGCTGAATTCACTGCTTATGGTACGATTTTCCCTGATGCAGAATTTATTGCGGGAGCGAGACTGGTGGAGGCAACAGCAAACTGGTGGGATGAGAAACCCAACCCCACCCCCACCCCACCGGCATGACTCGGGTTTGATGGTGTTTATGTTGGGCTGGTAATCAATCCCCAGACACACTACTTGATACTTAGTTTAAAGTTTGCTCCTCTTTTTTTTTTTCCTTACATACGCATCTTCCTCCCCCGGATCCTAAGAGCCGAGGGATTTATGCGACCGTCAGCCATGAGTCCTTCAGGGATGCGCAAGGATGGATTCAACCCCAGCTCATTTCCCCCTTTCAAGATCGCCGACATAAGGGCCGCCATCCCCAAGCATTGCTGGGAGAAGAGCGTCGCTCGTTCCCTTGGCTACGTCGTCTGGGATTTGTTCGTGTGCTTGGTCCTGGGAAGGGCCGCGATGCTGTACCTATCCGGGTGGATGTCCGTTCTCTGGCCGGTTTATTGGTTCGCTCAGGGGACCATGTTTTGGGCCCTCTTCGTTCTCGGCCACGACTGGTGAGAAACGATACATGTGTTTATGGAAGTTGGTTTGTGATGTCCTTTGCTTTTTATTCATTCCTCGTTCACGACAGCGGCCATGGAAGCTTCTCGGATCATCCCGGGCTGAACAATGTGGTCGGGCATCTGCTGCACACCATCATCCTTGTGCCTTACCACGGATGGTATGAATATCCTATATAATCTGAATGCCCCCGTGAAGCGATTGCCGTGTTTAAATTTCCGTGCCTTGGCCAGGAGATTAAGCCACAAGACTCATCATAACAACCACGGACACGTCGAGAATGACGAATCATGGGTTCCTGTAAGCATCTCCGGATTTCTCCCACAAACCAATATGTAAAATGGCTTTCGGTTCATTTCCTGTTTTCGATGGAACAGTTGACGGAGGAAGTTTACAATAGCTTGGAAACGAGCACTCGGTTCCTAAGATTCGTGCTGCCTTTCCCGATCTTCGCTTTCCCACTTTATTTGGTAGGCTTCCGCGCCCGGCCTTCATCATCAGCCATTCATTTTCTTCTTCCAACTTGCCCTCGGGAATCTCCTGAAGTTAACCATATCCGTTTCTCGGGGCAGTGGAAAAGAAGTCCGGGGAAGGAAGGGTCTCACTTCAACCCATACAGCAAGCTTTTCACGAAAAAGGATCGGATGGATGTGACGATCTCGACCCTGTGTTGGTTCTCAATGGCTGCTTTGCTGATTTACCTTTGTTCGACATGGGGCACCCCCACCGTTCTCAAGCTCTACGGTATTCCCTATCTGGTTAGTATGAACTTCGTCCTGTCTCCCGCCTACCATTCCGGGTTTGATAGACTCCTCCGGGCATTGAATTCTCATGTCGCATTGGACACCCTGCAGATCTTCGTAATGTGGCTGGACACAGTCACTTACCTCCACCACCACGGCCACGACGAGAAGCTCCCGTGGTACCGTGGCAAGGTATGCGCGAAGGCGAAGCCCCCTTCATTTGTTCAATTTTGGAGCCGAGCTGGGTGGCCCGTTCAATTTGTCTTCATTCGAATTACATCACATTGACGCCAAGTGAATGATAATGTGGACAGGAGTGGAGTTATCTCCGGGGAGGGTTGACGACGGTGGACCGGGATTACGGGATGTTCAACAGCATCCACCACGACATCGGCACCCACGTCATCCACCATCTCTTCCCTCAGATACCACATTACCACCTCGTTGAAGCCGTAAGGAGGAACCCGAAAACTCTGACGTACCCTCGACATATTTTTCTCATTACTCTATATTGACTCGAGTCCGCTGTCTTTTGTTTGAATCGCGAAACATGAAAAATCCGGCGAAAGACGAGAGCATCGAAGGCAGTGATGGGGAAATACTACAGGGAGCCCACCAAATGTGTCGGACCGATCCCCTATCACTTGATCAAGCCCCTGGTCAGCAGCTTGAGGCAAGACCACTTCGTGAGCAACAAGGGCGACATCGTCTTCTACCAGTCCGACCCTCGTTTCCGCAAGTCTTGAGATCTCCTCCGTCTCGATGCTCTTGTCCTTGGAGCATCGCAAAAAAAAAAAAAACCAGATCAATTAGCGAGTCGGGATGGGGTTGTTTTGTTTGGTGGCCTTGCTTTATAATTTGCCAAAGATAAAAGAATTTTCCCTCTTCTTTCATTCTTTCACAACAGTCATGCAAACTGCAACCAAAACAATTAGTTGTTGTTATTGTTGTCGATGATGGGTGAGACAAGCCATCGCTATAAGTCGCGATATAGCGGGCACTAAAAATATTCAAGAAATATGGTCACCAAGACTTTTAAACAGACAGTAATATAAAGCACAAGAAACAAAAACTTACTTTCATTTCTGGAGAAAAAATTACAGGGAGACAACCAAGCAGCCCTTCATGGTCTTTGAATGATTGTCGTGTGTTCATTACAAATAACTGACCAATATTTATACTAACACTTGATTCTTTCTGGACAAAAACCGTTAATAAAAACTGCTAATAAAACCACTAACATAACTACTAACACAACTATTATACACATTTTGCACATGTTTTATTCAAACTAACTATAAATTATCTACATCGACCAAGTCATGATAAAGTCCCCATCGAAAATTAGCTAAGTCTTGAAACATCAACTAGGACTCTGCCTTCTAGTGCTACTTCCTTCGACGAGGTCTCGATCGAACTTCGCCTCGTCCGTACTTTGAAATGTTCTGCTTCAACGTGCCCTGGTTCGATGTCTTTGAACTTCGACCGAGTGCTCCTTCGATCGCATCTACCATCACAGTGATGGGCCTTGCGATCATTGAAGCCCAAAATGGTTTTACTGTGTAAATATTTAGCCTCCCTGGTGCAACACGTGTTATCTTTTCGAAGAGTCGTTTCAACTGCTGGAGTTTTAAGTTCACCCGTCTTTTCCAAAGAGCGTACGTTCCCTTCAACATCATCGAGCCCAAGCGTTGTTTTTATTGCCTAAAGACTTTCAACCAACTTTTCCTCACGTCGAGCCTGAGCAGCGAATTCAACTTCTTCAGGGACTTGGTTAGAATCACAACCAGTGGGTACATCGACGTATGGGTGAGGGGGACCTCCATATGTGACAAGATACTCGAAGGTCCCGGATGACTCACCGAGTGGGCTAACATTTGGGTCACCTAGATTGTACCTCTTCTCCAAGCTGAGATCTTTCATAGTTTCGACAACTTCTCCTGTAAAGATTTCAACTATGTTAACATTGGGAATAGGAATCGATTCAGCCAGAATTACTTCCATTTTCGATTTTTGCCAAAGCGTTAATTCTCGATGAAGAGTAGAATGAATTGCAGTAGGCTTATGCAACCAATTTCTCCCTAACAAAGCATTAAAAGTAGTTGCAACATCAATGAAAAAAAAGGCAGTATCCATAACCAAGCGCCCCACTTTTAGTCGAATCGGGATTGTGTCTATACTCTTGTACATTAAACCATTGGAACAACTTATAGTGACGTCTGTGGCCTGAAGGTCATCTCGACTCAAACCAAAATTGAACATACTCAAAGGGAGCACGTTCACTGTGGCTCCATTATCGATCAAGACTTTCTTAAGTCGAATGTCATTGAAATATGCCTCAATATATAAGGAATGCATATGATGCTTCATCGAAGGAGTGGGTATCGAAAACCAGTGAACAGAAAAGCCCACAGGCCATCGAACAACTTGCAAAGTCGAAGGTCCAGGGTTACCTGTATCCTGTCGACTCATACTTTTGTCCGCAAATTCTGAAGGAATCATTATCATATTACATTCGACGAGGACAACATTCGGACTCGGAAAATCATCCTTGATAGGATTATAATCCGAGTCATCAAACTCATAGTCACCCAGAGGAGTATGAGGATCGAATCGAATTGTGGGTTTACGGGGTGCTATGTCAACAACAAGTTCTTTCGGGTCGACCCGACATACATTATTAGCCTCTCGATCCAACTTCATCCTTTTTTCCTCTGCACGCCTGCGACATCTTTCCTTCCTTCTCTTGTTACTTCGAGAGGTATCAAACCCCTGTTTGCTTACTTGTTGTCAATTATCATCGATGGGAGTCTAACTTTATATGCCTTTGGTCGACATAGGTCATTAATGAAATCACGGTATACCTAGATGTATTGCCTCAAATGAGGATCGTATCCCTTTACATGAGAAATCACATTATTAACGCATCGACACAAAATATTTGATTAATCTCGCTTGTACCTAATTTTGGCGTCTTTATGCGTGTGATCTCGAACATGTTGGCAGAAGGCATGTCAATCAACTTCTGGAAATAGCTGTAAGAGCACAGATTGCAGAGTTGCGAGATCAAAATCCTGTGCCTGAGAATGGGACATCATCTATTGCACACACCATCAGCCTCTAGGAATTGAGCAATAGGTGGGCCATCTTTGAGCACTGGTACAGCGAGCCTAGGAGCAAGTCCCAACCTATCTTTAACGTCTCGAGAAGCATACTTAGCAGCATGGCTAGCCTGACCCTCAGATGTCTTAGAAATATCGTTGCCCTTCTCAGTCGAAGCAGAGTCACTAGTGGTAGGAGTGATCATCACGCTGTCAGCAATAATGCGAGTGGCCCCCTTTCGAGCCTTGGCAGGGTCCTACTTCCCTTCGGCCAACCTTTCATTGTCAAACTTTTTAGCTATGGGTCCAGAAAGGAAACGCCTATCAACAGCCCTTGTAGGTCCTTTGAGATTGATCCCCAAAGCAGTTTTCTTGATCGGAGTAAGATCGAACCACGCTTCAACTTGGTGGGATTGGAGAAACTTCTTGAAAATGAAACACCTATCCATGGGATGGGTGTCATCCATATGTCACCAAAAGATTTCATTCCTGAGCTTCGAAGTTCGAATAGGGCATGAAAACTTCCATTCTTCAGGAGTCGTTTGAACAAATTATTGGCCACATAAGTTTCACTCAAAATATGCGATCCCTGCATGGTAGAATCGACAACATCAACTACGTTTACTTCGAAAGTATGTACCTCACAATTAGGGAAATGTTTGTTATCGACGGAAGTGGGTTCGTCTGACTCTTCAAAACAAAGGACTTTAGACACAATCAAGTCTTGAATGAGATTCCTAAAGGTTAAGCAATCGCGGGTCATATGTGTAAAGGATCCATGCCACTTGCAATAACTCTTCTTCTTTTCCTTATCAATTTGTGGCAGTCGATGTCCAGGTTTAAGCTTGATTCGACCACGATCTTTGAGCCAATCGAAAATTTCGTCTGCTTTATCCACATCGAACAAATATTTACGCTCTTCATTCCATTTTTGGGAAGCCTTCTTTTTGAAGTTTTTCTTGGCTAAAACATAACAGATGGTTGATTTTCCTTTGACGAATCCAGTTGTGTCTACTTCGATCGGGGAAGTTTCGACCTAATATGCTGACTGGCCTTTCGATTCTTCTCTTAAGAGGCTTTCATACTTAGTGACCCTTTGGGCAAGATCGAATAGGTCTCTGAACCTTTCGCCTTGGATCTTTTTTCGAATCCGAATATCTAGAGGATCCTGTGCTATTTCAAGAACTTCCTCCTCGATAATAGAAGTTTTACATCTACGTCGAGCCTTCCGAAACCATTGTAAGAATGTTGCCGCCAACTCTCCAGGTTGCTCCTTGATTCGAGTTAATTCTACTATGGTAATGGTTGAATCCAATGTAGCAAACGCCTGCATGAACTGCTTTTGCATTTCTTGCTAATTTTGGATCGAGTTGGCAGGCAGGTGAATGTACCAATTAAATGCCGAACCGGTCAATGAATTAGGGAATAGTTGAAGTTTCAAAAAATCATTATTGAAGCTTCGCCAGTCTGGTGAGTGAATCGAGCCACGTGTTCTATTGGCGTCATATCATCTTCGCCAGAGAATCTAGTGAAGTCCGGAATTTTGTATACCCTCAGATAAGAATAATCTATGTCAATGTAATCTGAATAAGGTGTCCCATAAAAGTTCACCTCTTCTCTTCACACTACACCAAGAACCATCTGCTCCACCAATCGGGTGACATATTCCCTAAAATCGGCAGGTTCAGGCTGCATCGCGGGAGCCCTAGTAATATCTCTTTCGAATTGCCTTTCTCTCTCGACTTGAAGCCTTTCCCTATCGAAAGCTTGCCTTTTTCCATCAGTAGCGGGACATTCCCTAGAAACTTCTTTGAAAAGGTTCATTCTCAATGAGTCATTTGTAGGGGGGGACCTTTCAGCACCTTCGATTGTCGATCGAGTTTAAAAACTCTCTCATCGACGATGGGGCGGCGCATAAGCAGTTGGCCTATACTCGCCCTCATTGTCATCGTCAAAGTTTTGTCCCAAATGTTGACCATGCGAAACTGGAGTATAGGGCCCTCTAATTTCCTGTGGGACCCTAGGCATACTCGTTCCAACATGATACTCATCATTTGGTTGAAAATTTTCTTGCCCCAAATTTGGATCAAAATCGACTTCGCGTTTTCCTTAAAACACTGACGTCCTTCTGGTCAAAGTGACTGGAGAATATTCATAATTCTTTCAGTCAAGCCCTGGACTTGCCTCTACATATCCAAGAAATTCTCCCGGATCTGCATCTGCATTCTCAGAATCGCATCAATACTGACGGTTCCTTGAAAATTCTGACGATCAAGTCGTGAGAGAGGCGAATCTTTCATATTTTCCTGGGCATTTCTGTTGCCCATTCTGGGGATCACCAACAAGGTTGGTCTGATCACCCGCAGTGTTTGTTTCAGAATCACTACGATTCGCCGCCATTCTCGCTACTCCGCGTTTTGTTATTCCACGTTTTCACACAAAACTCGGTTTTGACTTCCACTGCGGTCGCCAAAAACGTGTTTGGGGACGAAATACGTCGTGATATAACGGGGTCTAAAAAGGTTCAAGAAATGTGGTCGCAAAGGCTTTTAAACAGACAATGATGTAAAACACATTAACACGAACACTTACTTCCATTTCTGGAGAAAACATTACAGGGAGACAACCATGCAGCCCTTCAGGGTCATTGAATTATTGTCGTGTGTTTATTACAAATGACTGACCGTATATTTATACTAACATTTGATCTTATCTGGACCAAAACCACTAATAAAACCGGTAACGTTTGCACATGTTTTATTTAAACTAACTGCACATTATCTACTTCGTCCAAGTCCTGATGAAGTCCCAATCGGAAATTGGCTAAATCTTGAAACCTCAATTGGGACTCTTCCTTCGAGTGCAACTTCCTTCGACGAGGTCTCGATCCCTCGTCCGTACTTCATGTCCTGCTTCGACGCGCCCTGGTTCGATGTCTTTTAACTTCGACCGAGTGCTCATTAGACCGCATCTACCATCACAATGATGAGTCCTGCCATAATTAAAACCCAAAATGGCTTTGTTGTGAAATATTCAACACATGAAACGTCTGAGATCAGCAGCCAGAGTAAAAAATAGGCCAAATGATCAATTCTACCCCAAAGTTTGTCTGTTTTTTCCGATCTACCCTAAACTTTACAAAATATCATCACGCATCTCAACGTTTGGCCGTCATATCAATTTTAACCACCGTTAACCGAAGAAGATGATGGAATCATACGTGGCGCCCAGGTAGCCAGCAACGCCGTCTGTCCACCGTTAAATTGTTGACTGGGCATTACATGGCGTCGTCCCCGCCACCGCCCTATCTTCATGACCGTTGGATCGCAATCCCCTGCCGCACCTCCGCCGCACGTTGCCTTCTCTGGTTAACCTCCCAGAGCTCGGCTTCCAGCTCCCTCCCGAATTTTTCCATCGTCGTCGACCTCGACCGCTTCACCATCGCCCTCGCCGTCATCAGCATCTAGTACGCTGACGCATAGTCCCTAAAGTCCACCAGTCTCCTCGTCTTAGCTATCGCCCTCGTCGATATGAATAGGTTCCTCGGCCGTTCTATCCTTGGGTCCGACGACCTCGCGCCATGAAGCCTTGGCACCAGCGTCGTCCTCTCCGGTCCCCCCACACCTTCTGATTTCTTCCTTTTGTCACTTTGTTTTCAAAAAAATATAATAATAGTTTTCTTAAATCTAGTTTTGATACATTTTTTATTTCATTTTTTTTGTTTTAATTTTTTTTTATGAAATGGAAAGGGGCGACGGTGGACAAACGGCATTACTGGCCACATGGACACCAAGTAGGATTCCGTCATCCCCTTCGGTTAACGGTGGTTAAAATTGATATAACGGCCAAACGTTAGAATGCGTGATGATATTTTGTAAAATTTAGGATAAATCGAAAAAAAAATGGCCAAACTTCAAGATAAAATTGATCATCTGGCCTAAAAAATATAGTATTACTAGAAGCAGGAAAACTCTCCTCTCCTACATCGTCCTCACACACGCCCCTCGGGCTTGTCCTATTTTTTGCTTCTCTTTTGACTCTTTCAGATGTGACACATGATGTAATAAAAGCGAAGGGCCAAGGAACACCAACACGGAGGTGATCAGGTCAGTCAATGGAATCAGAAGGGATCTTCAGAGACCGGGCTGCCATCAGATACACTCCCTCCTCTTATGGGAGTTAATTAATCATCCATCATCATCCCATTCATGATACCACCGAACGGTGTATCCATCCCCATCATTCCCCCCCTCCCCCAAGACATTGAATGCCCCCACTCCTCACAAACAGAACAGAAGGAAGGCTCCAACTCCTTCATTTCTCCTGTCGCGACATGCAATCCAAGGCTACAAAACCATGGCCACCCCCCCATCGAGCTGGATTTAAAAGGAAAGAAAGATTGACTTTTTTTCGGACAATGTGAGCAGGAGGGATTCTGTCTGGTGTCTGAAGGTAAAATCTTTCGACATGTCCCTCTTCTGTTCTGTCTTTCGGACAACATCAAAAAACAGTGTGTGTTTGTTTCCTGTCCTGTCCTGCCTTGACCATAATTTTGAATGCCAGTCCCGCCATTCCGACAAAATTCCCCCCTCCATCTCTTCGCCATTCCTCTCTTTTCTTTTCACCTTGTCTTTCCCTTTTCCTTTCGACCCCATTTCCCCTTTTCCTCATTTCGTACTATTCATTTCTCCCTCCGGAGCTCTCTCATCTCGACAATACACAAACACGGTTTCAAAACCCCTCCCCCATTCCATTTCTCTTGTTCTCCCAACTTCCTTACTTACCATCAGATATGACGAAGTTGTTGTCGCCGACCTCCACCGCCTCTGTTGCCTCCGCGTCTACCTCATGTGAAGGAGCCGCGGGTAGCTGCCTCGTGGGAGTGCTGCGGAGAATTTTCCACTCGAGCTCCCTCCCCGAGTTCCCTGTCGGTTACGCCAGTGCTAAAGTTGTGGGCTTCAGCTTGAAGGAGGGGGAGTTTGGTGCGGAGGTTGAAATCCCGGTTCCCGGGATCGTGGCAAGACTGATGGGGTTGGAGACTCTGCCCCGGATCATGAAGATCCATGGGGGAAAATCTCCCAGTTCTGTGAGGAGAAGTCGGTCCATGAATGATTTGGACTACAGAGAGAAGTGCGACAAAGATGGCGATCCTGGGAGTAGCGTCAAGTCCACGTCGTTCTTCCGTGAGACCCCGATGTATCTGGAGATTGAAAACGAGGAGTTCTTGGTCCTGATCTTCGAGAATGGGACGGAAAGGGGTGACCGCACTAGTAGAGGGAAAAAGAAGAGGTGGAAGAGGAGGAGGAACAGAACGAGTATCCTTATGAAAACGGAAAACAACTCGTGGAGTGAGAATTCCTCCATTGAACAAAACCCCGAACCTGCAGAGGTTTTTACTCTGGCCAAGCTGAGGAATGTCTAGAGCAATCGACAATAAGTGGTTCCTGTGGACAAACAGGCAGAAATCGAGTGCGTCTCCGAAAACTCATCGAGCCCTGTTTCTGTTCTCGAGTTCGGCGAGTTCGTAACGAGTTATCTCGAGACGTCAACATCAGGTAGGTTTCGTGTTCATCACCCGCATCACATTCCTCATATCGAAACCCAACACTAGACTCACTTTCGCTGAACTGGGCACAACTTTCAATCAGACGATGCACAATAGAGGATTTTGACGGCTCACATGGACACGGCGACCATAACCTCCTCCATCCGCAGAGCTCAAGATGCAGAAACACAGGATCCGGGAGGAAAGACATTTCGAAACAACCGAGCTCCCCCGAGATACAAGTCCCGTCATGCAGCTGGGAGATCATGTCGCATTACGGAACGTGGAAGTACGAAGAAGCATCGGTCGATATATGTGCGGACATGGGAAGGAAAATCTCGGAAGAGCTGATCGATGATCTGATAGTTCAACTTTCTTGTAAGTCAAGCAAGAATTCAAAATCCCCAGGAGTAGAACCCCTGTATTAACTCTAACCATACAATTACATAGAATAGAAAACACTAGTAGATAGACTAAGCCTTGGCTAAATTGCAGGAAAGAAAGAGCTGGTGAGAAGGGCTTTTACTTGTTGTCCTTTACTTTCTTCTTTTGTAAGCAATTATTAGTAACCGGTTATGCAAGGTTACGTAGCTCGTACCTACAGCCCAAAAGAAAAGGCGAAAAAAAGTAGCCACGAGATCATGACTGATGACGGCTGGCAAAAATGAGCCACCATAATCTCCTTTGTTTTTATCAATTGGGGTTTGGATGGAGGCTTCTTTGAGGGGGGTTAATTAAGACCAAAACGGCCTCCTACAACTGCCATCCAAACTCCCATTCCTTCCGTGCATGTTAATAATAACACAACGGGTGGGGTCACGCTCATTTTATTCGATGTAAGATTTGGTTTTGCGTGGTTACAACAGTCCCTCAAACTCAAGCCCACATAAGGACTCACATGACGGCATTTTTTCTAGGTTGATCGGGGTTGTTAAAAGCGCGCTTAAAGCGAAAAGCGCTTCGAAGCGCATCATGAGAGCTTCGTTCTCAAGTGATGGAGCGGCCCGCATGAAGCGCGCGCCTAGGAGCCGCTTCAGGCTTTAAGCACGAGGCGCCGGGCGCAGGTGAAGCGCCATAGCGCAATCCTTATGCCCTATCTCTCTTTTCCTTGCCGTAACGGTGCCTAAACCCTATTTTCCCATTTCTCTGTGCCAGAAACAACGGAGAGCCTCCCTCCCAGACGCCTCGTTGGATGCCCTCCCTCCTAGAAGCCCCCGAAGAGATCAACCTGGCAACGAACTTTTCTCTGTTCAGAGACCAACCCAACAAACTCAGACGATCGATCAACGGGTGGGGTCACAGACGTAAGATTTGGGTTTGCGTGGTTACAACAGTCCCTCAAACCCAAGCCCACATAAGGGCTCACAAGATAGCATTCTTTCTAGGTTGATTAGGGTTGTTAAAAGCGCGCTTAAAGCGAAAAGCGGTTCGAAGTGCATCCTTAGAGCTTCGCTCTCAAGTGATGGAGCGACCCGCATGAAGCGTGCGCTTAGGAGCCGCTTCGGGATTTAAGCACGAGGCGCAGGGCGCAGGTGAAGCGCCAGAGCGCAATCTTTATACCCTATCTCTCTTTTCTCTGCCGTAACGGTGCCTAAACCCTATTTTCCCTTTTCTTTGCACCAGAAACAACGGAGAGCCTCCCCCGAGTCGCCGCGCCGGAGAGCCTCCCTCCCAGACGCCCTACTGGACGCCCTCCCTCCTAAAAGACCCGAAGAGATCAACCTGGCAGCGAACTTTTCTCTGTTCAGAGACCAACCCAACAAACTCAGATGATCGATCAACTCACGAAATCATCAGCCCCAAAAACATCGACCTCTGCTGGCTGCCGCCGCAATAGGCGGGTGAAGTGGGTCAGCATCCTATTCCAAGTGCAGTTGACCAGACCATTCCATCGAGTCAAGGTCAGGCTCAAACTCTTCTTCCTCATTGTGGGTTTCTGATCAAATCTCTCGCTGTGGGTTTCTGATTTCTTCTATTTCTGTGTGTCCGATTTCGTCGATCTCTTGCTGTGGGTTTCTGATTTCTTCGATTTATGTCGGTTGTTGTGGGTCTCCCTCCCAGACGCTCACTGTGGGTTTTGATTTCTGATCAAATCTCTTGGTGTTTGTCGGGACTAATATTAGGAATGGATTCATCGAACTTGAACATCAAATGATACTAGACCTTGTATTTGTGAAGTACAACCAAAATCTCAAAGCAATATATGATATACGGGATGCCATTGATCCTCTTTGTATGGATGATATTGATTATTGTAATGAGTGGCTAGTCGGTGAAATGGAAGAAGAGTAAGATGAGTCGCTACTAGTCGGTGAGGGGGCGTTGGATGTTCATCACGTTGTGAGGAACGCACGGGGTTCAAATAGTTCGAGAATGTTTGATAATGATGATGAAGTCCATACCGATGTCGAGGAGGAGATTGATAGAGATGCGAATGACGACAACACCTTGGTGGATTACGAATATGATGAGGAGAGCTTGAATAATGACATAGATTTAGATGTTTAGATTGTTGTGTTTTCATGTCCTTTTGTCATGAACTTATGCATTGGTCACATTTAAAAACTTTGGTTTTATTATATTAAAAGTTAAATTGACCTTACCTTGAAGTTCCTTAGTTAAATTATATTTTGGCCAAATTGTCCGATTTATCTTAAACTATACCGATTTTTTTCGATTTATCCTATCGTTTACATAATATCTCCATATATCCCAAACTTACTACGTTGCTTCCAATATATCCTCCGTCAGGAGTCCAGCAAACGGAAGTTGACGTGGCGCTTACATGGCACTAACGTCGTCAGTCACACCGCCGTAAACCTAAAACCCCAAATCGAAAATCCTAAATCCCCAAATCGGATACCCATCAACCCCGACACACTCTTCTCAAATTCATTACATGCGTTTTTCAAACACTACCGGACGACAAGTCCCAAACACACCAACCACAGAGAGGGGAGACTTCCACCCAGCACACACGCGAACCCAGACCACCTTCTTCTTCTTGTTCTTCCTTGTGGATGATTGTTATCAAACAAGGTGCCGCCTTTTTGTGTTTCTCTGTGATTCTGATTAAAGGGTTCGTCAGAAAAGAGGGAAAGTTAACAGATTTTTGGGAGGGGCGGCGTTCATTAGCTGCCTGCGTTTCCGAGGTGTTCAGTCGAAGAGGACCTCCCTCGTCCCTGGATCGAATGGGAAGTTGGAGTTGGAGTTTCCCGATGATGGGTTGACCCCCGATGGCTTGTTGTTGATGCTCCTTGTTGTTCAACTCCTGGCGACCTGTCGTTGCTTGAACGATGAAGGTGAGTTCATTTTCTCTTTTTTTTTTCAAAAAGAAAAATTCTGATTCTTTTAGGGTTTAGGATTGGATGGCCGATTTTGAACCTAATTGGAAAGATTTTATTTATTTGGGGACTAATCGTGACATTCCGTCAAATAGTGATCTTCTGACGGCGGGGCGACTGACGGCATTATTGCCATATAAGCGTCATGTAAACTCCCGTTTGCCGGACGCCTGACGGAGGAAAGATTGGAAGTAACATAGTAAGTTTGGGATATATGTAGATATTAAACGATATAATAAATCGGAAAAAACCGATATAGTTTAGGAGAAATCGGATAATTTGGACTTATATTTTTCGTTTACCATTAGCGCATATATGACAAAAGCGCGTTTTGCACTTTGCGTTTAAAGCGATTTGGGAGGTTTGTGCTTTTTATGCGCTTTGCGCTTTAACAACTATGGGTTGAATCCGACCCGACGAAGGGTCCCAATTATCAGTTTTATTGCGCTTAATCGGGTTCTGATTCTCAAACCATTACTCTTTTTTCGATGTGTGACTTGAGTTTGCGGGTTTTGTTCCATTTTACCGTTAGTGAAAAAAATTCATGAAATAAGGTATAAATTCTCCTTAAAGAAGTCGACTGGGGTTGTATTTAAGGAATTTTGAAACTGTTTATTCTATTTTGTTATTTTTTTTATTTACCTCATTTGAGAACTTTCCTCTTGAGTTTATCATATTTTGGTGGCTAACCCAAGTGCATGCAGAGGAACAACGGAGAGGAAACGCAACAATCTGAATGCTCACCCTTCAGGCTGTTGGACAAATGCGTCGTTGCTGGCACTAACTCGTTTTATTCTTTTATCCTAAGGGCCATCCATGATCATGCTCATGCTTAGGGGAGAGCAAAAAATTTGGGATACCGATTTTTTAAAATTTCAGGAATTCGGGATCGGTATTTCGGTATTTATGATCGGGATTGGGAGTACGTTTTTTTTAAAACGGTATTCGATATTGGGATTGGTAGCGTAAAAATAAAATTTGGTATTTACCGAATACCAAATTTTTAATGGGCTAATAATTTGTGTCCCCATTTAAAAAAAAAAAAAGAAAGCCCGACCCAATACCTGTAAACCCTATCGAAGGCGTCAGGCTCGCAGCCTCTGTCTCCGCCGCTAGCCTCCTACTCAGATAGTGTTGACCAGCCACACTCCTTGTTCCCTCGCTTTATCCCAGGTGGCCAACCGTCATAACCGCTCTGATTACCTCCCGCTCCCGCCACCTGCCTTTCCTCAATCGAGCGAGCCGTAGTCGTAAGCGATCAATCTTGGTCCTTTTGGTTTTGGGGATGAGTTTTATGCGCTCTTTTGGTTCGTGTATGTTGTTTGTTCTCTTCTAATTGGATTTGATTGATTTTTCCATGGATTGATTGTGTTGTTCTTCCCCCCGGGACAAAAAGTTCGGTTTTTTCCCTTAGTTTTTAGTGGATTCCGGTTTCAATATGTGCTGCTGATATGGCAGATGCTGCTGTGGGGAGTGATTCGAAATCCTTGGATTTGATTCTCCCACTGCAAACTTGCAACTTTGGTTCTTTTTCTTTTTCTTCTTCTTTTTTTTATTGTGTTTTTGTTTATCGGGATAATGATCTGGGGAAGACATCACTGATTAGAGATGGGAGGATGGAAAAGAAATGTGGATGCTTGCATTTCCAGTTCGAAGGAGGCATTCCAGAAAGTAGGATAACCCCACTTAGCTGCAGTTAAAGCCTTAAGGGATGTCATCGCTGTCGCTGTTTCAACTTATAGGGTTGTGGCATCCCTTATCCGTAATACATGTCGCTGTTACAATTGTGCCAATAGCTTACCTTTTGTTGTCGGATCCATCCGTTACTGCGAACACCTAATAGATAAACCTTGCCGTGAAATCTAATGCCCTGTTAGAAGATTCTTCAAATCTTACCTTTTATTAGCATGCTGGTTCTTGAGCTTAATCTTTCCTTTTTCCCCGATTTACTTATCATATTTTCCTTTATTTGCACTCTAATGGTGTTCCATCACTTTTTTCTTTCTTCGTCACTTATACGAGACTAGGATTGGGAAGTTTCAAGTTCCAGGCGTTGAGACATTGGATCCAGAAATTCGACATTACAGTGACTTGCATGACTGGATAGATAACAATTCTGAACGGTTGGAAAGGAAACATATACTCGTGTCAGTGCTCTCCTAGAACATACTCGTTGCAATAATGGTCCATTTGGACAAATAGACATATGTTGTATATATCACTGGGCCAGTGTACCTGTCTATTTTTGTATGTATCTTTGTATATGCATCGCTTGATGGATGAACGTGAAGAAAATATCATGTGATTTTTGTTAGTACAGAGCATTGAATATGAATCTTTGCATAGCATTGTTGAATTGAAGTATCAAAACCAACTATTTCGAATGAATGTGGACTCAATGTCGTCTTATCGTTGTTTAATGGAGATCTGAATATTGTGATCCTGGGTTTATTTTGTTGCATTACTAAGGTAAGGAAAAAATTCGGTAATTTGGTATTTACCAAAATACTGAATTAAAATTCAGTAATTTACTGAAATACCAAATTTTAAATTCGGGATTGGGATCGGAATCTAAAATTTTAAGGTATTCAAAATTCGGTATTTCGGTATTATATGGACATTCTTGGATGTTCGGCTCGTGACTGAACATGGCGAGAAAGGAAGACGAGGCTTCCATTATTAATAATTTTATCAGAAAACACACAAAAACTTTAGCAAGCTGGATCTCCCAACGTCTCCCCAGCCAATCCCCAGAAGGAGGAGGAGGAGGAAGAGACTCCCTTGGGGCGAGCTCTCGAGTGCAAGTGCAAAGAAAGGGCCTGTACTGCTTCCAACTCCGGTGGGGGAATAAAGGGACCACATGGTTTGCCTCTGCATTGGCTTGGCACCTTCATTCCCCTTCCTCCTGCCCCGCTGTAAATTCTTACTTCTTCTCCACCACCACCACCACTAGTCTCTTCCTCCTTTACTCGACAAACTGTTCGCATGTCACTCCCTCTGCCCGTCCTTGTCGCCTTCTCTGTTTCCCTTCCAGTCACCATCCTTGCCCTCAGGCACAGCCGCTATCTGTGTAATCGTCCCTGGGGAGTCGACTCAGAGCATCCGGTGCTAACAGAATAGGAACGGCCAGAGTAAGACCGTTTCCGTGCTTCTGAATGCTTCCTTCGAGTCATTATAGGGGGGATACGGTTTCTTTTATGGACTCAAGTCCGGGGTTCTCAGTATCCTGTGTTGGGACACCGCCTCCAATGTGTCCTATTCAGGGTCCAAGCTGAGGAGGATTTGTAGTGGCCCGAGGGTCAGGATGACCGACCTGGCGGTGGGGGATGACCGTGTGTGTGCCAGGGAGGTGAGGATGGGATTCAAGAGATGCTGGAGAGGGGAAAGAGGGAGGTCATTGTTCCCGTCACTGGGATCAGATCTGGAATTCAGCAGCATTACGTTTACGTCCGGAAGCGGTTTCTGTTGTGGGATATTGGCGAACGACGGCAGAGCTTCCTGTTGGGGATCAATCCAGTCGCAGGCGAGATACAGAAACAGTTTGGCAACTTGACAATGTCGACATTGGTGACCGGTGTCTCTCATGCCTGCGGTCAACTGTGGGCAGCAAATTCCTGGTTTGCATTGACCACATAAGCGTTTCACCTCAGGTATTCAGGAATCGCAGCAGGCGTGAATTTCAGCTGCACCATTCATGGGAGGAATGAACCGGTTGTTTGCTGGGAAGGAGGAGACAACAGCGGGTGATTTGAGGTGGGAAATGAATCGTTTGACGTTGTGGCATGATCAAATTTTGTCTGCGGGCTGGTTAGCTCGAACCTGATGATAATCTGCTGGAGACCAAGATGGTCCATCACGGGAAGTAATATTCCGAAAGGAACAGTCATTCCCTGTTCATGCGTGAGGTCTCCATGCATCATCTGCGGAACATACCCAAATTCTGATAATGTATGTCATGGTTCTGTAAGTATATGCAAACCGTGCCAACTCGAACTCCCGGTTGCCTTGCCTCTTCCTCCCTTGACTTTACCACCCGTACCACTGCCAGTTTTGCCCATAAACCGGCTGTCGCTTGTATTTGTTGTTATAGGTAGTGTAGGGGTATTTGCAGGAACTCGTGTGACCTTATACTGCAATAGCTGCTCGGCAGGAAATCGAGCCGCCGGTGACAAACGAGGCTGGTGTGGTAGAGGCAGTCGCCTGAACGGCCGCTCGTAGGGTGGGTTTTGGAAGGAAGGGACAGGCTGGACATAACGGAGGTCGTGGTCAACCTAGAGAGGGCACTGTCAGTCCTCAGATCAAGCGTCTAACAGAAAAAGACCATATCCATTCATGTTCGTCAGTTTCATCTCAGAGATTGGTAATTAATTGTCTCTTTGGATTCATTGTGACGGATTTTCCCTTCCGACACGAAGAACACATCCGAAAGCGATTGGTGAGACATGCTCAAAGGCTGTCGTATCACTTAGTGGGCTATGGACCCCGTAAGGTAACCAAAAGCTGATGCGTTTTTTGCGATAGAAATTTGGCCAAAATTCCTTGCTTTTGCATGACATGTAGCAAGACAAGCGATGAATACGACGGCCATTTGCGACACAACGACGCATGCTGCATTTTATGCCACAGAAAACATGCTGAGGAAAGCATGTGGAAGGAAGCCATTCCTTAGTGCACCCCCCGCCCCACGTGGCTTTAAATTCGTTTAATAGGCAGGCGGCGATGGGACGAACACCACAACTTACAACCAAGGAAAGATGAGAAACAGAGGAGGAAGAACAGAGTCCATGGAATAGAAAGATCTCATCCATTACATTACAGCAAAACCCAGTTTTGGACAATGCTTATAATGGGCGGAGGGGGGGGGGGGGTGTGGGCGCTGCTAATTACAAACAAGCACGAGATGGTCCTCTGTGGCCTGCATATATGTTGTTACACGAACTCGAACCTCATGAGGAGCCTTACCGAGTGTAATTTGTCGCCTTTGCGGTCATACAGCTGGACTGCTCGTATCCCTTGTTTTATCTCGGAGACTGGCAGGCAGGTCTGGCCGGCGAAGTCGTCCTTCTCGGACAGGTCGTACTCTAGGACCTCTATCCGTAAAAGGGCTAGCTCGGGGACGGTCAACGGGAAAGTGAACTCCTCGTTCCAGACTGGGCTCCAGTCATCTTCTTTACTTTTTGTCTGCTTCATTTGAGTGTCAGCTGGAACTCCCACTATGCCAACCTGAAAATCGAATGCCACACAGCATCTCATCTATCAGATGGGCATGGAAAGAGGGTATCACTACAAGTTTAGCTTGCCTTGGTGTAGAAGTCCGGGGGAGAATATAGATCGAAATGCGTCCGCTTGAAGTCCAAATGCCACCCGTCTCCCATGTATACTTTCACCTGGTGTCAAGGGATCAATCCCGAGCAGATCAGTTGGCAAGCCAGACAGAGGGAGGGAGGGAGAAATGCTCGTTTGTTTACCTTCAGAGTCGTCTTCATGGGATACTTTGCCTTCGGATCGAAAATTTTGTCATCAGGACCAACGTTCATGAGCAAGTCTGGCTTCTTCACGAAGCCACAGCCCCCATTGGCTCTAAACATTCCATGCATCAGCCAAAGGTATTTTCCGTGACCCTGCAACCGATCCAGAAATGCCGGATGCATAAACATATGATCGGGTGCCTTACTCGGGCAAATAGAACAGAGGAGCGAACGAAACCTGCATGTTGAAAGCAACCATTTGAGCTCCATGCAGCCAACCGTCCAGCGGGTTGTAGTTGGAGGAGTTGAATCGCGTACCCCTGGGGTAAACTCTCAGGAAGTTCTTTTGGGTGAATCTGAAATCACAGGCTCAAAAGATTTAGAATGATATTCTCCACGGGAACGATCAGATGAAGAGAAAAACAAGCACCGGACGATTTCCGTGGCATGGGAATCGGCAGCCTTCTTTAGTTTTTGCTCACTTAGGCTGAGGCGCCTCACTTTGTCAATTTCAACCTTCAGTTGCTCCTTCAGGCCCCCCTTTGGTTTACCAGCATGGATAGCGATTAGGCGCTTGTAAACAGGTCCTCCCGGCAAACAGATCTCCGTTTCGCACTCATCGCTCTCTTCAGCATCATTGTCGTTGTTTTCGTTTTTTTCTCCATCGATCTACACGTCGTCGGCCAGATGTAAAATGGCAAGATGATAGTTGGTATACCCAAGAACAAATCTATAGCCAACAAAGAAACCTTTGTACCTTATCACCTTCCGTTGGGTCGACGGAATTTGTCGAAATTATGCTTGTCGGCTCATTTTCCCATACATCCTCAGTGGAATCCTTATCCTTTTGCGAGAGGCTACCCTCCTGTTTCATGCTTTTAGCTTCAAGGTACTCCTTTGGTGGCTTTGTAGATATGACGACACGATACTTTAGTTCTTCAGGAGACGGGAATTCTTTCAAATCTGCTTCAGGGCAATACAGCATGTCTCCGAATGTTTGAGTGAGCATCTGAAAGTAGTAGCACACTCGATCACCAGTTTCCAAGTACAAGGTACTTTAACGACATCTGATATTGAGAACCAACCTGCGCGACTTTTTCTTGGAGATCCGGCGTTAAGTGGTCCTCGAGAGTTATTATAACAGGGTATGGAGACGTGCGAAATGCATGCTCTTTTATTGATCTAAGACACTTGATGAGTTCCACAGGAGTAGTCAAGGTCCTGGGACGAATAACGATCTTCAGTGAGAGATGGCACGGGCTAGCTGTTTATGAAGGGTCCGTCAAAGGAATACCTCCCATGGAGAACATGAACATTGTCCTTGGAAGAATTCGGCCAGATATCGAGTTCCACCACTCTCACACCATTTTGTAGCGCCTTGATGATCGGGACATCGCTGCAATCGCTGCTTAACTGGTTCCCAGTAAGGTAAGAATTGTGTCCCGTAAAAATGAAGTAGTGAGATAATGGGGCCGTCATATCTTGGCGAACCTGAAGCAAAATACCAAATTTACCACATCAGGCTACGATCGCAAATTAATTGATAGTCGTCACTGCCGTTAAGAAGCAGTGCTGCTAGAATCCATTGACGAGCAGGTGATCTAGCTCAAGGTCGAATATATCGTGATCAGCCAATCCGGTTCATCTTTGCAGAACATGGGCGCGCAATAGATCCCAGAATTCAACATCGATCTCTTGGGAAATCACCCCGAGATCAGAATATCCTGGAATCTAACAACGGAATATACCCCCACGATCCCCGATAGCCCAGAGGAGGTAGGGGCGGGATCAACACGGACAGGCCCGTTTTTTACCTCAGAGCCGATCGGGGGATTCATGTCGGCGGAGAACAGGAAGTGGTGGAAGTCATCGAGGGAGAGGGTGCTTCGGGTGTACTTGGCAATGTGGTGCCTCTTCTGGAGGACCTGCTCAATGATCCGGGGGGTGTCGGCCCCTGGCCAGCCCTGGACCTCCTCGAGGAACCGGCCGAGCTGGCCGGCGGACATGGAGGGACTTCCTTCGGCGTACCTGGCGAAAGCATCCTTGACGTCGGAGGGGGGCTCGGCCTCGGTGACCTTGAACTTCCTGGTGAAGCACAGGCACATCCTGTAACTCCCCATGGATGGCGAATCCCGGGTAAGAAGACTAGGGAAAGTGAAAGGGGGGGGGGGGGGGGGGGGGGAGTGGGAAAGACTCCCGGACACAGTCGAGCGACTGAGGAGATCAGCAGTTACAATGAAGCATGTGCTTCCAAGAGGATTCCCCCCCAGTCCCTGTCCCCAAGTATTTAAGTCAATCCCGTTCTTACATTGCAAAAAGTCCCATGCCAGCAGCCATGTCGGGACAAGAGGCCGGTAGTTGATCTTCATACGGATTGGTAATAAGTTTGTCCTTTTTCATTTTTACATGCAATAAAATTTCCTATAAATCAACCGTATTTAGTCCTCTGTTTTTTATTTTCCTTGGTTTTTTTTTAACCCATCTTCCAGTGCCTTCTTCTTCCTTTGGTAGCTCGACTCGGTTCGTGAAAGTGTACTCAAACCCCTTTCAAATTGAAGGCGACAAGAAGGGGAGAGAGCCACTAAAGTTAGGACCACAAATAATGACGAGGTCCATCCATCATCGAATAGATTAATCCTGTCTCCAGCTTTTCCCGATAATAAACAACCCCCCCCCCCCCCAGAACGAGACGAGGTGGTTTAGGGAGAAAATAAAAAAAAGGAGTTGCCTCGGCCTCCAACTAACGTCGAAAATAAAAAGCCCATAATTCCATGAAGCCGACAAACAACTTCAAACTCAAAGACCCCCCATCCCACGGGCCAAAAGTGATAAACCCCAAGAAGAAGGAAAACTTGAAAAAGCCGACGCGAAGAAGATTAGCTTAAACTCAGGTATCTTACTCGGATTAAATTCTAATTTATCGGTCAAAGCTCCGAAGAAAACCGAAAGGACTACAAGAGTGGAAAGGCGAATACTCCTGAGCGGGTCTTTTTCGGGTTCCAAATCTATCTGCACCACCCGTGTTGAAAGGGTCCGAAATAGTCGAGCCACCCATTCGAGGCAAAGCTACTGAAAACGGTTGGACAGCAATTAAAAGAAGAGTCCCTGTTCATGGTTCGCAGTGATAACAATCAATGGAAAGCAATTGGGGGGGTGATGATGGATATAAGGGAAACCCAGAAACAGACGCCTCAGACATCGTTCTTTCACTATTACCACCCAGCAGCAGGAGAACGACGACGACAAGACATGAATTTTCCTTCTAAAGTAAAAAAAAAAAAATCATAAAGGCAATGGTGTGTGTGGTTTTGTTGAGGGTGGGAGGGGGGGCGGGGGGTTGTCGTCTTTCTTCATCTATGCGGCCGCTCGGTCTCACTCCGACCTGTTGGCATACCTCTCGACCTTCTCGTCGTTCAGGTTGATCCCCACCATGGCCTCACCAAGCCCACAGCTCACCTCCGCCAGCATCTCCGGGTCGCTGTAATGAGTCACCGCCTGCACTATTGCCTTGGCGCGCTTCGCCGGGTCCCCGCTCTTGAACACCCCTGACCCCACGAAAACCCCGTCGCAACCCAGCTGCATCATCAGGGCCGCATCCGCCGGGGTGGCCACCCCTCCCGCGGCGAACTGCACCACCGGGAGCCTCCCCAGCTGCTTTGTCTGCATCACCAGGTCGTACGGCGCGGCGATCTTCTTGGCATAGGCGAACACCTCGTCGTCGTCCATCCCCCGGAGTGCCCTCACGTCGCCCATGACCGAACGGACGTGCCTGACCGCCTCAACCACGTTCCCAGTGCCCGCCTCCCCCTTGGTCCTGATCATGGCGGCGCCCTCGCGGATGCGGCGCAGGGCCTCCCCGAGGTTGCGGCAGCCGCAGACGAAGGGGACGCGGAAGTTGTGCTTGTTGATGTGGTTATCCTCGTCGGCGACGGTGAGGACCTCGGACTCGTCCACGTAGTCGATGCCGATGGCCTCAAGGATCTGGGCCTCGACAAAGTGCCCAATACGGGCCTTGGCCATGACGGGGATGGTGACGGCGGACTTGATGTCCTTGATGAGCTGGGGGTCGCTCATGCGGGCGACGCCTCCCTGGGCACGGATGTCGGCGGGGACGCGCTCGAGGGCCATGACGGCACATGCGCCGGCCTCCTCGGCGATGCGGGCCTGCTCGGGGGTGACGACGTCCATGATGACGCCGCCGCGGAGCATCTGGGCGAGCCCGACCTTGACGGAGAAGGTGGACTTCTTGGTTTCGGTGAGGGCGCCGTTGCCGTAGACAGTCACCACGCCTGTTCCAGCCATTCCTTAGGAGACAGTAAAACCAAAAAGAAAGAAAGAAGAGAGAGAGAGAGAGAGAGAGAGAGAGGCGTTGGTGTTGGTGGTGGTGGGAGGCGATAAGGGAGATTGGGATTTGGATTTGGGGAAGAAGAAGGCGGTCAACACTCGTAAAAATAGGGATTGTTTTGGGGAAAACCATCAAGTGGGCTTTTTCTTTTTCTTTTTCTTTTCGATCTCAGTCATTCGTTTCCCTTCCTTCCTTTTTTTTTTTTTTTTTATTTTCATTTTTTTCTGGACTCAAGGGGGGAGGGTTGGTGTGGTAAGTGGCCGGTTGTCCTCCATGCAATTCGAGACATAAACCGGGAGAATAACCAGAATCATATGATTGGCTTGGCTTAGCAGCTGCTGCGCTGAAAAACGAGCCGATTTCGACTCGAATATGGATTAGGATTAAATTTAATTCGACAATTCCGATTAATATATTTATTAATAAATATTAAAGCTCGAATTTAATTAAAATAAAAGTTGGATATATTATATATATAAAAAAGAGGAGGTCCCAAATTTTAATTTGGCTTCCCCATTTCCCGAAGGTAGGGATTATCTTTTCTTTTTGTTTTCTCTCTTCCCCCTCTCCTCTCCTCTCCTCTCGTTTCCTTACACGCGGCCGCCATCCTTCCTCTCGCTTCTATTCTACCCACCATTTCCCAATTTTCCTTTGTAATCTTCCTTTATCTCCAACCTTATCCCTTCGATTAAGAAAACACTTGTTAATGGGCCGGCCCTTAATCTTCAGTTGGCCCACTATGACTTAACCTGACCCGGCTCCCCCCAATCGGCTTCCCCCGGCTATCCACGTGGACCTCCCCCTAGCCGATCACAGAATATGGCGTTCCCGCGATCCCTCTTGCTCTCTTCCCTCCTCGTGATCTTCGCGACCCTACTCCTCGCCGAGGTGATCACCGCCCTCCTCCATCATTTTCCCTTATGCATTGTGCCGATGCGATGATGGTTCCTGATGATGTGTGAGATGATGATTCCTTTGTTCGATTAGTCTTAGGATGTGGAGTGTGCAAGTTGTTGTTGTTTCAAGTTCTTCTTATGGTCGAATCGTCGGTTTTACATGAATTGGGGTCAAACATCCTGGCTTTGGAGGTCGATTATTTTCTTTCCAGGCAAAGAAGAAGGAGGACCTTCACAAGGTTACTCACCAAGTCTATTTCGACGTCGAGATTGATGGGAAACCCGCCGGTATTTTCTTTTTCTCTTTTTCCAGCTGAAGATGCTTTCTTTCTTCTCGGAGTTTCTAGCCTCAGCTTGGCATTCGCATTGTGCTCTTTGCTTTCTCTTTTCTGTCACATAACTCCGATGATTTAACTGCGGTCGAGTGATCCCATTGGAATTTTCTGAAGCTTTACTTATATGATGCGTAGTTTGATAAGAGGTCAGGCAGCAAAGCTTTTGCAGCCACAATGCGTACTTGCATCTTCCATGGCCTTTGTCAAAATTGGTTCCTTTTGTTACATCAAAAACTGATTTCTAAATTTTTATGGCTTATCTTTACCTTCTGTTATGGCACTTCATGGTGATTGATAGATCTCCTGCCTTGTAATAGGTCGAATAGTCATGGGTCTGTTTGGCGAGACTGTCCCAAAGACTGCAGGTACAGTAGTGTAGTGATATTTTCTGGGATGTGCGAGGACTCAATCGCGACACCATCATTGATATCCGCTTGTTCTTTTTTTTTCCAGAAAACTTCCGAGCATTGTGCACTGGTAAACTTGCTTCTACCTTCTCCGTGTTTATACTCTTGACTTCCATACCACGATGCCAAAAGTTTTTTTTTTTTTTTTTGCTCCTTTCCTTTTACGTGTGCTTGGCTGTTGAACTCTTTCAGGGGAGAAAGGTGTCGGAAAGAGTGGCAAACCTCTCCACTACAAGGGAAGCAGTTTTCACAGGATTATTCCTAGCTTTATGATTCAGGGTGGCGATTTCACACTTGGTGATGGTAGAGGTGGAGAGTCCATTTACGGGGAGAAGTTTGCCGACGAGAACTTCAAGTTGAAGCACACTGGACCAGGTGAATTATCAGTAGATCATTTTGCATTAAGAAACATACTAATCACAGGGATGTTCAGATGATGTTAGGAGGTAAGTGATGTAAATCGCGAATTTGGAACTTCATATTGATAATGTCTCTTTCTGTCTTTCGATTTCCAGGTCTTCTCTCCATGGCAAATTCTGGTAGAGACACAAACGGGTCACAATTTTTCATAACCACCGTCACGACTAGCTGGTATGCCAGCGCAATCTGAACATCCTTTTAACGCTATTAAAATGTATGTGTTCTTGCTAAAGCCTATCTTTATTCTATTGAAGGTTGGATGGAAGACATGTTGTGTTCGGGAAAGTGATATCGGGAATGGATGTGATTTACAAGATTGAAGCCGAGGGAAGGCAGAGTGGGACTCCTAAGAGCAAGGTTGTGATTGCAGACAGCGGGGAGCTCCCGCTTTGATCATGTTCTACCTTCGTAGACCAAATATTAGTTGCTTTGAAGCTTTAGTCTGCCAACTTATGAGAGACACTTGAGCGTTATATTATTAGGTCACTCGGAGTCAGTGCTTGAACTTAAAAGATACTGTCAGATGATTATGTCATGTATCTGCTCGAGAAGTTCCAAGTATACGCTAATACGTGCATCCAGAAAAATGGGCTTTCGAGTGGCGACAACAAAGAAGTGCATCCATGTGCTAGTTTTCTGGGTGAGAATACAATGAGAACAGTCCAGTCTAACCTGGGAGAACATCAGGGCGCTTCTCCTGGTTGACATGGTGGATGGAATTCCTACAATTTAGTTTGACAGCTGAGAGGGATGAATGGAACTCATCTTGACATTCTGATTTCCCGAAGTTATAGTCATCGCTTAACGTATCAAAATTGCAGGCGCTCTTCCGCCTTTTGATTTCATCTCTAACACCCTGCAAAAGTTAAGCAAAAACTTCATGCACCTGACTATGAACATTAGAACTAATACTATGTAATGGTGGAAGCCTCCATTCAGGTGGTGTATTCCAGAATCCCTCTGGATTCGTACTTATATTTCATCATCCATATCAGCGAGGGGCCTGAACTGACATGTTTCAATTCCTCTAAGTTAATACAGCTAAGGAGCTACCCTTGCACCATTTTGAGGTTAGGAAGCATCTCGGTCCTAAAAGTGCAGATGCATCATTTTCAAGAACAGAAAACCAGCATAACTTATAGGTGCAGCCAGAACACAGATCCGATCGGGAACAATTTTTGCATAACTGTGTTAAAAAAATGACTGGTATTCATCTATACCAAACACCCATCATCACTTCACTTGCGGGTTACTGCTCAACGAACATGCAATTTGAATCTATTAATAACAAAACAGGGAGAACTGGGACAGACCTGCAAGACCTCATGGTCGAATGATGGCAAACCCACCTGCGCAACTGTCAAAGATCCAAAGAAGTTCCCCAAGACAGCAGAATCACCCACACTCAACCCTTCACTGATCCCACTGACCAATCCACCCAGAAAACTATCCCCTGCACCGGTCGGATCCGTCTCCTCCTCCTCGAAAGGCATGACCCGAATCTCTCCGGCTTCGTTGAACACACCACATCCTCCCTTCCCTTCTGTCACCACCACACAGCACTTCCTCCTAACTTCCTCCAATTCCATAAACCTCGCTTCCTCCGACGAAGCCTTCAAGAAACCCACTTTATCAATCAATCCATAAAACCCACTATCCCTCAATTTCACTAACTTTACCCTACCATCTAGCGGGGCAAACTCCCTTATCAACGCCTGTATGTCCACAAACACCACGTCGCATATCTCCATCATCTTCTCCAGTGTCTCCGGCAATATCTCACCCCCCACCCCGATCGCCATCCCAAAGTCAAACCTCAATTCCCCCGGTAGATCCGACGCGAATATCGGGTCGCATGCAAACACCCGTCTCAGCACCCTGTCATTGCTGCCCTCACCGCCGTCCCCGAAGTGAGCGTGAAACAGGGTGGTCTTAGCGCCTCGGACGACGACAGGGTCGGTCTGATTGGGCGGTATCGCCGACAGGTACTTGAAGTCGTCACCCACCTTGGAGACGCACAAGAAGGGGATGCTGAGGCCGTCGAGGACGGCTGAGATGAAGGAGACGGCACCGCCGAGCGACTCCGCCACGACGATGCCGTTCCGGAAGATGACGTCATGGGTGTGATTACCGACGATCAATCCGCGGGGACCGGGAGGCAATTCCCCGGAGGAGTCCCTCACCATCTAGGAAGAGCGTTCGAGGAAGGAGCCGGTCGGTGTCCTGTACTCCACGGGTGGATCTCACCATCTGGGTTTGCGTGTTTTGGGCTCTTCAGAATCACGAGGAGGGAATTCTGATTCCAAACGAGTGCTTGCCATCTGGGGCAGATGTGGCGCCAGTCTTGACGAGGGAAAGCCTCTCCCGACCCCCAAAACTCATGTCCGGGTATTCTGATGTCCTTGTCCCTTTGCTTGTTTCTTACCGCGTCGTTGGATCGAATCTCAGGAGCGGACAACTTCGTCCTCCCCTTTGGGCAATAATTATAAATTAGGTCATCGCGTTGGAATCTTGGCATATAAGCAAAGGCCCCACCTTGAGAGTTATAATAGTAACAATACAGCGCACTCTGGACATTTGGACATCCTCCTCGTGTAGCAATCATCCATTACCTTGACAATTAACCGAGAATTGGAGAGACAGGAAATGGATTCTAATCGAAGCACCAATTAGTAGGCCGAGCACGGAGTTACTCAAGAGCAAATCATACATGGAGAAGTTCGAAAACATCTGATTCGGGCAAGCAGAACAGTGCAGTAGTTACAAACCATCAGGGAAGAAGGCTAAGGCTGCATTGCCTCCTCCTTTATCTAAAAGTACAGAAGATTACATATTCACCCAAAGTAGTTGCTCTGGAAATGATGACTTATCAAGCCACAAGGTCCCCAAGTTGGAGACTTTCAGTCAGTGTAGATGCCTCCCAAGAAAGTTCTGGGATCGGGGCAGGTGCCGTTAAACTGGGCCTGAGAGAAGTCAAACCCGGGATTCCGTCGAAGAAGATGGTCTCGGATAGACCCGCGGAAAGAGAATGTCCACATGAGAAAAGAAACCCTTCAGCATACTCAGTGCAGTAGGGGGAGGAAAAACAACAGCAGAGAGATTAGATTAATTCTCCCTTCATCCATTTAGAGGTAATGATCTCATGATACAGAGATGAAGCATACTTAGGAACAAGTAACTTCAGATTCCCACTAATACAGGACATGTCATAAGCCAGTGCACTTAACCACATGCCAACATATGGACAAACAGGGGATTATTCCATGTATCTTCCCGTTGAAAGATCTCTAACTAAATGGTAGGCAGACAATCTCTTCACAGCTCAAATCAGGAGGGAAAAGCATGGCTTCCAGACAAATTTACATAGAACACAAAAGAGACACGTGACTCAAACTAACCCGTAACAAGTCCAAAGAGATTCGTACTGACCGCCTCTTGAAATCTCTGAAGCATGAGGCGTTTCTGCTCAAGGTCCGACGTGTATGGATCCAGTCGACCCTGTCCGAGGATTGGAGAGGACCAAGTGTGACCTTTGTCACTCTTTTGAAGGGTAATGTGCATCACATCATCCACTACATTGATAACGCATTAATCCCGACTAAGAAAAATTCGTCACTCACAAATCTCATCCGGACCCAGCTCAATTTTGACATTTCAACCATATAAAAAAAGCAAAAAAAAAAAGAAAAGAAACCGTACCGAGGGTCCAGAAGGAAAGATCCGTCTTCACAGGAGATTCAAGATCATGCTGGAAGAACATTAAGAGAAAACCCAATAAGCTGGCAGAAACTTACACCAATTCAGTCATCAACCAAGTCCCACAAACAGGGAAACAGAAAAAGAAAAGCACGGGTTGACATTGAGGTAAGGAGGGTTGCCTCTGATCCTGACTTCGACGTGCTTAGACTGAATCTTGCAATAAAACTGCTTCGAGTTCACGTTGGGGGAAGGTTTACGTTACGGGCTTTCCTGAAAGAGCCCAACCAAAACTAGCTCAAGGTTGGGAGTGGCCATTGGCTATAACCACATCGGCATTCCATACTACCAAACGTTAACCTCCTCCCGGGTTTGATCCCACTCGAACACCTTCTTACCTACGCGCCACATCGATCACCGGGCAAAGCAAACGGCAATCAATCCCCATCGAAGGGAAAAGGAGGGGGGTGGAGCACAAAAATCTACCTTCATGCAGGAACACATGGAGCTTCACCGGCGCCAATTTCTCCGCCATCACCGCTTCCTTCCCACGCAGAGATCGATCGCTTCTCCTCCGCCCCGGCGTCGTGCCTCGTCTTACCAATGGCCGATGTTTGAAGGGAAACGTCCGGACAGAATGCAGAGGTTGTCGGATCAGGTATTTGGGCCGAATTATAATGGGCCTGGCCCATTAGACTCTCTTGGTAAATCGGCTTCTCTCCCGCGGAGGTCATCATCAATGAATGGCCTTCCTTTTACAGTTGGGGTTTTGGTAAACATCTCTGCAACCGCAATAGCGTGTAAATAATTAATGGATGCCCACAAAGAATCACTCAGTTTAACTCTCCCCGTTAATGATCACAATGTAATGACAATAACTAAAATGGGAAGAAAGGGGAATGCGTTTTTAATGCCCCGGGGGTTGTGCTTTGCTTGGTGTGGTACGAAATGTTGTTGTTGTGTGCACGAGTGCTTAAAGCTACGTGTTGATTCCCTGAGGGACTCTGAGGGGACAAAGGCTTGCATTGTGGTGGTCGATGATGAGGTGGATCGTAGTCGTCGTCCACATCTCGGCGGGGGTTATGCTGGAAAAGTTCTGGCGACTTCTGTGCCGATGAAGATGTCGAACTCGATGCTCGTTAGTAAATTGAGGTTTCAGACGGTTAGGAGAGTGTTGGTGAACCTCCGGGAGGTGATCCTCGGCACCAAGCTCTCCATGCTCTTCCCAGCAATCCCTCTCGCCATGGCGGCCGAAATCCATGGACTTGGAAGTGCGAGCGAATTGGATGCCGCATCCTGGTTTTTGGGACAACGGATCCGTATCCGCGGATTTATAAAACGTGGGATTGGTTAGATACTAATGGGGTTATGGTTAAGCAGGAAATGCCACTCTATCTAGCATATAAGCCAATGGATTAATTCCTTTATTGTAAATTGGTTTTATAGTGGCCCATGTTGGACTTATATACTGGGCTTATGAAGTGAGCCGACTCGGGATACAGGGATCTCCATCAGCTTCGTTATCCTGGTGCCAATCATCGGCAATGCGGTGGAGCATGCGGGCTCCATAAAATTCGCCCTTAAGAACAAACTGGTACCAACTCATTCTATCTCGAGAACAATTGTTTTTGGTGGGTGGGTCCAAGAATCATGGATTCGGTTTATGCTGTGTTTCGGGGATGCAAGACATTACCCTGGGAGTGGCTCTAGGATCGGCGACTCAGATCTCCATGTTCGTAGTACGCATACCCACATCTCATCCAACACGCCTTTTCATTCCCCAAGTTGATGATGTTCCCAGGGACACGATGGCCCTCCTTGTACTAAACAAAACCACCGTGTCTGTCCGGCTGCTTGTTTTTCCAAGGTCCCTCTGTTCGTGATAGTTTCGTTGATCATGGGAGGTCGCATGGACCTCGACTTGAGCCTCATTGGGACGCGATACCTCACCTCGGCCGTCATCATCACCTCCCTCGCCTTACGGGACGGGACCTCGTGTAGTCTCATCGTCTTTCAAATGTTCACATCCGATTAGGGTTCTTCAAACTTGCTAGGAGCAAATTGCTTCCATGAGCAGCAGCGTGGCAGACTGAGATCAGCCTCGGTCTCGGGCGGGGATGAACTGTTCGGGTTACGATACCGGAACCTTCACCGTATGGTGATCAGAAAGGGACAGCAAATGGATGGCGTAGTTTAGTTAGAAGATCTAAATTACGTAGGTAATAGAAAAGGTAGCATTAGAATGGGGATGGTTAGTTAAAATGCACCACTCGGCAACTTGGGCAGATGTAGTGAAAGGGGGGTTTTTAGTTCAACTCAAATTCCAAGTGGGGGGAATTAGTGAAACCTTTTATTTAATCATAATAAAAAAAAAACCTTAAAAAATCAGTTTACCCACTTTGCTTACATAATTAAAAAACTAGAAGAAAAAAGGAGTACGCGACTCAACCCTCAACATCAAACCAGAAAAGAAAGGAGAGCGTTGCTTAACCTTCAGCATCAAAGTGCTTATTGATACGCGTCTTTACAAAAATAAATTCTTATTTCGACCAATTAGGATAGTAAGGGCAAGCAAGGGTCGATCCCACCGAAAAATTGTATTGATAAAAACACTTCTAGTGTCGTTCTTGGCAATCGGTCGAAGTCAGCAGAAAGAAAGTTGATTTTAAGTAAAAGCGAGAAAAAAAAAAGAAAACAACTAAGATTTACCACTGTTAATATATTTAAGACATCCGACTTCCCCTTACATCCTATACACCCGATCCCCTTCCTATTGCTACCAAATTATTATAATTGCTAACATAGGTCGTTAGACTCTCCTCATAGTCTTCCCGAATATCCAGAAACGTACCACCATGTATCGAATTCCTTACTATATTCCTAGTCAATGAACTAGTGATGACCCATTATATTCAAACCCTATATAAGTTACCTAAGTTTTTCAAGTATATCCATATGCTTCACACTAAAGTCCGGTTTACCAACACATAGACTTCTTAGGCTATTCAATTCGGGTGCTAACCTAGGCTACCCTCCCGAGTCTCCCTAAGTTATCAAATCATTGTTAAGGGGTGATCAGTCAATTAACACGTATTAAGAACAGAATTGGATAAACAATTAATAAAAATCTGAATCACATGAAGGAAGAAGGTTCACGATTACATAAGAACAATAGGTTCCATCATAGCCCTAGAAAAACGATTTAGTTTATAGCTAAAGAAAACGGAAACAATAAATCAAATCCAAAAGTAATCGACATGAAGAAAACTAAGAAAAATAAAGTCGGTGGAATCGTCTCTGTCGTCGGCTCCTGTCTCCCATAGACTACTAGGTCGAATCCCCCTTCTCAAAAGGATTAAAAAAGTCTTTATATAAATCATAGAAATAATCCTAGAAAATCTAAGAAAATCTAGAAGGGAAATATTCTTGGCGTCCGTACGTGCAGCAGCTGCACCAACTGTTCTGTCAATTGGCTAACCCTTCGTTGCAGCTGCACCGAACTCCGTTGCAGCTGTACCAAGTGTTCGGCCTCCTCTCTTGCGTCTCTCACAACTGCACTGATTTTGTTGCAGCTGCACCTGCCATTTGAATCCAACTTCTTCATGGCTCTTCCTTCCATCTTCAACTCTTCTTTCTCTCATTAACAACACAAACAAAGTATACGAAAGTGTGGAGACATTAAAGTAACCAAAATACCTAATAATTAAACGACTAAAATGCCTAAAACTAACCAAAATCAAGTCTAAAACATGATCAATTAACTCTGTTTTCATAAAGTTATCACTCGTGCTTTTCAACTAACTTTTTCAGCTTTCTGACAAATGAAATGAGTTGACCATTTATCATAAAATCTAGTGGGCTAGTCAATACATGAACAAAAGGAAGCGCACGACTCTCATCCTTAACCCAAAAAGCCATGTGTTCCAACACTACACTTCTCAAGTTAACATGGATTCCTGCTGGAGCGGTAAGAAATAGATGATTCCAATACTGAAAACAAAGGGGACCGTCACTAAAGGTGCGGAATGGAGTAACATGGGGTATGGACGGAAGGTTGTGATTAGGGATGCCGCTGAAGGAAGAAATGACAGGTAAGTTGAGAACAACCACCACGGATGCAGTAACACCACCGTGATAGAAGACTCAGATAACTCGATTGGCCATGGATACAGAAACACCACCACGAATAAGACGAGGGCAAGGCACAACACGGAGGATACAAATTCCCCACCACCGTTTGAACACTCGACTCAATATGCACTTGGAATCCACCAAATGAAGAAAAAGGTTGAAGGATAATCCACTCACTTCGGACAGAAGACAAAGTCTTACAAATGGGTTTATAATATGAAAATCAAAGTTTTCTCCAATGAGTTACAAAGACACCTTACATAGTAGCCTTGGAAAGAAAAGGAATTAAATGCAACAACATCCAACTAAATGCATGCAGAACTTAATACTAGCCATAATAACTTATTGGCAATGAATGCAACTAAATGCAATGTAGTTGAGGCATGAGTGGTCTTGGAATTCATTGCGTCTTCAATGCGGGGTTGCTTCTGCTTTGACTAGGCTTATTTCGACCGATCCCTTGCCTCGACTGATTGACAGTAGACTGAAATGCGAGTTAGTCGATGATGAGCAAGGTGACAGCTCTAATCGATAGTGCGTCGATGGTCCTTGTATCATTACCACTTTATGAAACATGCGATTACTGAAGTTTAGGGCTTGAGTCATGCAAATAGCCTCCTGTATGAATAGGGACACCATCATTAATGGTCTAATAAGCTTCGGCTTGCCTTCATTGAGCACCATCATATTGTTGAAGCGATTAGAATTGAACATCCTACATACATCAAAGGTGGAGAAGACAAAGATCTTCTCTCCCATCATCACCTTGATGAACTTACTCATCGAATCCCGTTTATGGAAAGTGAGATTAGCATAAAGCTCCTTCACCTCATCATACTCACAAGAAGATTTCCGGCTAATCTTAGCAAACATCTCTTCGAAATTGAGTTGTTCTCCCATCAAAATTTGAATTCGACGTAATATCACCATCAAGCATAAGATTAATCTAAGATCCAGAGGTAAACTCATCAACATAGCAATACACTTCTTAAGCTCATCTTAACGCGTTCAACATCAACTGAACCAAGTGTTGATTAGCTCGTCTTTCTTTAAAATTAAAAAAATATATAAAAAAGTATAAACATACAAGTTGTGGCCACCTCATTTTAATCGTTTTAGTCTGTAAAATTTTATGAATGAAGCAAAAGTCAAATCCCTCCCGAGGGAAAAGGGACTCCTGATCATTGTAATAGAAATTCAGTTACATCATCCCCCTTGCTTGATCATATGACCCCAAAGAACAATCCCATGCCAGTGCCAAGTTGTTAACCCGTAATTGTTGCAATTAACAACCAGGATACAGAATCGACCCACCTATCGAAATCTAGACTGACAAAAAAAAAACACTGTTTATTTACGACCAACTTGATGGGAATTGGGATTGGAGAGTCATCACGCCAAAACAATGCCTTTAGAGAGTTAATGACAAAACCTGTGCCTCACGTGCATGCGGCTCCTCTGTTTTTCTGTCTTTACCAGATTACTACTCAAAAGACTATCCAGGAATTGAGGAAGACTACCGACCAAACCCAGTGTTACCCCGTCTGTAATACCGGGTGGGTCACTTTTTGTACCCTTAAAGCCAGCCTCGCCGGGAGTCCGTGGCCGCACGCAGACCCTGATCCGGAACCGTTCTGCCGTCATTCCAAAGTTGGTGGTGGAGATAATAGAATATTAGGCTCGGTGTGGTGGGAGGGAGGGTTGTAGGGTGTTGCTGCTCATCCTGGCAAGATAGCTTAAATTAATGAGCTTTTTTTTTTTTCTTGTGGTCAACTTAATGACGAGGCAAGGGAAAGTGTCTCGAGAGGAACGAGTATATAGGAATTATACTAAGAGGTAAAAGATTATTGGGCCTATTTGATTCAAAATGATGCAATTTACGACGAGTCATATCTATAAATTTGACACGTATTTAAGGCGCGATTGTTGATATTCGAACATGAAATAAATTATTTGTAATTTTAATATGTTAAATACATCATAATAATATTAGTTATTTGAAATAGTGGGATTGTAATGATTTGACCAATATCTAAAAAGCCTTCCCGGTGGGAAGGAAAGGAATGATGTTGCATCATTCATACATTCTCCCCCTACTATAAGAATTGATGGATCATGATGATAATGAAGAGCTATAAATCTCTTACTGCTAGGAAGAATGCCACCCCACTGCGTGTCCTTCCTCCTATATAGACAGAGCTAGGATAGCAACAGCGATCCTGCGATTGGAAAGCACGCCACAGGATGACCGCGGATGTATCTCGTGTCGATGGCCCCCGAGTTGCCGTCGTCTTCGGGGCCACCGGCCTTGTTGGCAAGGAGCTCGCCAAGAGACTCGTCTCCATGCCCGGGTGGAAGGTCTATGGGGTTGCACGCCGCCATGACGTTTTCGCCACCTTCGACCTCTCCTTCGCCACCTCCAACTACCACTTCATATCCTGCGACCTCCTGGATCCCATCGAGACGGAGCAGAAGCTGTCGACGATAAAGGAGGAGATCACCCACGTGTTCTGGATCACATGGGCCAGTGATTTCCGGCTCGATGGCCCGGAATGCTGCGAACAGAATAAGGCGATGATGCGCAACGCCCTGGATCCGATCCTCCGCAAGTCCGCCTCCCTGAAGCATTTCTCGCTACAAACTGGTATGAAGCATTATGTGTCCCTACAGGGCCCCTCCGATGTCCCAGAGCAAGGGACGAGGATCTACGACGAGACGTGCCCCCGAGTGGATGCTGTCAGAAACTTCTACTATGACATGGAAGACTTGCTCAAGGAAAGGCTAGCTGGCATGAAAGCAGGATGGTCGGTGCACCGGCCCGGTCTCCTGATCGGTAGCTCAAGGAGGACTTTGTACAACGCGATGGGATGCTTGGGCGTGTACGGTTCGATCTGCAAGCATCTGAATCTGCCATTTGTTTTCGGCGGGAGAAGAGAAAGCTGGGAAGAGTCTTGCGTCGACAGCTCAGACGCAGGTTTAGTAGCCGAGCAGCACATATGGGCAGCCACCGACGAGAAACTAAGTCCGAGAAAAGGAGAAGCGTACAACGCCATCGACGGGACCCGTTTTACTTGGAAGGAGATTTGGCCAGCCTTAGCGGGTAAATTTGGGGTGGAACTGCCGGAAGAGGCGCTGGTGGAGGATTTCTGGTACACAAAAGAGATGGAAGACAAGAAGGAAGCATGGAGGGAGATAGTGGAGAGGAAGAACCTGGTTCAGACAGAGGCCGAAGATCTGGCAAACTGGGGATTCCTGGATATCCTCTTCAGGTGCCCTGCGAAGATGCTCGGGACAAGGAGCAAGGCCAATAAACTGGGATTCACCGAGGAGCGCAAGACGGAAGACTCCATTCTGTACTGGGTGGACCAAATGAGACATGAAAAACTGATCCCATAAGACTCATGTTCTTCTGGGTTTTGTTATGCTTCTTACCATGTAATGATAGAAGAGTTCGTTTCCATTCATCACTCGTTATACATCTAAAGGGAGCAGCAACCCGATTCATGCTTGGACAAAAGCACCAGGGAGCTGCATCCCAGATATACACCTTTAAGGGGATCTTCTAAAACTGCATGATGTTGGTTTGTCATGGACAAGATAGGAAGCATCACATCATATCCTTGGATGATTTCTATTCACAAGTGGGAAAACAGCTCTTCCCACATCACATTTCCAGGTGCCGACTACCGTATCCTTCTTCCTCTATCCGGCTTGTCAGGGAAGGCCGCATGGTCACGAGGGCAGACTCGTTGGCACCGGCTCTTAGCGCCGCCTTGCCTGCCTCCAGGAACCTCCTCACCGCATCTTCTGCGTACCAGTTGGCTTGCCGCACCGTCATAGTCTTCCCCAAGTACGGGTAGTAGCTGAGCACGTAGTCTCCGTTCAGCTGGGAGGCGAGCTGGATCAGTTCTACCTGGAATTCCGAGAGCCTGGCATCCTCCCTCGGTCCAAAGGGCCTCATCAATCTCGTGACCATGGGAAGGGTTTCTGCAGAGTGAATATCCATAGGAGAGGTTAACTCGTGACAATTAGCTTATCCTCGCGGTGCCCTTATGTAAGAAGGCTGTAATCAACTACAAAGATTTTAACCGTAAGAACATCTGAAAACACTGAGGCAAAAGGTTTTCAAAGTCCATTTCATTGCGTCAATGAACGGGAATGTTTGTTCAATGATGTGACAAGAGGGGCAATGAGGACCTGGGCAATCATCACGGGGAGAGTCGCGGAGGTAGAAGTATTTCTCGAAAGTCCCAGCCCATGCGTCCCTCTTCGTTAAGAAGTTGGATTTGAGCTTGAAAAGCTTCTTAACAGTGGCAGGGATGGATGAATGCTCAAACTGCGAATGTGCCGTGGGACCTTCAGGTTCATGTATAACTGCACAGACAAATGCCACTCACAACCAGGTCAAAAGAGAACTCCTCATAACAAGAGAAAACAAGCTCCGACGATCAGGACAACCAGGTATACCAAACTCAACGAGGCTTCCTCAGACCAAACCACACTCGGCGCGAGCCCAACAGCCAACGACAGTCCTAAACCACAAGACAACCTAGAACGACACTAGAAATTGGAAAATTGTCCCCAGCAACAACACTTTCACAGGCAGTAAGAATCCATTACCACTCCAGTCAGGCAATAGCATCATTCATTCATTCAACGCCATCTTCTTTTATGGCAAAATAGAAAAGTTCAAGGATTTGATTGCCATGCCGCAGTTTATGAACTTCAATATGAAAATTAGCAAGGCTGTAAAAAAACAAACGGACGATGAACAGAAAATGCCACGGAAATCATTCGTGGACACAACTAGGAATCTACGCGGTATTCTCAGCAGCAGAAACATCGGACCAGAGGGAAACAAAAATTTCCGGACCACATGAAACTGGAAGAAGAAAATTAAAAGAGCTCACCAGTGCCCTTGTCGACCCAAGGAGAAATCAATAGAGTCGGAACCCTGACTCCCAGCCGATCGAAGTGGAAGTAAAAGGGGTCGGGCCCGATGATCCCGTCCGGGCTCGGCACGTTCTTCGCCGGCGTAGGCACATGGTCGTAGAACCCGCCGTGTTCATCGTAAGTGATCAGCAGCGCCATCTCCTTCCACTGAGGGCTTGCCCTCAGCGTCTCGTACACCTCCTTCACAAACCTCTGCCCAACGGCCACATCGTGGGAGGGGTGATCGTCGTTTGCAGGGAAAAGGTTCACGTCAAAGTATCGCTGCTCGATCACCACGTAGTTGGGCAGCTTCCCGTCCTTGGCATGAGACTCAAACTTGAGGTTGTAATCGTGGAAGTTACCGACGTGCTTTACCTTCCTCAGGCTCTTGAAGAAGAGGGTGGCCGGGATGTTCTGGTAGTAAATCCCAAAGGAGAGGCCGTTCTCCTCGAGGGAATCGAAGATGGTCTTCTGGGGGAAACCGTGGACGAGGTCCTTCCTGACGTTGCTGGAGGCACCGTGGGAGGTAGCCGAGTGGACATAGAAACGGTTGGGCTGAGTGGACGCGGGGACGGACGCGAACCACCGGTCGAACACGGCGAACTCATTGGCAAGCTTGGTGTAGACAGGGAGGACGGAGGGCTTGAACCCGCTCATGGCGGTCCTGGACTTGCCCTCCTCCATGGACTCAGCCTGCTGGGCGAAGCCATTCATGAGGGGGCGACCGGAGGAGTCGTTGGAGCCGAAGATCTGCTGGCGGATGGCCTGGAAGGAGTGGCCGGGGTCCCAGTCGACGAAGATGGCGTCGCTGGAGACACGGACAGAGTGGGAGTCGGGGTCGGAAACGTTGAGGGGGTTGGATTCGGAGCCGGAGAGACCGTCGATGTCCGGGCGGGTGGACTTGAGCCAGCCGAGGACGTGGTCGAAGGAACGATTCTCCATGACGAGGACGACGAGGGTCTTGATGGGGCCGTCGAGCCCGCGGGAGGGGTGGGGCCGGGAGTGACCGGCGATCAGGAGGAGGGAAATCAGGAGGGAAGTGAGTTGTAATGGGGCGATCCGACCCATCTTCGGCGGAATCGGTCGGTCGATTGCTAGCAGCAATCGGAGGGAAGAAGAAGAAAAAGATGACGATGACGACGATGAAAGAGTAAAGTGGGGGGGGGGGGGGGGGGGGGGATCAACAGAGTCTTTGTTGGTGTTCGTGTTCGAACAATTAGAAAAGACAGAGAAAAAAACAGGACGGAGAAAACCACGACAAAATAGCCAAGAAAATAAAAAGGGAGAAAACGAAGAGGGAAGACGGAGAGGGGGGGGGAGCTTAACACCAACCAAGGGAGGGAAGAAGACGACACAACCTCCGTTTACCATTAACTTAACCTTTTAGAAATGTTTTGTTAGTTGTGATTTTAGGTGGGGGAAGGTGGGGCAGCATGAAACCGACACGTGGCTCAGTCTTACCGTTTCCCCCACCCCCTACCCCCGGACTGTCGCAGGTTGTCGGTAAATGTTTCTAAAAAAAGTGAACAGAAACGGGGTACGGAAGCCGGGACAAAGGTTTTAAAGGGGGGAGTGGGTTTCAGATAATACTTTTAGCGTACAGTTCTGGTGACGTGGCATGCTCGCCCGCCGTATACGGGTCGGTCCCCCAAACCGACGTCGACGGGGTCTTGGGTTTTCAGTGAGGGGGGAAAACAAAGATTTATTATGTCTTGGATGATGCTTGTGGGAAAGAGCGTTCAACTTCTCTCTCACACGCCCCCCCTCCCCCCAATTAGTTTAATGTTCTTGACATTACTTTTGTTATGCCCGGGTGCATAGGTGAGAGAATGTTCTTACATTATTGGGAGCTTAATAATACATTATTAACACTAATATTTTTACATACAGCAATCATCTGATAATAAAATAATAATCGAGGGTGGCGTGGGAATTCGGTAAAGTCCTTTGCTTCCGCTTGAATATGGGGAGCTGGAAAATTCTGACCGTATTATGTACTTTGTCGTCTTCAACAGTCCCTTTGAAATCAAAAACCAAATGCGCGGGCGGGCAGGATGACACGAGTTTTGCTCCCTTTTCCAGTTGTCCCCAAAAGTATTTTGGTTTTATCTTCCTAAGTTTCTATTTCCTCTTTTAATGTTGTCACTCCTTTCACCTTTTTTTCCTTAAAATTCAGCCTCCAGTTTTACTTATTTTACAATTTAGTCCTTTAAGATAAAAATGAAAATTTTTCCTGAGGAGGTCTGATGCCAATTAAATACGTAAGATACTAACTTAGGAAGATTTTTTTAATTATCTTTTGTCGTCGACGCTCTGACAACCTCAAATACTTGTTAGAGTATCTTGAACTTGCAGTAAATCTCAAACTGGACTTACCTTCAAGGAAGAATTCCTCAAATTCACTATGGATCAGAGTCAGTTCTTCTAATTTTTTTTAGAATAACTCTCTACAAGCTTTGACAACTAAGTTATCTGGGCTGATAGGCCTTCCAAACGATCCACTACAGTATTCAAAAGTCCAGCAGTAGAATCATTGCCAATCCCGTGATCTAAATAGAGCAATTCTGGGTTTGGACAATCAGTCATAGAAGTGACTCGTGCACTTGCACCACTTTAATTAAGGTTCCTTAATTAAAATCTTCTTTCAAGATAGAAAGAACAACATAAACAACTAAAAGATAGAAGATGTTTATCATACCTTTATCTGATGAGTACCTCTAAGGGTTCACCAAGCTTCCGCAACTTTAGAGATTCAAGAGTTCCTCACTTCTCAAGATCGAGAATTTTGTGAGATGGAGAGGTTCTTCTGTGTCATCCCAAATGCCCTTACCTTGAGGGTCTTATATAGACACTCCTCCTCAATAACAAGGTTAAAGCCAATGGTCTATCCTTTAAGGTTTCGATTTAACGATCTAACCTTTTGTTAGACTTAACCAATTTATTTTTAGGTTAATTCTAATAATCTTACTCTTGATTTCCTAAGGTACTTTGGAGACAGATCAAAGAACTTAATAACTCAGAGAGATGTGAGAGAAAGTTATCTATTCAGATCGTCCCCTCCCAAATGAGGTAGAGGGTTGTGAAATATATACACAAAAGAAGCTGGTGTCTTTGCACTGTTTACCAGCTCAAAAGTAAAAGGAATCTAAATTATTGAAAAACTACAAAAGTTAGTTGATGGTCCTAGTGACCGACAAAAATGTCTAATCTAACTTTATACAACTTTCTTCTCCCGTCTGCATTATTGCCTTGTCTTGGGAGATTCCTTCATTATTGGCGCCGGATGTCTCGCCAATTTCTTTTCCAAAGAGTCCCCTCGGTTGTTGATATTCTTCCTAAATTCGTTGGGCTCTCTCTTCATCTTGTTCAAATCGCTGAGCTAATGATTTATCTGTGTAATCAACGATTTTTCTCCATATTTCAAATGTATCAGTCCGGAGGCATAACTCAGAGTTTTCTCTCTTCCAGAAGCTCTCCAGAAGATCTAAAATTCTTTCACATCCTCGTTCTTCAACTTGTTCATCCGCATAGCTTAAATAAGAACGGAGATCGTAACGGTTGTCATCCCGTCACTGAGCACGTAATACTTCTCCTTTTGGGCGAGTACATGCTCCAAGACATCCTTCAAGAACTCAACATTTATGGCTTTTTTTACGGTTTTATCCTTGTAATACTTTCGCCATAAACCTCTATGATCAAGGTTCTGTCGTTGATGTTTTATAAGATGTCTACTTTCACTAGGATGGATATCCCAAACTTGCATATTGGGAAGAATTACTTTTCCCATCTTTTCATATTCCTCTTCCTCCATCATAGTGCTAGTAATCAATGCCGTGACATACTTTGGTCCGTATCCCAGGCATCCGAGTATAAACTTCACCAGATGCGGGAGTGGCTCGATCTGTTCTGATTCTGAACGATCAATCTCCAGAATATCCACAAACCCTGTATATAAATATAGTAAAGCTATTCCCACCATTCATGAATTAATCCTCAGGAACGGCCACTTCTCCGATATCCAGTATAGATATAGGCTAAGTACAGAGTTCTCCTCAAATGAGTATTCTCTCATATCCACCACTATCCTTGGGGTCTCGAATTCTTTGACCTCGTAAGGTAATATGGATATTGTAGTGGTGAGAATCTGTTGTCTATCTTTTATGGTTTTTGACAGCTCTTCTCCATCTGAAGCCTTATACAACAACTTAGACTCTAGATCTCTGATATACTCGATTGCTTTTGCTGCAAAAAACTCAATCTGGCGCTTATAATTGTTTTTGACACCACCCATGAGTCCTCCACAGACAACAGTTGCATCCCAAGATAGGGATCCATCTTCAAAGGAATCTAAATCAAAATACCAGGATTCTTCTGAACCCTCATGACCTTTGCCATCGTGAGCCTACTCAACAGATTCTTTGACCGAATCTTTTTCAGGAATTACTTCCTCAAGGTTTTCCTTAACTTTAGGATTACCTTCTTCGAGCATGTCTGGTATTTCATAATTAAAATACTCGTCATACTCCATTTCTGCCGTCTCATCAGGTTCTTTCTTCCAAATTGGTTCACCTATGATGGCTTTAAATTCTGCCTCCTCTCGAGCATACTCAGCTTCAATCTGCTCTTTCTCCTCCTTTCGTGTCTGCAGGAGACTCTATAAGATGTGACGGCTTAGTTTATTGAAATGTTTTGCTCTTTTGCCAGGTGATTTCGGCAGTAATTGTATTGTTCCGTGGTTAATGGGTACCACCAAGGCTCTTCAACTTTCCCTCCTTTACCGGACTGTCCTTCTCAAGACCAGAGGACTTAAGTTACTTTGTTTTCCTCTTTCTCTCGGCTTTTCCTTGAGAATTAGCCTGAGCTTCTTCCTTTAGATTTGACATCTTTGCCTTTCCTTTGGAGCTTTTCTCCTTAGGATTTGCCTTTCCTTTGGACATTCGAAAGATCTATGTCTAAGTCGCTTATACTGCCAGCAGAGAGTTGCTTTTCGTTCCTGAAACGGAACCATCGTCACTATGCTCACTCTCTTTCTTATTGGGACATACTTTCTTGGAGTGCCCTTCCTACTTGCATCCCCAGCAAATCTTCCTCTTCGCGGCTGGATCCATCTGTAAGTTCTCTAGATAGAGTCAACTGTTATGTTTTTGTTTGAAGAAATATATTCGACGTCGAATTTATAATAGCTAAACCACTATTGCAACCTCAAAAGTCTAGTCTGCCTAGCCTCCTTGAGGTTCAGACTCATGAACCTTTTTATATAGGTCAAGTCAGAAAGCACTAAGAATTTCTTAGGTGCCAAAAAGATGTAAAAGGCATTTATTCCATTTTTTAAAACCAATACTTCTTTTTCGTGTATCGGGTATCGGAGTTCATACCCCTTAAAACTACCCGACCAATACTTGCAAACGGGTTCTGGCTTTCTTCCTTTATTTTTAGAACAGCCCCCCAGAACTCGTTAGAAGCATCAATCTCCAGGACTAACTCATCCTTATCAGAAGGTAAGGAAAGTTGCGGTAAATTTTTAACATTTCACTTAATCCTCTGAATAGCTTGAGTATCCTCATCTCCTCATGACCAAGGATTCGTAGAAGATGTCTTCTTTAAAATCCTCCTTAAATCTTGGGAAAGATCTTTCACAAACTTTCTAGCATAATTAACAAATCCACAGAATCTTTGGACTTGCTTCCTATCCTCAAGTTTTTCAGGAAAATCAACAATTTTCTCGGCAATATGACTTTGTAATTTAATCTTTCCTTTTTCAATTTCCATGCCTAGAAAATTAACTGACTCCTTAAACCACTCTATCTTACTTTCAGATAGAATCATACATTCCTGTCGAAAACCATCAGTCACTCTATCAAGGTGCCTCATGTGATCGTCCTCATTCTGACTGTAGACTAGCACATCGTTTATGTAGACCGCACAAAATTTGTGTACTTGCTTGAAACATTATCCATTTTGCGCTGAAAGACGCCCGGAGCATTCTTCAGGCCGAACGGCATCACCAGCCATTCAAACATCCCTTAAGGAGCATTGAAAGCAGATAGAGGAACCGAATCTTTTTTCCATCTTAACTTGTCAGTATCCACTTTTCAAGTCAAATTTGGAAAAGAATTTTAGTTGGCTCAAACTAATTCTATCAATCAAATCTCCTGTAGTAGGAATCTTATAGCCATCATCTTTGGTAGCTTTGTTAAGCTGACGATAGTCTATAACCATTCGTGTTTTACCTCGCACCTGCTCGGCATGGTTTATTACTATAAAGGCAGGACTAGAATTTATACTGTAACTGTCTCTAATGAAGCCTTTTCCAAGCAACTCAGAAATCTGTTTGTCAAATTTCTCAACCATTTCAGCCGTGTATGTAATATTTCTGGCTCTTATAATGGTTCTGGGATCCTTCAACTCGAGTTTAGACTTGAAGCCATTTCGACTCCACAATTTTAATGGATCTTTACTAAAATTCTCGGCAAGTTTTACAAGGAACTTGTCCCATTTTGTTCATGTTAACTGTATTGCCCTGCACAATTCTTCTTTGGGAAATAAGTCATTATACCAGTTAGAACTTCTGGTATTCATTGGAGAAAGCAGAGTTTGCACCCATAGATCATCCTCTTCCAACCGTATATCACCACGCTGAGCTCGCACTCTGAAAGCTCTTTCGCATGGCGAATCACCACAATACTCTGTCCTTTTTACCGGATAGAACCCAAATTTTAACCTTAATTTAGGCTCTTGTAGAGTGCTTATTTTCATACCACCAATGGAAATATCATGGACATCTTGCACAAAAGGAAGGTTTTCCTTTTGTCCCTTAAGAAAAGCATTACCAAGAATGATATTTGCTTCTAACAAATGATGTGCAAGGATCTCTTTAATGACGAATTTCTGTCCACCAATAAAGACAGGCACATTACTGGCCCAATGGCTAACAATTGTTGTCATTCCATCGACATTAGCCATATGGATGGGTCTTTGCAGTGGTTCCTACTACTCATCTGGTAAAGCATTGAGTCTAGCACAACTTATGCTACACCCATTGTCTATCAAGGTATCTAGAGAATATTCGTAGTATCCAAGAAATTTAAAAGTTAGAGCAACGTATGTGCTCAGTTCTTCCTTCCTTACACTAAATCCTGTATGTCTAGTACTTCTTGGGATGGTTCTATCATCCTCTAGATTTCGTTTACCGAAATATACCTCTGATTGGCTATTTGCTCAATTACCTTACAGACTTCAGGAATATTGGATAAAGAGTTATTTGGATAAGTAACTCTCATCATCCGTATTGATTCTTCTCTCTGTTGATCTACTGGATCTTCATAGACTGGTAGTGATGCCTATCTATAGCCCACGATCATTCCCGTATGTTGAGACGGGGTTCTAGAATCGACCTTCGAGACATTTCCTCTACTAGCGAAGGAGCTGACGCTTCTGCTGGGCGAGACACAATTATGTCATCTCCCACATCGCTTGCCCTAGTGGAAACTTCAGATAGCGTGTGAGTTATTGGCTCTCTTAGAAATGACATTCTCATAGGCAAATGCATATCAGCTCTAGAAGTACTAGCTGACGGTTCTCCCAACATCAAAGTAATCTCATTACCTCTTTGTTGGATATTCGCAGCACTAATAGGTCTAGAACTATTACCAGGTTCCGTTATAACCCAACTTCTTGGCCATGTTAACTCCAATGGGTTTACCTCTCGCCTATGAAATTGTTGGTAGTTATTATGACCTTCCTCAAACAACTCAGTAAGTCTTGAGATGTTCCTCACACCAGGACTAGTGGTATTTATTAATCGAAAAATTACCTTAGTGTGATACGCCAAAAACTTGGTCTGGGGATTCATTCTATCCATATTCATTTATTTAATCCATAAAGTCAATGAATTCCCCCAAACAACAGTCGTTCAAGGCCATCATGAAATTTGGATGGACTTGGAACCATACAGGACCATGTGCAAGGTTGGCCTGTATACCTGATATCAGCTGATTTTTGAATTCTCGCCATCTTTTATTGATCATAGCTACTACCACAGGACTATCCGCTGGAAGATGGAATAGCGGAACTAATCCTACCTGGATCAACCCAATGTGTATATAGTTATATATACCTCTCGTACGTTGCATAGTTTTCCTAAAACTATTATTTCGTAATGGGATATCCAGGGTCTCAAGTTTCGTGCTTGTAACTTGAGCCGTTGCCTCATACTGTGATATGTCTATTATTGATCTAAAACTAAACTAAGAAACATTATAGACTTATCTCACGTTAATGTTTGGCAACCTCCATTCCAGAATAAACTGGGATGGATCTTCATACTGATGAGATTCTTCCAGTACCTGATTTGTTGTTTCCAGAGGAACCAACTCATCACCATCTCCGTTCTGTTCTGCTCTCATCATAGATGCGCACTCTAGATATCAGAATCTTCTTATGAGTCTGAGTCGTAATTTGACACAACTTCATAGATTAATTCTACTTCCGAGTCTAAGTCAGAAATTTCATGCTCATCTATTGGTTCATAAGCAAAGACTTCCTCTTCAAACTCCTGTCATCTAAAAACACCATCCGGAGTCTTTCTGTCCTTTGGTTCTTCTGAGGACAAGTGTCCACCTTGTGGGTTTTTTACCCACAAAACCAGCAGCAATTGCAACTGCTCAACGGTTTCCCTTTAGGATACTTAGGTTCCCTGCCATGCTTTCCCTTAAAGGAATCAATCTTATCTTTATCCTTAAGGTTATCTCGTCTCCTTACAAACCTTTTGGGTTTATAAGGAGGACCTCTCTTTTGCTTATTTTGGAGATCCTTTCTAGGCCAAACTTTCCTCTTATTATCTCCAACAAAATTCTTTTTCTTAGAAAAGTTCTTGTTCTCATTGATTCTCCCGGAGTATCATATTCGTACCTCCTAGGTACATACTCAATCTGAGAACAACAGCTCTAGTTTTGGTATGAAAGCTTTTTAGCTGCTTCCTTCACTTGGAGCTCAGTACACGCTTTTCTCATCGCATACTTGACCGCCTGAATCTTTTCACTGAGTCTAGGAACAATCTTTTCCTCACTCGGAAGTAATTCATAGGCCTTTTGCGCAACTTTCGGCCAGGGCTCTGCAAGTTTTACAAAAAATGTTTCCAATATGAACTGTTGTGAAACTACGTTGAGATTGTAATAATATTTCTGGAATTCACAAACATAGTTGTCGAACAGACACATATTGCAGATATGTAGTTTAACTAGAGCAGTCAAAGATTGCTCCTTTTTCCACAGTCTCAGTGGACAATGAAAAACCACATAAATCTCGTTTCAATGCTCAATAATTGCCAACACACCGTCAACGGTCAGCGCTTGATCTATCTTTTCTTTGATGTCTGTGTGAGCCACCAAAGATTTCCAGTATTTTTGCACCGTGACCATGAGGGCGCTGCTACACATAATTCATAAACTGATCTAGGGGATAATATCCCAGCAGACTCAATCATTCGAGTTAGTAATAGCCACTCATCTATCTTTTCAGATACGTGCTTCTCACAATCTACGTCTAAATAAGCACTGGGGGTGATTATTGGCTTTAGAACATTATCTCTTGGAATAAATTCCGGTTTTGTTCTATGGGGATAATTTGGCCTGTAAATTTCCCTTTTCGTAGTAACCAGTCCATTAAACGTTCTATTGTCTAAATGAACTGGAGTTTCTTATGTCAGACCTAAGGCTTTCCTCAAGTCTTTTGCCAACTCCCCACTTTGGGAGTTCAAATTTATATTTCGGTTTCATGGGTCTAAGATGTAAGGAGTAACTGCTTCTTTGTACATCTCATCCACACTCTTGCCTTGATCCTGTTTGGAATTGCTTCCTCTCAATTTCGATTTTTCAACTGGTTTTCCCGAAGTACTCTCCAGTCCAGAAGTCGACTTTGTTTCAGGCCTTTTTAAACTTCTTTCATGCTTAATAGACTCTAACATCTTGTTTACTATAGAGCCTACTTCCTGATAGTTTCGACTCTCAAGATTTTCAGTACTCCCTTGAATAGTTAACTGTGTTAAAATATCATTTATACTTTTACTAATTTTATAGGGAGCCATTCTAGACTCTGTGATGAAGTCCAATCTTGAAGGAGTTCCAGAAGAATTTTCCGAAGATTTTCCTTTTCCGGTCATTTTTAAGGACTTAATCGTAAATTTGTCAAAATTTTAGGCTGAAATGGAATGCCAGAAAAAGATAAAATGGGAAAAGTGTCGTAAAGGAGGAATATAGAAACTTTTCAGTCTAATAGCCAAAATATTTTTTCTCAAAAGGTAAAGGGTAACGATCCTCGGATGACACACCAACGCAGACACCTATCATGACTCTCGGCCTGCCCTCACAGCAAGTTGTTTCTTCCATTTTATGGTAAAAACAGGGGGGTTCGTTTGCTTTAAAACATATGGAGGAAGGGACTTCCTTCGCCCGTAGAAATCTCCTCTCCTCATCCCTGGAATTCCTCCCCCCCCCCCCCAAATAAATATGCCTGTAACGATTCGCAGGATTAATTTGCGCCCTCCTTACGTTATGGAAGAAAAACACAATGACACCCGCCTCCCTTCTGGTAGCATCTAATTATATCTGACACCGGATGTATCCACTTCTGTAACTTCATCGGCACCCTCAGTTGTTTTTCTGCTGAGACAGAGGAGAATCTGCAAGTGACTTTAGTCCATAGTCCAAATTGTAAGGGCAGAAGCCGTCTGAACAAAGAAGCCATCCATTATGGGGCAAAGAACATGGGGAGACCCGGGCGACAGATTAGAGAAATCTTTTCTAGTTCCTGCATGTCCATGGGAACTGATCGCGTTGACTGTCTGGAGTTGTCGATCTGGTGGCCGTGGTTTGTGAACTTGTATACACCTGGTTCCATGGCCATAAGAATAGTTAAGGGATACTGAATAACAGTAAGTAGAGGTCATCGGCTCAACCATGCAGGAAGGTCCAGTATTCAGCACATAGTAGAGGCCTAAGAATAAAACGAAGTGCTTAATCATGAAGCTTAGTGCCATCCATTCAAAGGACTAGGTTCTCTTCTTTTAACGAGTACATGGTCAATAGCGAAAGATGTAAAAGCTAACTACCGAGTGAAGATGTGGAATTAAGAAAATGCACATGGTATGTGCATCAACTCTAAAACATCAAGCTGAAGTCTAAATATTGATCTACTATCCTGCAAGTTACAAAATTTAGCCACTCCAATTAATCTTTGGGATACATAGAGCTAAAATGGGGGGGTATTTCCAAAAGGATGACAGGAGATCCATTCTCCAAAGCTAGAAGAAGTCGTGACAACTTTAGATAACCATACACAGACATCTGCAAAGCCATGCCCTATCCCCTAAGATTTTATTTCTACAACAGAAGATGGAAAGGTAAAAGAAATTTGTGTTAAAGTCCACAGACTTGTACATCCTTGTTGACAGACCAGTATTAGGCTTATCGAAAGCAGATTCTGAATTTCTGGGTTGTAGCCTCCAAAAAAGCTCCAAGACTCTCCCACATCGGAATGGCCAACAAACTTTCTATCCTCAGTATTAACTGTCATTAAATTCCCTCTTCACAGAATAACAAGCCTTATTGGTAGCACTTGAGTACATGGAGAATACTGACTTATACTGCACAGCACCCGATCCCAGGAAATGATCCAGTTCCAAGGCCTTATTAGATCCTGCTTCAAGTCCTTCTGGAACAATGAAACACAATCATAATGAAAAATTTAGACAGCCTCGTCAAGATGGAACATTTTTCATGACGGAACTTCAGCTTCATCAAGCAATTTACAGGAGGAACTTCCCCGTGACTGTTTTATCTTTAGTTTCCGTTTACAACAGAGAGAATCTAGATGTACTGAACAGCAAATTCTCGAAAAAGGAATGTTGTGATTAAATGAAGTTCTCTGTCATTCTATTGATCTCCTGTAATTGTAGCCAATCATTGTCAGTGAGTATATAAGAACATAATGAATGGATAAAGTTGGGATACAATGTTGGCATCAGTCCCGAGCCAATAAAGAATTTCATAGTGAAATGAGCCACTCTTGTGCAAAGTTGTCTGCTGGCGATAAATGAAAAATATGTTAGCAGCAAGAAAAGAAACTGAATTTAATTGAGCACAGGAATGATGGAGGATCTCTCATAATCTGAACCATTAACTGTCTATGATCAACTTTCCTGTACTATGCCAGCACAATTCAGGAATAAACATCACTTACATTTAGCTCAACATATGCACTCCCAGAATAAAATTTCCCGTAAGAAGACCTTGTGACTGGAACTAACCGAAGATCCTCAATGCACCATATATCTAGACCACTGAGTTCAAGAAAGTTAAGGTTTACAGGGTGGCATGCCCTTTCTACATCGTGGAGAGATAATGCAGAGATTTAACAGGCTCTGCTAACCTTAACCACATGAAACAATAAATGGGGACCAAACTTCATATCAGATGCAGATCCATGACACACGGCGATTAGCAACTCCTCTGACTAAACGGGCATGAAACAAATGCCCCTGAATACAAGAGGATACCCCTTCTTCCCTGCACCTGCAAACACCAGATCAGAGTCAACAGAAACTCGAGACATCTTCCTTCTTGAAATTTACACTTCCTGCAAATCGATTACCCAATAAACGACAGCTGAGTGGACAAAGGCATTCCAACGGGACGATCAAAGATCCCATCCTCCCCCAAATTTTACCTGGAGCGAACGAAGGGTAGAGAAACGTGGGGTGGTCAGGCCCTGAAAAGATGCACCTTCTTGTTAAGGGAGACAAAAAGGGGAGGAGGGTGAGACTAAGCCATCGCTGTTTAGTAGAGAGGGCTGATTAGAAAAGGTAGTTGGGAAGGAGCAGGGCTCGTTAGAAGGCGGCCACCTTTTTCTCCCGCTTCTTTCCTTTCCCTGACCTTCAACGTTTCTCCTCAGTCGGTTGCTGGCTGTAATGAGAATTAACCAATTACTGTCCTATTCGGGACAGACAAACATCACTACAACTCTTTAGTATTAAGTCCTCCGTATATTTAGTTAGTTGTTGTTTGCATTTAATTTTCTTTCCAAAATCACTATATAGGTGTTTTTATAACTTTTTTGAAACAACTTTTGATTATCAAATTAGATTCTTCTTTAACATCTTTATTCGTGTTTTGTTCGTAACGATGTCTCTATATTCACGGCCAAACGAATCTTCTTCCACTTTCACAGTTAAGCATCTGTATCCGTAGGTTGGTCTCAACCCTTCATTTTCATCGTTCGGCCGCCTACTCTAATTCATTTTCGGTATTGGAATCGTATCGTTTGCTGACGTGGACCTGGACCTATCAACCTAGTGCTGTTTCCCACCACCAGTTCAAACCAAACTAAACTACTTCAAGAGAGACGTCCGGACTTCAGCTGGTTAAACATAAAACTCATCTGTCTGGGTTTTCAAGAGGGGCCTGGAAACAAAGAAAGGACTTCCCACAGCAACTGCTGGTTCCAGTACAAAATTCAAAGACGCATTGTTTCTGCGTTCATTCATCCCCTCCCATCGAGACTTACAAAAGCACAGAACCTCCACTCCCACAATCATCCACTGTTAATCTCAACAGAGCAAAACCCAGAACATAACGCACATCATCACGGATCACGCGTACACTGGCGAACATCGAATGGGTGCCACAGTAACGTATCGAAAGACAACTCCTAACTCCGAGAGGCATTTGATATTACACGCTAGAGACAATAACAACAATGACCACCGGGGACTGGACTGAGACACTCAGACGACTAAAAATAGTTTCCTTGTTATTATTAACATTGCGCAGGTATTGCTCTCAGGCGAAGGGTATCAAAGGGATCACCGCTTGTTATCGTAATCGACGACCTCTGAGTCGGTGACGGACCTCGAGTGCTGAACGATCGACCTGCCAATGGAGTTGATCCACTCCTCCTTCTCCTTCTCTGAGTCGGCAATGAAGAACACGGTGTCCTGGTTGGTTGAAATCTCGAAGGCGAAGGGCTTGTTGATCACATCCTCGGCGCCCTTGACCGTGAGGCAGTTCCCTACGGGGATCACCCCGCGAGGGACGGACATCCGGTTGACGACGGGGTCCTTGAACCAGAGCAGCCTCCCTTGCTTGAGGACGAACCAGCGCCGTCGCCAGGTCCTGATGTAATCTCCCTGCTTGGTTAACCAGCCGGCTCGCTCGGGGTTGGACCAGAACTCGACCCCCGCGTAGTCCTCCGGGTTCGGCGCCTGGAAAGTCGCCGCGCGCCAGATGCTCTCCATCGATCTGGCGGACCGTACGATGGAAGGCGCGATCGGTTAATGGGAAGGGAGGGGAAAGGCGTACGGAAACGGAATTTTGGTATTGGGGGGAATGGGCTTTTCTAGGTTTACCAGCTATTAATCGCGAGGAGGAGGAGAGGCCTCGGTGGATCCGCTCCAAACGGCGCCGTATGGGGTCATTTTCTCGTATACTGTGTGAGTTGGGAAACAAATCCATTGTCTCCGGTAGAAGAAGCCAATATATAGATGTATGTATGTGACTTACATTTCTGGTTTCACGGGATGATCAGTATGGTGTTCGGAATTGTCCGTCCGATGTCGAGCGGGGAGGCGACAGCACGCTTGAGCTTCCTTGTTATTTCGGCGACATACTTGCCCTGGTGAAAGGCCTGGCCCAGCTCTAGTTCTGTTGGCTGCCTTGATCCATCTGCTGCATAAGTTCCAGCACCATAGGAAGATCCTCCTTTCATCTCGTTCATCTCGAACATGCCATTGCCATATGTGTATCCCAGAGGGACGAAAATCATGCCGTGATGCGCGAGTTGAGTGATTGCTGTTAATCTGTGTAGAGACTAGGATCAGAAAAATGAGTGCTGCGCCTTAGGACAAAAGGAAGGAAATCGATGTGCTTACGCGGTGAGCTCTTGACCTTCTCCGGGAAAGCCGGTGCTCCAGAAGATCCCTGCTGGCTTTCCCGCGAGTGCTTGGGTCTCCCAAAGGCCATTGGTGGCTTCGAAGAATGCTTTACACTGTGCTGCCATGACCCCGAAACGTGAAGGGAACCCAAAGAGAAAGCCATCCGCCTCCACTAGTTGCTCAGGCCTGATTTCAGATACGTCGCCCGCTTTTGGAGGGGCCTTCATCTTCTGCAATATCAGCTCCGGCAGCGTTTCAGGAACCTGAGAAATATTCGTGACATAGATCAGTCGAGAGGAAGGCAGTCGAGCTTGGTTCAACATCACATCCTTGCCAACCTGCCATAACGTCGCCTCGACAGCATTCGCTCCTCGCTGCACCTCTCGAGCCATGGTCTCCACATGTCCATACAAGGAATAATACCTAGATAACACAAATTGTCCCATGAATTATCACAGAATCCACCCAAAAGAGGTAGATGCCGCAACTTACACTATGTAGATCTTGACGGTAGACATTGGCGAATTGAGGGGTAGACAGCCTCGATCCGCACGCAGTGTGATCGATCACTGCACGCTGAAGGAATGGCCTTTCAACCAAAGAAAAAGGAGGAAAGAAGAAAGGGCTAGAGGTACAGGCAGCATCCAACAACCAATCTAGTGCCGCGCATTGCTACGGAGTCAGACATTCAGCCAGGCGGCGTCGATTAGAGTGGACCTCACTCAATTCGATCACAACATATCCCCCACAGGCATGATCATTTACAAAGGAGCACGAAACAGGGCGCATTTCGACATCAATGTCAAACGGCGTTCATGCATTTTCAACGAAACAGGACAAGGAAGCTCAACCTTTGAGCTTTCCGTGGAAGGCCAATTCAGCCATGGGAGTAGTTGGATGGACCGCCACCGCCGACAGAATAAAGATAAGGATTATTTCATCAGGAGGGGAGGAACGGGCTTACCTTTGGATTGTGGTGGGAGGGTTGGCTTGCAAAATCAGCAGGGAGAACACCGACACTAACTCCAACACCAACACCAACACGTCCTCTAGAGCAGTGAAATGGTAAATCCCATGGAAGAAAACGTCCGTCTTGCGTGGCAGGCGTGGCCTTATCCCACCACAACACGACAAACCCTAGAAGAGAGCAACAACAACAAACGGAACGTCTCCCACACTACGTGATTGTGAAAAGGTTATCACGGAGAAACCAACGTAAAACAGTCCGATCTTATACGTAAGTCTAAGCGGTTGGTTTTAAAATGAAACTCACTGAACTTAGTAACCAAAATCTCACTTCCAACCTTGTATATAATCCTAATTATTTGATATATTTTGAAAATATTTACGTTATTTTGCGAAATATTTCCGTGGAACAAAGTTCACTGCTCATCGTTGTTTCTCACCGGGCCTAATTGGTCGAAAGAGCCGTACAGGTCCACTGTTCTTGAATGAATAGGCCCAGGCCCTACTATGACGAGAGGTTTAAAAGGGAAAGAGGAGCAGCGACCTCCTCCTCCTCGTCCGCTGCTGCCGGCGGAAGATGCTGTCGCAACTCCAAGCTGGGTGTCTCTCCCTCGCCAGGGTCATTGAGGACGGGGTGGCGAAGAACGAGGCCCCCAGCATCATCAGACAACTCCCCGAAGTTCTCAAACAGGTGTGCCGGCGAAACCACGACGTCGGGTCCAAGTCCATGATCATGGTCCTTCTCTTCTCCGCGAGGACCGCATGTAAACTCGGGTGGTTCCCCGATGACGACGCTCGCCATATATCCATCCTCGCCGACGAGATGGCCACCAACTTGTGCGGCCCCAACGTTGTTGGCAGTAATCTTCTGTCGGGGTCGTTGCTGATTCCGACCATCATGAGCAGATTCTGTCCGTCTTTTAGTTTGGGGAAGGTTCTCGACTCCCTCGAGGTCAGTCCTGGTTACGGGACTTATTTCCGGGATTTTCATATACTGAGGGATGATTTTTCGCCTTCCGCGAGGGTGAAGATCAGGCTGCTCATTGCTCGGGCAGATATGCTCGAGACGGCTTTGTGTCTCGTCAGTCCTCCGCAAGTGAGTTTTCTCGTGAATGGGGCCCCCGTCCGGAGGAGAACCTGCATTGACGTGATTCCTGGGCCGCAGTTGCCCACCGACATCACGGCGATGCTTCGATACGGGACAAATCTTCTCCAAGCGGTTGGGAAGTTCGATAGTCCCTGTGTGATGGTCATTGCTTCCATGAGCGAGGTGAATGCGCCTGACTCGTCGTCCTTGCTGCCATATGTTCCTGGTCTCATGGTGAATTTGACTGACTTTAATGATCAGATGGATGTAGATCCCGTGTTTGGGAGTGAAGACAGAAAGCATTTACTGCCTGATCAGGCGAACGCCAATGGTGTTGCAATTCCGAAACTTGCTGGGCACCAAGATAGTGTGATAGCTGGATCTTTGAATATGTCACTCCAGCCATCAAATACAGTCGTAGATGTTCCGGCCAGCAGCAGCGCATCTCAGGTCGATCTTTTGACAGCCAATTTGCCATTGCCACCGTCTCTTGCTGTTACTAGTCACTGTGGACAGAGCATTGGTGACTATGGTTTCCAGGAAACTCTGTTTCCAGCTGCTACTGCTGAGAGTGCACCGCTTCCTCCGAGTATAAATGCCAATGTTCTTGATGGTGAATATGGACATATTCCGAATTTGAGGCCAATGAACATAACTAGAGTTCCGATAGCAGTGCAGGCACTTCCGGCACAGCCCCAGGCTAGAATGTCGGCAGGACGGAGAGCTAGAAACACCATGAATCAATCGATACCAAATGTGCCCCCAGTGCATTATTTCCAGCAACAGCATATGATTCGTCCTTATGCTGAAGTTACAAGCTCATATGGACCATCCGCAACTATGTTTTCTCATTCCTACTGCGTGGACATGCAGCAATACCTGAACCAGTACACATCCACGGCATCAATAATACATCCTCCCACTGTTGGCCAACCATGTCACATGAACATTCAAAATTCATTGAACAGTGTGGATCAGCAAGCTTCTCCCATAACACCAAATTCCTCCGGGCATGCCTCTTACTCGGCCATGATTTCGGAGCAGCCCATGCTTCCCTTAGGTCGTATGCGAGGAAGCCTCTCTGGTCAGGCATTGGAGAATCTCAGGGCGCATGTTATCCTCCCAACACAAATAGCTACACCCTCCGGGCAGTCCTCAGGTCATCCACCCGGCACTCAACAGCCAACTGCGCTGCCCCAGTCGCAGAAAAATAGTTGATGTTGCTCTGGTTGCGTCCCATAGTACGGTATTTCCTATTTTTCCGGTCCATGGTGTTTGTGAGTGTACTTACTGCAGATGAAGGAAGGAATCACCACTCCCCCTGGAGGGATGATATCATTTTGGATAGCTGTGATGAGGCTAACACATAGTTGCAGTGCATAGCTATTAGATGTCTTAGGTATTGGCTGCTCTCAATGTAATTGCATCCTGCTAACATATTTGGTATGGCAATTCTGGTTTCCGTTCTAACTCTGTTTACAGTTCATTGCTGGCCACAAATACAAGTATATTAAGCCATAATACTCAAACTCATTATTCGCACTTCAGATATTAATGATCAATGACAGTAAAACATAACATAAAAGACATACCAGATGATAACAAAAGCATAACTAATCTATAGGTGCTACTCCACAAAAGAAGACTCAGCTAGATCGATGGCACGGGCTAGCGCTGCGGCCTTGTTCTCGCACTCCCTTTGCTCATCGGCAGGAACACTGTCAGCGATGATTCCTGCACCTGCTTGAAGGTGCGCTACCCATTCGCGACGATTATTCTTGTCCTTGTAAGAGTACATCGTGTCATATCGGATTCCAGTTGGGAAAACAATTGTTCTCAAGGCAAGTGCAATGTCCATGTCGCCAGAAAATGAGATCCCTCCAAACCCGCCACTATATGGTCCACGCCTGGTCACTTCCAATTGATCAATCAATTCCATTGCTTTCACCTGCACGTGTTGATGAAATGATATACAAAAATCATCTGCCGGCAATTTTTATCACATAGAACTGAGTCTGAGAACTAAAGAAATACCAAACATAATGAATCGACCCTGATACTGATGGGATCAAATATGCATACAATAAACCAGTGGAATGATAACAAGTGTTTGTCAGCATTCTCTGTTGATAAGACAACTCACCGAGAATATGCATAAAAAGCGAACATGAATCCATTAATCTTGAGTCACGAAGGATAATCTGGTCTTATAACTCCAAGCCTTACAACAGGATCTACTCTAGGGTTTAGGGTTTAATATACAAGGTGCAACTTACAAAAGCAAAAGCTCCAGTAGTTATAGCTAAAATAAGAAATATTATAAGACAACATGGATAACTATTTTAGTTTGAAGGACAGAAATTAAAGAGAAAGAATCATTCAGCTGATAAGCAACAGATTCAGCGGAAAACCTTTGGTGCGCCGCTGACAGTTCCTACAGGCAAAGCCGCACGTAAAGCATCCCAGCTGGTCAAATTGTCAAGCAATTCTCCAGTCACCTAAAATGGCAATTGTTACTCCCATAACAGGACAGGCAGAATACATCGTTCACAAAACCACACTTCTTTAACTAGGAAGCACAGAATCAGTATTCATTAATTGTATGCCAGCACATAATAATAAGGGCATGAATGTAGATGCTCCATTATAACAAGAAGCATTTCATGCAGCACCACAGTTACAGAGAATCCAAATAACCATTCCCTATCAGTAAGCCCATCCACAACAAAGGAGTGAAAGAAAGAGCCTCACGGCGCAGGATGCCTACCGTTGAGCTAATGTGCATCACATGAGAATATCGCTCAATGTTCATGAGCTTCTCAACCTTGACAGAGCCAGGTTTAGAGACCTGCATTCAACACCGAGGGCTTCATCAATAGGTAGATAAGGTAGTTGTCCATGCCAAAACAATCATTCAACGCCATGATGAGTATCGCAATGCACATATACTGAAGAACACAGATAGGGCACATTCGAAGTGTGCCCCAGTTCAGGGGTTCTCAAAGTTCCCGGAAAAGACAGACACATAAACAAGTGTACAGTGCTGACAGAGTAAATGAGATGCCGACAGATGAGACAAGAATGATTAAAAGACACCTTTCCAACATCGTTTCTTCCCAAGTCCACCAACATAATGTGTTCTGCACATTGCTTCTCATCATTAAGCAGCTCCTTTTCCAGCATCAAATCTTCCTTGGGTGTCTTCCCTCTTCTAACAGTGCCAGCAAGAGGTCTATTCGTGACCTTACCCTGTTGCAATGAAAAATATGGACACAATAAGCACTTCACCAAAACCTTAAACAAACCTTTACACAAGTACTCTTACCTTCTTCACCCGTGTTAAGATTTCTGGACTGGAAGAAACTAAGATGCAGCCCCGAGCCTGCACAAAGTTAAGAAGCAATGATATACAGAATCATGTGAGCAAATGCAATTGTGCTTCAAAAGCCAGGAAATATTTAGCATACTTGGAGATAAGCCATATAAGGACTTGGATTGACAATCCTGAGAGCTCTATATACTTCAAATGGGTCTGCAAATGTTCGACGTTCAAAACGTTGGCTCAATACAATTTGGAATATATCACCCGCCAATATATGCTCTTTCGACGCCAATACTGCTTCCTCATATTGCTCCCTTGACATACTTGACATCTCCGACTTTGGGCCATATAAGCTCGTGAATAACTTTATCGAACCAGCTGGTAACTTTGGACTGCACATTATTACGACCTTGTTCTATAATTTATCATTAATATAAACCAACAAATCTTCCAACTTGATCAAAGAGGAGGAAATACTAACGGGTCAATATCGTGAACCCTAGATAATAAAGTTTCCAAACGGTTCATCCCGTCATCATATGCTTCCTCCACAGTAGAATACTGATCTAATCTGACCCAATGAATCACGTAAGCTTTCTGGGAGCAGAAACAAAAATTGGTCATCATCATTGTCAAAAGGTTACTAAATGTCATGCCATCATCAGGCTTCGTATTACTAAAAGGAAGGAGAGGGGGAAGCAGGCTGTGGCCGTGCATCCAATAGATCCAATAATAGAGACTTTCGTGGAGGACATTTTGTTTACAGAACATCAGTAGAAGCAAGCGCCCCACCTTCTCAACATGATCGAATACAATCACATCATCGTACAGCCCCAAGTGGACATCAGGAAGGTTTCTGTCATCCATTGGGGCGCTAGAAAATGGCAATTTTTTCCTCTCGACAAAGCGAACCGTATCATAGGAAAAGTAGCCCACCCAACCACCTGAAAAAATAGGTAGCATGATATACTGTTAGCGATACCGGACCGGCTCACATGTCGAGCCCAACAGGGTTACACTCTAAAATCAATTAGTTGGAGAGGGAATAGACCGCTTTATAAACAAGGCCGGACTCTTTTGCCTTTCCGTTGCGTTTGCCCCAACAGGCCCACTAAACGGGAACCCTTTTTGGGTTGAACCGGTCCACACACGGGCACCTCTTTTGGGTTACATCGCAAACAAGCGAAGAGGACCAATCGTCGATTTTGCTGGACTTAACCAGACTCTGATACCATGTTAGCAATACCGGACCGGCTCACATACGAACCAGCCCACATACCGAGCCCAGCATACAAGCCTAACGGGTTCTACTCCAACACTAATTGCCTATACAGGGAGTAGCCCCTTAGCCGCTGGACTCTTTTACTTTTTCAGGACTTGGGTTTGTCCCATTTTATTGATAACCCTTTTCACACAAACCAACGCGATATGCCTCTCGATGTATGACTTATCATAAGGAGGATATCCTACCACAAAATGCTTCTGGAAGTTCCTGGAACCCCTGGGGAGTCCATCCCTCCATGATCCTCCGGGGAACTGTCATTGGATCATCTACGATTTCTTCAATCCGGGACCCTTCCTCGTGGTTCATTATGGTCACCATATTCTCCTTGGCAACAATCTCAATAGTCGGCTGAGCTCCAACGAAACTATATCGCCCCTATAACAAAAAGGGCCGCATTGACCAATCAAGATCGATCAGCACTAAAGCAGGAAAAAGTTAGCGGAACTCACGACACTTGAGATCCTCAAGCCGGGTTCGACGGACTCAAAGAGGAAGCTAGGGGCATCCCTGTCGTCCTCCTTGACCAGGCAGCGGTAAGCAAGCACCGGAGTGAGGTGGTCGGAGAATATGCACTTGTAGAGAGGGATCAGATTTCCCTTCTTGGCGTTCTCCGTAAACTGCACCCGCTGGTCCACTTCACCCAGAAGCAGAGACAAAAAAAGCAAAGAAACTCGCTAAAATAAGAATCGCAAGGCCGACAAATAGAGGGAGGCGGCCGAGAGAAAGAAAAGTCAAATGCCAACCCAGCGAGGGAGGGGAGGGCTGAGCGGAGCATTTCAGGGGCGGGGGGGAGACGCAGGTGCGGGAGGTGACGAAGGAGACGCCGGCGCGGTTGACTGCGACTCCGCCGCCGAAGGAGGAAGCGAAGGACGGAGCGCGAGGAAGAGAAGGAGAGGGAGTGGGAAGGCCAAAGGAACGAAGAAGGGAAGAGGTTAGGGTTTCCATGGGAGGATCGCGAGCATCGACAGACAGTCGGCGAACAAGGAGCCAGACGACCGTGACACCCGGAACTGAAGGCGAGAGACAACGAGGGAACGAGCCTGGGTCTTTTTTTTTCCCTTTCCCTGTATAGACAGCTGATTTAGTTTGTGTACTGAATCCCTCTTCCAAGGATTCGCGTGGGGCCCATACGGAGCTGTTGTTGGTTTCATACATTATGGGCCTCCAACTCAGGAAGTTGGGCCAACCCTAGGCCCATCTTCCTTGGAATAATTTACGCAAGCCCCGACAGTCTCGACCACTGCCGCGCCGTCGTCCACTTGGAAGAGGGGGACACAAAAGTGTGGGGTTGTTAATATGAGAGTTTCGGGGGTGGGCCTCACGCTCCCCTTATCCAAATAAAAATAATTTAACAAAATAATGATGTCTACGGAAAAGCTCAACATCCCAAAACTATATCAACATCCCACGCGACTAGGGACTTTTCCGTCTGAAAAAATTCTTAGGCCATAAATCATCTAAACAGCCTGGTATACGGAGGAACCAAGGCATTGTATGATTCGTCTTGTCACAACCTGTTTTCATCGATAATTGAATAGTGAGTATCGTCCGGACTTCATTCTTAGCTTAGAAAGTAACGGGCTACATTAAGACCACAATGCATTGTTATTGTTCCTTATATGTTTAGTATCGCCCATTGGCATTACGTTGCACACACGTCAAAAATATTTGCAAACTAACTCTTCGGTTCAAAATGAAAAGAACATTGTGGTCGCATTAAAGAAATCAACATGAGATGTGACTCACCATACTCGCCGATGTTTGCCGGAAGAACAAGTAAGGAAGAGAACATAAATCAGATTGCAGCCGTTTGGGAAAAAGTGATTGTCGTGTTTTCTAGAGTTAATATAATATTATTCGTAATTAAATGGCATGTTAAAAATAACATACATCTATTAAGGTAATCTTCACACATTATGGCTTTAATGTGCATCTAAGGATATGTCTCTGCTTTGATACTTGTTGGTCGTTATAGCCCGTAACGTACACTCAAGAGCATGTCTCTACTTTTGTGACCATCGTCATGCTTTATAACATGTCCTCTCAGTTGTCCTTTAAGGATCCTCAATCCGCTCTGACTCTCTACCAGCTACTTTCAGTCTTCAACCATGCTCTTCGATCCACGATCCTTTGAATAACTCGATCCGTTGCTTCAAGTCCTCGATCACTCTTAGTTCTATGTATCTTCTCGATCTTTTTGATGTGTTGTTGTTGTCTCGTGTTCTTTCTTTAGCATGTACTTATTTTTCCTCTTCAATTAGCCGGAATATCGGCGTTCTCCTCTTAATAGAATCGAGTTTTCTTCACCAATCATTGATTTTATCCAAATTGCTTCTCGACTTCTGATCAATCAAGTGCCCATAATGTACTTGATCGAGAACAGTTTCCCAATCTCCGTGTCACATTTTGCTTTGTATATATTTTTGTCCTGAGCTTCATTGCTCAATCGTCAGTTGTTATCAAGTAGCTGGTCGAGAACTTCCCCATGTTCTTGAATTGGTGAGACGTATGCTCTTGAGAGCCCAAAATTTACTGCGTGTAAACAGCCTAGACTCCATTGTTCACCCGAAAGGTAGGAGGTTTCAACCATCGTTTGATTAAAAAAACCACAACCAGATTCCATCGTTCTCTTAATTTTAATTATCATCCAGAGTCATTCGAGCAGGTTCAAAACAATCTAAATGAAAGACGTGAATACTGCTTGATGACGCATGTCACAACAATAATACGGCAGTTGGGATATAACATAACGATGTTGGGGAAACGAAGGCCATTCAACAGCAGTTAGGATACAATGTGACGACACTGAAAAAACAAGAGTGACTTAATACGAGACCACGAGATCTTAGGAAGTAATTGGGATTCATAGTATAATAAAAACTCGTACAGACAGTGTAACACACGCAATCATAATCACAAAATTGAGTTACCACAATCTTCTTAATTTTTAGGTGGCTTTACCTTACTTCTATGTTTACTCAAGGTGAACTACGAGAGGCTTTAGTAGAAATTTTGTTTGATTAAAGACTGTGTTTATGCTCTTTTTTACGACGATTGCTTCTCGAACCAAATTCCAATCCATTGTTAATTTGCCTAATATTCCGGAGTGTGTCCTGATCGACCTGATGTTAAGAACGCCGTGATGAAGCGCTCCATCAAGATCCACGCCGACCGGTATGGCCACTCCATCCTCGCCCTCGTCCCCCTCTTCATGGTCACTGCCCCTTCTTTTATAAAAAAAGGGCTTCTAGGGTTTTTTAGTAGCTCTAATGGGGATTGTTTTAGGGAAATGTTGAGCTGATACTTACGTCACCTACGTCCATCGGTAGTTTTCCTTATGATAATATGGCAGTTAGCATTAGTCTATTATAAATAAGTGTCTTTTCTTTCGTTGTGGGGATGGACATTAACTCTCACGACACTTTTTGTCTTACATCCTTCTTATCTTTTTCATCACTTCTGTATTTTTGCGTTTTGTGTTCAAGCAACAATGACTGTAAGTTTGGGTATATGTCTAATGTAATCACTGTCTGTTTCGTAATTGTGTGATTTCCTTTTTTTTTAGCGATCATATTTTTCATACACTTCGGTGAATACTCCAACGGCCCGCGTTTGCATGTGCAAACATGATGGTGTTCATCGTCTGCCTCGTTTAATAGCTCTCAGAGCGATGAACATTTAGTCATAACGCCCGTGGGGCTCATTAAGAAGGGAGACAAAGTCAGGTCTTCGGAGGCAGGACTCTCGAAGATGACGATTCATCCCTTATCCTATGTGCTCATCGTCCTATCTGTTTACAACAGCGAGTCGGTCGGTGTTCAGCCCTGAAGTTCGTCACCTGACGAAGGCCGGGCTTATCTAGAAATATGTGGCCGGGATCTCGATGGTCTCCTCCATGTCGCTGGCCATATCCTTCCTTACAATTTATGGGACACCACACATATTCATCAATGCCTACGAGGACGTTGCTGAAGGATTACGTAACCATACGCCATTCAAGTACGATAAAATAGCGAAAGAATATACCTCGAACTAGTCGAATAAATTACCAAGGATAAATCACTGTTTGCAAAAGTTGTATCACGAATGTCGATCTTGTTGAGTCACCGGTCGTAGTTGCGACCATGCATTACACAAACCACAATAAGGTTTCCACAACGCTACACTCTCAAAAAAATCCAACTGTTTAATGCCTTAAGTGTTTTCTCTCAATAAACGGAATCATTAAATGAGTTGAACCAAGCTTGAATAAATGGTGGCTTCTCTTAAAAATAAGATGCTCAAGAAAATGCGTTGTTTCATGACAAAACTCTTGAAAAAAGTTACATCCTATCGTAACAAATTTTTGGCCAAATAATTGTCTCATGAGAAAACTCTAGAACAAAGATCATGTCCTTTCACTATGCATCCTTTCGATTAAAGAAATAAATAATATCCCATGTGGACATATTTTTCCAACAGTTGCTAGTGTTGCGGTCACGACCGAGTATTCCCACCCACAAGTTGAGAAGATCAGGGAGTACATTGCGGTAAGAACGACTACTTGATTATCCAATGTGACTGACTGATTAATCATAAGCTGTATTTCGCGAAAAATGGGTTGAATCTTTTGTTGCAGGAACCGAGCAAATCTGCCGTCGGTGTGGCTGCGGCGCGGGTTGCCGCCACCTCTGCTCCGACTACAGCAGCTAAAGCGCAAGAGAAGGAGCCAGAGACAGAGGAGGATTCCAATGGGGACATGTGTTTAGATTTGTCTGGCGGGAAACTTGGTTGAGTAGTCTAGCAAGGGAATTTGGGTATTCTCTTTTTGAGTTGCTTTGCTCTTACCCTTTTTCGGTGTTTTTCTTTTGGGCATCTGTGTTTGATGGACATGGGTCATCCCCTCATCCGCATTTTCACCTCGTTTTGGATTTTGGATGTTTAGTACGTAAGTTTGACATGAATTTGCTGTTCTCAAGGTTTGGCGAGGCTTCAAAATTGAATTTTATAAAGCTAATTTTAATCAATAAAGAAATCAAATTTATAAAAAATGATTTCATATCTTATCTTTCTTCTGATTCTTCTCTCCCTTTAAAATAAGAGTTATAAATTTTATATTTTCTTATACGAAATAAAGTTATTTTTTGTAATAAATCTATAACTTTGCATAGCTCATGCAAATAAAATATGTTCATTAATCTTCCGTTTGAACAAACATCTATTACATAATATTATTACAAGAACATGAAAAAATAAAATCTAGCCGAGAAAGGAGACGAGTTGCTGTAATTGAATTACGTGAATTTCTATTTCCCGTATACCGCAATTTCCCACTTACTATGGATGGCCATTCCGGTTGGTATGTACAGTTCCAATCCTCGGCCACGAGAAAAGGAATTCACAATTTTGATATTGACGACAATGTCAAGGACTGATTAAGGCAGTTGGGATATAACATAACGATGTTGGGGAAACGAAGGCCATTCAACAGCAGTTAGGATACAATGTGACGACACTGAAAAAACAAGAGTGACTTAATACGAGACCACGAGATCTTAGGAAGTAATTGGGATTCATAGTATAATAAAAACTCGTACAGACAGTGTAACACACGCAATCATAATCACAAAATTGAGTTACCACAATCTTCTTAATTTTTAGGTGGCTTTACCTTACTTCTATGTTTACTCAAGGTGAACTACGAGAGGCTTTAGTAGAAATTTTGTTTGATTAAAGACTGTGTTTATGCTCTTTTTTACGACGATTGCTTCTCGAACCAAATTCCAATCCATTGTTAATTTGTCTAATATTCCGGAGTGTGTCCTGATCGACCTGATGTTAAGAACGCCGTGATGAAGCGCTCCATCAAGATCCACGCCGACCGGTATGGCCACTCCATCCTCGCCCTCGTCCCCCTCTTCATGGTCACTGCCCCTTCTTTTATAAAAAAAGGGCTTCTAGGGTTTTTTAGTAGCTCTAATGGGGATTGTTTTAGGGAAATGTTGAGCTGATACTTACGTCACCTACGTCCATCGGTAGTTTTCCTTATGATAATATGGCAGTTAGCATTAGTCTATTATAAATAAGTGTCTTTTCTTTCGTTGTGGGGATGGACATTAACTCTCACGACACTTTTTGTCTTACATCCTTCTTATCTTTTTCATCACTTCTGTATTTTTGCGTTTTGTGTTCAAGCAACAATGACTGTAAGTTTGGGTATATGTCTAATGTAATCACTGTCTGTTTCGTAATTGTGTGATTTCCTTTTTTTTTAGCGATCATATTTTTCATACACTTCGGTGAATACTCCAACGGCCCGCGTTTGCATGTGCAAACATGATGGTGTTCATCGTCTGCCTCGTTTAATAGCTCTCAGAGCGATGAACATTTAGTCATAACGCCCGTGGGGCTCATTAAGAAGGGAGACAAAGTCAGGTCTTCGGAGGCAGGACTCTCGAAGATGACGATTCATCCCTTATCCTATGTGCTCATCGTCCTATCTGTTTACAACAGCGAGTCGGTCGGTGTTCAGCCCTGAAGTTCGTCACCTGACGAAGGCCGGGCTTATCTAGAAATATGTGGCCGGGATCTCGATGGTCTCCTCCATGCCGCTGGCCATATCCTTCCTTACAATTTATGGGACACCACACATATTCGTCAATGCCTACGAGGACGTTGCTGAAGGATTACGTAACCATACGCCATTCAAGTACGATAAAATAGCGAAAGAATATACCTCGAACTAGTCGAATAAATTACCAAGGATAAATCACTGTTTGCAAAAGTTGTATCACGAATGTCGATCTTGTTGAGTCACCGGTCGTAGTTGCGACCATGCATTACACAAACCACAATAAGGTTTCCACAACGCTACACTCTCAAAAAAATCCAACTGTTTAATGCCTTAAGTGTTTTCTCTCAATAAACGGAATCATTAAATGAGTTGAACCAAGCTTGAATAAATGGTGGCTTCTCTTAAAAATAAGATGCTCAAGAAAATGCGTTGTTTCATGACAAAACTCTTGAAAAAAGTTACATCCTATCGTAACAAATTTTTGGCCAAATAATTGTCTCATGAGAAAACTCTAGAACAAAGATCATGTCCTTTCACTATGCATCCTTTCGATTAAAGAAATAAATAATATCCCATGTGGACATATTTTTCCAACAGTTGCTAGTGTTGCGGTCACGACCGAGTATTCCCACCCACAAGTTGAGAAGATCAGGGAGTACATTGCGGTAAGAACGACTACTTGATTATCCAATGTGACTGACTGATTAATCATAAGCTGTATTTCGCGAAAAATGGGTTGAATCTTTTGTTGCAGGAACCGAGCAAATCTGCCGTCGGTGTGGCTGCGGCGCGGGTTGCCGCCACCTCTGCTCCGACTACAGCAGCTAAAGCGCAAGAGAAGGAGCCAGAGACAGAGGAGGATTCCAATGGGGACATGTGTTTAGATTTGTCTGGCGGGAAACTTGGTTGAGTGGTCTAGCAAGGGAATTTGGGTATTCTCTTTTTGAGTTGCTTTGCTCTTACCCTTTTTCGGTGTTTTTCTTTTGGGCATCTGTGTTTGATGGACATGGGTCATCCCCTCATCCGCATTTTCACCTCGTTTTGGATTTTGGATGTTTAGTACGTAAGTTTGACATGAATTTGCTGTTCTCAAGGTTTGGCGAGGCTTCAAAATTGAATTTTATAAAGCTAATTTTAATCAATAAAGAAATCAAATTTATAAAAAATGATTTCATATCTTATCTTTCTTCTGATTCTTCTCTCCCTTTAAAATAAGAGTTATAAATTTTATATTTTCTTATACGAAATAAAGTTATTTTTTGTAATAAATCTATAACTTTGCATAGCTCATGCAAATAAAATATGTTCATTAATCTTCCGTTTGAACAAACATCTATTACATAATATTATTACAAGAACATGAAAAAATAAAATCTAGCCGAGAAAGGAGACGAGTTGCTGTAATTGAATTACGTGAATTTCTATTTCCCGTATACCGCGATTTCCCACTTACTATGGATGGCCATTCCGGTTGGTATGTACAGTTCCAATCCTCGGCCACGAGAAAAGGAATTCACAATTTTGATATTGACGACAATGTCAAGGACTGATTAAAGAACAGGTCGCAAACCTTGCTGTAGTTATGTGAAGGAGTACTGGTAGCTGTTGTTTGTGACTATGATTGCTGGAGACAATTTTGAAAGAAACGAACCCCCTGTTCCCAAGAACGAAAGATAGTTCATGTAACGAAACAAGAAACTCTAGTAAACCTCAATGTATACCGAAAAAAGGAGGGCATAGGCATTCATACTTGTAATGCAAAGGTGACATCTGCTTCATCCACTTTGAGGGAGAGTCTTCGCTGTTTCTCTTGCCGAGATTGTCCTAGCTTAAGAAGCCCCTGCAGGTAACAAATCCCATTGGTCATTAGAATTGAAACAGTAACCACTTTCATGAATTACTGAGACAGGAATTACACCTTACCTGGTCATTGAGAACTCCACACATGTTAGAGAACTCCATTATGTTGCTCGCAGGGATCATTGATGACTTGCATACATCTCGGTAAGCTTCATATAGCTGAAACATTCAGGTGCCAGCAATGTCACTGGAAAGAAAATCTTTTGTTGTCCTGTCAGGTTATGTAGAAAGAATCAGACCTCTCCTACAGTAGTATCCTTTTTACGTCCTCGGAAAAGTTTCACGGCAGAGCACAGTATGACCTGAGGGATAGATTTTCGTCGTTAATATAAGGCAGAATCATTTGTTTTAAAACAAAAAAGGTGTTCAATCTTGTCTTGTTTTATGTGATAGCACAAGTCATTCTAACATAACAAGGTACCTGTTGATGCTGCGGAAGAAGTTGGATGGTATCCACCACTGATGATTTAAACGTCCTCGATAATGCACGAGCCATATGATCAATCCTCACCTGCATAAAATCAAATCTGCTAAGGCTAAAAGCAAGGACCAATAGATTCATCAAGGAGATCTCTTCTACATTTCCAGATTCAGTATTTTGGGTCCTGGGCTTCGACCAACCATATACTAGTCCAAGGAACGACAAGGTACAGCTGACACTTACAATGGTATCCTGCATCTTCAACGGCTCTGTCGGAGAATTAGAATCTTCTTGAGGTTCCAAAAGCTCTGCCTCTAAGATATCTATTGCAATCCTGAAAACAATATCCATTAAAAACTTAAGTGAAACTATTGTCAAATGGGCATCTATGCTCGGACTCAAGCTACCACAAACCAGCAGCATAAATTTACAAAGGCAGACACATAATTGAAACCCATTCTGATAGAGCAGGAGCTCAAACTCAAAATCACCAGAAGTTTAGTACACCAAATTATTACCTGCAGATTGATAGTGCTTTGCGCATATCTCCAGATGAAGCTGAAACTTTCTGTTATGAGAGGCCGTGCTTTAGGACACATTTCTGGAATGAAAACTTAAAATAAGTAATCTATAATACACAGAACTTACTCTGGCGCACAATTCAAGTGCCTGTGGTTGGAAGACAACATGAGATCGCTGGTAGGGCAAACAAAAAACAACGGTAAGCGCTTCACCGATGAAAGTTAATGTTGAAATCATAAGTTCATTAATTGTAAGAAATAGAGGTAAAGATGCAAATCAAGCTACTAATGGGGCTCACACATTCGTTTTTTCAGGCTAGTAATCTAGAAATTACCACATAATAAACGCACTGTGATTTTTCAAAGGGCATAAAAATTCTCAAGATAGAAAACAATCCAGGTAATCACAATGAGAAAACAGATACCAAGGGCGTTCTATTTACCTTTAGCCTCTCATGAAGAATCTTGATGATCTGCTCCATTGAGTAAGAACAATAAGTTACCACCAGTGGCTTGCCTGCAATAAAGTAAGCTTGCAATGAGTTCCTTTCAAAATATCAGAGTAAAAAGCCATAAACATAATGGGCCTTTTACATGCAGCCTTATGCAAGGAACTAGCGATGAATTCACGGATTTTGCGGGGACATCTTGAGAAAGTGGGCCATTCTGACATGAATTTATCTTATACTGGAATGCTTAACTATAGAAGATAGTTAAGGCTCCATACAGCTATTACAGATTTAGAATAAATGGATGAGTTTAAGGTGAGAAAGACCGGCTACGGTAACAGACAATGAGTATTTCATCAACCATTTGACTGGCTTGTCCTAAAAGCAGCTTTTCAAGGGCTACCAGAACAGACGGGATTGTTCGAATACACCGGATCATGTAAGTTTTAAAGGAAAATAGCCAGAATGATGGGCTTACAATTTAGCATTTGCAGCCTTGGTAGGAAGCGATCAGCTAAGTCTATAGCATTTGCTATTCCTGCGAGAAAGCAAACGGTGGTACCTTAGTACAAATGCAAGAATCTGACTTCAACGAGGTTGAGAACAAAAGAAATTTTCATGTGAATATAACTGTAGATCATAGTACCAACTAATATAAATCTTGAAAATGGGAAAGTTGTGAGCATGAAGAGGTCGTGAAGAACAGCACGGTCTTTGGTAATTAGATAGTCCATCTCATCTGCAATTACTAGCCTGTTTGGGAAAAGAACTAGGTTAGTCATACCTCAGAGGTGGATTTCTTCCAATACCAACTAAAAGTAGAAATATCTTCACAAGCTAACAAGTCCATAACAATTAACCTTTATGCTGCCTTTTGAAGTAATTGCTTACATCATTTTTGCTTTGAGAGGTTTTGGCTTTTGAGAATATAAAGTTTGAAGAAGTTGCAACTGGGAGGTTGGACTATTGGTCTTAGTAGATATTTGATGGGCACTGATAATCTGGTAAAAAGAATGCGAGATCAAAATTAGTTCTCAATTAGCAGTCACAATTTTTAAGGCCAGCTATCAAATGTCTGAAGTACCTTGCTGAAGATTTCAGATGTTCGAGAAAGAGAGGTACAATTTACATCCAAGACATCGGGCTGCAAAAGACCAGCCTGCAGAGAATATAAAAGTAGTAATTCAATTCAGTAAGATCAGATGATTAGAATTAAGCTGCTATCCATGCAAATCAAGCCAATGCACTTCACAAAAAGATGACCATTTTCCAAACAGAAATTGGCATTTAAGCAGTGCACTGGGAGAGGGGTCAAATAATTGCAGCCAGATTATTCTTTCTTCTAAGAAAAAAAACTATGCCGCCTAAACTTTGAGCGCAAGCCAAGCACACGACAAGAAAGATCCAAAGGTTCCAGTATGGTAACCCAAACTGGAATCTAATTCTAGTATTTTTTTTCCAGACTTTCCATGTGTTATCTTCCGAATAGGCAGATGACAAATGAAATCAGATTTTACCTCTTTAGTCCAATCAAGCAGAAGTCGTCCAACCCTGGACATGGATAATGACTTTCCAGTCCCTGGACAACCGCTCACGTATACACACCCAGCCTTCTCCTTCTCTACACATTCCTTACAGAATTCCAATACCTTCATTTGTTCCTCCTCACGGCAAACAACAACGCTTGGCATAGTAGATACGTGCAAAGCTTCTTTCACCGTTCTCATTTGGTTGGGATCTAAAATTACAAAAAGGCAGATACAGCACTTCACTCAATGCCAAACTCCCGGACAAAGGCCGAAGGCGATTCTCAGGCCTATATAAACTGTGCTCACCTCTAGTATTCCAAGGAGAAACATCCATCGTACTATCAGACGATTCCCTTGCCGCTGATCTCTTTGGTGTCCTGGCAGATTCAACACCTTCCTGCAGAACAATAATACAATCGAGATTAAAAAGAAAAATTCGAAGTCAATCCAATCAGAGGACGAAATATGAAGCAACGCTGGACAAGAAAAGGAAAACAAAAGCAAGGTCCACTCACAGTGTCCTTCGAATCGGCTGCTCCGCTTGATCTCAACTTCCGTTTCCGATGACAGGAAGAATGCACGTTCATTCCGGTCACCTCTGATCGGACATCGGCGAGTAAGGGATCCTTGAGGAGGCGGTTATCTACCAAAGAAGAGTCGCGCTGTTTAGCGATGGCAGGCATCTTCTCTCAAGACGAAAGGAAAGGCGGTAACAGGGTAGTTGGAACGGAATGGAGACGGAGAGTGACTAATCTTTATGCTTGTTTGTTTGTTTATTTATTTTGGGTGAGGAGGGGGTGGCGGGAGGATAAAAAGGCGCCCGAATTCATTCCCCCCGCCTTCTCCCCGGCCTTTTTTTGAACTTCGGCGCGTTTTTTGTTTCAATAAGAAGTCAATCGGGAAAAAGGTAGTCCCGAATGGGCCGGGCCGGGCCTGGCCTGTCTCCCATTCTTCATTCGACCTTGATTGTCGTCCGAACGTAAGGACCTGTTTTTCGAAGACACGTTCTCCCTTCTTTTCATTTCATAAAGAATATTTTGAACATAAATTTTCACGAGTTTCAAAAATTTGTAAAAATTTCAGCGAACCAAACAGATATTTAGAGGCTAAGTGTTCCCAATAGTGAACGCTCGCCCACTCGCAGTGATGCCAACGTAATTAATATAAACAAGGCAAAATATCAATTTATGGCCTCAAGTTTGAGCCACCTTTTTGTTTTGTCATTAACTTAGTTTGTTATATAATTTTGTCACCAATGTTTATTTTTATTTTTATTTTGACCAATCTTAAATTTTATCGCACGTAAACCAAACAAACCTTAATAGACAATTTTCATTTATCGACTAAAAAGAAAAAAATTATAAAAAATGGAAAATAATATTGAAACCTTTCATTTGTTTTTTTATTATAAAATTTTGATGGACAAATCAAGTGAATTGGAAGCCGAAGTTAACGATAGTTGCTGATGTTGTCAAAAAATATGAAAAATCGGTGAAGGTCGAATGATGTTCTATTAGGAGGCGACCATTACGGATAAAGTGGATTATGAGACGAATAAATGAGATTTCGAAACTTCACTATTATAAGGACACATGTCAGACTATATTAAGGCCTTATTTGGCTTTCGCTAGAAGAAATTCATGATTGGTCAAAACCAAAATAAAAACAAAAGTTGGTGACAAAATTATATAACAAACTAAGTTAATGACAAAACAAAAAATTGGCTCAAAGTTGAGGCCATAAACATATATTTTGCCTATAAACCATTGTCTGGGGCGCGACAATGTTCGCTCACTTGATGATTGTTCCACTCTATTCACAAGTAATAGATGTAGTTTCCTAATATCCGAGTGGATCAGAGTCGCCGCTGCACTAAAGTGTATCCGAGAAGAACAATATTTCAGAAATGTCACTCCGAGTCCTCGTAGCCCGATGCAAAAGTAATTGTCCTAATATATGTACGCCCACACTTCGTCAAATATGAGCATATAATGAATAAATGGTCCATTGTCTCCCGTCGCGATTCGAACGCACACGGAAGAGAAGTAACAAACCGAATACAAAATAGCATATCCAACAATAAACGATGCTACGTACATTTGAACCACTCCATACACTTTCCTTCGTTTTAGCACGGGGACTGGGATAAAGGTCGGTCAATGGGCCATTGGGTTGCGATCTGCCAGCCCAATAACGAAGAAGAATCCACGTAAGATCTCATCAACCGAAATTAGATTTTTTGGATTCGGGTTCGAATATTTTAGTTTCGAACTCAAATTCAGAGTTATCATAATTTTAAATATAGAAACCGAAATTAGATTTGGATTTTAAAGAAAAAATCGATAATCATAATATCGGAAAATTCGTAAAATGACAATTGTAAAAGTTATAAAAAAGACAAGCTCATTACCGACCATCGTAAAAAGACAAGCCCATTATAGGAATCTGAACACTCCTTTGATAAAATTAGTGTCAGCGGACATAATCATGTCAATCGAGTTGAGTTCGAGTTTAAACTTGTCTTCGAGCCGACCCTTATGACTTTTCAAAGGTTTACTGTAAACTTAAAACTTATTTAAATTCGGATATCTGAATTTCAAGTTGAAATTATTTTCAGATTCAAAATTTGAAGTTGACGTAAATCAAAACTCAACTGAAACTAAAACTAAGAAAACAAAATTTCTAAAATTTCAAATTTTAAAAAATAACGACTCGGATATCCGATCCTGTTGCCCGGAAACATGGGGGGTGTCCTGGTTACAGAAAGAGACGCGGGATATTTCCAGAGCATGCAATTTGCAAAAATATCCAGAGCTTTTTCATCCGCCATATATTCTTCCTATATCACATTTGCCACGATCAGCATATTCACTTATACAAACACCCCAATCGGGTTATTCACATATCTTAACACCCTCTATAATGTATACAAAATGCATAAGTGTGCTTGTCCCCCCCTTTGTGGTTGCAGTTAGCAGCGAACCCCAGTAATCAGTGACCGCGATGAACTATATGGCCCAAAAAATACAAGCCAAGATGGTTCCTATCCGGCCTGTGCAAGAGTTGATGACCGTGTGGCATTTTGCTATTCGGATGATTTTGCCACTATGCCCTTCTCCACCTCAGGGAAGAATGACGGATAGTAAGCGCCAACTGCGCTAGCAGCATTCTCTCTGCAAGGGAAGGAATGACTCTTGCTTGCCTCTAATGAAATCAGCAAGCTCTGCAGGCGAGACCACCATCTCCAACCACCGCTGCAGGTCTTCGCCTTCAACCTTTTCTTTCTCTGAGGGAACACCATAGATCAAGGAGGTAAGATACCCAAATCAGTCAGACGAGGGTCATAAAAATATTTAGGCTTGATCCTCCAATGTATCACCAACAAAGTTCCTCGAGCGAGCTGAAAGGACGAAATAAATAAGAAATACCTTCCAAATGTGCGCCAAGCCCTTCCAGGACATCTGGATTGGCACGCACCACCGACAGAGCTATGTCAAGGGCAGACTGCAGCAATGACTTCACCTCTGTTTGGACAAGGTCGACTAGATGCCCCTGTTAAACATTTTGGTAAAATCTTAGGACAATGCACAACATACAACTACGCAAGCACCTCTCTTAACAATATCAAGACAATCACTGGATAGTATAAAGTAGTAGAACCCGATCTCTTCCAAAGGGTGAAACTCCCGAGTCATCCAATCCCCCACCAGAAAGTGTAGCCAGAGACAAAGGGCCTATTGTCTCGTTGAGGCCATACTCGGCTATAGCTTTATATGCCATGTCTGTAGCTCGACGTATATCATCGAGGGCGCCGGTAGATACACGACCTGAGTAAACAACTTCTTCAGCTGCACGACCTCCCAGAAGTGTCACCAGGCGGCCTCGTAACTCATCAACAAAGAGAAGATATCTATCTTCATGGGTAGGAGGAGTGTATGTGAATCCCAGAGCGCCACCTGACCTCGGCAAAATGCTCAACTTCTGAAAGGGCATGAATGAACAAGTCATTTTCCAACTCTTTCCAACTTGCAAAGAATTCTATAAATATTCTTGGTCAAAACTCAGGTTAGCAAATCTAAGGCATTCACAGCAGTAAGCAGCCAGGTACGTTTGAAAATTGAGGAAACAAAAGGAAAACTTCAATTGATCTCAAAAGGAAAACTTCAATTGATGTGAGGGGAATATTTTTTTAAATGCAAAATTTCCTCTCATTTCCCTTGCTTTCCACAGCAACCAAACACAGCCTCGATGTAGAAGAAAGACAAGGATCATCTGAAACACAGCTTCATCCCATTTTACCTCAACACGCGGTTGCCCAGAGAGCAAATTGGCCACTGCTGTTCCAACCACTGCATGTCCAGCTTCGTGGCGTGCAACAACAGCCTTCTCGCTGCCTTGCAACTTGACATTTTTCTTCTCTATACCCTATACAGAGTTAATAGACTCGAATTAGTTATTTCAAGGGTTGTAAAGCTCTTCGCAAGGATAAAGCCAAATAGAATGAAACTGCACAGCACATATGAATTCCATAAGCTTTCATAGCTTTGTGAAGATTAGTCTTGACTACAATGCAATTAAATAAAACTACATCCTCACAGCAATTGACCGCTCAACAGCATGGATGAAGTCAATCTTCTCTACAACAACTTTGCTCTGCCTCCCAGCCAACAGAGCTGCTTCATTCACTAGATTTGCCAGATCAGCACTGTAAACAATTCAAAATGATTTTTTTTTAAACCGTGGAATTTCAACTTTTCCAAAAGTATTTATTTTAAGGAGAACATTCAAAAAATAAACAGTAAACTCCACCCCGTGAAACCGGTTGTCATAGAAGCAATGTCTTCAAGGTCGACATCATCTCCAAGAGGCAACTCTTTCTTAGAAACATGAACTTTCAGAATGGCTTCTCTGCCCATTCTATCAGGAGTTTCAACCTTTCAATGGAGAAAAACAATAAATTAACTCTATTTACTTTTTGGAGAAAATGTGGAAACAGTAACCGGAAGAACTGCAGCACTTACCATGACTACACGATCAAATCTCCCCGGACGACGAAGGGCAGGATCCAGGACATCTGAGCGATTAGTTGCCCCGAGAACAATAACAGCTGAGTTGCTATCGAATCCATCCATCTCCTGCAATGAATCTATACCAACCTTAATCTCAGCAGGATGTTAAAATCTAAGGTTATAAAATATGAATGCCAGAAGAATTTTACAGTAAGCAACTGGTTCAGTGTCTGCTCGCGCTCGTCATTGCTCACAATTCGAAATTTACCATCACGACTTTTTGCTACGGCATCAATCTGCAAAGGGAAAGTTTTCTAATTATTATCAGATGCAGACAGCGTCCATACTGAATGAACCTAATTATACCTCATCAATAAAAATTATGGAGGGGGCTTCCTTCTTTGCTCTCGCAAAAAGATCTCTCACACGAGATGCACCCATACCAACATAGAGCTCAACAAACTCACTAGCTGAACAGCTGATGAATGGAACTTCAGCCTCGCCGGCAACCGCTTTTGCTAATAGAGTTTTACCTGTCCCAGGAAGACCAGCCTGTTTGGTAGAGGACAACTATTAAAAGTATCCTTACTGGAACAGTAAGATTACATTGTAGAGAAGATTCAAATATGACATGAAATCCTTAACAATTGCAAACCCAAGGCCGGAAAAAAAACTTGATTTTGGGGACGTCTTAAAAGAAAACTTTGAAGAAAAAACCTTAGACAGAGAAAAAAACGACCAAAAGGTCACAAGATGACGTTGCATTGGTTAAGAAAACTGAAAGCTGTGTACAAGCGGTAAAAAGATGTAGATCTCGAGCAACAGGTCTCTCTTAAATGCGTACCAGAAGGACCCCTCGAGGAGGACGGGCACCAACTCGGATATATCTATCCGGATTCCTAAGAAATTCCTGATAAGTCCCAAAAAAAAGGCATAGTTGTATGTGAGACCAAATATTATGGTACAAGGAGGAAGGTGGGCAACATCGGGATCAAAGTAGAGCAGGTTTATCTTAGCATACCACAATTTCTTCAAGCTCCTCCTTAGCCTCATCAACGCCAGCAACGTCAGCAAAGGTGATTGTCTCCCCTTGCTCAGACATTTTCGAACCAGCAGAACCTCCAGATTTCCGAGTTCTAAGCTGTCCTGCTGTATGCTGCATTACAAGCCAACATTAAATTCAATTAGTGAATATTTCTACAAGGAAGAATAAAAGGATAACGAATCATCAGAAACCTGCGAGAAGCTGACAGGAAACCTGTGTAAAAGCCCAGTAAGCACTGCAGCATAGAACAAAGTTATCTGCAAATACAAGATAGGGTCAGGACAATATTGCCTGAATTCACAGGCGGGACGAAATATAAACCAGATAGAAAAGAAGGCCAATCTTCCTTTAAGAAAATGTAAGCATAGCAACTTTCTGTACAAGAAGAGAACAAAAACTAATGAAAGTGTGGTTGGTTAAATTGCACATATGAATCAACATTCCCTCGAGCATCAGATTGACAAAACAGAAATTTGTCAATTGTACAGCCTGCAACCACAAAAGGTACCAAATCCTAGTAAGTCTAACAACAAGCCAAAAAAAACTCACCATTGCAGAGTTCAAGAACCCACCGGAGCGCCTGTCCGGTGAACCGAACTCGACATTATTCTCCAGCATTTTGTCATAGGGTGTCTTGATATCAGAGGGCCTAGTAGTCGTATAAACAATCCTCTTAGTCACACCAACACTACTTATAGCCAAATCTGGTTCCATCAACTTACTATTCACAGACCCACGATCAGCCTCCCCGCTAACTACATCATTCTTCAACTTAAACATTATATGTACGCCGTCGACCTCCACCTTCCTAACCTGATCGCTATTAATCCTACTCAAGAACTCACTATACGGCACGCTGACATAAGTAACCGGAACCTTTGGGTCTGAACCCGGCAACGGGATCCCCAGACGAAGCAACCGCATCACAAACATGACCAACCCCAACTGCAACAGCAGAACCCCAATATCCCGTGCTTGGACGATGGGCTGCCACGGCAACTTCCCATTCCCGCCTTTGGACATCCGCCACCACCACCACCAATTCCCCTTCCCCTGATTCTCCCTCCTCCGGTTAGGCACTGGGCGGGGCTTCTGCTGCTCCTTGGCGTCGCCCTTCTCCGTCTTGGAGTCACTATCCTGTGCGCTGCTGCTGCTGCTGCTCGCGAGGATCCTGAAATCCCTCAACCCGTGGCTACCATAACTCCCCCAACGGACGCCGCAGCACTTCCCGGAGCTCCCCAAGCAAACCACGGTGCCCACGAAGGAACGCATACACGAGGAATCCGATGCGGCGTGACCCGGTCCCCGAATCGAACCCCGCGAGTCGCAACCAAACAGGCTCGAGACGCTTACTCGCTGATACACGACGGGGCGCAAACACTCGATCATGGCCATCGATTTGCGGAACCAAAAACCCTAGAAAACCAAGAATCGAATTTGGGAGATTGGGGGGGGAGATGGATTGAAATATCTGGGACTCGCCGACGGCCTTTGATTGTTTGTCTGATTCTCTCTCTCTATATATATAATATACACACGCGCACACTGAAACAAAAAACAAAGGCAGAAGGCGGAGGGAAGAAAAGAAGAAGATGTGGCTGCCGAAGAGGGAGAGGAATTTGGACACCGGAAGCCGGACGCTGCGTTTTGGTTGTTTGTTAGCGAGCTTGATTGGAAGGGGTTCGTGTGAAATTGGAGGGGTGTTTGTGGTGTGGTCCCGTTCCTCCGTTGGTTGTAGTACTTGGAGATGGGATTCATTTTTTTTTAAATATTGTCTGCCTCGTCGGACTGGATAAGGTTAATGCATTTTTTTCTTTTATTATTAGGTTTGTTCCTCGATGTATGCAAAGTAATTTGTAATCTAGATTGCTCAAACATAAAATTTATTAACGTCATTAAATTTAAGTTAGCTTTAGTTTCGGAATTATTAATGTAAGACGGAAAAAATATGATAAATAATTTCGAAATTCTGGATATAATGATCGGAAGTCGGACTTATAAAGGCGACTTTTAAAATTTCATTAGGGAAGTCAGTTTTTATAGTTATGAATTTTAAAAATTAAAAAAAAAATCGAACTTTAAATAAAGTCAGACTTATAAAGTTCGATTTGGAGATATTAATTTTGAAATTTCGAAATTATTTATCCTATTTCATAAATTTTGTTCCCTCTTTCTATGATCAGGATCCTCCAATTTAATGATCGAAATTATTCTAAATTTTTTATTTTAGGGCAAATTGACATTATTACGTACTTCATTATTTTATAGTTTTAATTTTTTAAAATAATATATTTAATTAATAACAAAATAAATCATAAATACTAAATTACAAAGTCAAAATATTAAGCCCAAAATATTAAATCATAAACTCTAAAAGTTAAACCTTAAATCATAAACCACAAAATCGAAATGTTAAATGCTACACCCTCAAATTTAAACCTGTAAAATTTTAGACAACAAAAAAAGTTAAAGTGTAAACCCAACCCTAAATATTAAATGTTAAACTAAATATTAAATATTAAGTCATAAATATGTATTATTTATATTTTGTTTATATGTTAACAATGAAATAATTACTAGCTTCCTAATATATCAAAGATGGTAAAATAATTTTATAATGTTAAAAATAAAATGATAGTCGGATTAAAAAAAAGAACTCATCTAACGGGGACTCTCCATTTTTTATGAAATGGAGAGGAAAGTAGTTCCACTTATCTTGCCCACCCATCAATTGCTCTGCCTTTTATTTTTTCTTTTCATGGTCTTCAAAATCTAAACTTTATCTAAACCCAGAAATCACTTCAGTTCGGGTGTTTGAAGTTGGTCATTATTGTTGGAGTGGTTTTGGGTATTTCGATTCTACTTTTCTTGACTTTGAAGAAGAAACGAAGACGACGTCTCCTGATCGGTTTTGAGTGGTATTGTGCGTGATGGACAATGAAGGGAAGAGCAATAAAAAGGAATCCGATTTAATGTTGCAGTGGGGAAGCAGTAAGAGGCATGGATGCCCTCCCAAGGTTAAGAGCAGGGACGACAAGAAGAGGAACAACGGCATTCGCGGTGGCTCGAAGAATCTCGACGGGGGCTGCAGTGACGGGAGCAATTTGTTCTTCACGTCCTCCGATTTTCCAGCGAGAAGGAAGGTCTCCAGGAAGAAGCGATCGCCTCTCAGGAGCCTTCACGGGTGAAGTTGGTTGTTTTGGATTGTAGGCAGTAAGGCTGTGTTTGGGGATGGGGGAGGAAAAGAAAAGAAAAGAAAACCTCCCCTTCCCCCCAAATTCTTCCCTCCTAAAATTTTAAATTTTTACCCCTTTTCTCTTCTTTTCCTTTCTACTCTATCACTTCCAAACACACCATAAGTCTTTGAGAATAAAAACTCGAGAGCCATTTTCACTTCATAAGATGCGAACAATGCATGTAATTCATAAAAATTGGAATAAAAAGAAGGTGAGAATTTGTAGGTCGAATTGAACTTTCTAAAAGTTTGGAGGAATCAAATTAAAATAACATATGAATTTAAAGCATAAAATTTAAAAATTTAAAATATTTTAAGAATAATTTATAAAATTTTTTAAGAACAGGGGCCATGCCCTACCCGGTCCCCCGGCTCCGACCCTGCCAATTCCTACGGTTCGATGAACGTTTTACTGACCGATATGGGAAAAGTTGAAAAGGTTGACGAAACTGAACGCATCCCCCAGGATTTTGTTTGCCGTCCTAATCGACCCTAGTCGGGAACCTGGTCCGGTCACCGCCGGCAATATGTATTTGTGTTCCACATCCAATCATGGGCAGGGAAGAAGAACCTGCTGTCTTGATTCACTCGCATCCCCACGACTTCTGGGTGATATTTCTGTCTCGTAGGAGGGAACAGCGCCGGGCTGACTGGATTCGGTTGGAATGCTGTCGCAGCTGAGTGTCCCATCTGGGGGTATTGCGTTGGGAGGATGTTAAATGGGACGTGGGCAACACCATAAGGCTGTGGAGGAATCCTGCGGAATTTCGGATGAACAGGAACAGGGGAGTATGGTTGTGTCGCTGGGGGTCGAACTTGAATCGAGCGGGATTCTCGTTCTTTGTACCGGGTAGTTTTTAAGTTCCTCTGCTCGCAGACAGAAGGCTGCAATCTTGGTGCCTTAGGATACCGATAAGAGGGATCTTCACTCTGTAGGTTAGGAATGACAATGCAGGGAATGCTCTTTCCTCGATGGACTTGTGCTGCATGGACGCTTCCCATAAGATTGCACGGTGAGAAATTCTCGGTTTGAATAAGGCCTCTCTTCTTGTTCGAAGGTGATGATACGGAGATAGGATCGACAATGGTTTGAGCCGCCTTGAGATTTGCCTGGTAGTCGTGGGTTTCCAGGGATTCAGCGGCATCAAACAGGTCGTCCATCGTCAGACTAGTTGTGTCCCACAAGTAAAGGCAGCCGATGAGTGTATCATACCCCCCGGATGCAGCAGGCGTTCCAATCATCCGCATTGTTCAAAAGTGGAGACACGACAACAGCCTCGGCAGTGGTATCGTTGTCAGGGGTTTCTACGGACTCAGGGCCGCCGTGAAGCAGGTTGTCCGCATAGGTAGTTATATACCAGTTGCAAGCCATGTTGCCAACAGCGAGGTCCATCGCAGCCGCAACAGAATCGAAAAGCGGAAGTCTTGTTCACTCAATACCAAAAACCATGGACCGGAGCATATAAGTATGAGAAGATTGGCATCTGGTGACAGGGTACAGATATGCCCGTGGAATAGACATTACAAATTAATTAAGGATTTGCTTTGATACCTGTTTATGATAATATTTAGATTTAAGAATATCAAAAGTTTTTTGTAAGTTCAAATTGAGTTATATCTCCTCTGTCAAAAGATATACTACAAATATTTTGTAGGAAGATTTCCTGAAATATTGTCTGGACAAATATAACTCGAAGAAAATTTTCAGTACTGGAAATATTTGACTAAATATTTCCTGCGCGTAGATTAGATAGGGGATGCATTGAGTAATGGGCTATGGGGCTTGTTGGGCTGAAAGCCCATCAATCCTCACCAGTTCGTTCGGCCCAGCCCATAAGGATTTACCAAAACGGATGTCCTGCGTCTTCGTGGATACAGCGCAAGAACCAATTCTGCTTCCTCGGGGAGCAGCAGAGCTGATTCGCGCAAGATGGTCCGCAAGCGATTCCTGCCCCCCAAAACAGGTAGCTGTCGATCGATCGGCCAATGGGTTTCGATTTCTTTTTCCAGTCGTTGAAATTAGATCCCCAGAGAGGGTTGAACGCGAGATGTTTGACGAAATGCCGTGATACTTGCGCAGGGATCGAATATCTGAAGTCGCTCGACAGAGAGCAACTCCTCAGCAAGATAGGGATGGGGGAAGAGGATCGCTACTTCTGGAAACAGATAGGGAAGGCCCTTCTCACGACCTACGCCCTTATGGGGGCAGTTTGGCTGTACAATGAGACGTCGCCGCTCGGTTGGTGGACGCTGAAGCCCCGTCCGAAGGAGGAGCGGGAGATGGCGCATCTGTATGAGAGGCGGGAGTTCCCGTACCCAGGTGATGAGGAGGCCATGGAGGAGTTCGTCGCCAAGGGTGGGATGATCGGGACGACGATCGGCCCCAAGGGGATGATCGAGACCGACAAGGACGGGTATAATTATCAGAAGGAGTTGCAGAACAAGAAGCTGGAGCAGGAAGCTCACAAACTGTGGATGAGGATGCGGAACGAGGTTGTCTCAGAGCTTCAGGAGAAAGGGTACGACATCGAGTGAAGGTACTGCCCCTTTGTCCCGTGTTCATCTTCGGTGTTTTGCCTGAGTAGTGAGAAGAGGATCTCACATTAAGCATGGAATACCTGTCCTGTGTGTGAAATATCAACTTCCGGCCAACATGTGATTCCCAACACAGAATTGCTTCCGCCCATGCCACTGTCCTCGTGTTTAATCCAGTGAAGCCTACCGTGGAAGTCTGGGAGATCATAAGTGACTGTTGAAAACTAAAATGCAAAAATCAGGAGAGCTTTCTTCCATAGGTTTGAATGGGAAACTTGTGATATATCATCAATCAAATGTGAAAGGCAAAAAGACTGGCAGTAAAATTCTACCGTTGATGAAATGCAACAGCAAGCGGAGACTCCTTGTTGCTGCTCCCTGTGCCATTTCGGGAGTGAAGACACCTCACTCCATTTTCCTCGCAATCACGAGTCTTAGACCTCCACTCCGTCAGCTCCTTCTCTGTAATCAGCAATTTGGAAATTGGCTTTGTTCCGCTTGGCGATGATGACCTTGAACTAGAAGTTTCTTTCCCTTTCTTGACCGGGAGGGGAGATAATACCTTCATGTCGGTGATTATTCTATTGAAGCGTCTCCTTAGCCTCTGTGCTACCAATCCCTCGCTGCCGTTATCGCTATCCTGAACACGAGCATCCTAGCTAATGCCAGATCTACTGACAAGTTTCCATGTCCCCTCATTTTCCAACCTCTTTGGGACTGAATTATCAATCCTCACAGCATCGATGACATCGGATACCTCCAATCTCAACTTTTGAAACCCGCAACTCCTTTCTACCAGGTACAACCGAGGCTTACCAGCCAATCCTCGAGAACCATCAAATGATCCCGACCTTCACTGACCAAGACTGCATCACAGGATCTCCTTTGGACCTTGTCCTTGGACTCCCTCACGTACGTCAGGTCTTTCTCCTTCGGCTTGACCACCACATTGGACAAATCACCACCATCAATGCTAGAAACATGTCCACTCGCCTTGCTTCCTTTCCTCCTGATATTCCACTTGCTAAATCTCTTGTAAATCTCCAAAGCTCTCTTCCAAAAGCTTCTTAAATCTCCTTTCTCATCTTTCTTCCTTTTCTTGTTGTCCATCCACTTCTTCTTTTTCTTCTTGCTCTTCCAGTCGTCCTCCATAAGTTCCTTCGTCGTCTTAACTTCATCTCCAGACCTCCAATCTAAATCACTATCAAAAACACATCTACCATCCTTACCCTTCCACCTAACGCAAACATCCACATCCTCATTAACCCTGTGTTCGCCAACCGACACGTACTCTACCTCGACATGGCAAGATTTCCGGCACCGCACCACGGCATTCTTGACGGAGTCCTCGAGACCAACAGCAGCCACAGAGCATTATCTACTCCTGTCAAGTCGAGGAAGGGATGATTCCGGTGACTGATCGGAGAGTTTGGCGGAGAGTTGGTTACGGAGACAGGCTGCACATATGGTCGAGGCGGTTTCCGGTAGGTGGCGGCATGTGGAGGGGAGCATTGCATGGACGCTGTCCTCCAACAACGGATTGGAGCTCAGTGATACATTGGGAACGCTGCGGTGATCGGAAAGCGGGAGAGGGAGTTCGGTGGAGGGAGGGGAGAGATAGGATGGGAGTCGGGAGTTTGTAACCGATATGCGGAGGGAGGGGCAGCTGGGACCGAACGAGTTGTCTCGGGGAGCAACTGGGTGGGCTAGGTCCAGCAGCTGTTATTGGGCCGGGCCTCATTACAAATAATCCGGAAAGATGACGTCACATTTCACCGAAGTTGCGTTACTTTACGACATTCTCGCTTTCGTCGTTGCTTCTTCGAACCCTAAACACCCGCGAAAAAAATTCCCTCCAGAGTCGTACGGCGGAAGAAAGTGCGAACGGAGTCGCAGCGAAATCGTACTGGCTAATGTTGTGAAGCCCAGGGAGGAAGATCGTGGCCGATGGAGCCGATAGAGGCAGCGAACGGGTTGTCCTTCCGGGTCGGGTTCACTGGTCACAGCGGGCACCTGAGGTTGGAGCCACTCTCCACTCCGGAGCGCCGTAATCCGTTGAAGTCCGTCCCTGATTTCATCAGCGTGAGTTCGATCCCCCTTTTCTCCTTTTCCTTTGATCTTGCTCGATTTTTACCTCCATTCTTAATTTGTCCGGCAACGGTTTGTTAAACTAATCGCTGAAATCTGTCCGCGGGATTGAATTGTAGCGTGGGTTTTAGCGCGTGACTGGTGGTTAGGTTTGCGGCAGTTTTCGGATTCATGTTTCCTTTGGCGAGAGATTTGTTGGTCTCTTTAGAATCAGGGGTTTCGCTGTGTTAATGCTATGTTGGAGAGGGGGACTGCATAACTTATCTGGTCATATCCCCTTAATGTTTCAGCCTCCTGCATTCCCCGGGGAAACTCGGGAATCAATCAAAGAGTTTATCGAAGAGAAGTATTTTCTACCAAGATTGGACGACGAGGCTTTCTCTCCTGAAAAGGCTGGAAGGCAATGGGACTTCGACTGGTTCAACGAGGCAAAAGTACCTCTTGAACAGTCTGCTCCGAGGTCCGTTGTGGTGCCAGTTTGGGAGTTACCATTTAGAAGACAAAGAAAAGGGTCTGCTCCCTCAGCATGGGAGCCTAATTCGGTGGAGGTAAGGTTCCTTGTCCTGGCACAGAAACCTTTATTTGGTACTGCTGCAATTCTGTCTGTAACCATTTCCAAAACCATTCGAATTTATATTTTTCGATGATGACATGCCATACATAATGCAAACCTTGCTATGTCGCAGTGGACTTTGAATTTAGCTTATTGCAGGCCGTGTTTTGTTACTGAGTTTCATTTAGGTGGTTGTATCAGATCAACTGATGGCTGGTCGGGACTCTAGATCCAGATCATTTCCGAGAATGGTTGGGCCTTCGAAAGACTTTTTGAGAGGAAGCATCAGCAATCGCCCTTTCCGTCCTGGAGGCCTTGATGAGCCCCAGTCATGGGATAGAGTTGTCCACGAGGGTGCGTTGAATGGTGAATGGGTGCATGAATTAATGAGTGGAGGCTCTGCTTTGAGTACTCCTCCAAGCTTTAAGCAATGTCTGGACCTGGGAGATTTGAAGGTCTACTCGTCCTTCAATTTCTCCACATCTACCTCCATTTTTACTATCATTCTCACTTTATATTTCTTTTATGTAGCCATACCCAAGCTCCTGGAATGTCTATGAAGAGAAGGTTTCATTAATGAACATCAAAGAAGATGGAGGGAAGGTTTGTCACGTGGCTTATCTGATTAGTGAATATGTCATCTGTTCAATATGCATGTAGAAATGGGGATTTTTAAATGTGAGAAACTATGAGCCCGTTGGAGACATACCAATCAACCAGCAAAGCTGACCTTCTCTTGGTTTTGGCAAGCAATCTGGGGATTGAGAAAAAATGGATATTCTTGACTTCAAAGTAGAGTTTGTACTGTAACTCATTGGTTTGTACAAATTATCTAATAATACACGTGGGGAAAACATCCTATATAGAGTATGATAGGGTATTACATAGAGGAAACAAGCTTGAGTCGTGTTTTTTTTAAGATTGCTGCTACTAAATCATCCCATTTTTTAGGGTTTTAAGAAATTTTTTTAGTTTATATAGGAAGAGCTTTCTGTGCAATTTGAGGACTTGTTCAAGAAAGCCTGGGAAGAGGACACTTGTCTAGCCTATAATAAGGAAGGTATGTGCATGTCCTTCATGATTTCTGCTTGAACCTTTTAGAATTATCGTACAGTCGTCATTTAATTTTACCTATTTGCCATTGTTCTTTTTGTAGTCATAACCCTTATGAGCCTTTTCCTAGGGATCATTTTATGCTGCTGTATTTTCTGTAGAATACTTTACTTCCTTCAGAAGCGCTGCAAATTTTAGGGGAAAACTAAGTGAGAAGTTTTAGAAAGTGAATAGTTTAGGGCTTACTTATTAATCAATAACAATGATCTTGGGTGGAATCCTGGAAAAGCAGGAAAAAAATAACTGTTCTCGTTTGGTATTGTAAGTAGTCTGTTACTCTTGCATCAGTACTCAGATGAACCTTAAAAAGGTTCTGTTTTTACAAATATCTTAAGTGAGAAGTGAGATGATGGGCGGAGTTCAGTTCAAATGATTTTGTGTTTACATGGATTTGGTAGCATTGCACATTCTTGCTTTTTTGTTCTTCAAACATTAGCCAAAATCAGAAATTACAATGGTCAAAAACATGAAATTATATAACCTTAGAGTCTTGGGAAAACATACTAAGGGTACACTACACAATAATGGGCATGGGTTGATTCATTAAACTTCGAATTAACGTATAATCAATTAATTGGAAAATAGACAGTTGTGACTATTTTGGTTTACATTGCAAGGATTAATATCCAAAAGCAACTTATGTGTATGAACGAGTTTGAGGTATTTCCAAAATCTGATATATCATGTTGTGCTGTTTTGTCAAATTAGAATTTATTCTATTTTTTTAGATTTAGGATGCTTCCGTTTATTGCCTGGGTTGCCCTTCGTTCATTTTTTATCTCATGATTTTCTGTAACATGGCATTCTTCTTCATAAGTCCTTTTAGAGTTGTCAGGCGGCTGGAAAGGAAAAGGTTAAATCAGCAACTGGTGTATTGACATTTAATTTCTGATTATTCATTCTGTTGTCATTGTCTTTTTGAGAAACAGGATAATGTTTGCTTTTTTTATCTCTTGTCTCTCAATCACGATTATTTCATGCCCAACGGTATACCCTATCTTGAAGTTTGTTATCAGAATCAGAGTCTTCCATATCAGAGGATCAGTTGGACGAGGTGATCGTCGAGAACAGTGTTCCCATCCCCAAAATTGAGTTACCCTTGGTTGAGGAGATTTTGTCCGGTGAATCAATATCTCAAGAGAAGGAATCAGGAAATCGACATGGACAACCTCAAAAGGAGGTTTGTCATTTGTGAAGCCGAACAATTGCCTGTTTCTGCTTTTTGGATAGTTCTTTTAATAGGATTGTCATTCACACTTTGCTATACCTTTTCTATTTTTCAGGTGTGGGCCGTGACAGGAGACAATGCTGAAATTGTTGATCGCTTTTATGAACTTGTTCCTGACATGGCCCTTGAATTTCCTTTTGAATTGGATAAGTTCCAAAAGGAGGTAGAACTAAAGAGTCAGAATCATTTGAACCAAGCACTAATGTTGATTTACTTTAATTGCAGTTGCCAGTTGGTATTTTTCATCCTGGATTTACGATGATCATTTGTTACTCATGGTAGTGTATATCCTTTTATTTCGACACTGAAATGTACAGGCTATCTATTATCTTGAAAAGGGGGACTCTGTCTTCGTATCAGCTCATACTTCAGCTGGAAAGACAGTCGTTGCTGAGTATGCATTTGCTCTAGCATCAAAGGTACACCCTTGTAATTTGGTGTTTTAACCAAGTATTCTTTATTTTTTACCCTTTCTTCTGCATATTTATCATTTACTTGTTGCAAAATATTTTATTCTACAAGGTGCAATCAGCTACTGAGTAAGAATGTTGGCCTTGTCAGTGGGAATTGACTGTTGTCTCTGCAAACAACTGAATTCTTTTGCATGTGATTGTTGTGATTCTCACATATTTTTGTTGGCAAACTTCTAATGATGTATCTCACTAACGCAGCATTGCACCAGAGCGGTATACACAGCTCCAATAAAGACCATCAGCAACCAAAAGTACAGAGATTTTTGTGGGAAGTTTGATGTTGGTCTTCTCACTGGTGATGTCAGCATGAGACCAGAGGCCTCTTGTCTAATAATGACCACTGAAATTTTGAGATCCATGCTTTATCGAGGGGCTGATATTATTCGAGATATTGAGTGGGTAAAAGCTTCAGTCTTTAATGATGCTACTCTAGTCAGCTTGCAACTTATATCGTCTTCTGTTTTGTTTTTATACTTTTAAACTGCCAGATGCATTGAGCCAAGAGTCTCTCGTATTGTTATAGGTAATATTTGATGAAGTGCATTATGTTAATGATGCTGAAAGAGGTGTTGTATGGGAAGAAGTCATCATCATGCTTCCGAGGCACATCAACATTATCCTGCTTTCTGCAACGGTATATGCATTTGTTGGTCAAAATTTTACAGGGAATTTGCTGACACTGGTGTATAATGTCTTGCCATGAATAAAATGTAGGTTCCTAACACAATGGAGTTTGCAGATTGGATTGGTCTCACAAAACAGAAAAAAATTCACGTGACTGGGTATGCAACTACATTTCTACACCTTGAGAAATAGAGTTCCTTTACCAAAACAAAATCTCTTTGTTCATGATCTTTATATTACTGTGGGAAATGGAAGAACCTGCTGTCACTGTATTTTTTACTATTCTGTTGGTGAAAAATGTCAGGACCACTCAAAGACCAGTGCCGCTGGAGCATTGTCTGTTCTACTCAGGGGAGCTGTATAAGATATGCGAAAGTGAAACTTTTATGCCACAAGGACTGAAATCTGCAAAAGATGCATCAAAGAAGAAAAACACACTTTCATCTGCTGTGGCTGGCGGATCACATGCTGTTCCTTCTGCTGCTTATGATGGGGCTCGAGGTGAGAGACGTGATAACCAGAGCCGCACAAAACAAAATAAGCATTCCCATGCCCAGAATTCAGGAAATTTAGCCAGGTCTGGGAAAGCTTACCAGAGCAATGGAAGCAGTCTTAATAACCGGGGTTTGAGACGGTCAGAATTGACTTCATGGATGCAGCTTATTCATAAACTCTCCAATAAGTCTCTGTTACCAGTAAGTCTTGAATTTTGTATCATGGCTTCGTTTCGAATATATAACCGCCTGCTGATATTGGGATGTCGTGGGACATTCTACTTTGCCAAAGCTTCAACCTTGATTTGCAATGTCATTTTAACATTTTGTTGGTAATGGACATTGCTGAATTTTAATATATTAAATTTGGGTTTTCAAACTTTAGGATGAGTTGTTTTTTTTCTTGATAAAGAACATTTTATATTTATCACCTGTTAAGAGACCCCTCCGGAGGTAGGTTTAGAAAAGAAGAATTATTGGATCAATAGGAGAATGCTCGAAGTTTGTATTCAAGGAGTGTTGTGGGGGACAAGAAATGGAAATGGGAGTGAGAGCATTATAATGTTACGTCGAAATGCTCAATAAGAAGAAAATACAAAGGGGATAATATTTTTTAGATTTCATATAATTATTAAATGCTGGGTGAGGCATTTTTATTTCCTCCTCGAGCAGTTTCTCTTTTTCCTTTTCTTTTCCTAATCTATATCTTTCTGTTAAGGTATTGAGAGATTTGCTCCAAAATATGATTAACCGTAAATTAGGCCAATAACATGGATGTCACATTCTAGGGGAGAGATGGATAAAACTAATATATTATTTTAGTTGGGTTTTATTGCTTTTTCTGAGCTGTAGCAGTTGCACCTGAAGAGCATACAAATTTATTTATTTTTTTAAATTGTTCTTGTAAAAGTTCCTTCATCTTTATCACAGCTGTTTTAAGTAATATATCTAAACTTACTGTAGCGGTAGGTCTGTATTTTTTAGAATGATTGACAAATTCCAATCTCTACTTTTCTCCAGGTGGTTATTTTTTGCTTTTCTAAGAATCGTTGTGACAAATCAGCGGATAACGTACAAGGAATCGATCTCACTAACAGCTCTGAGAAGAGTGAAATTCGTCTATTTTGTGACAAAGCATTTTCACGGCTGAAGGGATCTGACCAGAAGTTGCCCCAGGCAAATTTCTTATCCGATCCTAGACAAATGTTGATAAATTAGTTACAGTTATGAAGTTAATGAATTGGGGAGTTATGTAGATTGTCAGAGTTCAAAGTCTTCTCAGCCGAGGGATTGGTGTACATCATGCAGGATTGCTTCCAATTGTTAAGGAAGTTGTAGAAATGCTTTTCTGCCGCGGTGTGATTAAGGTAATCCCTTGTAGCCCTCTGTAGTTGCATGTTCAGTGTTGTAGATTTTACTGTATGAATATAATGCTTTTGGTAGAGTTGCTAGTTCACACGTGTGGACTGGAAACTGTCTGGAAATCTGTTTCTAGATGAATTTTGTTCTAGGTTTTTCTGCATGATCCTGTCAATTTCAAATAGAGATACATTTGTTGGTCACATATTCATTTGAAATAATAAATATTGAAAATAAACCTTGCGAATCACCTTTTGTTTTTGCATTTGTAAGCCTTTTCTGTTGTAATCAGAATATCTATTCTTTAAGTGAGATTCTATTTTTTTATATTTTTTATGTAGGTTCTATTTTCAACAGAAACATTCGCAATGGGAGTGAATGCCCCGGCAAGAACGGTACGGATCAATGGAGCTCAGCTCCAGGAAGTTATTCTTTTGGCCACAGTCTTCATTTTCTTTTCAGGAAACCAGTAGATCCAAATAATTAGGACTTTCATATAGATGCAGATGCCTTCTTGAATTGATTTTAACCATGAAGAAGATCATCCTCGTCCTTAAAGCACCCCTTGCTTCTCTATGGCCTTGTTTGCAACAAATATGGGCAAATATTGTATAATAGTACCAATTCCTTGAAAAACTTAGGGTCACCCTTTATTACTGCTTAGGGGCGATTATTTTCAAAGATATATTTGCTAAACTTGGTTTAACATGGTTGGATGTCACCTTGCTAACCTTGCGGTTGTATAATACAGGTCGCTTTTGATACCTTAAGAAAGTTTGATGGAAAGGAATTTAGGCAATTGCTTCCTGGAGAGTACACTCAGATGGCAGGACGTGCTGGCAGAAGAGGACTGGATAAAATTGGTACAGTTATTGTTATGTGTCGTGATGAAGTTCCCGAGGAAAGTGATTTAAAGCAGGTCATCATTGGAAAAGCAACCAAGCTAGAATCACAGTTTCGATTGACATATATCATGATTTTACATCTCCTTCGTGTGGAGGAGTTAAAGGTATCTTATTGAAGCATGCTTAGTACTCTTTTTCATTGCATTGATGCTTAAATGGAATGTCATTTTCTATCTATCAGGTAGAAGACATGTTGAAAAGAAGCTTTGCAGAATTTCATGCTCAGAAGGAATTGCCAGAAAATCAGCAGCTTCTAATGAGAGAGCTTGCGCAACCTACAAGAGCTGTTGAGTAAGCCCATGAGGAAGCAAATGTGCTAATACTTCTTTCCCCTAATTGCATGGTTTGTTTGAAATTTGAACTCAATTACACTGTCTTGTATGGACTTTTTGTGAACAGCTGTATAAAAGGTGAGCCAGCAATTGAGGAATACTATGACATGTTCCTAGAAGCTGAAGAGCTGCACGGGAAGATATCAGAGACAGTCATGCAGTCCTCAGTAGCCATGAAGTATCTCAAATCTGGCAGGGTGTTGATTGTGAAATCACATTTGGTTAGTTAATTTCCTGGACCGTGCTCTATCTCTCTGGCTTCTTAGGAGTCTTTCCATATAGTTTTTAGGTTATTCCACGGTTGATTTGCTTGGAGGACAGCAAGCTGCTGTGTTACTTTAACCTACGGCAAAGTTATTCAATACTAGTCTTACTCCTTTAATGCTGCAATTGTCAGTCTAATAGTGCTGAGGACGTATTGTTCTTATTGCAGACTCATGACCACTTGCTTGGAGTTCTCCTGAGATCAGTACCAGGAAAGAAACAATATATTGTTTTAATTCTGAATTCTCAATCTGAATTAACCAGTCAAACATCTTCAGAAAGTAGGAATTTTCTTGATGGAAAAGCATCTGGCTTTGCTCAAGGTTCCCTGTTGCTGCCTAAACAGAAACGTTTTTCAGACGACGATTTTTATACAGTTTCAACTTCTCGTAAAGGATCAGGGAGGATCAATATAACCCTTCCTCATTCTGGTACTGCTACTGGGATGCGATATGAGGTGAGAGAAGTTGATATAAAAGATCTGCTGTGCTTTTGCGACCACAATATAGAGATTGACCAGGTAGGACTACTAGAGAGCTGTAGCACTGCTGCTTACTCCAATACAGTTCAACAGCTGCTAAAAGTGAGATCTGATGGCAAAAAGTTCCCTCAAGCCTTGGATCTAATAAAAGGTATATCCTGTTCGATTAAGCTTGTGTAAGGTTGATCAACCATATAACAACCCACCTCAGTTGTTCCTCCTTTACCTGATGTTTTGTCCATCAAATCCGGCGAAATCAAAAGAAATGACGAATTTGGAGGTTACAGCTATATTTGGTTGATTACCCAAATACCTTGTCAGTGAATAAACATCGTAATTCTTTCAGTTCTGCAGGCAGTCTTTCATGTTCTGTCGCTTTCTGGAAATTTGATGCTCTTCATTTGTTTTAGCTGACATGGTGATTTTCCTTTCTTATGTCAGATTTAAAGTTAAGAGACTTGGAAATTGTTCAAATGTATCAAAAGTGGAATCCCCTACTGCAGAGCATGGCCGAGAATAAGTGCCATGGGTGCATTAAGCTGGAGGAGCATATTCAATTGGCCAAGGAAATAAAGTTGCAAAAAAACAAGGTCGATAAACTTAAGCTTCAATTGTCTGATCAAGCACTTCAACAGATGCCGGAATTTCTTAACCGGGTATCATCCGACATTCCCTGATCTGGTACTTCTCCTGTTGATAGGGCATAGACATACTTGTTAATGGCTATAATTGGATGGCGTGCAGATAAATGTTCTTAAAGTTGTCGGATGCATAGATGCTGATCTTGTTGTCCAAATCAAGGGCCGAGTTGCTTGTGAGATGAATTCAGGGGAGGAGATGATATGCACTGAATGCCTGTTTGAGAACCAGTTAGAGAATCTGGAAACAGAAGAGGCAGTGGCTTTGATGTCGGCCTTTGTCTTTCAGCAGAAAAATGCTTCTGAACCTAGGCTTACCTCTAAGCTGCAACAAGCCAGTCAAAGGTAAAATTTTCCCTTGTGTCAAAGGAAATGTGTTCAGGTGTTCTGTTTTCCATCTCTGGGCATCCTAACATAGCGTGTTGTGCTCGAGAGTTTTCGTTTATCACCAACTTCGACATATGCCTTTACGCAGGCTGTATGAAACGGCTAGAAGACTCGGAGAACTTCAAGTGCAGTGTGGCTTGCAGATTAGCCCGGATGAGTATGCTCGGGAGAATCTGAAGTTCGGCCTTGTCGAAGTAGTGTATGAGTGGGCAAAGGTTATCGTCGCAAAGAACTCTAGCTTGTCCCAAGTCCTAATCAACTGAATCCATGTAGCTGACTAAGTCATCCATCTGTTGGTTGTTTCATCGCAGGGCACCGCATTCGCTGAAATCTGCGAGCTGACAGATGTCCCGGAAGGTCTGATAGTCCGGACCATCATGAGGCTGGATGAGACGTGTAGGGAGTTTAGGAACGCGGCTGCAATAATGGGCAACTCTGCTCTGCATAAGAAAATGGAGGCTGCCTCTAATGCCATAAAAAGGGACATCGTCTTTGCGGCCAGCTTGTACATCACCGGAGTGTGATTTTAAAAGGTAAAATTAATATGTGCACAACCATTGAGAAAGAAGGATGAGGTCCAAAGTTAATTCCTGAGAGCCTCCGATTCTCTCTCGTGCTTGAAAGTGGTTATGCTCTTAACAAGGTGGTTTAAGAAGCCCGCTCATTCATGGGCCAACTTTTTTGTGGTACGGGAGCTTTGACGTTAGTCTGCAAAATATAACAAGTAATTTTAATAGTAAAAAAATTAAAATCTAATTAAAAGATTTTTGTTGTATGGGCAAATTATTTACTCGGTCTTACCGGGCAAATTATATTTTCGATGGGGGGAACAGAGCTACTTGCAATCGGTAATAACCCTTTTTTTTTCTGTTTGTTTGATCATTTGTCTGTTTGCTGTTTGAAATGATGCTAGGGTTTTAAATGCAACAATGGTCGACGCATGTGAACATCGTCATTACTGCAGGGAGACCCCAACCCCACCCCTACCACTACCAGAGAACACACGGCCATTCCTCCCTCCTATCTTACTGATATTCTGGCAGGGATGGGGATGATTCGCTTTCTTTCATTGATGGTCTCCTGGGAATGGAATGCTAATTCCCATTGAACTGTCCCATTTTTTGTTCTATTGTGCAGTAAATGGCCCTGTCGCATTGGGACGATTACAGTGTGAGTTCTATTATCAATTAATTAATTAATTAAACCCAAAGTAATTAACTGCAAATCTGAAAGGGATTGTGATTTGTGACGTGATTCTTGCCCCCGTCCCCACCCACTCTCCGTGACATTCACGCGCGCCCACTCTCCCCTTAGCTCTTGGGAACACCAGGCTTTGAGGACGACGGGAGAGAACAAACAATGTCGACCAGAGTCACTAACATCTCCGATCTGGTCCAACGCGTCACCGGATCCTGCCTCCTCCAACCCCTCGGCTCCGCCAGGCACTGCGGCTCCCTTCCCCCCGAGTCTGACACCTCCGGAGATGACTCCGACGAGCACATCTCCGAGTCCCCGAGGGATGCGGAGGGAGAGCACCGCCTGGAGGAGGATGGAGGTGAGCTGGTGGAGGCGAATGTGGAGGGTGAGGAGGCGAATAAGAGGCGGGAGGCGGAGTCCTGGGAGAGGAGCAAGAGGGAGTTGAGGAGCGAGAGGCTGGTGTTGGAGATGGAAGCCCTGATGAGCGAGGTGTTTGATGCCGTCTCCGGTGTCAAGAGAGCCTACGTGGCCCTCCAGGACGCTCACAACCCTTGGGACCCCGACCGCATGAGAGCCGCCGACGTCTCCCTGGTCGGCCAGCTCCGGAGGCTTGGGGTTCTGCGGGAGCGATACCAGAAGAGCGTGACTTGTCGAGGGGGAATTGTTGGGGGAGGTGGAGTTGGAGGTTTTGGCGGGGTAGGGTTGGGTGTTAGGGAGGTGGTTGCCCCGTACGAGGCGGTGGTGGACGATCTCCAGAGGCAGGTCAAGGCGGGGGAGGCCGAGGTGGAGAGCCTAAAGGAGAAGTTACGGTGCCTTGCAGGAGGCGGTGATGGAGGCGGGAAGAAGGGACGTAGCTTGTCCAACAGGAAGCTGGCCTTTGGGGCTGGTCATGGTAAAAGGCCAAACATATGCTTTCTTTCTTTCTTTAGCTTTTTGGCTGCTGTAGGGATTTCAATAATTTTAATTTCGGTAGATCTGCCACTTCATAGGATTTGGAGACTCTTGCTTTTGTTGCCTTTTGTTGCTTGGAAAAATCACAGTGTGATTTTGCCTTGCTCTCTAGGAAGTTGAATGGACTCTGTTTGACTTAGGATTGGTGTTTCTGGTGGCTTAGATTTGGCCCTCCGGAATGTCGTGGAAGTTACTGTGAGATTCCAATGAGCAGAATGATGGCATGTTTCCTTACGGGACTTCTTACGTTAGTCAGATACACGCTGATGCTTCTTGCTTTTGGCAGTTGCTGCGGCACCATCCCCGGAGCTCTTCGAGGCAACCATGGGGCAAGTCCGCGAAACAGCCAAGTCTTTCACATCCCTCGTCATTTCCCTCATGCGGTCTGCGCATTGGGACATTGCCGCTGCGGTCAGGTCGATAGAATCCGCCGACCCTACAGACACCTTCAAGAACACTTCGATCATCGGAGTTCACCATGCCAAGTACGCACTGGAGTCCTATGTCTGCCGCAAGTTCTTCAAGGGATTTGACCACGAGACCTTCTACATGGACGGCAGCCTTTCCTCACTACTCAACCCCGAACAACATCGGCGTGAATGCTTTACCCAGTTCCGGGACATGAAGTCAATGGACCCCGTGGAGCTGCTTGGGGTACTTCCCTCGTGTCAGTTTGGTAAATTCTGCTCGAAGAAGTATCTGTCCATTGTCCACCCTAGGATGGAAGAATCCTTCTTTGGGAACTCGGAGCACCATAGGCAAGTCAGCCAAGGAAACCATCCGAGGACACAGTTCTACAAGGAGTTCTTGGGGTTAGCGAAATCGGTATGGCTGCTCCACCTGCTGGCATTCTCCCTGGACCCGGCGCCGAGCTTGTTTGAGGCGAGCAGAGGTGCGGAGTTCCACCCTGAGTACATGGAGAGCGTTGTGAGGTTTTTCGGCGGGCAAGTGCCGGCGGGTCACGTCGTTGGGTTTCCTGTTAGTCCAGGGTTCAGGCTGGGAACTAGTAATGGTAACACCAAGTCAGTGATCAAGGCTAGAGTTTACTTAGTATCCAGATCTTGAAACTGAGTCAGTTCTTGCTAGTAAGAACTACTGTGGGTTTGATGGGGACTTCTCTATCTTTTATGTTGCTTCTAACAGGAAATCTCTCGTCTTTTTCGGATGGAGAGTGGACTTCCGATTTGCCCACGTAAACAAAACGATCAGATCTTCGTAGCGAATAATCAACGATTTTAAAATAGAAATGACATAGTGGTTAGAACTGAAATGCGCTTGGAAGGTGGTGGTTGGGGGGGGGGGGGGGGGGGGGGGTGTGAGGGGTTTCCTTCTGAAAAACTTCACCATCGAAACAAACCAACTCTTCTCCCCATCCCCATCACAAAGCGACAAAACCACCACCAAACCTACGACCACGAGGAACAATTTCTGTTCGTGTCCGCTGCCCCCAACGACCCCATCTCATTAAGATCACCACTGCATCAATGGGGTTTCCTCAAAATTGAATCTTTTTCACACCTCTTGTGCTTCCTCAGGCGATCGTTACTTCTGGGCATCAATCCCCGGCCGCAGCTGTGTCTGCTGCGAATGGCCGATCTTAAACCCAGGATGATGGACATTCCCTTCTTCCAGACTTTCCTCTGCAGCGCCTTCGCCGCCTGCTTCGCCGAGGTCGGCGAATTCCCGATTTTAGTTGCCGGGACTGCCTTGCCCCGGGGATTTTTATTTGATTGCTAATCGTCTGTGCTGATGGCGATAGTTTGATTTTTTGAGAGTTTCTGGATAGTAATCTCTACGTTTTCATGATGGACCGGACTTTGTGTGTGGTGTTTTCTTAGGGTTTGACTCCTGCTGCGATTTGCTATAGTGTTAAAAGGATGCGTTGACTTGACTGGGATGCGTGTCCTTTTCTTTTCTCTTGCAAGTCAGTGCTCGGAACTTTCTTTGGCAGCAATTTTTGGATAACCCAGATGGAGTTAACGTTAATTCTGTTATAAAAAGATGAATGATGTTATCAACTGATCAGGGCCGCTTGATATTCTTGAAATGATGCATGAATAAACAGCAGCAATGTTCTTGCCTCTGTCATAGTTCACATTCTTTGTTTGCCGCAGTTCTGCACCATCCCCCTGGATATCGCCAAAGTCAGGCTGCAGCTCCAGAGGATATCGCCTGCCGCTGAAGGATCCAACTCACCTAAATATAGAGGCTTGTTGGGAACAATCCTCACCATAGCCAGGGAGGAAGGGCTTCCATCGTTATGGAATGGCATCGTACCCGGTTTACATCGCCAGTTCTTATATGGAGGTTTAAGGATAGGATTATATGGCCCCGTGAGTCCCGAATAGGTTCACTCCCCACTGTTATAAAGGATGACTAGAGTGTTTAATTGATTATTTTCATATCAATTTGTTGTAAAATAGGTCAAATATTTTTTAGTTGGCAGTGACTTTGAAGAAGCTACTTTGTTCCAGAAGATAATGGCTGCCATGTTAACGGGTGTGTGCAGATCTTTCCCATGTTAATAACAACTTTGTTTCTGGGAAGGTGATTGGAGAATCTCTGCCTTGTCAAACAGGCGCAATAGCCATCATAGTGGCCAACCCTACTGATTTAGTCAAAGTTCGGCTTCAAGCGGAGGGAAAATTGTCAGGCGGTGTGCTCAGTCGATACTCTGGATCTTTAAATGCTTACATCACTATAGCGAAGCAGGTTGGTCTGTTGCTCTCAGAATTATCTAAAATTTGTACCGACGAATGGGTCAATCATAGTTACTGGCGGAGATATTTGATAAAACATTTGACGTGAGCCTATTGACTGAAGCTTTGTTTTCCTGGGAGCTCTGTTAGTGGGCACATTGGGTTATATATATCTCTATGTAGAGAATATTTGTATGCTTTCTTTTATGGGTCAATCACACGACGATCGCTCCTTAGAAATCTTTTGAATTATTGTTTACCAGGAAGGCTTAAGAGCCCTGTGGACTGGACTGGGTCCAAATATAGCACGGAATGCTACAATAAATGCAGCCGAACTGGCAAGTTATGACCAAATCAAACAGGTAATGTTGTGGAGTATTCTTGTTTATTGAAGTGTAATGCAGGCCTTTCTTGCTTGTATCATGTATACTATTCTAATTATTTCAAACTTATGCAGACAATTTTGAAAATTCCAGGGTTCGCTGATGGCATTTTCACTCATCTCCTGGCTGGCTTAGGTGCTGGTCTCTTTGCTGTGTGCATTGGTTCCCCGATTGATGTGGTAAGGATCGGTCTCGAGTTTCTTTTATTGCTAAAATTTGAAAAGAGTCAATTTCTGTTTGCTAGCATGTTTTGTTCTATCTGTGCATGCCGTGTTTATTCATTCATCTTCACCATTGCTTCAGGTAAAATCGAGGATGATGGGTGATTCTACATACAGGAGCACTGTTGATTGTTTCATGAAGACGCTAGGATATGAGGTATTGTCAGCCTTCACTCAGCACCTGTAATGAGCTTTTATTTGCCCCTCTTGGTCTTGGCAACCGATTTATTTTGTCCTCCTTATGGGAGAATGCTTACCTTTTCCATCTAAATTTAAAATTTATCACTGTGCCATTGGACAATGTGTTTCGGTATTCAAGAATGTTGTATTTCAATTGTGTATTTTTTTTATAAAGAAGATATTAACTACAGGAATATTTAGGACTTGAATTTTCTGTTGGTAGATTCACGAACATGCATAATGTCCTCTAAATTGAATTTTTCTTTTGCAGGGGATTTTTTCCTTCTATAAAGGTTTCTTCCCCAATTTTGTGAGGCTGGGATCTTGGAATGTTATCATGTTTCTCACTTTTGAGCAAGTAAGTCCATGAACTTCCTGCATCCTCATTGCAGTAGGTTTGAAGCTTGTCTGCTTTGCACGTGTGTGGGTCCATTTTGTTGTTTGTTTATGTTAGCATAATATCCATTGTCAAAATCTATATTGTGAGTAGTTCGGGTGGATTTTAGCTTATTATAAGAGTGTGCCCATCAGTACCGAAGGATATAGCAATTCCAGGAATATAAGAAGATGGTCGCTCTTCAACCTTACTATGGCATAAGATGCTATCGATTCAGTGGATATACTTGTGTGGATATGGAAAGTGAACTTGTATGATGGCTGCCAATCTAATTAGACATTGAAGACCTTCTGAGTCCTTTGATCCATGACCGATCCCCCAGTGTTAGTAGTTCTCCTGTCTTTTGTGGCATTCAACTGTTGAGGACACGCTGATGTTTGAAGCATTGTTATCAATGTCCCATGATGTTTCCCTTGAAATTAGCCAGGTTGGTTTTGATGAATGCTATCGTCATGGCAGGCAAAGAAATTCCTTATCGGTGTACCTTGAGACTTATAGTCCATCTCGCGATTCCAAATCTTGCGAGGAGTTTGAAATTCATATTTCAAGGAACTCTTACTTCCTAGAGTTTGTTGCTCGGCGAATTCTGTTACAGTGACAGGACCCGTGGATTCCCAGGAACTGAATGGTATACTACACTGGCACTGGATTACCCTACGTTGTCAGCCAGTTGACGCGATCTGCTTCTGTTCTGGTGCAGGTTAGCCTCATGTAGTTGGCACCTTGAGATATGCCACATTCATTGTAGGATTGAAATAAAAGAAATTACTGCTTAGAGACAGCGAATGCCCTGTATTGTGCAGTCGACTTGTCTGTATGTTCTTTTGTGCTTAAATCCTCTCGTGTAATTATGAACTGTTCAAGGTCAGGGCTCTCCACCTGGTTATGCAAGTCCCTTGTTTTTCTTACAGTTTGTGACTGCCTGTCAGAATATCTTCCGTATGAGTTGTAGGATGCCCCCTTACAAAGGGAATGCCCATGAAAACTTGGTTTTTAAGAATTTTGTAATAAATTCACCGTTTCATGGTCAACTTTTTGATCACTTCACCTGGGAATGCCTCAAGGACATCAAAATCACTCGACCCAGTAAACAAAACCAGTTTTGAGAAATATGGTAATATTCCCACCTCAAGAGCATTGCCTTTTCCCCTTTTTCTTTTTGAAGCAGGATGATTTTTTTATGAGTACGGAAAATCTCTTTGGGAATTAACATTACGAGGTCCTTCGAAACTAGAAGGAAGATAACAGAGACCGGCTTCTACACTTGAAGACATTCATTTGTACACTTACGTAGCACATTAGCAATATTCACACTTGTTATCATCGAAATCAGATTATACAAACAATCATGAAGTAATCAATGCCTTGCTTCGCCTGTTCGATCAAAGTGTCCCTAAAAATTTCCCATCCGAGGTTTTCAGCTATTCCGTTCACTTTCTCCGGTGCCTGATATATAGGTACCATACCAACGGGCACTGCAAAATTTCGAAGAATCCACTCACGTGTCTCGTGAATGTGCCGACCAGTGGAGAGATCCATCACAGTATCAGCTCCCCACATGGTGGCCCACTGAACCTTACAGACCTCCTCTTCTATAGAACTTGCAACAGCAGAATTGCCGATGTTGGCATTCACTTTGACTAGGGAATTCCTTCCGACAATCATAGGTTCAAGCTCCAAGTGCTTCTTGTTGGAAGGGATGATGGCTCATCCTCATGCGACTTCCCATCGGACATACTCGGGATCAAGTGTCTCCCGAGTCACACAGTACATCATCTCCTCAGTTATAATCCCCAGCTTTGCATAATACATCTGGGTGTATCTTGGTGTGACTAGCTTCTCTCGCTAGTCAACCCAATCTTTCCTCAGTTTTGGTAGCCCTGTTAAACCAGATAGACAACGCGACATATGTAAATCAACAAATATTACAACTGAAAAAGGAAGAATGAGAGGAATTGTGTCAATCGACTATCACAGTATGCGGACCATGATTAGAGCATCGCAAAAATATATAAATACGAAATTGTCGGGGCATTAGCAAGTCATCATCATAAGTAGAATTGTTAACAGAGGCACCATAACCAAAAAAATTTGTGAGGATTCTGAATACCAATTCGTTGGCTGATATCCTGGAGGCCACTGGTGTCATAACTGTCAAAAACTCGTTCATCCCCACTGAGGTGGACTCGACGAAAAGGGACTCTGAGCACACGTGGCCAGTCTCATCGTGAACAACCTCGCTACAAAATTCTCAGAGAATTTCAGGCAATTGAGAAAACAAAGCAAATCCATTCGTCTGAGACCTCTAAACAATCGTGAATTAGTGGAATGCATGGGGGCGGCACATATACGTGTACTCTTTCGAGCTGTTGGGAAAGCATTGTTCAAACGAAGGCAGCGGCACGAAGTCGGGAGAAGCGGGATCAACAGTATGCTTGGGCCGCCTGGCGTGCTTGGAATTAGTACTGGGAGGATCAAAGTGTTTAGCAACAGAAATTTTGGGTCATAGATCTCGACGTTATCTGTGAATCAATGGTCTATAATGCAGGCCCGAAGTACGAGATGCCTAGTAAGGAGGTGGCGGTTGAAACACACCAGGCGAAGCCTTGCGTGCGAAGTAGTTACTAAGCGACGGACACTCAGGCGATGATGATCAACGAGGTGATTAAGCGACTATCAACTGGACGAGCGGGGAAATTCTGCGGTGAAAGCTAGTGGGCGATCCGGTCGATCAGGCAACAAGGACGGTCAACTGGACGAATCGGTCGAAACTCTGCCGTAAAGATTAGCAACAAAGAAGCGTAATATCTGTATAATATTTCATTACCGTACATACATAAGTCTAGCCTAGTATAAATAGTTACTCTTAGGCATTGTATACAGACACATCTCTACAGACAGACATATGTCTTTTTTTATCTTCCAGCGTCCTGCGTTCCTGCTTCCTTCTGAAGGCATCGTCGATGGCATCCGTAAGTGCTTCTGCTTAAGGGTGTTTGTCCGCTGTCTTCTCATTTCTTTCTTCATTCATACGACGACCACACAACGAACCCCCGGGTATGAGTTACTCGTAGTACCAGAGATTTCCAACGTATTTGGATCCGGCTTGACCAGCGGTCGCTTCCGGAGCGAACAGCCTTTGGCGACCACAGCGGGAGACTAGGCCAATAGTGCTGAGGACCAGACGTGGTGCTGAGTCAAACAACCTCGGAGATAATTACTCCGATGGGGGAAATAACAGCGATGGAAACAACTCGGACCCAACCATAGCTGAAGAGTTGTCCGCCATCATGAGTACTCTCCAACTCTTAATGGAGAGGGTTAGTGCTATCGATCAGAAGCACGATGCCTTCAAGGAGAAAATTGGCTTCAAGATGGATGTCGTTGTCCAGAATCTAGAAACCATATCATGGGTGCCCATAAACAGCCCAGGTAAGTAGAAGAGTCTCATAGGGCGTTAATAGCCGAACGGAAGAAAAAGGCCGACCTGGGGGACATCCCTATCATCGCCACAGCCCCAAAGGGTTTTCACATAGTAATCCACCACTCGTGATAAACGAGGGTGGAACAGTTGTGCAACAGGATCATCAGGCTGCATATCAATCCCCGTTTCGAAGAAGGGAAGATTTCTATAGGTCGGTAGAGAACGAATCTTTTCGTCCTCTTGAGAACCATCGACACTCTGAATATGTTAATCAACCTGTGCGCGGAAGAGGGATGGCCATGCAGGAGGCGAGGGCTCCACCGGGTCTCATCCCCGAAATAAGGGATTATGTAGCTTGACTAGTTGAGCAGGCGATCCCTAGGGCGAACGAGATGAATGAAATTGAACTCTATCGAGCTCCTTTCCCTGACAATATCGATCGGGACTATCCTTTTTCAAGGGAATATCGTGTGCCTGAGTTTGCCTGTTTTTCAGGCGAAGAAGGTATTTCGCCCTCGGAATATAACGCCCGCTTCACTCATCAGGCTGGAGAAGCTGGCACTAATGGGTTCTGGAAACTTCGCCTGTTTTTCAAGTCTCTCACAGAAGCAACCTTTACGTGGTATGTGAATCTTCACCTGAATTCTGTGAGGAATTGGGAGGACATGCAGGTGCAATTCACTGTGGCGTTCGCTCAGATTGACCCAGCTGTGACATTGTAGGACCTCACTCACACGAAGCAGCAGCCTGGGGAACCCGTGGTAGTCTTTCTGAATAGACTTCGGGAGGCAAGGTTGAGTTGCAAAACCTCTCCATCTGAAGCCGAGCGCATAACCATCGCCCATGATTCTCTCCTTTTTCGGCTTAGAAAGAAGCTAGAAGGTAAAGTGTTTAGGGATTGGAATGAGTTGGCCAAAAGGGCTATCCGATATGAGAATCTCCTTAGAGAGAATACTCAGGCAAAAGGGAGTCTGATTACAGGGCCCTTGGTGACCTATCAAGCGCAACCAATTGTAGAGGTCGACGTCGCAGAGTATGTGAAGGGTCAACCCCTGACTTGCGACAAGTTGACTAATAAAAACTTTCGAGCCAAAGCATCTCCAAAAACTCAGGAGGAAAAAAAATATTCCTTCGATGAGGCGAATGCCAATGAGATCTTCGAATTCATGCTTCAAAACAGGCGAATTCAACTTAAAACGGGCATCGACTCCCTCGCACTAACAGAGAGAAGTCTAGAAACTTCTGTAAGTGGCACGAGTCATTTAGCAACACCACTAGGGATTGCATCACGTTTAGGAATTTGGTGCAAGACCTAATAGAGTCTAAGGAGTTACGCTTCCCCGACTTAGGGGACCAGGCGTTGACAGAGTCATACCCTTCACTAATGTAGGGGGACCGAGACCAACCGATCGAAACTGGCGAGACAATCATTGTCAACATGTTGTTCAAGTGACTCGTAAGTAAGGGAACACTCCATGCCTTGCTGAACTCAAGAGCATACGATACAATCGCCGTCGCTGGCACATGGATGTCTCGCATACCACTTATCGGTGCCATACTTTTAAGAAGTACCTGCTGAACAAAAGGAAAGCAGAATGGTACGACTTTAACCGCCTCGAGGAGATGGCCATGGGAATCAATAGTGGTCCAAGAGTGCATCAACGCACAGAGAAACATCAAGCACCTAAAGGTGCCCCACCAATTGGAACAAGGGAACTCTACACCCAGAAGAACTCATGAGACATGAAATTGTGGGGGAGAATGAGGAATTTGAAAAGAACCTCGCACCAAAAAATCCCCAGGCGACACGTTGTCGACCGCCTTGGACCTCAACAAGCGAAGGAAAATACGAGGCGACAAGATCACCCTCGAGGCGACAAGGATGCAATGAGGGAAGGGACTTCGATAGCCCAATTTCTAACAGCTGACATGCTTTGTTATAAATGCAAACATATAGCAACGCATAAGGTGCTATCACCCAGATGTGCCAACTCTACTGTAATTAGTACTTCCTACTACTAGTTGGCATGGCATCCGAAGGAAAGATCAAGATGGAGACGGTCGACCCTCCATTAGATAATTTGCCTGACTATGAGTCCATCTATCTATCGGAACCTCCGTTTGAGGGAAACTTCGAAAGGGGTTATGACCCATATAAGAGAGAGTTTGTCAGGTTGATAATCGCCTGCAACCTCTTAAACACTCACGCTGCATCCTCGTTCCCGTCATCCCAACTGCAGATACATGACAGAAGGTGGGTACAGGAACACAACCCTAGATACCCACCGAGAGAACCAAAAGGCGGAGAGAGAGGAGAATGCGACGTGCCGTGGAGAAAGGTGCCAAACTAGCAGCCTTTGATACTCAAAAGACTAAGGAATCGAGTGAAAGCGACCTCGCATCCAATACGCTGAGTGACTATAAACCAGTCCAGTCTGAGACTCTACCCGAGGCGAACGGGCTAGTTGCAATGTCCTCGTGTTACCAACCGAGTTTGCTAGGAAAGAAGACAGCCAGACGAAAGGTAGTTTGTTGTTCCCTTTCAATCACAATGCTGTTACTGAAATACAACAGAACTTCTCAAGTAGATCGCTAAAAGAGCCACCTGCACCACTCCGAAAACATATGTTTCCGCTGCACATTCAGGCGACGATCAATAACGTGGCAATGCGCCATGTTCTTATTGATAACAAAGAAACCATTAATGTGCTTCCCCTTGGATCATATAAAAGCTTGGAGAATGACATAGCCGAACTGGGAAAGACTGACGTAAGGGTCAGCGGATTTAACAGGACTAGACATGGTATCTGCTAGACTCCGAGTAGGCACACACGAAAAGAAGATGACCTTCTTTGTCATCAACATAAAACCATCTTTCAATGCCCTGCCCGGGAGAGATTGGCTACATAAGGCTGGTGCCATACCCTCCACTCTTCACCAAGAACTTTTGCAGTGAGGAAAACACGGTTTAGAAGTTATCATGGGAGAGGCGAGTAAGAATGCTAACATGCCTTATGTTTACGCAGGAGTAGTAAGGCAAGTCAAATACATAACACTAAAGCAAAAATATGCGATGGGAGACCCAAACGTCGAGCTTTGAGGCGAAGCAGGCTATGAGTTCCTGATTTCGTATGATGGACCACCTTTAGCACTACCTCAACACCCGATTGTCCCAACTGGATGGGGCGATGAACTATAGCTCGAAGCTAACAAAGACCTGAACCCGCTTAACAAAGATATGCGCGAAATCGGGATACAGGACAACAGTGACACTCATCAGACGGAGACGAACTTAGAGCTCGATAGACTTCTTAACCCGCCTTCGTCCAATGGAGAGTGAAGGACTCGATCCAATATCGGACGTCCTAGAAAAACTAGCTAGTTATAAGGCGTCCAGAATAACCAAAGCACGATGTAATGTGTTTCCTCAAGCATGCCGAGACATGTCAAATATTTATTCAATTAATAAAGAAGTTCCTAACACTTCTATCATTCCATGTGATCCACTGATTGACATAAACTTAGGGACCGCTGATTTACCACGTGTCACCTATCTCAGCGTACTGATAAACGAGGCTGAAGCAAGTGACATTAGCAAAATCCTTTGCACATATAAAGATTGTTTCGCCTGGGATTACACAGAGATGCCTGGTCTTGATCGAGACTTGGTCGAGCATCGACTCCCAACGTATAACAACTTTAAGCATGTGAAACAAATTCCAAGAAGGATGTCACGGGAAGTGGCCCAGATGGTCTACGATGAAATTAAGAAAATGTTCAAAGTCGGTTATATAAGGTGGCTAAATACGTGGATTGGATCTCTAGCATAGTTCCCGTCGTAAAAAAGAACGGCAAGATTAGGGTATGCATAGATTTCCACAATTTGAACAAAGCAACACCTAGACGAATACCCAATGCCCGTCGCTGACGATCTTATAGATAAATCGGCAGGGCATGAGTTAATGTCTTTCAAGGTTGGATACTCCAGATACAATCAAATCTTCATTGTCGAAGAGGACGTGCATAAAACAACATTAAGATGTTCTATCGGGATATTCGAATGGGTCGTCATGTCCTTTGGATTGAAGAATGCCGGAGCCACGTACCAGAGAGCGATGAACCTCATCTTTGGCCCCTTGATAAGGAAGACAATAGAGGTCTACATCGACGATGTGGTGGTAAAATCCAAGCAAATGCATGATCATCACGTTCATGTAGGGGAAGCATTTGAAAAGATGCGAACGCATAACCTCAATCTTAACCCGTTGAAATGTGGCTTTAGAGTCCGGAAGGGGCAGTTTCTTGGATTCCTAGTACACCAACGAGGAATTGAAGTTGACCTTCTTAAAACTCGTGCTATCCAGAACCTCCCTACTCCTCGGAGCAAGAAGGAACTCAAAGCCTTTCTAGGAAGGGTCAACTGTCTATGTCGCTTTATAGGCAACGTGGCGTCTAAAACCATCACCTTCGCTACAATCCTGAAAGGAGGAGAATGAGCAAATAACCTGGACATCGCAGCATGAACAAGCTTTCAAGGAAATAAAAAACTATTTGAAGAACCCTCTTGTGCTAGTGCCACCAGATACAAAGGCGCCAAACATAATGGCTGCATCACATTCCAGTATTGGGTCCATGTTGGCACTAGAGCAAGATGAAGTCGAAAGAGCTGTTTATTACCCCTCTTGACTCCTCATAGAGACGGAGCAGTGATACCCCCTAATTGAGAAGATATGTTTGGCTGTTTATTACTCAATAATTAAGCTCAGACATTACATTGGGTCCAACGATGAGTATGTCGTCTTCAAGACACTTGTGACTAAGGTATTCTTTGACAACCCCCTACTTACGGTAAGGATTGACAAATGGAGTTTAATACTCTCTGCCTACAATCTCTACTACAAGCCGTAGACTTCAGTTAAAGGCCATGCATTGGCTGAGTTCATCACCCACTATGGTGAATGTAACATAGACTCTGCATGCCAGGAAGATAACCCACATGACTGATCCATTTGATTTGATGGGTCTTCCAACAGATTCGGAGCTGGTATAGGGGTCTTCATTAATACACCTTGGAATGCTGAAACCAGGTTGGCTTCTCACCTCGACGGCAAAGTACGAGGCCTTGATTTTGGCTTTCCAACTCGCCTTGGACTGGAAACTAAGAAGCATAAATATATGCGGTGATTCTCAGTTGGTGATCTAGCAGCTCTTAGACCAAAGTGAATGTCACGCGCCTCACTTGGGTCGATATCTACGCAGAGCGAAAGAACTCTTCGCGAAACTAGATGCGACCGAGATTATACATGTGAAAAGAGAAGACAATGAAGAGGCCAACCATTTTGCACAACTGGCCTTAGGATTGGTAAATAACTTAGATTCACGCGCGGATATCACAACCTTGTTCATAAGCCAACGTCCAGAATTCCGCTACGATAATGGATGAAGGACATAGAGCTTCACACGGCCGATCTATTCGAACAGAAAGAGGACTAGCAAGAGCCAATACGACAGTTCCTCGAAAATCTTAACGCAAAAGTCGAAAGGAGAATTCGGGTGATCGCTAGGCATTACGTACTCCTCGACAGAATCCTCTACAGGAAAACCAATGAAAATATTTTGTTAAGGTGCATCGACTTAGAAGAAGTCATCTCAATCATGATGGAAACACATGAGGGGTTGTGCGGAGCTCATCAAGCAGGAATCAAGATGAGTTGGTCGATCAAATGATACGGGTTCTATTGGCCGTCAATGGTCAAGAATAGCATTGAAATGGCACAAGCCTGCCAGGCTTGCCAGCGATGCGGACCATTGAAACACACCCCTACTACGGGCATGAACACCATAGTAAGACCATGGCCTTTTATGGCATGGGCGCTAGACATCATGGGGGAAATTCATCTTTACTCAAGCAAGGGAGATGCCTATATACTCGTCGCCACAGATTAATTTACCAAATGGGTTGAGGCGACGGCTTACAAGTCCATCAATCAGAAGGAAGCAATTGAATTTATTAAGATCACCATCTTCTACCGATACAGGATCCCTCAAAGTATCGTGGTGGACAATGCAAATGTGTTCAACGACGAACGTATGACGGGTTTGCGGAAGATTTTGGGTTTAAAGTACTCAATTCAACCTCGTATTACGCCCAGTCCAACGGGCAAGCGGAGGCTTCCAACAAACTCATAAAATGGGTTATACAGAGAACGATCGAGAGTAACCCACGTACATGGTATACCCTGCTTCAGGAGACGCTATGGGCACTCAGGGTCACGAAAAGAGAAAGCATAAGTGTCGCCCCGTTCAACCTCGTGTACGGTCATAACTCTATGCTTCCAATAGAAGTGCGATACCAATCACTAAGACTTAAGAACCTCGGAGAACACGAGAGGTACAATGAGGACATGCATATTAAGTTAGAAGGTCTGGAAACCACCATAATCAACGAGCTGAACCACTTAAAAGCTAATAAGAAGATTATCGTCCGCTACTACAACAAAAAAGTATGCCTCGGTCGTCCAAAAAAGGAGACCTGGTTTGGAGACTGAGGCTGCCCGAGGCTGTCCGCATTACTTCCATGGGAAATGGACATCGAACTCGGAAGGCCCCTTCCAGGTAATTGAAACCCACATTGGGAATTCATATCGCCTAGGGGGCTCGATGGATCAGTGCACGATCTCAAGATCAATGAAAAATATCTGAAAAAGTATAGGCCAACGATATGGAAAATATATAAAAACATCATCTTAAAACATTTCCCTTCCATCTAGGGACAAATACAAACGTAACAATTTTCACAACAGGCAAAGAAGACAGTAGGCGCTTCGCCTGGACCAGCACTCCGGCTGCCATAACTTTCTTTGCCTCAATTTCTACAACCCTGTCCCAATCCTTCTCGAACGTCTCCTGCTCCTGGTCGACGGCCGCACGCTCAGCTGCCTCTTTTGCCTTAGTAACATCTAGGGTTGCATCGGTCTCAACGATGTGCGCAACCGTGGCATTCAACTCTTCCTGGAGGCGACGAATAATGGCCGACAACTCCTCTCGTTTCCTGCGGAGTTCAGCCCCTTTAAGAGACAGGTCGCTTATTCGAGCAGAGGATGGAAGTGGCAGGGACCACGCAAGCTCCTTCTCCTCCAACCTCGCATTGAGGGCGAAGTCCTCCTGTCGTTCAGCCCATGAATCAGCCAGAAGGATTTCCAAAAAAGCGACAGTAAGCTTGCGTGAATCAGCACCTGCTCGTCCCAACTCATCCATCACATATGCTAAGGCGATAAGTTGTCCTCAACATTAACTCCACGTTCAGAACGACAGAGACGAGTAGAGAGGGCAAGGGCTGCCATGAATGCTCTTGAGTCAGACAATGACTTGAGAAAAAATTATAAACATTGCTCAGGATTCCTTACCGAGGTCGCCTGCCCTGGGGGGTTCCGTCGCTTTGCCTGGGAAACTCTGGGCTACAGGGGCATTATTAACCAATGAAGCTCCGGCTGGTGGGGCGGAACTTCATGTGTCACCTCACTGGGGGACTCCTCTGTGCCCTCATTCCTAGCTGTCTGCTCAGAGGGCGTGGCTACCTAGCCAGGAAACAATAGGAATGTCGTCGAGGACCTCTTCACCGACCGCAGTCTCCACAATAGAGGAAACACTGACAGCACCTATACCAAAAGAATTTGTGTTACTTGATTTAGTTCTCCATCATGAAATAAGCGTGTGAGAGCTTAATACTGACACATCCCCAGAGGATATTTTCTCAGGGACAGGAGACTCAGCAACAACTCACGGCAGTGGAGGAGCAGACCTATGAGATACATAAAAGAGTTAGCCTGTTGTGAATAGGTTGTTGATGCCTGCTGCATAAAAGAGTTAGCCTGTTGTGAATAGGTTGTTGATGCCTGCTGCATAAAAGAGTTAGCTTGTTGTGAATAGGCTAAACATTAGCAAGTCGTTATTTAAACCGGTTCAGCATGCCTGAGGAGGACGAATCATCGCCTGACGACCGCTTATTTGAAGATCTCTCACTCGGATTGGGAAGGGCCTTTGGAGGGGCTGAACTTTCCTCCTGGATTAACCTCTCCAGGTGAGACGAAGTTTGCATCATCTCTCAGACCTCAAACCAGGTCCTCGAGAAAACACGGGACTGACCATTAGATGGTTTCGCTTGGAGCTGGGCCATGGGAAGGTCTGGCGATTGGAAGTATTCAACCAACCCAGGCTCCATAAGAGACACGACACATGTATCAAGCGGCAGATTCCTAGACGTAAACAATGGAACCGCCAAGCACTGACAGAAGCCCAGCTGACGGGCACAGAGCTGAGGATTGTATACCTCAAAGGTCAAAGCGCCGATGGGCGCAGAGCGAAGGTACTCAACATCCCTCAAGCGAGAATCTTCCCACCTCTGGGAGAAAGGACGCCAAGAAGAGACCACGCCTGGACAGTCATCTACATACCCATCCATCAAAGCCTGGATGTAGCCAGCAACATTGGAGGGAGACCAATACTTGGACGAGCTAGCCGAGATGACATCGCTCCGTTCGAGCATCACATGAAGAAAACGGGTGAAACCCGGGAAGTATAGAACAATGCACATGTAAACGATCCACAGAGGACCATCTGTTGGGCATCCAGGGAAGCTGGCTAGATTAGTCGTTGACTGGTACAGCCTGCAGTAGATCAAATTCAACAGAAAAGGGGCAAAGGCCACAGCTTTCGGCTTGTCCGCATTGACAACGTTGACGAGGCTGGTGGCCACTCCAACATGAAGCGACTGGGACGCTTTCCCAAATTGCAGAAGATGTACTTGGACAACCACTCTAGGTAGAACTCAAACTCCTCCTGGGGTCCCCACTCTGCATCGGGCAGAGAGAGATGTCGGTCTATCACCGCGCCAATGCGTTCTGAAGGGTACTTCAGGTCGGTGTGCTCGTGGTCAAATCGAAGGGGGGCTCCAGAAAGATGACAACCAGCCAAGAAACAAACATCCCCTGGGGTGATCGATATCGGTCATCTAGGGAGATAGAAGCAGTTGACAACGGGGTTCCAGAACGAAATAAACCGGCACACACTGGCAAGTTGGGCTCAATCAAGGAGTGAGATCATCCACTTGGAAACCCAAGACTCGTGAGCCTCACTCCTTGGAGATGGAAAGTAATGGAGGTTCGCTCGCACCGACGGACTCCATCCCAACGGCTTGAAATCACCAGGAGAGAAGATAACAGGCAACTTACTAATAAAAAGGAACGACCTTTCCACTGCGGAGAGAAATCAGGACTTGGGTCTAGAAACGAACGGACCCAACGCTAACATCGGGAAGCCAAAGTCTGATTCCGCTTCGTGGCAAGGGAAAACATGGAACTTCGTGGCCTCAGCGTAGACCCGTTGGAAAATGGCTTCGTCGCCTTCTTCGTGGGCCGGGGGAGTCAAGGCTGCTGGGGATGAAGCACCGGAGGCCATGAGAGTTGAAGAAAACTAGGGTTTCTGAGAAAATAGGAAAGGAAGGAGAACGATTTCTGATTGCATGGGTGGGAAACCACAACCCCTTTCCAGACTTTATAGTTCAGAAACCGACAAGATGGCTAATGCCCCAAAAGGGCGTCTCTTCGCTTAAAAACTGATGACGGTCCAAAAGACAAAGGTTGACAGGCGAAGAGACTTAACATGCACATTTATTCTCATTCAAATCCTTAGTTCGTTACATGGATTTGGCTAAAGATAAATGTACAGATGAAATCATAAATGAATCAGTAGATAACGCTTACTCTTTTTAGCGAACTACTCTTTATTGAAAACCCCTCGAGTTCTCCGAGCTATTCAAGGGTTTATCCACGGAAGACGAAAGTGGTTACACACAGTACTTGATTCTTTCCTCAGACAGAGAATATCCTTGGCTGCAACCGAAGGCTTCATCGCATGGTGGAGGCGTTGCTACGGTGTAGCGGGAGGACTTTGGTCCCCGCATCTGATTTCGAGTTAGACCTCCTAGTAGCCGCGAGGTTGGAAAATTAAGGACGAGGCGGTGACTTCTCCCTGTGGTGATCCAGCAATCCCAGAGGTTTGGGGTCACTGGGAAGCACAAAAGGTTGGTCCAATGAGGACGCAACCAAGGATTGAAGTGTGACCCACCAAGGCTTCGCTCAGACCCTCTTCCCTTCCAGTCGAGCGCCTTATAAGGGAGAGTAGAGACTTTGGAAGGGGAGAAACTACATGCATAAGGTGGTGGACATAGGCTCTCAAGCAAACTAAGGCGATAGACATAGGTCCTGGGTAAGGGACAGAAAGATGGATGCCTCATAACCTTGCTATTTTTAGGCGCGATGGTTTGTGATTGGGGAGCTGATCCGAGCATCGCTATTTGTAGCAGGGTTACGAGAGACATGAAAGCTCTGACAGGAGATATTATGGCAGAGATTTCCGACGTGTTTGGATCTGACTGTCCAGCGGTCACTTCCGAAGCGAACACAAAGGTCAAAGTAGCTATGTGGCCAGAGCTTTGGAAAGCATAGCATATCTCCTTCTTGCATGGGTTCGAGGAACGACCAGCCACGCTGAGCCTAGGAAGGAAAGCGGTGCTCGGGAACGTCATAGGTGGAGAGTGAACAACAGTGTTGTTGCAGACAACAGACGCGAAAGTAGCATGCAGGGATGCCATGAGAATCAATTTCCCGTCAGTACGACCTAATCTAAACAATCCGAAAGGAGAAAGACCAGGGGGAACGAATAAAAGAACTCAATAGCCATTGCAAACAGCTCAATAGTGCAGCATGAATTGTATAAGAAAGCAAACAGCCTCACTAGAAGAATACACGAACGACCAATAACAGCCTCGCTTCACGACTCTTCTGGAAGGACAGGAGCATAGCAGTAGTGGCTTCCCCCTGGGGCCAGGACAAAAGGAAAAATCTGGGAGAGAGCCCGCGTCCTTCGAGCTTCTAACTCTCAATACCATCAAGAGGGCGCTGCTGTTAATCCTCCATCGTCAAGAAAGTTGCATGCTCGCCCCGCAAAAAAGACGATGCCGATAAGCACAGTCGAATTTCAACATCCTCGAAGGCGACCAATCGAGACAATCGAGGGACGAGAGAATAGAAGCATACCGTGTGCCGATCGAAGAATGGCAACCAGAGAAGAATCGTTTCCGACTCCAATGGGGGGAATCAACCTCACCTCGACCTCGAACTTTCCCGAGACAGAGTGGCTCACGGTGTTAATGGAGCCAACAGGGATTCGAAATTAAGAGTGAGCATAGGTTCCGGGTAAAATCAGATACCGGTCGGAACCGGTACCATAGGGTCGGTATCAGCATAGATTCTCGAATAGACGAGATAGGTTCTAGGTTCCAAATTTTTGAAAACCGACGGTACCAAGTACGGTTCTAGGTTCTCACCTTGGAACTAACTTGGAGAACCTGACATAATATATTTTAATATATAATTTATATAATTTTTATAATCTTTATTCTCTATTTATATAAATAATTTTTATTTTATAATTATAAATATTTCTTATTTATATTTAGCAATTTTGCGCACAGTTATATGATTGCTGATAAGTCTCTCTTTACGGATACTCGAACCTGCCATTCCCTTGCCCTTGCTCTCTTCGCGAGGCCTTGACCAGTTCGCTTGAGGTTTTCTTAGATTGATTGGTGTAATGCTTGAAGTATTTTTAGATTGATTGGAGTAATGTTTGAGGTTTTTTTAGATTGATCAGAGTAATGCTTTAGGTTTTTTTAGATTAATTGAAGTAATATGGTGAATTTAATGTAAAAGTGTCCCATAAGGACATGTAACCAGAACCGGCGGGTTGGTTTTTGGATGGTTCTTTGAGCCACATAGTAGGTTCTTGGTTCTAAAAATAAGGAACCAGCCATTACATGGTAGGTTCCATGTTCCACGTCAGGAACCTACCTAATCTGGAACCTGCTCACCCCTATTTGGAATGACCATAATACGGCCCCGCATGATAGCCTCCAGGCACCGACCTTAATAAAAATTAGTTTGAAAATCATACGGTTCAATTAATTGGTGCAAATTTTTATATTTTGTTAGGAAGTGAGAGTGTGATATGCTAAGAAATAAAATTATAAAGACCGAACGATGCCGTACTTGTAAGACAAGGAAAAATAAGAGAGAGAAGAGGATGTGTATTCCATCGCTCATGATCGCGGTTCGTCGATGTGTGGAAATAATCCCATGTCGATAGCATGGATATCGATATGGGCTATATAAGGATTCCTGGTCACTCTCAACACTTGAGCTATGCTCTCCTGGAAAGCCAATAACATTCTCCCAAGACCACTGCTACAAGCAGCCGCGGACACCCACGAATGGCCGGAGAGAGCAGGAAACGTTAACCAGCCACTGCATTGCCATCTGCCGACCGAGGGTGAGAGGAAATCTTCGACTCCAACAAGAACTTCGACGCTGCTTGCGTGGAGAACCTGCATAAACTTGCCTCCAATGTTGCCCTCATGATCTTGGCCTTTTACGCTACGGTCGTCGTCTGCAACCTCTTCCGCCATTTGCTCAAGCCCTGGTCCCAGCCCCATATCTCCTCTGACCTCGTCGTGCCCTGAGATTGTCTCATTGCGTCCTCGTCTTTTGTTTCTTTTAGATCCTCTCCGATAATGGTTTCGCTAATGCAGATAGTGACTTCTTGTAGGGAACATCATGCCCCTCAAGCAATGGATTGTTTCTGTCCCTGAGGTATATATACCGAAGAGAGAACTCTTAATCAAGGGGCCTTTGGGCTGCGATCTACCAGCCCGACAACAAAGAAGAAGAAGAACCCACAAAAGATCTTATCGAGAACACCTATGGTGGGGTCCTGATTACAGAAAGAGACTTGGGATATTTCCAGATCATCATGCAATCTGCTAAAACATCCAGAGCTTTTTCATCCACCATGCATTCTTCTTACATCACATTTGACTCGATCAGCATATTCACATATACAAACAACACCCCATCGGGTTATTCACATATTTTAACACCCTCTATAATGTATACAAAATGCATAAGTGTGCTTGTCCCCACTTTGTGGTCGCAGTTAGCAGCGAACCCCAGTAATCAGTGCCAGCGACGAACTATATGGCTCAAAAATACAAACCACAATGGTTCCTATCCGGCTGGTGCAAGAGTTGATGATCGTGTGGCATTTTGCTATTCGAATGATTTTGCCACTGTAAGCGCCAACTGCTAGTAGCACTCTCTCTGCAAGGGAAGGAATGACTCTTGCTTGCCTCTAATGAAATCAGCAAGCTCCGTCGGTGCGACCACCATCTTCAACCACCGCTGCAGGTCTTCGCCTTCAACCTTTTCTTTCTCTGAGGGAACACCATAGATCAAGGAGGTAAGATATCCAAATCAGTCAGATGAGGGTCTAAAAATATTTTCGCCTGCTCCAATGTATCGCCAAAGAAGGTTATCAAGTGAGCGGAAAGGACGAAATAAATAAGAAATACCTTCCAAATGTGCGCCAAGCCCTTCTAAGACATCTGGATTGGCACGCACCACTGACAGAGCTATGCCAAGGGCAGACTGCAGCAATGACTTCACCTCTCTTTGGACGAGGTCGACTAGATGCCCCTGTTAAACATTTAGGTAAAATCATGCACAACATACAAGCATGCAATAACCTCTCTTGAAAATATCATTAATCAAGCAAAAGACAATCACTGGATAGGATAAAGTAGTAGAACCTGATCTCTTCCAAAGGGTGAAAATCCCGAGTCATCCAATCCCCCACCAGAAAGTGTAGCCAGAGACAAAGGGCCTATTGTTTCGTTGAGGCCATACTCGGCTATAGCTTTATAGGCCATGTCCGTAGCTCGACGTATATCATCGAGGGCGCCGGTAGATACACGACCTGAGTAAACAACTTCTTCAGCTGCACGACCTCCCAGAAGTGTCACCAGGCGGCCTCGTAATTCATCAACGAAGAGAAGATATCTATCTTCATGGGTAGGAGGAGCGTATGTGAATCCCAGAGCGCCGCCTGACCTCGGCAAAATGCTCAACTTCTGAAACGGCATGAATGAACAAGTCATTTTCCGACTCTTTCCAACTTGCAAAGAATTCTATAAATATTCTTGGTCAAAACTCAGTTCACTTCACAAGAATTGCCTGTTATTGTCAAGTATCGCATTTTGCCTCAATAACATAATAATTTAATCTATTTACAAACCACATGTTAGCAAATCTAAGGCATTCACAGCAGTAAGCAGCCATACAACTGCTTAAGACCTATATGACAAAGACCATGCAGTAAATAGATACATACAACTCACACTACTGTCCATAGAACCATTAAATTGGTGAACTAATAATGCATTCAGGTACGTTTGAAAATTGATGAAACGAAAGGGAACTTCAAATGACTTGAGGGGAAAATTTTTTGAAATACACATTTTCCTCTCATTTCCTTTGTTTTCCATGGCAACCAAATACATCGATGTAGAAGTCAAGGATCAGCAGATACACAAAGCTTCATCTCATTTTACCTCAACACGCGGTTGCCCAGAGAGCAAATTGGCCACTGCTGTTCCAACCACTGCATGTCCAGCTTCATGGCGTGCAACAACAGCCTTCTCGCTGCCTTGCAACTTGGCATTTTTCTTCTCTATACCCTATACCGAGTTAACAGACTCGAATTAGTTATTTCAAGGGTTGTGCAGCCCTTTGCAAGGATAAAGCCGAATAGAATGGCAATGCACTAGCACCACACACTTGAAATCCATAAGCTTTCATAGCTGTGCGGAGATTATTCTTGACTACAATGTAATTAAATAGAAGTAGGCTAGATCCTCACAGCAATTGACCGCTCAACAGCATGGATGAAGTCAATCTTCTCGACAATAACTTTGCTCTGCCTTCCAGCCAACAGAGCTGCTTCATTCACTAGATTTGCCAGATCAGCCCTGTGAATAATTCAAAATGAATTTTAATCAAACAAGGGCATTTCAAATTTTCATAAAGTATTTATGCTTAGGAGAACATTCAAAAAACAAACGGTTAACTCAAGAGCATGGAAACCACCCCGTGAAACCGGTTGTCATAGAAGCAATGTCTTCAAGGTCAACATCATCTCCAAGAGGCAACTCTTTCTTAGAAACATGAACTTTCAGGATGGCTTCTCTCCCCATTCTATCAGGAGTTTCAACCTTTCAATGGAGAAAATCAATAAATTAACTCTATTTACTTTTTGGAGAAAATGTGGAAACAGTAATCGGAAGAACTGCAGCACTTACCATGACTACACGATCAAATCTCCCCGGACGACGAAGGGCAGGATCCAGGACATCTGAGCGATTAGTTGCCCCGAGAACAATAACAGCTGAGTTGCTATCGAATCCATCCATCTCCTGCAATGAATCTATACCAACCTTAATCTCAGCAGGATGTTAAAATCTAAGGTTATAAAATATGAATGCCAGAAGAATTTTACAGTAAGCAACTGGTTCAGTGTCTGCTCGCGCTCGTCATTGCTCACAATTCGAAATTTACCATCGCGACTTTTTGCTACGGCATCAATCTGCAAAGAGAAAGTTTTCTAATTATTATCAGATGCAGACAGCGTCCATACTGAATGAACCAAATTATACCTCATCAATAAAAATTATGGAGGGGGCTTCCTTCTTTGCTCTCGCAAAAAGATCTCTCACACGAGATGCACCCATACCAACATAGAGCTCAACAAACTCACTAGCTGAACAACTGATGAATGGAACTTCAGCCTCACCGGCAACAGCTTTTGCTAATAGAGTTTTACCTGTCCCAGGAAGACCAGCCTGTTGGTAGAGGACAACCATTAAAAGTATCCTTTACTGGAACAGTAAGATTACATCGTAAAGAAGATACAAATATGACATGAAATCCTTAACATTTGCAAACCCAGGGCCGGAAAAAAAAAAAGAAATAGCTTGATTTTGGAGATGTCATAGAGAAAAATTTGAACAAAAAGACCTTAGAGAGAGAAAAAAATGACCAAAAGGTCACAAGATGACGTTGCATCGGTTAGGAAAACTGAAAGCTTGTGGAAAAGTGAACTAGAGAAGTAGATATCCAGTAAGAGGTGTCTCTTATACGCATACCAGAAGGACTCCTCGAGGAGGACGGGCACCAACTCGGATATATCTATCCGGATTCCTAAGAAATTCCTGATAAGTCCCACATAAAAGGCATAGTTGTAAGACCAAACATTATGGTATGATGAGGAAGTTGGATCGGTAACATCAGGATCAACGTAGGGCAGGTTTATCTTAACATACCACAATTTCTTCAAGCTCCTCCTTAGCCTCATCAACACCTGCAACGTCAGCAAAGGTAATTGTCTCCCCTTGTTCAGACATTTTTGAACCAGCAGAACCCCCAGATTTCCGAGTTCTAAGCTGTCCTGCTGTATGCTGCATTACAAGCCAACATTTAATTCAACTAGTTAATCATTCTAGAAGGAAGAATAAAAGGATAAGGAATCAGCAGAAACCTGAGAGAAGCTGACAGGAAACCTGTGTAAAAGCCCAGTAAGCACTGCAGCATAGAACAAAGTTATCTGCAAATACAAGATAGGGTCAGGACAATATTGCCTGAATTTAAGCATAGCAACTTTCTGTAAAAGAAGAGAACAAAAACTAATGAAAGTGTGGTTGGTTAAATTGCACATATGAATCAACATTCCATCGAGCATCAGATTGACAAAACAGAAATTTGTCAATTGTACAGCCTGCAATCACAAAAGGTACCGAATCCTAGTATGTCTAATAACAAGCCGAAAAAACTCACCATTGCGGAGTTGAAGAACCCACCGGAGCGCCTGTCCGGTGAACCGAACTCGACATTATTCTCGAGCATTTTGTCATAGGGGGTCTTGATATCAGAGGGCCTAGTAGTCGTATAAACAATCCTCTTAGTCACACCAACACTCCTTATAGCCGAATCTGACTCCATCAACTTACTATTCACAGTCCCAGGATCAGCCTCCCCGCTAACTACATCATTCTTCAACTTGAACATTATATGTACACCGTCGACCTCCACCTTCCTAACCTGATCGCTATTAATCCTACTCAAGAACTCACTATACGGCACGTTGACATAACTAACCGGAACCTTTGGTTCTGAACCCGGCAACGGAATCCCCAGACGAAGCAACCGCATCACAAACATGACCAACCCCAACTGCAACAGTAGGACCCCAATATCCCGTGCTTGGACGATGGGCTGCCACCGCAACTTCCCATTCCCGCCCTTGGACATCCACCACCACCACCACCAATTCCCCTTCCCCTGATTCTCCCTCCTCCGGTTAGGTACTGGGCCGGGCTTCTGCTGCTCCTTGGCGTCGCCCTTCTCCGCCTTGGAGTCGCTATCCTGTGCGCTGCTGCTGCTGCTGCTGCTCGCGAGGATCCTGAAATCCCTCAGCCCGTGGCTACCATAACTCCCCCAACCGACTCCGCAACAACTCCTGGAGCTGCCCAAGCAAACCGCGGCGCCCCCGAAGGAAGGCTTACACAAGGAATCCCATGCGGTGCGACCCGGTCCCCGAATCGAACCCCGCGAGTCGCAAACGAACAGGCTCGAGACTTGCACTCGCGGATACACGACGGGACGCAAACACTCGATCGCGGACATCGATTTCGCGGAGCCAAAAACCCGAGAAACACAAGAATCGAATTTGGGAGATGGGGGGGGGGGGGGGAGGATGGATTGAAATATCTGGGACTCGCCGACGGCCTTTGATTGTTTGTCTGATTCTCTCTCTCTATATATATAATATACACACGCGCACACTGAAACAAAAAACAAGGGCAGAAGGTGGAGGGAAGAATAATATCTTGGATTTCGTGTGATCAGTTGATGCAGAGGAGGGTGCCAAAAAAGGAGAAAGGAAGAAAAGAAGAAGGGAGGAGGGGATGGACAGTGAAAGTGGGGAAGGGGAAGAAGATGTGGCTGCCGAAGACGGAGAGGAATTTTTGGACTGCATTTTCGTTGTTTGTCAGCGAGCTTTTTGTTCCTATTTGCTTGAGTTCGTAAACTTTTTTGCCGCGATTATACGTTTTTAAATTTCTCGTTGGGTTCATAAAAACATTATATATCTTAAAAATTTGTTATTTGAAAAAGCGAATTCATGAACTCATTATTTTTATCAGCAAGTTGTTGTCTTTCGAACATTTCTAAATACAAGGAAGCTTTTTTTTTTTCTTTTGTTTAAGGACCGACCGTTAGAAACACGATTTCTTTGATAAAATACAAAATTCGGTGTCAAGTGTCACCATGTCTGACTCGCTGTTATAAAAACATTGAGTTACTTGTCCAACCCCCAACATCAATACAACGACAATGACAACTCCCTATTTTTCAAAAATCCAACAAAACATGACAAGTAAGCATATTACGAAGATGTAAATTAGTTCAAAGTATTGTCTAATCAATACGAAACATGACAATACAAATAATTAAGAAGAATTGTCTATTTCTTGGTGTATATAGTTGCATTAGTGTCACTTCCTCATGGGACTGAAAAGGAATAATATTAGGTAGAATTGAGAGAAAGTGAGAGATTGTGTGCTCGCTTAAAGAATAAGTGATTTGTAGGTATGAAAACTGAAAGGGGAGGAAGTGGATGGGAGGACGGCGGAAGGGAATGTACTAAACCGAAATGGGAGGCTGGGAGGGGTGCGTCCCATTTAGGACAAAATATTTTTTTTCCCATCGAGTTTACCTTCCTTAAACAAAAATAGAAAAGCTTTCTTCCGTGTAATAAACTCACTTTTATAAACAATGAGTTTCTTTGCTACTTAAAAAACTCAAACAACAAATTCTTCATAAATGCTCGTAATTGTCCTGAAATCGCTTTTTAAAACTGAGTTTCAATTTCTTCTTCGAAACTTATTATTACTAACAGCAACTTCGAGGCGTTAAATAACAAAATTTAAAAGCATTTAGGAAACAAACAGGAACAAATCTCGTTTGTTAGCTCGCTTGATTGGAAGGCCTTTTTTCGGTGTTCGTGTTCGTGTTCCTTCGTTGGTCGTAATAATTGGAGATGTGATTCATTTTTTTAATACTCCCTGACGGAAGCGGCTAATGTGCCGTGAACGGCATCTTACGTGACGTGTACTAATTTCGACCCCGATTTAGTACAATGTACTAACTCGGTTAGTACATTTTGAAATTACTAATGATGTACTAACACTGTAGTTAGTACATTGTACTAAATGGTACTGTTCTTGTACTAGTAATGTACAAGTGTACTAATTGGTACGAAACAGGAACAGTAATCGTTAGTACACTGTACATATGTACACTGTACTAGTGTACTAATTGGTACGAAACAGGAACAGTAATCGTTAGTACAGTGTACATATGTACAGTGTACTAGTGTACTAGTTGGTACGAAACATGAACAGTAATCGTTAGTACAATGTACATATGTACACTGTACTAGTGTACTAGTTGGTACGAAACAGGAACAGTGACGGTTAGTACAGTGTACATATGTACACTGTACAAGTGTACTAGTTGGTACGAAACAGGAACAGTGACGGTTAGTACACTGTACATATGTACAGTGTACTAGTGTACTAGTTGGTACGAAACAGGAACAGTAATCGTTAGTACACTGTACATATGTACAGTGTACTAGTGTACTAGTTGGTACGAAACAGGAACAGTAATCGTTAGTACAGTGTACATATGTACACTGTACTAGTGTACTAGTTGGTACGAAACAGGAACAGTGACGGTTAGTACAGTGTACATATGTACACTGTACTAGTGTACTAGTTGGTACGAAACAGGAACAGTACTAGTTAGTACAGTGTACATATGTACACTGTACTAGTGTACTAGTTGGTACGAAACACGAACAATGTATCTTAGTACATTGTACATAGTATTACTAATGAAAAAGTAGTGATTTATAGTACGATGTACTAACTACAGTGTTAGTACATTATTAGTAATTGCAAAATGTGCGTCCCAATCAAAATGTACATTATTACTAATAATGTACTAACACTGTAGTTAGTACAGTGTACTATAAATCACTACTTTTTCACTAGTAATACTATGTACAATGTACTAAGATACACTGTTCCTCTTTCGTACCAACTAGTACACTAGTACAGTGTACATATGTACAATGTACTAACCGTCACTGTTCCTGTTTCGTACCAACTAGTACACTAGTACAGTGTACATATGTACAGTGTACTAATCGTTACTGTTCCTGTTTCGTACCAACTAGTACACTAGTACAGTGTACATATGTACACTGTACTAACGATTACTGTTCCTGTTTCGTACCAACTAGTACACTAGTACACTGTACATATGTACACTGTACTAATTGTTACTGTTCCTGTTTCGTACCAACTAGTACACTAGTACACTGTACATATGTACACTGTACTAATTGTTACTGCTCCTGTTTCGTACCAACTAGTACACTGTACATATGTACAGTGTACTAAACGTTACTGTTCCTGTTTCGTACCAACTAGTACACTTGTACAGTGTACATATGTACACTGTACTAACGATTACTGTTCCTGTTTCGTACCAACTAGTACACTAGTACAGTGTACATATGTACACTGTACTAACGATTACTGTTCCTGTTTCGTACCAACTAGTACACTAGTACAGCGTACATATGTACAGTGTACTAACCGTTACTGTTTCTGTTTCGTACCAACTAGTACACTTGTACATTACTAGTACAAGAACAGTTCCTATTAGTACAATGTACTAATCATTACTAGTACAAGAACAGTACCATTTAGTACACTGTACTAACTACAGTGTTAGTACATCATTAGTACATAGTACAATGTACTAACTCCATTAGTACATTGTACTAAATCGGGGTCGAAATTAGTACAATTCACGTAAGATGCCGTTCACGGCACTTTAGCCGCTTCCCTCCCTGACTCGTCGGACTGGATAAGGTTGTAATAATTGGAGATGGACGGAGTCAAGGAGAGACTGGTGAGAGCCAATGTGCTTCCAATCTGTGGCTTCCAAGGGCGAGATTCTCACTTCATAAGATGCGGACAATGCATGGAATTCATCAAAAAACTGGAACAAAAAGTACCGTGAGAATTAGTAGCTTTATAACATCCCAATTCCTACTGTTCGATGAACATCTTATTTGCCGGCATCGACAAAGTTGAAAAGGTTGACGTAACTGAACGCATGCCCCCTGGATTCGTTTGTCGTCCTAATCAGCCTTCCTCGAGAACCTGAACTGATCACCGCCACGGCTGCTCCGTAATATGCATTTGTGTTCCACATCCATGTCATGGGCAGGGAAGGAGGACTTGCTGCCTTGATTCAGTCGCATCCCTGCGACTTCTGGGCGATACTGCTGTTCATTGGAGGGAATAGCACCTGGCTGACTGGATTCGGTTGGAGTGCTGGCAGCTGAGTAGTGTGGCCGTCCCATCTGGGGGTATCGCGTTGGGAGGATGTTCAATGGAACGTGGGCAACACCATGAGGCTGTGGAGGAATCCTCCAGAATTTCGGATGAACGGGAACGGGTGAGTAAGGTTTCGTCACTGGGGGTCGAACTTGAATCGAGCGGGGCTCCCATTCTGTGTACCGGGTCGTTTTTAAGTTCACCTGCTCGTAGACAGAAGGCTGCAATCTTGATGCCTTAGGATACCGATTATCTTCGCTCTGTAGTTCAGGAATGACGACACCGGGAACTCTCTTTCCTCGATGGACTTGTGCTACACGTACGCTTCCCATAAAATTGCATGGTGGGAAATCCTCTTTTGAATAAGGCCTCTCTTCTTGTTCGAAGGAGGTGATACGGCCATAAGATCGATTATGGTTTGAGCCGCCTTGAGATTTGCCTGGTAGTCATGGGTTTCCACAGATTCAGCGGCATCAAACAGGTCGTCCATCGTCAGAGTAGTTGTGTCCAACAAGTAAAGGCAGCCGTTGAGTGTATCATGCACCCCGGATGCAGCAGGCATATACCAATCATCCGCATTGTTCAAAAGTGGAGGCACGACAACAAGCTTGTGTTTGCGGACGAAACACATCCGATATAATGAGGACTAAAAAGGTTCATGAAAAATGGTGATCAAGATATTTAAACAGACAATAATATGAAAAGCAAGAATAAAAGCACATGAACGCGAACACTTACTTCAATTTCTGAAAAACATAGTACATGGAGACAACCAGTCACCCCTTTGAATGATTGTCGTGTATTTATTACAAATGATTGACTGTATATTTATACTAACACTTAATCCGATCCAAACAATAATCGCTAATAAAACCACTAACATAACTGCTAACACAACTGCTGGACACATTTTACACATGTTTTATTTAAACTAACTGCACAATGTCTACTTCGACCAAGTCTTGATGAAGTTCCCATCGAAAATTGGTTAAGTGTTGAAACTTTAACCAAAATTCTTCCTTCGATTGTCACTTCCTTCGACGGGGTCTCGATCGAACTTCACCTCGTCCATACTTCGACATGTCATGCCTCGACGTGCCCTGCTTCGACGTCCTTGAGCTTCGACCGGGTGCTCATCGACCGTATCTGCCATCACAGTGATGGGCCTTACCATCATTGAAGCTCAAAATGGCTTTACTGTGTAAACACCTTGGCAGCGGGATCGTTGTCAGGGGATTCCACGGACTCAGCGCTGCTGTGGAGCAGGTTGTCTGCTTGGGTAGCGATATACCGGTCGCTAGCTGTGCTGTTGCCACCGTCGTGGTCCATCGCAGCTGCAACAGAATCGAAAAGCAGAAGTTTTGTGCACTCAATACCAAGTCTGGGAGATCATACAGGACTGTTGAAAACTTAAAACGCAAAAATCAGGAGAGCTCTCTTCCATGAGTTTTAATGGGAAACTTGTGATACATCATCAATCAAATGTGCATGGCAAAAAGACTGGCGGTAAAATTCTACGGTTGATGAAAAGCAACAGCAACTCTAATGCTCGCTGGCCATGATTTCTCAACGAGGCCTGCCTTATCAAGTTTTGACATCCGATCAGGCAGGCTGCTGGGGGGAATAATGTGCACACTGGTTTCTTTGCAGCGGAGACTTCTTGTTGCTCCCTGTGCAAATTCTTTTAGCCGCCGCCGTAATTAGTGTGAGAGTGAAGACACCTCGCACTATCTTCCTCGCAATCACGAGTCTTAGAGCTCCACTCCAACAACTCCTTCTCTGTAATCAGCAATTTGGAAATTGGCTTTGTCCCGCTTGGCGATAACCTTGAACTAGAAGTTTCTCTCCCTTTCTTGACCGGGAGGGGAGACAATACCTTCATGTTGGTGATTATTCTATTGAACCGTCTCCTTAGCCTCTGCACTCCCAATCCCTCGCTGCCGTTATCGCTATCCTGAACACGAGCATCCTGGCTAATGCCAGATCTACCGACAAATTTCCATGTCCCGTCTTTTTCCAACCTCTTTGGGACCGAATTATCAATCCCTGCAGCATCACTGACATTGGAAACCTCCAATCTCAAGTTTTGAAACCGGCAACTCCTCTCTACCAGGTTAACATCCAGGGACAACCGAGGCCTACCAGCCAATCCTCGAGAACTGTCAAATGATCCCCGACCTTCACTGACCAAGACTGCATCACAGGATCTCCTTTGGACCTTGTTCTTGGATGCCCTCACCTCCGTCTGGTCCTCCCTCTGCTTGACCACCGCATTGGACAAATCACCACCATCAATGCTTGAAACATCTCCACTCCCCTTGCTTCCCTTCATCCTGTTCTTCCACTTGCTAAATCTCTCGCGAATCCCTGAAGCTCTCTTCCAAAAGCCTCTTAAATCTCCTTCTTTCTCATCTTTCTTCTTTTTCTTGTTGTTCATCCATGTCGTCTTCTTTTTCTTCTTGCTCTTCCAGTCGTCCGCCATAAGTTCCTTCGTAGTCTTAACTTCATCTCCAAACCCCCAATCTAAATCGTCATCAAAACCACGTCTACCATCCCTACCAGCCCTATCCCTACCCTTCCACCTAACGCAAACATCTACATCCTCATTAACCCCAAGTTCATCAACTGACACGTTCTCTACCTCGACATGGCAAGATTTCAGGCACCGCTCCGCCGCATTCTCGACGGAATCTTCGAAGCCAACGGAAGCCACAGAGCAGGATCTACTACTGTCAATTCGAGGATCCGGAGACTGATCGGATAGTATGGCAGAGAGTTGGTTCCGGAGGCAGGCTGCACATACTGTCGAGGCGGTCTCCGGTGGGTGGCGGCATGTGGAGGGGAGCATTGTGTTGACGGTGTCCTCCAGCAATCGGATAGGAGCTCAGTGACGAATTGTGGAACGCGGCGGTGATCGTAAAGCGGGAGAGGGAGTCCGGGTGAGGGAGGGGAGGATGAGAGTAGTTTGAAACCGAAATGGGGAGGGAGAGGCAGTTGGGTTGGGACCGGACGAGTTAACACGTGCAGCCACGGGGTGGGCTAGGTCACGCTGTTATTGGGCCGGGCTGGCCTCATCCCAAATGATCCAGAAAGAGGACGTCACATTGCCATGCAGAGAACCAGTCAGAGAATCTGGAACCAGAAGAGGCATTCGCTTGATGTCGGCCTTTGTTTTTCAGCAGAAAACGTCGACCCGTTAAAGTTTGGTCGAATTTGACTATGATCAAGCTCGGTCGAACTCGAACTTTAAAATTTATAGCTCGATGGTGAGTACTGAGCAGCATATATTATATAATAAATATTAGTATTTTATTAATCAAAAATAAAATTCGACACTAATGTCGCGGTTGAGGACCTCACACTCATTTGGGCTCAAGTTATATCGGTTTTCGAGCCATTTTCTGTTTTTGAGACTTGTTGAGTTGAATTCAACCTATATTTTGTTTTTTAGCCGAGTTGGAGTTGTCGATCCTAGTTTATGTTCGATCTATATTAGAGCCTTTCGAGCCGAGCTCGAGCTCTACATTGTTGGACTTTTTTCTCGCTCAAGCTCGAATTTGAATTTTGTATTTGTTTTATCGAATCAAGCTCAAACCAAGGAGTGTTCAATCTTGGCTCAGCTCGTTTCCAGCCTAGTTACAAACCTCGAATTTCAACAAATCCAAATAGCCCATTTTTCTCATGTATGTAGTAGACCGGATTTGGATTTGGCGTTCAAAACGCTGGGCTCCATAAAGAGTTGCTAGAATTCGCCGCACTTTGACAAAACACCAAAAATATGTCCCCCTACCATGTGCTAACACCGAATTCATAGCACCGAATTATTTGTAATTAGAATTAAGTGTTAATAATCGAGTTAGGTGCATTAAAAATTAAAATTCATTGTCTTATTTTGTCAATTCGGTCGGTCTAACTTTTTCTTGGTAGCGTCTGGCATTCGGTAATAACTTTTTTCTATTTGTTTGGTCGTTTGTATGGTCACTGATTGTAATGGTGATAGGGTTTTACAAATAACAATGCGCACATCGTCATTACTGCGGGGAGACCCCAACCCCACCCTAGAGGAGAACACACGGCCATTCCTCCCTCCTATCTTACTGATATTCAGGCAGGGATGGGATCATTTCGCTTTCTTTCATAGATCATCTCTCCTGGGGAAAAAACTAATTCCAACTGTTCTGTCCCCTTTTGTTCTAGTGCAAGTAAATGGCCCGGTCCCTTTGGGACGATTATAGTGTGAGTTCTATTATCAATTAATTAAACGCAAAGTAATTAAACGCAAATCTGAAAGGGATTGTGATTTGTGATGTGATTCTTTCATTATCCCACTCACTCTCCGTGACATTCACGCGCCCCCACTCTCCCCGTAACTCTTGGGAACAACCAGTAGTTGAAGACGACCGGGAGGAGGTGGGTGTTTGTGGACAAAACATGTTATGATATATCTGGGGCTTAAAGTGTTGAATGAAATGTGGTCGCCAATAAAAAAAGTAACAAAGAACAATCAGAAATCACTAATCACAAAGAGAAAGACTTACAGCCATCTTGCAACAACACTTAAGATGATTACGTACAGTCAGGTTGACAATCAAGCAGCCATTCGGGGTTATAGAATGATTGTCGTGCGTTTACAATTGACCAAGGCTGACTTATTTATAGACACTAACTAATAACTACCGACCAACGCATATATAACACGTGCTAATCATCCTAAAACTAACTATTATTCAACTGCTAGGACGACTCCATCATCGATGCTCGTGAGCAATGGCTTCGGGTCTTGACGTCCGATGTCGATACTGAAGACATTCGATGAATCTTTGAATATCCGTTTTGTCGAACTACACTCCCTCGACTTGCTCCTGTCCTCTACATCGATCCTTGCCTTGACAGCAACCTTCAACACGATGAACGAATATCTTACAAGGAACGTCGATCCTAGCATCCATCAAAGCCCATCGCAGAAAGCCCAAAATGTCGTTTGCCATGTAAACATTTGGCCCCCCTTCCTATAATGTACCTGTTCATCTTCCGGCCTCCTCTATATAATCCTCACCTCCTTCTTGTCTGCTTCCTTTCAAAACTCCATATTCCCGTTGCGCTGTTTGCTCTTACTTCTTTCCTCATCCAAAACTTTTCTACCCATGGCTCCCCAGGCATTCTACAACCATACGCCGTTAAAGGAGACCGGTGTTTATTTCAAGGATTTCAGAGACCTAGCAACGCAAGCCATAGCCAAGAAGATGAACGATTTTGCCGACGAAGCAGTGAAGTCGAAGGGGCAAATTACTTTGGGTCCTCTTGTCAGAGCCGGCTGCCTCGGCGCTACATCGGACGACAAGCATGTGCCCTTCGATTATCTCCTCCCCGATCCTACGGCCATACCGATATGCAGAACCAGTTTCGTCGATCCGGTTAATTGGAGTCGACCTTATGAAAAAAGACGATCCTCTGACAAGAATCGATCCTCTGAAACCGACGATTCAGCTAATGTCAGCCAAGTTTTGTATGGATTTCCCACTACGGGTGTAGATAAGTTCCCTGAATGGATAAATTCGTGGACCAAGCTTCGATGCGAGAAATGGGAGAAGATAGGGATTTATCATTTAGTGAGAGCGTCGACAGAACTGATGAGGTGCAACCCTTGATCGGTTACAACACTCTTATCTCTGTGGAATGTTTCGACCAACCCATGAACGTGACCATTCCGGACATAACCTTCTTAACATGATGTTATTCTATCGGTGAGCCTGTTAGATTGGTCGAAAAAACTGACGATTTCAAGTTCGAGAAAGGACAGCGTCTTAGTTCGGTCGTCGAAGATCATCTAGAAGAAAGACCCACAGAGCTGGGGTGATAAGGAGGAATTCCAGTTTATGATTGAGTGGCTTGCGAAGTACATTTATTGCAGTGGCAACAAACAGTCGCTGAAGTACATGGTACCAATAGTGAACTGTTTAGTAAAAGTAACAAAACCAGTGGCGATGGCTCCGTTCCTCGTTAGCATGATTTATCGAGCTCATTTCAAAGCTGTTGCAGTCGACTCGAAGATCCCAGGAGCATTCCCTGCTCGACCAGCATCGGGTCATCTGTGGATCACCTCAGCATTGGCACACCTATACTTTCCTGGTCTCCACCACTTCAAGCTGTCGACGGATGATGACTCATCAACATTTTATGGTTTAGAGATCTTTCGCTTCTTTCAGTACAAAAACTGGGGAAAGTAGTCTGCCTCAGGATATCTTAATCGACTCCTATATACTAGTAAGCTCTGTTGGCAGCCTTTCTTTGAAAGTGTTGATTTATGCAAGCTTCGACAGTCCTTGGAGCCCCACTCATTCTGGAATCAAGTGTTGACTCCGAGAGACTTAGTCGGTAGCGATGTCAAAGGATTTTTCGTCGAAGTCTATAATCCCCAATTCGTAGTGCGACAACTAGGATTTGCTCAGAGTTGCCCTTTCCCTTTTATCGACTCTTTCAATACCAATCTAGAACAACGAGTCAGCATCGACGTCGCGTACACTGACAAGGTAAAACTAGTGGTATATGACAAGTTACGCCACCAACTAGCGACTAACTCTCCTTATTTTTGCAGCTTTTTACTATCCTGGAGCGATCCATCTGCAGTCACGTTTTCTGAGAACTTAGGAGGATGCAACGCAATCAGGGCATTCGATTTTTGCTAGAAGAGGACCTTCAAAAAGATACTATCGAAGGCCGAATTTTCTAACAAAGGAGCAGAATCGCTAGTAGAAAAGGAAGACTTCCTTAACGGTCTTATTGGAAAGCATGAGAAATCGTTGATGCCAGGTATTACTCGTGGACACGTGATATCAACTTCAATCGACAACCATTTAAAATCGATTTTCACAAGGGCCCTAGACAGTGTAACACCTGCGGCGACTGTCAAAAAAGGGTGGCTAGAAAGGAAACGAGCACCGCCAGCGGCCGCATAGAAGAAACCCAATGCTCGGGCCTTTTCGACAAACAAAGGTGAATCGTCTGACGAAACCGTAGGGGAGGCAAATGCGAATCTCCATTGGCGCTCTAAAAAGAAAAAGCCCGCTCTAATTGCCAAGGAAAATCTTTAACATGGAGATGACACACTCGAAGTCGATCCTCCAATAGCCGATCCTTCAACTGTTGTCTCTCCAACTGCCGAAGGGGAAGAAGTCCCTCTAGAATCAAGGGAGAGAGATCAAGAGTTTAACATGGTAAAATGAAGATTGATGCCTGAACGAACATATGTTTGAATTTTAAACATGTTTCATATGCGTAGGCCGATTATGGAGATTTGTTCACACCGCCATCGCCTCCAGCAGAAGATCTTCCTTCGATTGTCAAAGGTGCAACCGAGGAAGCAATAAGGAGTATTTCCGAAGAAGGTTCGACCGAGGGGGCTACTGGGAACATCGAAGAAGCTGCTCCTCAAGACGTAGATCTTGTGCGAGATGTAGAGGTATATCCTTCAAATTTACTTCAACTAAATCTAGATTTTACTTAACTTCCCACGTACTCAGGTCTATTCACTCTCTTCTGATCCGACCATCGAAGAATCCATTCCTGAGTGAACCATGCAAGTCAAATCCTTCGATTGTGACGATGCCCCCGTTAACTCATATCCAGAAATACCTTCGCAGGTGAACATTCCTCGTCCGAGAGAAACAGTACCTCCCGAGAACATCGATGCAAGGTGTCAAGTTCCTGCTTCGACAAGTACAGTACCTCCTTCGGCAAATATGGTGGCACCCAGAAAGATACATACGGGATGCCAAACACCAGAAGTGCCTAGAGGACTGGATGATCCAGTATTAGCCGAATTCTTTGACCAACCTTGGGTAAGGAACTTCGCTATGCATTTTGCTTTAGAGATGTGACTAAAATAAGTATTATTTCGAACAACATGACTTAGAATTGTCACCAATGAAGGTCCCAACGAGCGCTAGTCATGGCTTCATCAAGTGACGCAAGCCGAGTGAGCGTCGATCCAAGTGATCGTTCCTCACTTGCTTTGAAATTGCTCGAAGCACTGAGTCACGGGGAACTGTCGAAATCCAACTTCGATGAGATAATTCAAGCTATTGAAGCCATAGAGAGACACGCCAAAGCACCCATCAACCTGTTAGGCATTTGTCAATGCTTCAAAGAAACATTTTGGAAATCTTGGAAAGATTGGGAGAAGGTTCTTTCGGAGGACAGGCAGTGGAAGGATTTTTCCGCGAAGGTGAATGATTTCGAGTTTGCTCAGCAAAAGGTGACAACAATTGCTGCTGAACATCGACGTCTGATCGAGGAGTAACGACGACTAAAGGCCGAAATCGCGGAGCTGTCATTAAAGTTGGAGAAGTGTGAGGCCGAGGTGGTTGCTCGTGAGAGGGAATTGGCAGAGGCTCAGACATAAATCGATGCTAATCGCATTCCCATGTACGAGATAAACAACCTGATTTCGTTCCAGAAGGCCGTGAATATGCTCGTGAAGAACACACTCGAGCCTACTTTGCCGATTTGCTAGCTAATCTCCCGCATGGCCTTGAGCAGTGATTGTCGTCGATATTGAATCATCGACTTAGATGCATTCGTTGTTCCTTTTGTCTTTGTTCATTTCATGAATTCCTTCGAAGGAATGGTACAGTTCGACCAATTTCTCTTCGATTGAGCTCATGACTCCAAACTCTTAATCAAAGCATATTTAAGATGATTAAATACGATCATCGGGAATATCCATTAATTTAATGAGGCCGTTAAGATTCTCCGAGAACTGTTGAGATTTCCTGGAGACTGTTGAGATTCTCTACGATCAATGCAGCCTAATACCTCTGTCTATAAATAGCAGATCGTGAGACCATATGCTCACATTCTCACAAATAGTCCTAGCTACAATGTTCTGCCAAGAAGCTTTCTTTCCTAACTCATCAGTTTCCCCTCTAAACACAGAGCCTAGGTTCTCAACCTTAAACCCCGTGAAAGCCTAAGTCCTCAACATTAGGTAGATGGTTCACTTCCATCACCTGGCACCATGGCTCAAGTAAGCTTGAGCCAAGCGACATAAAGTTTGCCCAGGTTGCAAACATCGCTTCGTGGTGTCTGGCCATGACGTCTTCCTGGCCTCCTCTAATATCCTTTTCAAATATTGCTTGCTGTTAAAGTCGCAATACTGGTGAACTTTCGAGGTAGATCTGGAGCAAATGAAGTAGGGGACATTGATGGCAACCCTACACGCGGATGCTCTCCCAACGAGGGAAGATTGGAGCGAAGACTCCAGTGACTGCAATAATCGATCTTAGTGTCGACAACCGTGCCTGCAACAATTGACGATCGACGTGCTTAATATCGAAGGAATGCATAGCTTTATTTTATTTAATATGTATCGATCCACTTGTACTTGTAATGTTTCATAGTGAATCAACTTTGTTTATTACCCAAGTATTAATTGTGACCATAATTCGGGACATCGAGACTGAATTTATTTGGAATGTAAATCCCATAACATTGGTCGATGAGTTTCAAAGGCTTGCCAATAAGCTTCAAGACATGTGATTCGCCATTTAAGTATGACAAGTGATAAGTGTTTTTAGGATAAACTTCATCGACCCTAAAAGGGCCATCCCAAGTAGGAGACCATTTGCTTAGGAAATAATCTCTCTTCCCAATCGGGAGGATCATTTTCCAAACTAAGTCTCCTTTCTTGAAGGATTTTAAGGCGACCTTCTTATTATAACTTCGAGCGACCCTTTCTTTTTGGACCTGAATTCGATTCAGTGCTTGAAAGCGTATCGCTTCTAAGTTTTCTAATTCGATGTGCATCGATTCTTCATAATCAATGGGACCATTTTCCTGATGGGCCACGAACTTCGATTGGAAGGACAGCATAATGTCCATAAACTAAGCTGTATGGCGTTTGTCCAATGCTTTCTCGTTTAGTAACACACAAAGCCCATAGTACATCCAACAACAAAGTATGCCAAGATCGAGGGTTATCATCGATCATCTTCTGAATCGCGTTTTTGATGATCTTATTAGTAGATTCAGCTTGTCCATTCGACTGAGCGTAGTAGGGAGATGAATTTGTTAACACAAATCCAAACTCAGACACAAACTCTTTAATCATGGCTCCATTGAAAACAATAGCATTATCGACCACTATATTTTGAGGAATGCCAAATCTATAAATAAGGTCGGATCGAAGGACATTTATCACTTCGCTTTGGGTAATATTTTTAAGTCTTTGCTTCGACCCACTTTGTAAAATAGTCTGTGGCCACGAGGATATAAGAATATCCGTTACTCGAGCTTGGTCTTATTTCTCCGATAATATCCATAGCCCAAGATCGAAATGGCCAAGGTTTGACCACATGATGTAGATGAGTTGCTAGTGCATGTGAAATTGGTCCATGCTTTTGACACTTTTCACATCCTTTAGCCATATTGATGCAATCTTTCATTATCGAAGGCCAAAAGAAGCCATGCCTCTTGATCGACCAACATATATTGGGTCCAACTTGATGATGACCACAAAGACCTTGATGTGATTCTAACATGATAGGGATTGCTTCATCCATATCAATACATCTTAAGAGGACACCATCACTCTGCTTTCGATACAGTACATCATCGATTATAGTATAGAATCTTGCCGACAACTTTACTTGGCGGGTTACCCCCTTCCCAGGATTGGAGAAGAATTCCATGAATGGTTTAGTTGTCGATCGAAAAATACTAATGACATTCACATGTGTAGAATCGTTGTTCAACACAGAATGTATTATCTGTACTTGTCCTCCAATTTCTTGCATCAATCGATGAATTATTTTGAAACCGGAAGCATGTTGTGCCAGTTCGTTTGCTATGACATTATCCTATCTAGGAACGTGTTCCAATCGAACCTCCTTAAAGAAAGAAGACAATTCATGGACTTTATCTAAGTATCGTTGGAGGTGGTCGAAGGTTCACATGCTCGAACCTTTGATATGATTGATGACAAGCTGCGAATCCCCTCGAACAGTTGCATGTGTCACTTGAAGATCAATCAAAGTCTGTAGAGCTATGATCAAAGCCTCATATTCGACGGAATTATTTGTTAGTAAATCGTTGATTCTATAGACTATATTTTGTTTCACCTTTAGAGGAGATAGAACATAAACTCCTACTCCGACCCCTTCACTGGACACGGACCCATCAAACCAAACTTCCCAAAATTCCTTCTGATCTTGAGAACTGGTTAATCTGGAATCTGTATATTAGGCTAAAAAGTCGGCTAAAACCTACCCCTTGATCGATGCTTGTGATCGATATCGAAGATCAAATGGAGATAGAATAAGGCTCCATTTACTAAGCCTACCTAATAGCATAGGACTATCGAATAGTATTTTTAATACTGGAGCATTTGATACTACATACACCGTATTACTCCCAATGTAATGTCGAACTTTCATGATAGCGTAATACAATGAAAGGCATAGCTTCTCATTATTAGTATACCTATATTCGATAGGAGTAAGGATTCAAGATAAGTAACCAATGACTCTTTCTTTACGTTGATTATCTTCTTTTACAAACATCGATCCGATGACCTTATCGCCCGCAGCGATATACAATGAAAAAGGTTGATCCTGCTTTAGAGGGACCAGGACTGGTGGATTGATAAGGTACTTTTTAATAGCTTCAAAGGATTCCTGATGACTATCAGTCCATTCAAAACTATTTTGTCCTTTCAACAAGTTAGAAAATGTCATTGTTCGACTGGCTAGATCACTTATAAACCTTCTTAGGTAATTGAAATTTCCTAAAAAAGCTTGAAGCTGCTTTTTAGTCGATGGAGGAGGTTGATCCTGAATAGCTTTAATACTCGGATCAATCTCTATCCCTCGATGATGAACTAAAAATCCCAAAAATTAACCGGCGCGAACACCGAAAGCACACTTCATGGGATTCAGCTTCAAGTAGTAATTTCTCATTTGAAGAAAAGCCGTTCGAAGATCGTCAACATGACAATGATCTGCCAACGATTTTACAACAATATCGTCGATATAAACCTCGTCCGATGACCCAATCAATGGGTTAAAGAAGACGTTCATTGCCCTTTGATAGGTTGCGTCAGCATTCTTTAAACCAAAATGCATGACAACCCATTCAAAAATTCCAAAAGGACAATGAAAAGCTGTCTTATGTATATCATTCTTAGCGATGAAGATTTGGTTATACCCAGAATAACCATCCATAAAGGACATATTTTTATGTCCTGATGTCTTATCGATGAGTTCATCCGCTATTGGCATCGGATATTCGTCTTTTGGAGTTTCTTTGTTGAGATCTCTAAAATCGATATAAACTCGAATTTTTTCATTCTTCTTTTTTACAGGAACAATAGTAGAAATCTATTCTATGTATCGAGATGTCCTTATGTATCCAGCGTCGAATAATTTCTTTACTTCGTTAAAGACTTGTTGTCCATGCTCGCTTGGTAATCGACATGGAGCCTGTTTACAGGTTTGAAGTCTGGCTTAGTAGGTAAAGTATGTTCGACCAATCGTCGATCCAAGCCAGGCATTTCTATATAATCCCATGCAAAAGAATCTTTGAACTCCTTTAAAAGGGTTAGGATCGATTGAAAGAGATCTTTGCCAATCGAACTACTTATAAACGTAGGTCGCCGGGTTGCATCGTCGCTCAAATTTACAGTTACAAGAGGGTCTCGAGGCATCATTAAAGTGCATCGATCTTCGGGAGATTCAGCTGTAGATTTATCACAAAACGTTGTTTCATTCATAGTAGGATGACATACAACACCAGTAGAATATATACACACTTTCAAACCAAGATTCGACTCATCCTCTTCAACACACTGGTCGGGACTATCTACGTCCAGCGAAATGGTTTTCAGACACTTTTTTAGACTAACTAAAGGCCTAGTTAGCCCATACACTCGCAGTTGCTCTAAGACATCAGCGACTACGCCTTCCTGATCATTGTCAAGCATCTTCCTCCTCCCGAAGGAGTCTCTCGGGTTCCAAATCTGGGCTGCCAAAATCAGCATCCTTCTCTCCATCTTCAGTGTGAAGATTCACTTCTCCGTCGACAGATTCAGCATTTTCCTCTTCAACAATAGGGAGCAATCCAGCAGATTCCTTAATAGAGCAAAGGATTCCAGCAAGCTCTGCCTCCTTCTTTGCCTGAGCCTCAGCTTCAACGGCTGGAGGTATTACATCAGAGTTCCACCTAGATGAAGCATCGACTATAGGATGTGGAGGACCCCCATATTTGACCAGGTATTCGAACTTTCCTGTTGATTCTCCTAGGGGTCCGACATTTAGATCTCCAAGAGAATATCTCTTCTTCAAACTCATGTCATCGACAACACCAATAACATTTCTTGTATAAATTTCGACAGGGGTAAAACAAGTATTGATGGACGAATCAGCTTTAACAACTTTTCAACTTCAGAATCTAGCCAAAACATAAGTTCTCGATGAAGAGTAGAAGGGATCACTGCTGCCTTATGTAGCCAATCTCGACCCAAAAGAGCGGTAAATGTAGTCTCGACATCTACGATAAAGAAAGCAGTATTCATCGTAGACGTTCCAACTTTCAATTTGAGTGGGAATATTCCCACGCACTTCGACATAAGGCCATTGAAACCCGTTATGCCAACATCGGTGTTGGTAACATCAACCTTGTCATATCCTAAGTATTTGAGAGTACACAAAGGTATTACGTTGACCAACGCACCATTATCGACCAAAACTTTCTTCAGAAGAACCCCATTAAATTCTACTTCTAGGTATAGAGAATGCATCTGAGATTGTATCGAAGAACTAGGCTTAATAAACCAATTTATTGGAAAGCCTATAGGACAACAAACGACCCGAGGAGTCGAAGTTTTAAGAATACCTGTGATAGGTTTATTGATCGTAGGTCCCACAAATTATGTGGGTAACATAATGACGTTACACTCTACAGTGTTGTTAGGAGCATCGAACCTGACTGGATTGTAATCCGAGTCGTCAAAGGTATCTTCAAAATCATCATCCTCAGCAGTTTTTTCCTTATCATCAGGAAGGTCATCATGGGGAACATAGTCATCGATCATAAACAAGTCACCATGATCGATTTTCTCCCCCTCGACCATTGCAGGGTCAACGAATTTTTGCCGTTTTTCCTCTGCTCTAATTCGACGTCTCTCTTTACTTTTCTTACTGCTCTTAGATGAAAGTGGAGACCGTTGGTTATTCACCTGTCTCCACTCATCACCATCAGAACAAGAAAAGTCAAGTCGGCGTCGACATGATCGATAATATTTAGGATATACCTGAACAAATTGTTCTTTCTGGGGATCGTATCCTTGGACTTACCCTATATCCTCTTTATGAACAAAAACAGGCATGCAATACAATGGATTTGTTTCGATCATACCTTGGATCGGATTGTCGACTAGAACAATGTCGAACTTATTTTCCGAAGCCATGACGATCAGTTTCTGCAGATAATTGTACGAGCATAGGTGACACAGCTGAGAGATTAATATCTTGTTCCTCAGAATAGGGTTGCACCGACGACAAGTATCAGCTTTCTCAAGGAATTGTACAATAGGAGGTCCACCTTTGATGGCTTGTTCATCAAAGCGGGGAGAGGGTCGAAGTCGATCCTTAACATCGCTTCTCTTGACAGTTTCCTTGGACAGGTCACTTGACTTGGCACAGGAATCCACATCGCTGTTGACAGTCAGCGGGATCAATTGAGCCTCGAGACAACGAGGTGCTGCCTTTGGTTTCTGGACGACAAGCCTCTTATCAGGAAAGACTTTGTGAGCATCGGGGCAGATCCTCTTCCTCTGGGGTTTTGATTAAACGCCTTCGAAAGCTCCTTGTGAGGAATCCCGATTGCAGCCTTCTCGACTGGTGTCAGATCGAACCACTCCCCTGTCTGGTGAGACCGGAGAAATTTCCTAAAAGTGAAGCCCTTGTTAGTAGTGTGAGTCTCATCCATATGCCACTAGGAAACTTCATTCTTTAGCCTCGAAGCAGACACAGGGCAAGAGACAACTCCTTTGTCGAGAAGCCTCTTGAACAGCTTCTTGATAACATAAGTTTCCCCAGAAATATTGGATTCCTGAAAAGCACATGGAACAATATCAACCATGCTAATGTCATGAATTTCTGAATCAACAAATGGTTTTTTATCGACGAAAGATGACTCTTCAGACTCTTTGAAACACAAGATTTTTGCTTCGATGAGATCCTGGATAAGGTTTCTAAAAGTTAGACAGTCACGCATGGCATGAGTAAAAGACCCATGCCATTTGCAATAACTTTTCTTCTTCTCCCTGTCAGTCTGGGAAAGTCGATGTAATACCCCAAATTGGACAAATTGCGTAGATTAAGATTATTCACCAATCAAATCAAAATAACAAAAGAAAGAATGGAATCCTGCAATGAAGGAAGCAAATAACTATGATTGATAAACATTGCCAAAATAAGGAACACGATCGTTTTTATCGTGAACCTAGACACAAATCTAGTCGAGAGATCAGAGGCATCCCCATCAGAGGATCTCTGGAGTCCTCTCCTTCCTGAGAGCCAAATCCCAATCCCCTTCAGAGAATTATCAGATGATCAGAGAAAAAAATCAGACGTCCCCCCTCCCTGGACGTTTTGATGGCTCCCTCTGAGAATCAGAGGTCGGCTCCTCCTCCACACACATCAATACCGGGGGACAACTCCTCTCGACGTACACACAGAAATCGAAGCCCATGATTCCTTCTCTCCAGTGCTGACGAGCCAAAGCCTCCCGATCAACCGACCAGCCGCAACCCTCTCAGTTTTCCTCGGGCCATCCCGAGGCGAGGCAACACCTCGGTGAGACCTCCTCTCACTTGTTCAACTTATTAAACGGACACCTGTGATGTCTGTTATACTAACCACGTTCTGCCTCCTTCGGTCCATCCCTTCTTTTGGTGTTAATGTGCATGAACACACCGCTATTAACGAGTTCGGAATGATCGGAGCCTGGAAACGCGAAGTACGACATCGGCAGTCCGTTCCTGGGGACGCTGCTCTTCTGTCCAGCGACGGAATCGAGCTTAGTCAGGTCCATTCTCTTCCTTTCTCTCTTCTGGTCGCGTGGATAGCTTATGCGTCTGAATCGAGCATGTATAGCCTGAGTTATGGCTGATTCTTGGGATATACGTGTGCTGGAACTTCGCTGCTGTCATTGCTTGATGTTTTTATGCATAATTTATTGGTCATTGAACGGAATGAATTGATTTTTATCTCTTTAGCTTCTTTTTTTAACAAGGAACAATTCTTCTGTTGACAACGTTTCCAAAAGAATGCATTTACGTGAATTTTGGAGAAGTTTCATAAATTTTGGAGAAGTTTACGGCAAGTTATGAATTCTTTTAATCATCGTTCGTTTTGTCACAATTCGAGTAAACGTTCGAAGATTAGCTAAACTTTTCTTTGCCTAGTGAAATAGGATCCCACCATTATTTTTTTTGTCAAATTTGACAAACATGCTTGTCATTAATCTCGTTACTTATGTGAATGATTAGCTCCTTATTCTTTCGACGGCATAACTACTTATGTTTGTATTGAATTTCGTTCAAATTTAATCAATACTAAGGCTTTGTACATCTCTCTCCTTTCCTTTGTTTTGCATGTAAAACAACGAGGAATTCATTACCAAGGGACATCCAGTTTTCGACATCACTGAAGATCAATATTAACGGGCCACACAACGCCCCATTATCTTTCGGCATCACAGAAGATCGACATCAACGAGCCACACAACGCCCCGTAAGTTTCACTCCGACTTACAATAGTTAATTTTAATTGTTTAAATACTCAATTAGAATTTTCTGACCACTGTATTCCGGTTTGATTTGCATGAAAATCAATCGAGCTTCACGAGAGTTCGACAAAACGAATCTCGAAGACTGGAAGCGCGTGAGGAAACTCATGGTGGAAGCACATCTCGAAAGCGGCCTCAACTGACGAGCCCGACCGATGTAAAGCCATCCCGGCGCGCCTCAGATACATGAGGGAGGTGCGGGCCTCCCGTTTTTTTTTTATTATTTCCACATGTAACGGGCCGTGGGCCCAAGTGCATAGGTCCACGGTCACCATCCTTTCCCGCCCCCTTTGATCTCAATAATTGTTTGTGCTTGTCCGCATGCCTTAGGCTCATAGGTTTATGGTCGCATGTTGTTTGCTAATAACAAACATGAATTTGGGTCCAAAGTCTGAATCGGGTCCAACGCCCGTAAAACATTGACATGAGTCCGGAGTCATGCCCGGATCGGGTCCAACACCCGTTAACCAAAAGTAAACGTTTGGAGCAAACGCCACCTTTTCGCATGTTGGAATGTAAGAGTTAGTAATTAGGAATCCCCGAACCAACTGTTTTTTCCGACTTAAACAGCTTTTATAAATAAAGTCGGTGGCGACTCCGTTTAGTATACCTAGGTTAAACAACAACAACATTTTTACGGAGCCATTTTGGATGGGTAACGACGACACGAGCCGCTCCCGATTCCTCTTGAAAGTTCCTTCTTCGGATCATGCTCCGCCTTTCGCCCGCCGCCTCTTAGGAAAATAGAGACGGTCGGCGAGGGCCCGAGCAGGCCCAGTTAGGAACCCAAGGAGGGATCACCCAATTCCCTTCCGCAGCGTCCGACGCTCGAGTCGTGACGTCGACCGGTTGGGCCTTGGGGAGCGGGCCCGGATCCTAGGGTCGTCCGGACCGCCTCGCGCGTGCTAGGCCGGAAGGCGCGCGTACATCCCGGATGGCGACTCCGCTGGGGAAACTGCATGTGGATTCCTTTCGAACGCTCTTACATTTTTAATCCACATGCGGAGAGGAGTTCTTGTTTGCGTATGTAATTGCTTGGCTCGGTGCCCTTTGTCTGCCCTCATGGTTGTGTTTGTTTACTGCTTTCCTAGGCATATCTAGGTGTGCCCGAACCCGGGGCTAGGATATTTAGGGGGGTCACCGAGAGGCTCAGCTTGCTGCTATTTGCGGTATGGTTTTTGGCCGGGGCCCCGCCTCCCTTAGTCCGAGGGAGGTTTAGAAACCTTCATCCGAGAGTCTAGCATTGTTTGCCCACTACAGGTACCAGACGCCGCACGTGCATTTATCTGTTACTGAGTGACTGCTACTTGTGCAGGGACAGGTGTCAGGTACGCTTTGTCTGCTATGACTGTAAAACTAACACTTCTCGTTTTGCAGTTTGATGGAGTTTATTACAATGGGCTTCAACAACCTTCATTTCTCCTATCCCTACCTATTTTATTGTTTACTGCATCCATACATTCGCTACCTATTTTATTGCTTATTGCATTCGTACATTCGCATGACCGCATGAGTGTATGTTTGATTGCAGTAGTTACATTATCATGTCATTCACAGAAGTTGCTCCATTGCATCATGACTTCTCATTTACAATTGCAATAATGCATACTTTTATGCATACATGAGTGCGATTAAGTATCATCACAAAGTTATCATGCATCGATTATATTATTGCATGATACTAATCCAAACATTTTCTCTATTTTCCTTCCGAGGTTTAATTCTCCAACATGGCTCCTCGAATGGGACTAGGGACAAAGCATGATATTACAAATCTACAAGCACAAGAATGCCAAGGATTTATCGACGGCTTCCTGGCCCAAAGTCGAACATCTAACAACATGAAGACCAAAGTTTTCATACGGCTACCAAGGTCCAAAGCCGTGTGTCCAAAGACATGAGCCCAAAGTGTTATCAACGGCTACCAAAGTACAAAGCCAAAAACAAAGACCAAAGTTCACCCAACGACTACCAAGGTTCAAAGCCGAATCTACAGCAACCTAAAAACCCCAAGAAGGTTACATTTCAAAAGGCCAATCTCCATCAACATCAAAACTAACGACAAACCAGAGAGCCGTTCATAGACATGCAAAAACCGGACGCGTCGGAACATCACGCCTACTGATCCGACAATCGCTCCAAGGCAATAAAAGCGATCCCTCTACATCATCAGTCACCACAATCTGGCACAAGGACTCGTCGACCTTCTTCACGGTGCCAACAGTACATTCTAGCACTATGGGCAAACCCGTCTTCACAACAACCTCGCAAGATCAAACTTCCCAAAGAACTTGAAGAATGTCGAATCCGCATCACAACGACAAAAACATGAACATGGACCAAATTCTTCAAGCGACGTCGAACACATAGTGCAACTGGCATTAGAAGCCCCCTTTCGCTCTATTCACCTTCCAACAGTTCAAAGCATATATGATGAACTTACCGATATTTAAACTGCTAACACTTAGGCATCCATTTTACCTCGCAGGTACAAAATGCCTCGTCTGGAGCTCACACAACAGCTTACCAATACCAAAGAACATGATTTCTACCAAACGACGACGCATACTTCGACTGGGGCAATTCTCTTTGAATTCCCTACGGCATCCAAGCGGTCATCCCGACAGTATTCAACCACCGACTCTCACCAAAGAACAGAAGAGAAGGTTAGTCACCGCATCACTCATTAACGAAAAACAAGCACCTCGGCCCACTACATGAGTGGCCAATCCCCACCCATGCCCACCACAAAGTGCTACAACAACTCACATCCCGTGTAGTCATGCCTTTCAAAAGAGCAACCGTCGTAACAAAGAGGAACTGCCACAAGCACTCAATGTGTGAGTGGCAGGGTGGTAAAGTTTCGAGCCAAAGCCTTGAAACAGTTTAAAGCCAAAGCTTTGAAATATCCTTCGTTGTTAACAAAACAACAGAACAACTTGAAAGGAAGTATTTGTTCCCAAGTTAATACTTTCTTTGCAAAAATAAGTTACACGAGCTTACTTATTTTCACCATGCATTAGTCTTATAGGTACATGAGCATCCTAAGCAGACAAGCAATATTGGGGCAAAACTCCAAGCAATCTTGGAGAATTCTCTGTCAACAAAACAATGATCTACATGAAAAGGGAGTATTCGTCCCTTAACAAATGCTTTTTTCACAAAACAGGTTGCATGAGCTTACTTGTTTTGCCCTTCGGCTTGTCTCGTAGGTACATCAGCATCCTAGGCAGACGACGAAGGAGAGGGTGGCAGGGTGGAAAAGTTTCGAGTCAAAGTTTCGAAACAGCCTTCGTTGACAAAACAACGACGATAACATGAGAACAATCCGAGGCAAATTCCGAGCGATCCTGGGGCAAATCCCCGACCGATCCTGGGGCGAATCTCCAAGCGGTCGTAGGGCAAATCCCCGACCGATCCTGGGGCAAATCTCCGAGTGATCATGGACATATCTCCGAGCTATCCTGGGACAAGACTGAGCAATCTTAGTTAATTCTCCGTTAACAAACCAACGAATCACATGAAAGGAGTACATGAGCGTCCTAGACAGACAATCAAGACCATCAACGAATTTCGAATCGGAGCTTCAAAACAACCTTCGTCAGAAAACTTCTTTATATCCCCAAGGAATCAACTGGGGCAACGAACACTGACAATAAACATGAAAGGGAGAATCACACAATTATTACTCTCTTCATCAAGCTAAATGAAATTATATGAGCCGATTTCATTTACGTCATTTGTCTCGTGGGCAGGTACAAGAGCTCCTCACACGATTGGTACACAACTCCTATGACAAAGGCGAGGGTAGCAGGGTGGCAAAACTTCAAGCCAAAGTCTTGTCTCAATTTCGTCAAATCCTTCGATTTCATTGGACGAAGACGCAATGACGAAACCTTACAAAAGGGAAGTACCAAAATCCTACACTACTTCACCTTTCTTATAAATGAAATTACATGAGCAAATTTCATTTCTACTCTAAAAGAATCAAGTTGCACGAAGACACTTGTTTTGTTGTCATCTATTTGATAGGTACATGAGCAACCTTATACATCGGATACAAAACCAGAGTAGCCACTTCGTCAAACCTTCAATTCTATTGGATGAAGACGTAATGACAAAACCATACAAAAGGGAAGTACCAAAACTCTACTTCACTTTTCTTACAAATGAAGTTACATGAGCAAACTTTATTCTTACTCTAACAGAAACAAGTCACATGAACTTACTTGTTTCTCGCCATCTGTTTGATAGGTACATGATCATCCTTACACAACAGACATCAGGCAAGAGTAACGATTTCGTCTATCCTTTGATTCCTACGGACAAAGACGCAATGACGAAACATAATAAGGGAAGTATCAAAGCTCTACTTCGCCTTTCATATAGATGAAGTTACATGAGCAAACTTCGTTCTTACTTTAAAAGAAACAACTTACATGAGCTCACTTGTTGTCCGCCCTTTGGCGAGGGTAGGTGCATTAACATCTTGCATTACGAACAAAGGCGTGGGCGGTCGGGTGGAAGATTTCGAACCAAAGCTTCGAGATTGCCTTTGTTGTCACCAAGGATGATCATATCGAAAGGAAGTATCATCTACACTACTCTCTAACAAATTTCTTATCATTTCCCAGACGGAGTCATACCTCCATTTCCCCAGTTGGAGTCGGTTACAAACACCGCATTCCTCAACAAGAGTAGAATATACAAGCATATTCTTCCAGAACGACCATCGAGATGGGCATATTCATCTCATATCCCTAGCGAATACCCAACTTTATTATAATCCCCCTAAGTGAGAGTTGAAGTACATGAGCTAACTTCGTCTCCGTTCGTTGTCAACTGTGTAGGCACATGAACATCCCCACAGTATGGTACAAACTCCAAGGCAACGGCGAGGGTGGTCGGGTGGAAGCCGTTTTCGACCTTAACCTCGAAGAAGCTAACGGGGGCATAAGAATACATGCACCTTCCCTACAAAACTTGAACATGTTCAAACTCCAAAGATATTTGTTTACCCAGAGGTATGCATTTCCTAAGCATTTGCATGATCATTTACCACATTATAAAGATACTTCTGGGCGAGAATTGAAGAAGGCAAGCCCATTCCTAAACACTGACCCAAAGAGATGAGTGCAAACACCATGGGGGTTCACATGCATACGTCTGGGCGGACAAAGAATCCTTTGACGAAAGATGCTCATACCGAGATGAGATCGAGCATTTATTCTCTATCCCAAACACAAAACATTGACCATTGCTAACCCTTTCGAGCCAAAGTTGAAGTTTCTCCACACACTACTCCTTCTAAGTCTAAGGACCGCCTCGCACAGAGGTAAATGGAGCTCATGTAGTAAGAAACCGGAAGCAATGGACCATAGAGGCGACACTTCCTTAAGTTTCAAGTGAAGAAGCACCATCGAGAGACATGCACACCAGTCGAGACGTTTTCAAAGATAGTTGTCTTTATCAACACAACGAAAATCCCCAAGGAGTCCAAGGCACCTCCAACAAAAGTCGACAAGAACAGAAAGTGGGGCAATTTCCTACAAATCGTCAAAAAAAAAGGAAGCAAAATCAGCGCAACAACCAAAGTCTTCAAAAGCAGAGCGCAAGAAAAAGAAAACAAAAGAGCAAATTAAAGCACCAGGGCCGACATGAACGGCCGCAAAAGCAAAGGTGCTATCTCCCGGACAAAACGAGGAGAAGGCACTCCCCAAAACAGATTTCTAGAGCTCTAGTGGATCGGCCATCAATCCCCAATGGCGCGTCTCAACAGGCCTGCTGTCTGGTAGATAGAGAATTCGCTTAGACGGTGGAACCTCTATGGTACAACAGCTTCTGATGAGGTCCTTAGACTCATTCCTTCAAAATGACAAATTCAGATTCTCTATCCAAAGGCCTTACGCCAAAACTACATTTCAACCTAGATAAAGACTCCTTCGACCGGTACATGAGCATTCAAGTCAAAGGAATTCTGAAATCTCACCCATACAGCTTTCAAAACCAAGAGTGAGCCGTGGGAAAAGTCATAAGCCCTTCTCCAACCTTTCTATGAAGCATTCAAATAGACTTTGTCAAAACAAAGCATGTCATACATGAATATCTTAATCATACATGTTTGATTACTCCGTATTTCACAGGGATACATTTATTACTAACATGTTCCTTGATGAAGCCCAAAAGAACAGGTCTATCAAGGATACCCCGATCCACAATTCGGGGCATTAATGAAGTCTTTGCGAGAAAATCCTTTCAAGATTATCTCGCAAAGAGGGGCAACTGTAATACCCCAAATTAGACAAATTGCGTAGATTAAGATTATTCACCAATCAAATCAAAATAACAAAAGAAAGAATGGAATCGTGCAATGAAGGAAGCAAATAACTATGATTGATAAACATTGCCAAAAAAAGGAACACGATCGTTTTTATCGTGAACCTAGACACAAATCTAGTCGAGAGATCAGAGGCATCCCCATCAGAGGATCTCTGGAGTCCTCTCCTTCCTGAGAGCCAAATCCCAATCCCCTTCAGAGAATTATCAGATGATCAGAGAAAAAAATCAGACGTCCCCCCTCCCTGGACGTTTTGATGGCTCCCTCTGAGAATCGGAGGTCGGCTCCTCCTCCACACACATCAATACCGGGGGACAACTCCTCTCGACGTACACACAGAAATCGAAGCCCATGATTCCTTCTCTCCAGTGCTGACGAGCCAAAGCCTCCCGATCAACCGACCAGCCGCAACCCTCTCAGTTTTCCTCGGGCCATCCCGAGGCGAGGCAACACCTCGGTGAGACCTCCTCTCACTTGTTCAACTTATTAAACGGACACCTGTGATGTCTGTTATACTAACCACGTTCTGCCTCCTTCGGTCCATCCCTTCTTTTGGTGTTAATGTGCATGAACACACCGCTATTAACGAGTTCGGAATGATCGGAGCCTGGAAACGCGAAGTACGACATCGGCAGTCCGTTCCTGGGGACGCTGCTCTTCTGTCCAGCGACGGAATTGAGCTTAGTCAGGTCCATTCTCTTCCTTTCTCTCTTCTGGTCGCGTGGATAGCTTATGCGTCTGAATCGAGCATGTATAGCCTGAGTTATGGCTGATTCTTGGGATATACGTGTGCTGGAACTTCGCTGCTGTCATTGCTTGATGTTTTTATGCATAATTTATTGGTCATTGAACGGAATGAATTGATTTTTATCTCTTTAGCTTCTTTTTTTAACAAGGAACAATTCTTCTGTTGACAACGTTTCCAAAAGAATGCATTTACGTGAAGTTTTTGGTCGTTGAATGTTGAAGAGCGAAGCTGCTCTGTTTCGTGCATCCGCGAAGCAGCCAGCTGCATTCCATTGAACCTAACTTGGTCTATGTAGCTTAGAATTACCTGAAACTACTTAGAATCATTCCGTCTTCAACTTATCTACAACCTTCATGTTTTAAACTTTTCCATTTGAGGCCATTTCGGTTAAGGTTTTGTTGACTTTGCAGAACAACATGTTTCTGTTCAGGAGCTGTACTGCTGCTTCTGTTTCTTGGACATAACTTTAACACCAAAGCTCCATTTCACCTAACATTTATTGCATTAGGTTCCTCTTTTAATGGCCTAAATCTTTCATGTTTTGATAATTTTCATTCAAGTAACAAAATCTGGTCAAATCGTTGGTGGAATGCAGTGGACACAAAATGTCATTGCACTATGCAGCAGACAAGTACCGTTGCAAAGAAAAATATGTATTTTTGAAACCACGAATTGGAATTTTATGAAACAGGTGTTTCCAGAACCATGCTTCAGTTTTCTACAACTTTCCTCTTTTGAGTTTTTACATTCGGTTCCATCTAGTTGGTCTAATAATTCAGGGAAGACAAAGCCCTCCCTTGCCTCTTGCCTTCCAGCGGCAGAATGAGTAGTCTATGCACCAGAAGACATAACTCGCTCATATGAACTCAGAATGGACTAACATTAGAAAAGCTAAAACATTCAATCTTTTACAACTTTCATGTTTTATATTTCTCATTTTGAGCAACTTCAATACACGGTCAATGGTGGTCAAGCTCACCCCTGTAAGCTGTCCGACTGGAACATGTCCAGTTTGAACAGCCCCATTCATTGCTTTACTGGCAGCACACCACATGGTATTTTTTCTTAAATTTTGACATGATGGATGATATTCAAGGTTTCTAACTTCTGGTAAAATTTCATAAATTTTGGAGAAGTTTACGGCAAGTTATGAATTCTTTTAATCATCGTTCGTTTTGTCACAATTCGAGTAAACGTTCGAAGATTAGCTAAACTTTTCTTTGCCTAGTGAAATAGGATCCCACCATTATTTTTTTTGTCAAATTTGACAAACATGCTTGTCATTAATCTCGTTACTTATGTGAATGATTAGCTCCTTATTCTTTCGACGGCATAACTACTTATGTTTGTATTGAATTTCGTTCAAATTTAATCAATACTAAGGCTTTGTACATCTCTCTCCTTTCCTTTGTTTTGCATGTAAAACAACGAGGAATTCATTACCAAGGGACATCCAGTTTTCGACATCACTGAAGATCAATATTAACGGGCCACACAACGCCCCATTATCTTTCGGCATCACAGAAGATCGACATCAACGAGCCACACAACGCCCCGTAAGTTTCACTCCGACTTACAATAGTTAATTTTAATTGTTTAAATACTCAATTAGAATTTTCTGACCATTGTATTCCGGTTTGATTTGCATGAAAATCAATCGAGCTTCACGAGAGTTCGACAAAACGAATCTCGAAGACTGGAAGCGCGCGAGGAAACTCATGGTGGAAGCACATCTCGAAAGCGGCCTCAACTGACGAGCCCGACCGATGTAAAGCCATCCCGGCGCGCCTCAGGTACATGAGGGAGGTGCGGGCCTCCCGTTTTTTTTTTATTATTTCCACATGTAACGGGCCGTGGGCCCAAGTGCATAGGTCCACGGTCACCATCCTTTCCCGCCCCCTTTGATCTCAATAATTGTTTGTGCTTGTCCGCATGCCTTAGGCTCATAGGTTTATGGTCGCATGTTGTTTGCTAATAACAAACATGAATTTGGGTCCAAAGTCTGAATCGGGTCCAACGCCCGTAAAACATTGACATGAGTCCGGAGTCATGCCCGGATCGGGTCCAACACCCGTTAACCAAAAGTAAACTTTTGGAGCAAACACCACATTTTCGCATGTTGGAATGTAAGAGTTAGTAATTAGGAATCCCCGAACCAACTGTTTTTTCCGACTTAAACAGCTTTTATAAATAAAGTCGGTGGCGACTCCGTTTAGTTTACCTAGGTTAAACAACAACAACATTTTTACGGAGCCATTTTGGATGGGTAACGGCGACACGAGCCGCTCCCGATTCCTCCTGAAAGTTCCTTCTTCGGATCATGCTCCGCCTTTCGCCCGCCGCCTCTTAGGAAAATAGAGACGGTCGGCGAGGGCCCGAGCAGGCCCAGTTAGGAACCCAGGGAGGGATCACCCAATTCCCTTCCGCAGCGTCCGACGCTCGAGTCGTGACGTTGACAGGTTGGGCCTTGGGGAGCGGGCCCGGATCCTAGGGTCGTCCGGACCGCCTCGCGCGTGCTAGGCCGGAAGGCGCGCGTACAGTCGATGACCAGGCTTCAGCTTGATTCGATCTCGCTTATGGAGCCAGTCGAAGATTTCATCAGCTTTCTCAATATTGAAGGAGTATTTCCGCTCCTTATTTCACTTCTGAGATGCCTTAGCTTTGAAGTTTTTCTTCGACAATGGATCGCAAATAGTAGCTTCGCCATTGAAAAATTCAGCCATACTGACTTCAACAAGCGTAGGCTTGATCTGATATGCCGTACGTTCCCTCGATTCTTCTCTGAGTAGATTTTCATACTTAGTGGCCCTTAACGAGAGGTCGTAGAGATCTCTGAACTTTTTCCCTTGAATTTTCTTTCGGATACGGATATCAAGAGCATCCCGGGCTACGTTAACTACCTCATCTTCGCTGACTGATGTCTTGCATCTGAGTCGAGCCTTTCAATATTGCTGCAGGAAGCTCGCTGCAAGTTCTCCAGGCTGCTGTCGCATCTTAGTCAGCTCAACCGAAGATATGGTCGAATCAAGAGTAGCGAAAGCCTGCATGAACTGCATTTGCATTAGGGGTGAAAACGAACCGAGCTGCTTGCGAGCTGGCTCAGTCAAAATTTGGTTCAGGCTGACTTTGACCGAGCTCGAGCCGAACTCGAGCCGGCTCGTTAACGAAACGAGCCGAGCTCGAACCGAAACACTTACAGCTCGATGGTTCGCGAGCCGGTCGCGAGTCTACTATTATATAATAAATATTAATATTTTATTAATAAAAAATAAAATTAATAAAATTGAGCCTTTCGAGCCGAGCTCGAGCTCTTCATAATTAGACCGAGCCGAGCTCGAGCTCCAATTATATGAGCTCGATCGAGTTCGGGCCGAGCTCGAGCTTGGATTGTTCCTAATCGAGCCGAGCTCGAGCCTGGGGGTTTTTGGTCTCGGCTCGGCTCGTTGTCACCCCTAGTTTGCATATCCTGCCAATTCTGCACTGAGTTAGGCGGGAGATGGATGTACCAAGTAAACGCGGGTCCAGTAAGTGAATTGGGGAAGAGTCGAAGCGTCTAATGGTCGTTGTTCGATGTCTCACCCGTTTGATGAGTGAACCTAGCTATATGCTCCATCAGTGTCAACTCATCTTCACCAGAGAAGCGAGTGAAATCGGGGATCTTATAACCCGTAGGATAAGGATAATCCCGATCAATGAACTCAGGATAAGGAGTCCTGTAATTACTAACATCTCGACGCACCGCTCCAGGGACCATTTGCTCAACTATTCGAGCGATTACATCTCTGTAATCAACAGGATCGATAGGCCTCAGAGGGACTCTAGGGACTTCCCTTTCCAGAGAATTCCTATTAGCTTCCTTGTCGAAGGTAGGTACGTCCCTAGGTACATCACTGAAAAGGTTCCTCCTTGGGAGTTAACCTTCTACAGGTGGTCCGCGGACAGGGTTGTCGACAGTGGACCGCGTATAATGGCTCTCCCTTAGACGATGAAGAGGTGTGTATGCCTATGGTCCATAGGGATCCTGCACATCATCATTAAGATCGACAAACTCGTTATAGCGATTCAATTGATCAGGCGTGACAAAATCGCCTCGATCATCGGAGACAAAACGTGACCTACTTGGTTCAGCCCGTCGATAGTCCTGAGTTAAATGGACAGGATCGTTGGTGGTCTCATGATCGAAACTTACCATGCGCTTCCCATCTCGAATAGCAGCCCTTCTAGACGCAGTTTTGGGGGAAAATTCGGCATCGATCCTGGCGGTTAATCCCTGGAGTTGCTTTTGTAACTCCAAAAAATTCTCCTGATTCTTGGCTTGCACTTGCAGAAACACGTCCAAAGAGACTGTCTCCAACACGTTTGGCAGGACGTTCGACATGGGGGAAGTCCCTTGCTCCTGCATCTGGACATTTGTTGTCCAATGCTCTGGGCAGTTTGTTGTCCATTCCGACGACTCTAGCCATTGTTAACAGTTTGGCCTTGTTCATAATTGATCTCCGAATCAACATGAATATCAGCCTTTCTGTTAGCCGCACTTCGGGTTGTTGGCATTCCGTGTAATCGCGCAAAACTCACTTTCGGTTCCCACCGTGGTCGCCAAAAATGTGTTTGCATGCGAAACACGTCGCGATATATCGGGGATTCAAAGTGTTGAATGAAATGTGGCCACCAATAAAGAAAGTAACAAAGAACAATAAGAAATCACAAATCACAAAGAGAAAGACTTACAGCCATTTTACAACAATACTTAAGACGATTACGTACAGTCAGGTTGACAATCAAGCAGGCCTTCGGGGTCATAGAATGATTGTCGTGTGTTTACAATTGACCAGGGCTGACTTATTTATAGACACTTACTAATAAATGCCGACCGACGCATATTTAACACGTGCTAATCATCTTAAAACTAACTATTATTCAACTTCTAAGACGACTCCATCATCGATGCTCATAAGCAATGGCTTCGGACATCGATACTGAAGACATTCGATGAATCTTTGAACATCCATTCTATCGAACTGCACTCCCTTGACCTGCTCCTGTCCTCAACATCGATCCTTGCCTTGACAGATACTTTCGACACGACGATCGAATATCTTGCAAGGAACGTCGATCCTAGCATCCATCAAAGCCCATCGCAGAAAGCCCAAATTGTCGTTTTCCATGTAAACAATAGGGGGAGAGCAAACAATGTCGACCAGAGCAACTAACATCTTCGACTTGGTCCAACGCGTCTCCGGATGCTGCCTCCTCCAACCCCGCGGCTCCGCCAGGCACTGCGGCTCTCTTCCCGAGTCCGACGCCTCCGGAGAGGACTCCGACGAGCTCAGCTCCGAGTCCTCGAGTCCCCGAGGGATGCGGAGGGAGAGCACCACATAAAGGAGGATGGAGGTGAGCTGGTGGAGGCGAATGTGGAGGGTGAGGAGGAGAATAAGAGGCGGGAGGCGGAGTCCTGGGAGAGGAGCAATATGGAGGGAGCTGAGGAGCGAGAGGTTGGTGTTGGATATGGAAGCCCTGATGAGCAAGGTGTTTGATGCCGTCTCCAGTGTCAAGAGAGCCTACATGGCCCTCCAGGACGCTCACAACCCTTGGGACCCCGACCGCATGAGAGTCGCCGACGTCTTCTTGGTCGGCCAGCTTCGGAGGCTTGGGGTACTGCGGGAGCGAAACCAGAAGAGCGTGACTTGTCAAGGGGGAAGTGGAGGGGGAGGTGGAGTTGGAGTTGGAGGTTTAGGCGGGGCAGGGTTAGGTGTTAGGGAGGTGGTGGCCCCGTATGAGGCGGTGGCGGAGGATCTGCGGAGGCAGGTCAAGGCGTGGGAGGCGGAGGTGGAGAGCCTAAAGGAGAAGTTGCGGTGCCTTGCTGGAGGCAGTGATGGAGGCGGGAAGAAGGGACGGAAGCTGGCCTTTGGGGCTGGTCATGGTAAAAGGCCAAACATATGCTTTCTTCCCCCTTTTTAGAAAGAAAAGAAAAGTGCAGCTTTCTTTCTTTCTTTAGCTTTTTGGCAGCTGTAGGGATTTCAATAATTTTAATTTCGGTAGATTTGCCACTACATAGGATTTGGCGCTTTCCTGGACTCCTGTTGTTGTTGCCTTTTGTTGCTTGGAAAAATCACAGAGTGATTTCGCCTTGCTGTCTAGGAAGTTGAAAGTCGTGAAATGGACTCTGTTTGGCTTAGGATTGGTGTTTCTGGTGTCTTAGATTTGGTCCTCCGGAATGTAGTTGAAGTTACTGTGAGATTCCTGCGAGCAGAATGATGGCATGTTTCCTTATCTTACATTAGTCGGATACATGCTAATGCTTCTTGCTTTTGGCAGTTGCCGTGTCACCATCCCCGGAGCTCTTCAAGGCAACCATGGGGCAAAGTCCGAGAAACAGCCAGGTCTTTCACATCCCTCGTCATTTCCCTCATGCGGTCTGCGCATTGGGACATTGCCCCTGTGGTCAGGTCGATAGAATCCGCCGACCCTACAAACACCTTCAAGAACACTTCGATCATCGGAGTTCCCATGCCAAGTACGCACTGCAGTCCTATGCCTGCCACAAGTTCTTCAAGGGATTTAACCACGAGACCTTCTACATGGACGGCAGCCTTTCCTCGCTACTCAACCCCAAACAACATCGACGCGAATGCTTTACCCAGTTCCGGGACATGAAGTCAATGGACCCCGTGGAGCTGCTTGGGGTACTTCCCTCGTGTCAGTTTGGTAAATTCTGCTCGAAGAAGTATCTGTCCATTGTCCACCCTAGGATGGAAGAATCCTTCTTTGGGAACTCAGAGCACCATAGGCAAGTCAGCCAAGGAAACCATTCGAGGACACAGTTCTACAAGGAGTTCTTGGGGTTAGCGAAATCGGTATGACTGCTCCACCTGCTGGCATTCTCCCTGGACCCGGCGTCGAGCTTGTTTGAGGCAAGCAGAGGTGCGGAGTTCCACCCTGAGTACATGGAGAGCGTCGTGAGGTTTTTCGGTGGACTAGTGCCGGCCGGTCACGTCTTTGGGTTTCCTGTTAGTCCAGGGTTCAGGCTGGGAAGTAGTAATGGTAACACCAAGTCAGTGATCATGGCTAGGGTTTACTTAGTATCCAGATCTTGAAGTTGAGTCGGTTCTTCCTAGTAAGAATTACTGAAAACCCAATAGCTGTCGGTTTGATGGGGACTTCTATCTTTTATGTTGGTTCTAACGGGAACTCTCGTCTTTTTCGGATGTAGGTAGGCGAGTGATGGAGAGTGGACTTCCGATTTGCTCATGTAAATGTTTGTGGTAGACAACGTGTCTTATATGGGCGGATTTTACAAAAAACAAGAGATTTGTAACAAAATCAGGAACGTGACGGGAATAAAGACAAAGTAAAGATAACCATTGTCGGATCGTTCAGGAACACTAAGAGAGGGTGAATTAGTATTTGTAACTCTTTCACCATTTCTCAGTGTAAGCGGAAGCGTACTGTATCACAACGAAACATTTCTCAGAATGAGATCAGCTTCGCTGTAATCGTTACGATTTGATTGAGTAGGTTTTCGTACGAGTGTTACGCGATCGTAAGGGACACAGTAGTTTATAGTGGTTCGGCCTTAATTGACCTACGTCCACTTTCCACGGTAGAGGTGATTCCACTATATAAATATAATGGGTGCAAAAAGCCTTTGCACTAGTCTTTCGATTTCTCACACAGTGAGATTTAGAATCATTTACAAAAGGAGATCACTCCTATGCAATGATCAGCTCCTCACACAGTGGACGTCTTCTCGTTTCTAGCAGAATGATGCTCACACTCAGCAGTTGATTGCTCAAAGGATTTCCACACAGCGCGTTGTCGCTTAGCCGTAAGCCCGTCTATCAAAGCGCAAAGACAACGTTATGTTAAAATATAAATCCTCACAAATGATTCCTTACAGTGAAGAACGACTTCTCTGAGAGCAGCCCGTTTCTGTTTCACAGCAGAGGAATGCTTCAGCACTTAATAGCTCAGCGGAGGATTTCCACAGTTTCTGTCTGTTCTCAAGATGAGCCTGTAAGTACTCAAGAGACAACCACAAAGATAACCACTTAGATCACAAAGGAAAACGAAAGAAAAGGTTTGGTTCCCCACTCAGCAGAACCTGACTTCTCACTCAGCGAAGTCGCGGTATCCGTCCTACACTCAATTCGGACGTGCACTGTTACCACAGCCGTGACTCACTGCATTGCACACCCAGTGCCTATGGTGGAATTTTTAGCTCCGGCGGCTTCCACGCAACCTGCTCTACTGTCCCTCAGGAGGTCGAGGCTTCTGCACAGCACCCCTGTGCTCGGGAGGACCTCTTTCCACTCCGGCGGCGTTCCCAACTCCTACTCTACCCTGCAGGCACGGGACTTCAGGCGCGCACCCGCAAGTGCGTGTCTCACTGCTCAAACTCCGTAGGCTCGAGACTTCCCTGCGAAGAAACACGACAAGAACGGCTTCTTGCCGATGGGTCAGCAACTAGTTACTGAATTCAGAACCAGACGATTCGCTCAGCTTCCCTTAGACGATTCGCTAGGCGTTCGTTGAACGCACTGAGGTCACTCAGTCCTTTTCACGACGATCAAGGTCGCACTAAGCCCTTGACACTTCCACACGCAGATTGCACGAGATAAGAACTAGGAGATCACTTAGCACTTTTCGTTCTCCACCGATCCTCAAAGCTTCACTCAGATCACACAGACTTTAGACAACCACTCAGACCACACAGATTAGTTGTCGCCGATCATATATAAGTGTCGCCTGATATTAATAGGGAGTGAAACAAATGATTCGTCTCCCAAATATTTGTCTTCAGGAAGCTGTAGTTTCGGACAGCAACTAGATGCTCAACATTCACAATGACCAAGAAGGAATGAAATCATTGATGACTTTTCTTATGCGTACAATCTGATCCAATCATTACCAAAATGATTTCTGAATGTTATCCTAATCATTATCAACATCAAAATAGAAATATCAATATTCCTTAGTGATAGTAAAGATTAGATATGATAGAAATATCAATATTCCTTAGTGATAGTAATTAGATATTCCAATTACAAATATCTCCAAACATAGGCATTAGACCCCAAACTTAATCGTCTGTTTACAATAATTATTTTATCAATAAATATGATAAAATCATAATAATCAAATTGAAATAATAATTATTTATTCATTTAGTTAATTGTAGCGCAGTAATGCAGTTCAACCTTACTGTAGTACAGCAACATATTTCTCAAGCGATACAACAACGCATTCATCATCAAAAGGTCAACAACAACACTTTTCTTCGATAAAGTCATTAGAATCTAATGCTAAGAAAAGAAGGAAAAGAAAAAGAAATGAAGGAAAAAATTTGAATGATTACTTGGGTTGCGTGTTTTCTTTTTTTCTTTGAACTGCTTGTACTTAAATCTTCTCATGTAATTATGAATTGTTCAAGGTTAGCAAGGGTCTCCACCTTGTTATGCAAGTCCCTTGTCCTTCGATAATTCCGTGTGACCTAGTAAATAGAAATGGACGGAAAACTGGAGTCCCGAGGAAGAATCATCTCTCACCATTTAAAAATTTTCTCCACTTTCCTTTCTTTTGAAACAGTACAAGTTTGTCTGAAACTAGGATGAAGAAAATATTCGAATGTATTTTGGAGGCCGGAAATAACACCTTTTTATACATAAACTGCAGCGCCTTCTACTTCACTGCGTGGCCTTTGGCCTGGCCTGTCCCGTGTATTTACGACCTTGTGGCGCCAAGAAAGTGTGATCATTTGGTTCCCCGATGCCCCCAACCTTCACTGTATCAGCGATCATTTGCCGTTTGATTTTGGGGACGCTTTGCTCTGATGCCTGCGGACTGACCGCAACTGTCTGTATGATTCTAGTGAGGGATTTCAATGCTTAATCCACTAATGCGGGATTGCTTCTGGTTCCAAGGGTTTATCTTGCTGGTTAGGACAAAGTTGTGACGGTTTTTTTTGTTGCCCGCCCGGTTTCCGGAGCATAACTCCGACTAATCCGGAGCTTAGCTCCGACTAATTCGGACTCGACTCGGGTAGGACACCTGGCTATGGTGGGTGAGTCTTCCAACAGGAATGACTGCGTACGGTAGATTTCGAAGTTGTGGCGGTTTAATACGTCACATTTTGTTCTAATTTTAGCCTGAATAACGTTTCCACGGATTTTCATAGGATTTATGAGTTTTGTTTTGTGACGTCGGGATTCTGTACAAAATTTGAGGTGTAAATGTAGAAGTTTTGACTATCAATTTTTTCTATGTTAACATTATTCTTTGAATTTTAAAATTATATAATCTATTTCACAGGTGTTTTTCCCGCCTAAGTTAAAATGGAACAAATAAAGCCTCTGTCTGCTACAAGTTCTAAGGTAGTCCAATGAACGTAGGGTCAAGTCCCATGCACCTTCGTTCATCGTGGCTTGACAGTTTAGGTTCATGGAAACGATTCACTTCATTAGATTTACTTGCTCTGCCCCTGTGGTCGAAAATGATACAACATTAGACATGAAGTCAGTGTCCTTGATACCTGACATTCATGGGTGCGCTTGCAAATTCCATGAGAGAGAGAGAGGTTGGCGGCCGAGAACACTGTTTTTTGAAGTGGACATCAACGCGAGCAGAGAACAATCGGGCAATGTAACTTCGTTAGATAGATCATAGACATATGAAAAAGAATGTCGTTTGTTTAAATTAAATTTCTTCCTCTCCTCGTCACCGTTGTAATAACACTACAAACAGTATGCAAGTACCTGAGTATTTAAGAACGCCATATTAGAAACGTATAAAAGCTGAATTTGCATTAAATTTATTATGTATTTCAAATATTTTTTTATATTGAAAGCCTGTATACAAATAACTATATCGGATTTTGTTAACGGGTGCATTTAGGGCACCGGTTAAGAAGAGTTATTTAATATTCTTTAAATTTAATTATTTAACATTTAACATGTTTTATGTTTTTTTTATGCTTAATATGCTTCATAAATAGAGTTATTTATTATTTTGTACTATTTAAATATATAAAAGCACCGTTAACTAAACACCAATTATATTAGTACATGCATTATTGTATATATAATGGAACTTTTTAACGGTTATACTAGGGGCACTTTAAATATGCATTGATAATTTTGATTTTGCATTTATTACTTCGGTAATCTTTCGTTAAACAATGAAATTATAAATTATATTAAATAATTTAAAAAAAACATAAAATTTATTATATTTAGGGGCTTAACCAGTGCCCTTAAGGTGTTAGGGGGTTGTGCCATATTAATGTAATAAAAGAAATTTGTGAAATAGAGTATATTGTTTCGAAATTCCGAAAATAATGCATCGGAGTCGGACTTTATAAGTCCGGGTTCACTTATAAACGAACTCGAAATTATAAAGTCTGGTTTTCTTAAAGGGTTTTTTAGAAGTCGAACTTTATAAATTTGAGTTTCAAACAAAAAAATTTTTAAAAATGTGGAGTGTGACTTATAAAGTCCGTCTTTAAAAATCCCTTTAAGGAAGTCGGACTTTATAAGCCTGAGAAGGAACTCGAAATTATAAAGTTCGACTTTCAAAATATTATTTCCGAAATAATTCAGAGTATTATTTTCGGAATTTCGAAACCATTTAACTTAGTTTCGTAAATCTTTTTTCGTCCAACACTATTTCGGTATTTTCCTCGTCGTTAATAATACCGATATTATATATTTTGCTATTGACCAACTCCCCACTCGATTACAATAAAGAATTGAAAGAAAGAAGAGTAATAATTGGAATTCCCGCCCGATTCAAAAAAATTTGAAATTCGAAAAGGAGCGTTACACCAAAAGAAGCCCTCGAAATCTGTGGTTGCCATCTGTTGTCTCTCTGGTCTTTTCAATTGTACAAATACCCTCGAAGAAACTCGCTGTCCCCACTTCTCTCTATCACCCCACTCTCTACGTTTCCAAAAAAACCCTACTTACTCCTTTCCGAAGATGCGTGAGATCCTCCACGTTCAGGGCGGCCAGTGTGGCAACCAGATCGGGGCCAAGTTCTGGGAGGTTGTCTGCGCCGAGCATGGCATCGACTCCACCGGCCGCTACGGCGGCGACTCTGAACTCCAGTTGGAGCGCATCAATGTCTACTACAACGAGGCCAGTTGTGGCCGCTACGTCCCCCGCGCCGTCCTCATGGATCTCGAGCCTGGCACCATGGACAGTATCAGGTCTGGTCCCTACGGACAGATCTTCCGCCCCGATAACTTTGTGTTCGGGCAGTCCGGCGCCGGGAATAACTGGGCCAAGGGTCACTACACCGAGGGTGCGGAGCTGATCGACTCCGTCCTTGATGTCGTGAGGAAGGAGGCGGAGAACTGCGACTGCCTCCAAGGTGAGCGTTGTCTCCTGGAACTTGCGTCTTGTCTTGATTTTCGTTTTGTTTTTAGTCTAATCGATTTCTCCTGCCTTGTCCGTGTGCAGGGTTTCAAGTCTGTCACTCTCTCGGAGGTGGTACTGGTTCAGGGATGGGAACGCTGCTGATATCTAAGATCCGGGAGGAGTACCCTGACAGGATGATGCTCACTTTCTCCGTGTTTCCTTCTCCCAAGGTTTCTGACACCGTAGTTGAGCCGTACAACGCTACACTCTCTGTTCATCAACTTGTGGAGAATGCGGATGAGTGCATGGTACTCGACAATGAGGCACTCTATGATATTTGCTTCCGTACTCTTAAGCTCGCCACTCCAAGCTGTAAGCATCTTTTGAATCATTTTTTACCCGTTTGTGTCTGCATCACAGATCCTGCTCAGGGAGACAGTCTATGTTAGTTAGAAATGCGGTAGGTTGATTTGGTGAATGATAGCTGGTTTGGCTATTGCGTTTGGCTCCCATTGGTACAGACATCTCTGAAAGAGTAGACCAGGACTATGTCATGTGTTGGATGATTTGTTTGTTTCTTTATGTTCGTGTTTGTTGTCATGTATTTGGGTTAACCGTTTTGCTATCTATGCAACAGTTGGTGATCTGAATCACTTGATTTCTGCAACCATGTCTGGCGTCACCTGTTGCCTTCGTTTCCCTGGTCAACTCAACTCTGATCTCCGGAAGCTTGCTGTCAACCTGATCCCTTTCCCTCGTCTCCACTTCTTCATGGTCGGCTTTGCTCCTCTCACTTCCCGTGGCTCGCAGCAGTACCGGGCCCTGACTGTCCCAGAGCTGACTCAGCAGATGTGGGATGCAAAGAACATGATGTGTGCTGCTGATCCAAGGCATGGCCGTTACCTGACTGCTTCAGCCATGTTCCGTGGCAAGATGAGCACCAAGGAAGTGGATGAGCAGATGCTCAACGTCCAGAACAAGAACTCCTCCTACTTTGTGGAGTGGATCCCCAACAACGTCAAGTCCACTGTCTGCGACATCCCTCCTACCGGACTGAAGATGGCTTCGACCTTCATAGGGAACTCTACCTCCATACAGGAGATGTTCAGGAGAGTCAGTGAGCAGTTCACTGCCATGTTCAGGAGGAAGGCTTTCTTGCACTGGTACACGGGTGAAGGCATGGATGAGATGGAGTTCACTGAGGCAGAGAGCAATATGAATGATTTGGTGTCAGAATATCAGCAGTACCAGGATGCCACTGCGGATGACGAGTACGAAGAGGAAGAAGAGGGTGAGGAGTACCAGGACGAGATGTGATCTATTGTCTATTTTGATTGTGGTTGTTGAATTTTGGTAGGGTATGAAGTTGCTTCGATAGGCAGTCTTTTGCTTCGCTCAACTTCCTGTTGGTATTATCTTCTTTAGCAATCGGGTTTCTGCCGTAATTTCCTGATGGACGGGTTATGAAATCATCATCATCACGCAAGGGTTTAGTGTCTGCCTTTATGATTCAGTCAGTGGTTCAGTAATAAGTTAAGGTAAAGTGGTATCTTTAGCGTTGGGTCCTAATAATACAAGAACAAGTCAATCAACACGCCAACAAAAGTTCATCTCAAATACCCCTAGCAGAGTGGTTTAATCTGTATCCATATCCTTGGCAGATTGCTTACTGCTAGAATTGTTCCTTTTGAATTCAGCAATGGCTTTATCGAAGCTGCCCCTCACGTGCTGGCACATTAGCATCAAATCCTGGCACGAATCTTTGAGCACCTCCCTCGCAGGTTCACCTGGAATATTCAAGTCAGACCACTGATTAGGTGTGATGACAACCACTACCGGCATTCAAGCTTCTTAAGTTCGAATTAGAAGACATCCAGGACGACCATCGCATGCTAATTAGATACTCCAGAAATCTCATCCAGTAGTGCGAGGCTAAGCTCATATACATGCTTGAACAGGTACAACCAAAGCCAACGACCACTAAAATTAGATCTCTCGAAATTCTGGGATCCTGGTAGGGAAAGCACGCGAATTACCGGTCGTCTGAACTCTAATGTTGACCTTAGCATCCGAAGGGTGAGGAATGCTGTAGCCACAGAACATGACTCTTGGGCTGCAGGACGAGATCACCGTATGCAATCAGCTCGTACACAGGCATATGAACAACGACAAACATTCTGTCTAGAAACATACAGACAGAAAAACCACACGCGACGGGTGTAATCTCAGTTAAAGATGCTTCACAATACTAAAAAATCTCGAGTAGGGAAAACTCACTCTTGATTCAGGGCGAAACGAAGGGAATTTGCAAGAGTGTGATCCTCCTCGGTTATGCAGAAGGTGGCGTTTCGTTCGTCCCCAAAGGAAGCGTGCTCCATGGCCAGAGATTTATTTCACCGCTGAAATCGATTCGGACAAACCCCAAAAACCCAAAGCGCAAAGCAAGAGGACGATGAAGGGGACGGCGAAGGGATCATCTCAATCTGGGCTGTCGGAGTCAAGACACAAACGGGCTCGGACCGGAGAACATGTTGGACCAAATGCAAAAGCCCTGTCTTGCTTAACGATCCACCTGGATAAATCAAAAGAATCCAGATTGTCAAGTAACAAGTTTTGTCTCCAGATTCTTCCGTTGAAGCAATTTCGGCTTCTTCACTTCACTTCCAAGCAGCAGATACACCGTCAGACCCACCCATCCGGTCAATGTCAATCATAACAGTTACCAACCGCCGTGGCAGCGACGCCGGACCTTTCTCGAACGACTTTTGGGACTTGAACTCCCACCTCCTGTCCCTCCGTGATGGCCTTTTCTTCTCCCTCGGCCATTTGAGGGATTCTTTCCCCTTCTCCTTCCCCCTCTCTCCCTTCTCCACTGTCAACTCCCGCATCGACTGGAGGGAAACCCCCGACTCCCATGTCTTCTGTGCCTACTTTCCTAACCTCGGCATTGACGACGTCCTCGTAGAGGTTGGCTCCGATCGCGTCCTCAAGATTGGCGGCCGCGGTGTCTCCAGCAGCTACGCCCTCCCCGATGATGTGATGCCCGACTTCGCGACTGCCGACATGGAAGGCGGCTTCCTGGTGGTGAGTGTTCCGTAGGCGGTGTCCGAGGATGAGTGGGGACGATTCCGCGGCAGAGGGGGTAACAACGTCATGGTCGTTGAGATTACGGGCAAGGATGCAGATTAGTCTATGTCCGAGGATTGAGTGTTGTTTGTTCTTTGTCAAGATTGTTGCTTTTTCGCTTTGGTTTGTAAAATAGTCCTGGGGAGTCTGCCTGCATCGTGTATGTGTGAGAATTAAGGGTGTTTGCTTTTAAGAACGTTTGATCTGGTTATGATCAGATGACGTTGTTCATTGGCCGGTTGATCATCTTACAAGGATGAGATATGCCCGATTAGCTTGTTCGAACCTTTTCCAATGATTTTTTCGCCTTTAGTGATATTAAGGCATTTGCCCTCCTGTTTTAAGAGAGGACGGACTTATGCATTAGCTGCAAGTAAAAGAAAACACGACAATGAAGGTTGAAGACAAGACTACTTTCGGATGATCGATGAAGTGGGCGCCATAGTAAGTGCCACTACTTCCCTCCTTATTCGTGTTTCACTCTGATGCTCCGACTGTAAGTTGTTTTGTCCTGTTTTAACTTGATTTCATCAGTATGTCTGCTACTGAAGCAGACCCTTATAGGAATCATCGTTGTCCTGGCTCCACAGCACAGTGGCCATCTGGAACCGCTGTCTCTGCCGGGAATTGTCATTTTTGCCTCTATTTTGTGCCATTGCATCTGCAGAAACACATCAGGCAGAAAACTGCAATTGAGTTCTGGTCTCTATTGTTTCGCATATGCATAATTGTGGAAATGAGAACTTTTTAGTGGCAAGAGGTGCATACCGTGCTGCGACAGATTACAGCAGTGGCCGGAACAATGCTGCATATTTGAATGAGAATGCACCTGGCGATCCATCCGATCGAAGTGGAGCTTTAAGGCCTGAATTACGCCTGCTGGCAAGAGGACCGTCGAACAGCCTGATCCAGTCACAAAGTGATGGTGTCACCATGGCTTTGATCTTATAGATTAAACAACACATTTCTTTATCATGATGCAGCCAAAGGTGGACCTGATTTTTTAGTTGGTTCCATGGCATTCCGAGTTCTGGAAGGCAAGAAAACACCGGTCCCCGTAGACCCCTTGGTGGAATGGGAATGGGGATGAGAGCCGGACAGGAATACTGCCTGCATACCTGAACTGGAGCTCCACCAGTTTTTCTTTGATCGCTGCACAGCCTGCTGTTGCAACGGATTGGAATGATCTCCACATCTGATACAACCAAACCTCGTCCCATCCACATTCTGGAAATGACCATCCTGGTTAAAGCTTCTCCATCCCTTGCCCAGGTTAGTCTCACAAAACTCGTCCATCATGTCAACAGGAAGATTCCTACCCTGTGACTGAACGAGAAATCCTGCTCAGTCAGATCAAACAACAGAGAAAAGCCTAAGCATATATAACACGGGGAGAACCAAATGTGGTCACCTGGGTATGATTCCTGTAGCACCCCGTCAACGCCCGATGATCCATGATCAAGAAACAACAAAGAAACCAATGAGGATAGGAATTCAATCACCCAAGCAAGTCTGCTGCACACTGAAACCGATTGAGAACAGCTTCTTGGAAGTTTGAATCGATGCATTGGCTGAAAACATCAGGGATCATTTAAATAGCGAATGGAGGACGAGAACTTCGAGTCCGATGGTTTTGTAAGCTAGGAAAGGTGACTGGGATGGCCACGCGACAAGGTTTGGGTCTCAATCGAGGTTCTCCTGACGTTCTTGTACATTTAAGCAACATACAAAGAGGACAGATTGAGGAATAAAACAGGAGAGCCGAAGAGATCATATTTTAGAAGCAGGGTGACGGAGATCATATTTTAGAAGCAGGGTGACGATTTTGTCCCTTTATGTGGATCCATCTCGCTGAGAAGTTCTTCGGATGTTTTTGCCCGTTTCCTTTCTTTTTTGTTTGTTCAAGCTTCCTGTCCTTGTTGCCTTGTGTGGGACAGCGACAAAGGATGTTGTTGTCGAGGATGAACAAAGTACACATACTAGAAGAAGGAAATAAAAAATTTAGTCGTTATATGGATTGGCCTGGTTCGTGCTTGTCTGAAGCCGTGCTTGCCAAGGTTGTTGCTTTTGCATTGTCCGCATATCGCCACTGCATAAGGGTTGTTTGAAGAACGTTCAATTTGATTTGATTATATTGTTCATCATCTCGTTCATGCTCAGCGATTTCACAGCGTTTGCCAGATCAGAAGCCCGCCTACGCCATGCAATGTCAGTTGGTCCTCTTACAAGGATAAAATGTGCTTGATTAGCTCGTTCAAGGAGTTGCTGGTAGCACCGCCGTCTTGGACACAGCGTTCCACTTCCTCCTTGAGCTTCAACGCTGTCTGCCTCAATTTCCTGCCTTCCTCTTGTGTCATCAGTGACCGAATTATTCTCTCTATTTCCATCCTATCGAATTTCCTCTCCATCTCAATCCCTATCTTCCAAACCCAGCTCAGGAATCTGGCATTCATAATCTGGTCCGCGAACGATGGCTGGCATATAATTGGGACCCCTTCGGCAATGCTCTCGATGATGGAATTCCACCCGCAGTGGCTCCAGAATCCTCCCACGGCATCGTGCGCCAACACTTCCCTCTGTGGTGCCCATCTGACAATCCTACCCCTTTCTCCGACATTTTCCAGGAAACCCAACTCCAGTAGCTCCGTCCACTTCGATTCTTGGATCGAACCGGGTCGAAGTACCCACAAGAAAGGCTGTTTACTGTTTGCCAGTCCCCACGCCATCTCCTCCACTTTTTCATCTGTCATTGAAGCAATGCTTCCTAAACTAACATAGAGGACCGAACCCGGAGCTTGTTTGTCTAGCCAATCCAGGCAGCTCGTATCCTCCTTGAAGTGAGATAAGGGTGAACAGGAAGGACATAGTTTGTGCAAGGGGCCAATTGTGTATATTGGGACTCCGTACAGCTTCTGGAGTTGTGCGAGTGATGCCGCTTCGAGGAACTCCATGGAATTCCATATGATGGCGGAAGACGATCTAATAGGATTTACAGCAGCAAAGGATTTTATCACTGCATCCAAAAGATCATAATTGCCAATGGGGAGATCTTTGAATCTCAGGGGATGGATCTCCTTAACAGGATTTAGCAAGGTCGAATCTGCAGCGCACACAGTATAGTTAAAACCTTATGAAGAAGATGTGCGAGAAATTTATCGAAATTCTTCGTGACGAGTAGCCTACCATCTGGCGGAATGAGGCCTTGATCGAGTAGCTTGGGGAAAATATTCAGAGCCAAACAAAAAGTGAAGCTGCTTGTGTGGAGCCTGAAGCTGGGAAGGCTAAGCTGGCTCGCTGCTTCTTCGGGAAAGGACAACAGTTGGTCATAGATCACGCAAGCCGAGCTGTCCCTTTTGATAATCTCGGAGAGGAAACTTACAAACGGCTCTCTGCAGTCGTGGTTAACAGAAAATATGACGTCGATGATATTATTAGAGGAGGGATAACCTGGGCTCTCTTGACCGCATGGAAGCATCGAGAATTCGAGATCCGGTTTGCGAGATGGGTCCGGGAAGTTGAGTTCTGGGTGGGCGATGGTAACGGGAAAGCCCTTACACCGGAGAAGGGAAGCGAGGTGGATCATGGGGTTTAAGTGTCCCGGGGAGGGAAACGGTACTAAAACCAGTCTCTTGGTTGACCTGCCTGCTTCCATCTTCCTTCTCTCCCGAAACTCAACCACCAGTCCCCAGCCGGAGTCCTTGTTCAGTGATAATGTTTTCGGTCATTGTCATCCACTTCATTCGTTCTATCCTATACTGAAATGATTGCGTTGTTCCTGTTACGCTTTGGAAGTATCCGAGGTGGTTCAAGGACAAAGCATTAAAGGTATACTGAAGCCAACGATGGACTTACTCAGGAAGAGAAACAAAACCCAACGAACAAGACAACAACCGGTCTACTTCCGGATCGATCTAGGAAGTGGGCACCCTCCTAAGTACCACTACTTCCAAGCTTATTCTTGTTTCAATCGCGAGCTACAAGAACAACCATCTTATGTCTTATTCCTTCTATCTGAAGCACCTCTTCGTAACGTTTTTGGTCCTATTATCTTGCTCGATCTGGTCAGTACGTCCATTCCTGTGGCAGGCCCTCGGAGGAATCATCGCTATCCTGGCTCCACAGTGCGGCGGCTATCTGGAACCGGCGCCTCTGCCGGGCATTGTCATACCCATTTCTGTTGTTTACCATTTCATCTGCAGATACAAACGAGAAGGAAAGAAGCAAGTGTCGTTCAGATTGGTTTTCCATCATTTCGCATACGCAAACAGTGGAATCAAATTGTTACTGGCGTCAAGCGCATAATACCATGCCGCGATGGACTACTGCAGTGGCAGGAGCATTGCTTTGTGTTTAGATGAGAATGTGGCTGGCGATCCATCCGATCGAAATGGAGCTTTAAGGCCTGAATTACGCTTGCTGGCAAAAGAATGGTCGAACGTCCTGATAGAGTCGCAAAGCAATCCCGTCAGATTTGCTCAGATATTATCAAAACATAATTGAAAGGGGCATTCACCGAGCATCTTGCAGTCAAATGTACCTGACTTTCTAGGTGGTTCAGGGGCGTTCCGAGTTCCAGAAGGCAAGAAAACACCGGTACCCACAGACCCCTTCGTAGAATGACCATGGGGATGAGATCCAGACAGGAATACCGCTTGCATACCAGATCGGGAAGTCCGGCGATCCCTCTTTGATCGCTGCAGATCCCGCTGTTGCCACAGCTTGGGCCCATCACCCCCTCTGACACAACCAAACCTCCTCTCATCCTTGTCATGAAAATGATCGTCCTGGTAATTGCTCTTCCATCCCTTGTCCAGCTTATTCCCACCAAACTCCTCCGTCACGTCGAAGGGAAGATTCCATCCCTGACGCTGAAAGAGAAATCCTGCTCCGTCAGATCAAACTACAGAGAAAAGCCGGAGTAGACATAACTCGGGAAGAATCAAATCTACTTACCTGGGTGTGGTTCCTGAAACACTCTCCCAACACCTGATGATCCATGATTAAAAGAATCAACAGAAGACGCAGATGAGGACAGGAATTTTAATCTCCACCAGAAGTCTGCTGTGCAATGAAACCGAGAGTCAAGGTCTTCTTGGTTGCTTGATTTGATGCATTGGAGGAAACCGTCAGGGAGCTCCTTAAATAGAGAATTGAGGACGAGAACTTCAAGTTCGATGGTGTTGTAAGCTTGGAAAAGTGACGACCATAACCACGACAAGGTTTCTGGTACCAATCGAAGTTCTCTGAACCTTGTTGACATTTAAGCAACTTGCAAAGAGGACGGATTAAGGAACAGGACAGGAGAGCTGGATCATTGTTTTGTGCTTCAGGGGAGGGACTCAAAACGTGAAACATGACAACATTGTACCTTTGCGGAGCCATCTCGCCGAATAAGAACTAGGCGTTTCTCATGCTGGGACAGGATTGTGAGGCTTAGCTCTTGGGATGTTTTTGAACTTCCGTTTCTTTTACTTAGTTAAGATTCCCATCCTCGTCGTTCGTCTGGAACAACTTTGGAAGGATGTCATCTTTCGAGCGCAGGACAAGACTATGATAGGAATGAATATTTGGGTCAGTCGAATCGCTCCTAACTATTCATGCCATGAGGTGCTCGGTTGCACTCAAAGAAGTCATTTTTATGAAAACTCACGATCTTGCTTGTACAACTAGCTGGCTGCGTATTCACAGCTAGAGACACGATGTGCCTGAAATCCAAGAGACATTTTGAGTTCCGGAATGAATTCGGACAGAAAGGCATTGATCTGTTCGAGAAGGGTATATCCCCAGTATTATACTCAGGGTGCATCAAATGCAGGGCATTTCGATACATCAAAGCGTTGGGTAATGTAGTGCAAGCGGCGGACATATCTGGACGGCAAGCACGAGGATGGATGGAGGCAAACACTTTGTAATCACAACTGCGACCAACTCCTAATCTCTTGTTTTATGAGGGAAAAACGCCTAAAACAGCCGGTAATGTCCTCCAATTCCTAGATGAAGTTTATTGTCCTCTCCTAGTTGTTACATCTGAGCATCCGTCCGACCCCGGCGGCCATTCAGAACCTCAACTGGTCCAGTCCGCTTAGCCTCTTCTGTCTTCAATGTTTAGGACAACATCAGGAAGTTTTCCCCAGTTGCTTTTCTCAGTCAAGTCAATGGACGGTCTCCGCGAAACCCTCCGGAGGACACGGTCGTGGATTCGGCCGGCAGGGGACTGGTCACGGCCAGTGTTGGGCCCAGACTCAATTTCCGGATCTACTTCCAAGTTCCAACTGCTCTTCTTCATCCTCCTCCGCCGTCAAGGACCTGCGTTGGATGACCGGTCGGATTGAATGTCAGATATAAAACCCAATCCTGTGATGACAAGGATTGTGACGAGGAATCATGATCTTATTCATGGCGAGATGGAATCTCTCTGTAATACTGCTACAAAATACTGCAAAAATTACAAAATACTTTTTAAGACAAAATGTTCAACTGGGGATTCTTACATGGAAGTTAGCGCAATGAGAATGTATATTTGATAATTTTACAGTTCGAGAGATCACCTGCGGCCTCGATTAAAAGTCTTATCATCCTTCCTCTTTCTTCTGCTGTAGCGTTTTCCCACTCGGATTCCTTGACCCCAAGATCAGACATCATTCTTTGTCCGAAGATCGAGATCCTCTTTTACGGGTTTTTCTGTTGCCGGGATGGTGATGGACAGGACTAATCTTGGGTTCTTTATTATCAATGAAAAGGGTGCTGCTGGGGAGCGTAACCAGTCATGTCATTGCTGCCGCGACTTGCCCGGTGACCGTCGTCAAGTATCCAGGCTCTCATGGTTTCTAATGATATGGGGAAGCCACTGCAAGGGGGGAATTTTCATGGAAGAACTAAATAGTGACGTGAAATGGATAAGTTTTGTTACATTTGGTTTGAAGGATGCGTGCATGACAATATACCATCCAAAGTGTTGCAGAATCTACTTCATAATCTAAGTTCACAGCTTCGTCCTCATCATCATCGTCATCTGTTCTTTTATGGGTTATATATATCATTACGATGTGTGTGTGGTGAGGAAATGAACATTGGGGAAGTCCAACTTCTAGGAATTAGGATGCAAAATGGGCAACAACATTGGATTCTTGCACAGCCATCAATAGTTTGTTTTAAAATAAGATTATCCAGAAATGTCAAATTCGTTGTAGTATGGTGGTGAGTATCCCCGCATTCGATCCCCGGAAACGGCGAGTTTTATGGCTCAGTAAAGTGGAGTAGAAGTCAATGAGTTTAAGTTGCTGCTCCCCGTAACCAGTCTTTACTCATGCTTTTTTCACCAGCCACCATTGTTGAGACGCTTTAACTCGTTCCGAGAAATGACTCACGTTCTGAGTTTCCACTGCTTGTGTTAGGAGAGGTCCTTTTACCAGCGCCATCGATGAGAACCAGTCCTTTGATCTCCTAACTTATGCACCCGCGTGGAATCACTTGTCCTTCCCCCTCTTGGAAGCAATGATTTTCTTCAACCTGACCCTTTGAGCTCGTCGGCATCTATAGTTCAACCAACATTTTCTTCAACCTGACCCTTGAGCTCAGGGACTTTTGACCACACCCTCTTGGAAGCAATGACTTCAGGAAAACCAGTAGCGCCTCCAAGCTGGCAAGCATCACTGGATCGATAAAGTTAACAATGACTACGGATATACGTTCATCGCCACAGAAGACTCACTCAAGAAGACTATGTTATGTATCAAGTGTGGAGTGACAGGCGATTGGTACTAGAGAAGAAACGCCTAGATGACAGGCAGAGAGCCCTGCAACTGTTTTCCGCCACCAAAATGGTTGATGTGTCCGAGAGGCTGTTAGCCTGCCAACTAGTCTAGGAGATGCGAAGTTGTTCCCTCGACAAAAGTGCATCGAAATCAGGCCATATTTTCTGTTTAGTTTGCCTATTCTTGGTTTCATTCTGAGGACTATTGAATCCTGCTGAATTCAACTCCATCAAATTACCGACTCGGAGACGATTTCAGCGAGAGAAACCCAGGAAGAGACATCCTAACTGCGACTTTCCTGGAGGATAACAAAGTTGGGGAGAACTTCAAACACTTGCCACAGCCGTAAAAATGCAGAGCTGACACTGACTGACTTCTTCACAACACACTTAGAGTCTGTCTTTTAACGCTGCTAACAAATCCAGCATCATCTTAAGGAAAAAAAAAAACTAAAAGCTATATAGTAAGCAGAGCCATCGTCTGATCAGATGGTCACCCAGTATTTACAGGAACATAATTAACAATGCATCTTCCTTGTTCGCCTACAAGTTCAACTAGCTTTACGTATTCTGCATCTTATTTATTTCTTCAGGCCTCTGAATTCCTGCTGATCAAAAAGTGAAACCGTTGAAGCCCATTTTGCAAATCAATTTGAAGCCTTTTTCGTACTGGCTGGCGAAAAGCTAGTCTAAGTATTATTACCTCGAAAATAGTTGCAGAATCCTTGCGCCTCTGGAACAGTAGCATCCTAGTAATAAAGTGAACCTGCCGCAAGAGCATAGCGCACGTGAATACAGGAACAACGAACGTTACCAACTTTAAGGAAATTTTAACATCATTTGACATCAAAGTTCGCACCTTGCCACCAATTTCCTCGGGATGCATCGAGGGAGTTGTTCCCATTCGGATCATCTTCAACCCCATCTTTCTTTGACTGGTTATTCCACGGTGAAATGACAATTAGTTCATGCTAAAACGTCTGCCTAGGTTTTAGAATTAACAAGCGAAGCGAAACTCACCATTGGATAAGAGCCTGTGGCCTGATTCCCAGAGGACTGGGAGTAAACATCCTGTCCACCATAATAAAGAGATGAACTCAGGTGACATGGCTCGGTTCTTTCTTCGCGGAACACTGCGCCATCCTTGAAGGGCTTGCTGCTGCTTCCATTCTCTGATCTAGTAGCTGTTAAGGTGTGCGAATCTCGTCAATTGAGAAAATACTCATGACAAAGGTCAAAGAGTTACAAAGTAGCCTGGGATTAGAAGTGGATATGGATCAACGTGATTACTAACCAGGATCACCATGTTTGCTGGACCAAGCCTGGGTACCAAATGACTGCTTTTGCTGCGATCCAATGAAATCTGAGCTCGACCTCCTTCCTACAACCTGTTATTGCGGAAAGGCTTAGCCAAAAAGCATCTACAGGAGAAACATCTGACACCAACTGATAAAACTCAAGCCGTTACACAGGAGCACTCCCGCATAAGCCAGACTACTAGTGTGGATGGACTGGACAATAGACCAACAGCACTTTTTTACCCAGACATCAACTGATGAGATCCACGAAAACACATAGAAATCGACGAAAACCAGACAAACCACAACATATGCATGGGAAATTTCTAAGACAGGAATAATTGCTACCATTTGAGGAGGCGGAAAAATGGAAGCGAACACACCAGCCGGAGCTCCTGGCGAGGATTCCTTCACCCCGAAGATATCGGGGGACAACGACGAGGGAGGGGAAGAACCCATCTGCTTCTTACTCTCCATTCTATCACCCACAACTAAAAGCAACCCTCACCGAAACAGTACAACCCGACGAAATCCCAAAGCCAAACGCAGACAATTCAACGAACAGAAAGCGGGCAGAAACGGCCAAGAACGAACGGTTAAAGGGATTTATCCCTCTTATCGAGAGCAGTCACTCGTGGTAAGGGAACTTCCCAAGACTATCAGATCATCCCCAATTTATAGCCCACCGTAATCACACGAAAGACGGCGCTTGCAGTTGCAGTTGGCTTGGCGGCCAATCCCAATCCGATAGGGAGGAAAAAAGGAACAACTACGGGAAATCAGGAAAAGGGCGAATCTTGAACGACTCCTGTAGTCTAATCTAAATCTCTATATGATCTAATCAAAAACAGGGAGACGGGGGAAGGGAAGGAGATCGTCTACGAGTTCCTCTCGTCCACCGCCTCTTCCCCCTCCCCCCCAACCCCACCACCCAGCAACTACGACAGCGACAACAACATACGACGCACCACCATTCGTTTCCCTGTCACCTTTTTCTTTGTGGGGTGTATCGCTTTTACCATCCATAATATCATCCCCCATTTTAACTGACTCCTTCTAACCCCACCACCACCCACACGCCGTGTTTTTTCGCCACACAAAACAACAAACGGACAGACACAATTACTCAGGAGGGAGGAGATCGAGAGGTACTTCTGGATAAGCGCCACGTGGGTCCCACCCCTGTTATCCCCAACTTTTCCGTTCCTTCTTCCGCCACGTGTCCATTAAAAAAAAAAACCCCTCTCTGCACAAACTCAAAGCACGCCGACTCCCCTAATCCAACTGCGTTCTGTCTGATCGGGATCACATGGATCGTGATCGAAGTCTTCTCTTTTGTTGACCCCCGACACTGGTCGGTCACTGATCTCGAAATTTACTACCGTTCGTTCGTGTAGGAAGGGAGGGAAAGAAAATGGTTAGAGGAAGAAACAGCACAATTGTTGTGATCCGACAAAGTAGATAATCAGATAAGGTTGTCCCTGTCGGGACTTCCCCTCCCCTCCCGTCGCCTGTTCAGGATACGTCAACACTCGACAACTTGCCGGGGCGCATGACAGGAGTGTCAATCAACCCACTAAAAATAGTTGACTCCCATTTGTTTAGTATCCACCCAAAAATATCAAAGCCGTCGGATCAGTTCGGAGAGATCCCTCTTTTTTGGGTTTTTGATAAAAAAAAATTCCCTGTACCCATGATCGATATCGAGATCGAGACGCCATGCAGTGGACTGCCCCCCAATTATTTCGAATTAGTATCCTCTCTATTTTTAAAATATCGAATTAGTTATATAAAATAAATAAATAAATAGAACCGTCCCATTAAAATTAGAATTATGCCTCCCTTGAAAAATGGACGGAGTCCTGATACATTATTTCACCCTTTCTGTTCCAACTCGTGAGTTTCCCCAACCGAGATTCTTGATGAGGACGACTTACAGAGATATAGTCATTTGCGAAATTGTTATGAATCGAGTGGAGGGGGAGAGCATCAGATTCTGGGGAGGGGGAGGGGGGAAAAGGGCTACAACAATAGGAACAAGGCAGGACCCAAAAAGAAGACGAATTTCGACGGACCAAATCCAGGATGGAGAATCTTACAAAGGGGAAGAGAGCATCATGGGATTGTGGGGAAGGGAGATGAGGATGAAGGAAGGTACTACAGTTGTTTTGATGATTGAATCTTTTGGAGTTTAGCTCCTGATCGGGATGGGGGGTGTGGGGAGTATATTATACCCACGTGATTCGCTATGGGGACCAGGGTCCCTTCCATGGAATTGTTCCCTATCATTCAGCAGGGAATATCATTTTTTGACCCAGAAAAAAAGTAGTGCAAATGAACGTGAGCGGCAGGATTCGAACCTGCGCGGGCGGCGCCCGATAACCACTCCGGCAAGCCCACCAACTGCTACCTGTACACGGAGAACCCCCAATCATCTTGTTTGTCACGTTCTTACCACATCTTCCATCGAAAGTTACATATGGCCTTTCTGTATGATTCAAAGCAACTGTTGGCCAACTTTCTCGAGCAGATTGGTGTATGTTTTTCTCCCGGGAAGCATGGTTGGATAAAGCGGCAAGGCTCGAGTTTGATAACACGAGCTAATTGCTTCTAACGAACTCTGAAGATCTCTTCAGGAGGGTCGTAAATATGCAGCACCGGGAAGAGCACCTCGAAGTACGGCTTTACCCTGTTCCTCAACAGGGGTTATCCCTGAAGGGCAGCTCGTCCGGAGGATCTGGGGCGGGCTTCATGTTCTCGTACACAGTCATTGTGTCCGCCGGTGACCCGAACCTCAGGAACCCTCTGATCACCTCAGTGTAAGTCTGCCAATCCGGGTATAAGCCATCCTTCCTCATGCTCTCCGACAACTTGATGGCCTCCTCCATCTTCTTGCATTTAGTGAGTGCAATGATCAGGTCCTTGTAGAGGTAGACATCCGGCTTATACCGGTCCTGATTGTTGATCACCTCGCAACATCTGTGATGGCAAAACAAATGCCATCGAATTATACTAAGTACTCGGCAAATGCAACCCTTTTAAACGTCGAACCATTTACCAGCGTAATTGATTTTAATGTCCCGCTGAGTTCATTCGGGCATTGCCTCTAATAAGTAGCAGGCATTCTAATCGTTCTGCTGGACAAACAATCCCGGTGTTCTAAGAAATTCGCCCCGTACATACAAGACAAGCAGTCCAATGCCATCCTACATGGTATATAAGGAGGAACGGCCTCTCACCCGTAAGATTAGCTTTTGGGGTGGTTATGCATCACCCAGCGATCAACGATAATGTACATTTAGGGACAAGTAGAGTTCCTCCTGCCTCTCGAACTCGGAGAGGACAGCTATCATGTCAAGCTTCATCAACCTCGTGTCGTGAGACTTAACAAACTTTTCGAGCCTCCCGTCATCGTCCCTAAACCTCTTCATCCCTGGGTCATGAAGGAGCCTCTTTCCAGTTCAGCTTCTTGCCCCTCCATAAGGGTCCTCTGGGTCTCCCGTCGCGGTCCGACCTCGTCCCATTCAACCATGCCTTGGACATAGGAAGTCGGTCCGCGCAACCGAGAAAATTATTACGGAGGTAAGAGGAAGAAAAGGCCGGCGGACTCTCTGCATGTATTCGGGTGACGGACGAGAAAAGCATCGATCCTTGGAGGAGACGAAACGTTGTCATTCCCGCCTCTTCTTCTCCTCCACCTCCATTTCAGACAACCATAAACAAATCCCATTATATCATGACTAAATATATTTAATTCGGTCTTATCTTTTATATTTATCATCATTTTTAATTTCTTCCTTTTATGTCTGTAACTTCATTTTTATTTTTTATTTGCATCTTTTTTTAACGTCGTTAAGCGAAGACGATAAGGTAGAGGAGGTGATCAAACGGAAAGATTGAGGAAAAAACACTCAGGGGAAGAAGAACACTAAGGGAAAGACGGGGGAACTGAAGACGAAGACATCAGTTGGCCTGCTATTTGGGTAGGGACACATACACGAGGAAAGCCACCAAGTTGAACTTTTTAGAGATTGAGGTCTTGGCTCTCGTTTTTGCTCATGGTGTTGTCGTTTTGGCATCATACAAGAAGCTAGGGGTGAGCATTTGTTCGGAATATCAAAATATCGAATTTCAAAGACATTAAAATTTTAGATTCCGATCTCGATTCCGAATTTAAAATTTGGTATTTCGGTAAATATCAAATTACCAAATTTTTTCTTATCGAGGTTATATTAACATAGGCTTTGAGCAAATTTTGTTCATACAGATGAAGGTAAAGTAAAAAACCCAATGTCAATCCCAATATCAATCCAATCCAACACAAACCCAATCCAATGCAAATCCCAACTCAACTAGATGTAAAATCATAAAAAAGATCTTAATCCCCAAATCTCAATCCCAATATCAACCGCTAGACAAAAGCCAAATAGACAAGCTGACCCAGCTAAGGTTGGTACTCAGGAACCTAGTTTGGGGCGTACTGTAGCAAAGTGAAAGAGAAGAGAGACGGGACAGTGAAGAGAAACGGGGCAGAGGAGAGAAGATTGGGTTGGGTAGGAATAATGGGTCTGGCCTATGAGTTTACAATCCCATTGTTAAACGGGGGCCCAATTTTTTGTTGGTCCAACCAAAAATTCGGTAATTCGGCAAATATCGATTTTTTTTTTAATTCCCAATCCCAATCCCGATTACCGTTTTAATAAATTCTTACTTCCAGTCCCGATTCCAAATACCAGAATACTGATCCCGAAATCTCGAAATTTTAAAATTTCGGGATTGGAATCGGTATACCGAAATTTTTGCTCTCCCCTGCAAAAAGCTGTCAACAAGATGTACTTCAGTTGGAACTTGTAGGAGTCGGATAGTTAGATTTTAACCGATTGTTTTGGATTTTATGCAGGTCAGCACAAGTGCCTTGGTCAGAAGTTAGAGAAAGAGTTTCCATGGATTCATGATACGAGGACAGCGAAACGGCGGCCGTCCTTGTATCAATTCATCGCGAAGCCTCAACTACGACTGGGAACCAAGTAGAGTATGCTATCTTTTACGGGCTACTGGACGATACAGCCAGGGGAGACATCCCTTCTGCAAGGATTGCCGCTTACAAAGTTTGTTCCCAGGATGGGAGCCCGACTAGCAATATCCTGTCCACTTCTGATGATGCCATCACCGAAATGGTCGACATCATTACTATATCCATGGGTTCAGCTATCGTGGTATTCGCCCAGGATCCAATAGCGATATGCTCATGCCATGCTATGGAGCAATGTATACTAATGATTCATTCTGCCGGTAATGACAGCCAGAAATTGTGGTCAAGCAATAGCGAGGCACATGGCTTTTTTCTATGGCAGTGAGCAGTCTCGATTGAAAGTTCATCAGAAAGATTGCCGCGAAATGTAGTGACATTGTCATCGTGAGTCTTCTTTGATAGTTTACCACACTCACTACATATATCTGTTGGCCCTTTGATCGTGACTAAGACGGGATGAATTGGTCTTTTCGCTCAAACAGAACTTTCATGACAAACTCACAGAACCCTCCTGGCGGAAGACTTAACTTCTGTAATTTACAAAAGCTTAAAGACAAATCGAAATACAATGTTTTATAGTGGTTTGGTAAATAAGCCTACATACACTTTCGGCCGCTTTCACTAATACTTATAAGTAGTGATTACAGTGTAGAAAACATTTCATTTAATCACGGGACGGTAAGATTAACTTAACCAATGCAGGAAACTCTCCGGCTGAGATTGGGATGCGTCTAAGTCGAATCACAAGGAAATCAACTAGACTCAGCGAGCACATAACTCTGGCTGGAAGCTTCAACCTTCTGTGATGCAGTAGCGGGCTGTCCTTTCTGTAGATCTGTGATCAGCCTCAATAGCGCTTACTCCATGTGTTTGGACGTCGTCTGATGGGCTCATCTTTTTGTGGTTTGATATAACCTGCAAAACAACAAAGATAAATGTCTACATGAGGCAGTCCCTCACCACTTGTGCCTGCTACGGATTCTTTCTCCGGGACCTGCTACAGGCCGACTTGCCAGCCAGCAACCTTCTCCCAAAGGCACTACTGCACGCAGCTCGACGTTATGGACAGCTTTCCGACCAAGTCTTTCATATCCACAGCCACCGACGCGTACGGAGTGGCTTCACCAAGGCACATCTGCTGCAAACAACAAACAAACAAGATAACCCACTATAAAAGGTTGTCATTCTCTCACCACTTACGCCTGCTACGGACTCCTTCTCTCCGACCAACCACGTATGCCGACTCGCCAACCAACGACCATACTCCCCAGGCCCTGTTGCATGTAGTCCGACATTAAGGACAGTGTTCCGATCGAGTCCCTCGGATCCGTAATCACCAGCGTCTCCAGAGCGGCTTCACCAACGCTCAACCTGCTGTAGTCACCTCCTACGAGAACGCTCGCTTGGAAAATCCGTCCTGCACACTCATACACACCTTAAAACACCACAATAACATTGCAAGAACGTCAAGAAGACTTACCACCGTTCACAAAAAATCGACCAAATTATTTTTTGAGTTTTCCTTTTATAAAGCATCCGACCTTCTGTTATTAAGGAAATTTATTTTACTAAATTTAAACTGATGCATTTTCATAATGCATAAATCATTTGAGAACAATATCTGATTGATTTGTATCAATTAGATTATCCAATCTCAAGATGTCGCATTACAGATAAGAGCCATCTATAGTTGGAAAGAAATAATATTTCATTTCTAACCTTAGAAATCTAATCATGGGCTAGTGCATATATTCGTTTGGGACTATACAAAATTAATTTTGTGTTAATTGGATAATTTAATCCCATGATAGAGCACCGCCGAAGATTCGGCCAGGACAGACAATCAACATTCTATACAAGAAAATAATCGATCATTTATTTTCAAGATGAAATAATTCGTTTCAGATTAGTTTGTCATTGTATCTGGATGAAATTCATGTGAATTATTTAATTGTAAGTGATTTATAAATAGCGTTTTCTTTCATAGAAGGTCAAGATAGTTTTCCTGATTAGGAAAAATATCTTATTTTTGACTTTTAATGGTTTGTCTTACCAGGTAATTAGTTTAATATTAATTCAAATAATATTCCTAAGAATATTTTTCTTTTGAATTAATAAATTAATTAAGATGATTAATAATTAATTAATTATTAATTAATTATTAAAATATCTAATTATGAAAATATTTCTAATCATATCATTCGATTTGAAATGATAATTGGAGGATGTAGAAAATATTTTCGTGATATTTTTTTCTTTACTAGGAAGTATAATTGTTACAGGTAAAGTCATAGCAGATCAACCTATTAGACAATTCATCATCAGTTTTTGTGATTTTATCGCGAAAAGTTCCATTCGAGCAAAAAAGACTAATTCATCCCCTCTTAATCATAGTCAAACGCCCAACAATATCAAATTTTGATCTCACGGAATTCGTTAGGGACTTTCGGTCAATTTTTTCAAACCGAGACTTGTCCATCATCCTATTTAATATGGAAGACGCTGCCACGGACTCAGCTGGATGTACAGAGAATGATTTCAGGTGAAACTAATCCCACTCCCAACTACATACTTGTGCGAGTGTATGAATCCTAATTTATCTCTGTTTATTAGCCATGATGGGCAGGAATTGCTCTTTGGGTTGTCGAAAAGGTAGAGGGAAAGATTCTTGTGTACGATAATGGTGCTAGCATGAGGAATCCCCCTGAACAGGTGCCATGGGAGTCATTCTTCCGGTTTTTAACCACCCTGTCATCGGATACATTGTGGTGCTCCCTTCGACAGCCTTGAGCATAATGAACTTTGACAAAGAGTCTTATTACAGGCTGCTAGAGCACGAGTGTTCATGTTTCTTTCACATCATGTTTTTGTTCCATAGATCTTGAGGAGCGAGACTGTAATCGATCCTGGTGCTCCAGCAGTCTCTTCATTCACTGCGAGAGGTCCAAACAACATCAGACATTCACTTAGTCATACCACCAATGATCTTGCCCCTTCATTTGATATATATCCAGTCGGATGTGGCTGCTCCTGGAGTAGACACTTTAGCTACGTCCTTGCCCGAGTTATCGCCATCGTATGATTGGCACAATACAAGGAAAGGTAAGTTTTCTGTGCTATCTGCAACAGCCATGGCTTGTCCATTCAGAGTGGTCTCTGGCTGTCATCAAATCTGCCGTCATGACTACAGCTTGACTGATTAACCAAAGTGGGAGCGATAAGTATAGCCATGGCTCGGGACTGGTTGATCCCGTGAAAGCCTCATCGTCCAATTGGTGTATGAGATCATAATGGACGATCATATGAAACTGTTGTGCTCATTTACATTGATGCAACTTCCTGACAGGGGACTACAGCGCCTGCCACGGAAGTTCGCCCCAGCTGAACCCGGGGAACTCAAGATCCTTTGACAGCACATGCCATCGTTTGTAAACGGTTTCGAGCCATTCTATGTTGACATTAACCGGACATCGACAAATCCAACGTTTGTGCTAGAACGGATGGAGGTTCTTCCTTCGTCACTCATTTGGATCGATGGAAATGTGAGAACTCCCATCATGGTCTGTCGTACTTGATTCCCATCCTTATCCTTAGTGACAAAAACTAATCTCATTATCATTCATTCCACTTGTATAGTTATATGATGGATTTTGTACATACTTCGGCAATAGTCCTCTACGTTAGAAACTACCTCGTAGTGGGCGACCCCTGACTCGGCCACTATATGGCAAGACATGACAACTTTACCCAGAGTTACAGCCCAAACATGGAGGTCAGAGACATTGTCAACTCCTTTGATGCGTTTCAAGTTGTCCTGCAGAGCATCTGCGTCGATCTCAGGGGGCGTCCGCTCCATCATTATGTACAATATGCTTCTGATCAGGGGTAATGTAGTGCAGATAACAAGAACAGAGAATATGAGGGTCGAGATCAAGTCTACGGCCAACCAATTTGGTGCTACCCATATAATGGCTCCGGTGATCATGACTCCAACTGATTGAATAAGGTCCGCAATGATGTGGAGGTAGGCCCCTTGAAGGTTTATGTTCAGCCTCTTCGACTTGATTGTAGAATCCGAGTCCAGATCACTTTCATTGGCCTCTGATTTAGCTAACGGGCATAATTCTTCATTGCTGTGTCGATGATGATGGTGGTGGTGATTGTGATGGTCGTGATGATGCACATGGTGATGCACGTGATGATCATGCCCGAGCCAAGTGACCATGATAAAATTCACCGCAAACCCAAAGGCGGCAACCGAAAACATGAGCTTACCATCCACTGCCTCACCTTCGTGAAGAAGCCGGCCAAACGCTTCATAAATCAACAGACCCGATAACAACCAGATAAGCTGCATTGAGAAAAGCGCGCCCAACACTTCGAGACGGTTGAACCCGAACGAATAGTTTGACGTTGCTTTCCAACCAGATGCCCAAACCGCAAGCAGGGAAATCGCCAGACCCACGATATCCGTGAGCATGTGAGCAGCATCGGCGAGAACCGCCAAGCTATTCGCCTTCATACCGCCGACAACTTCGGCTACCATTACCGCGAAGCAGAATATCATCAGTATGCAGAGCTTTCTCAATGACCGTTTCCGGTGCCCCTTCTCCGCCTCACTGTTTTCTAGCTCCGAAAAGGGACAAACAGGATGACGAGATCCCGGAGGGTCGGGATGCCCGCGCGAGATGTCAGGGACAACAGCCATCTCGACGTCTCCGGTGCTCTCCTTCCCTCTGGGTTCCATCTGCGAGATGGGAAATGCAACGAACACATCAGAAGACTACACAACGGACGACTGAAAAACAGTCCCGACGATCCAATTGGTTGACAGCAAAAGCAGCTCCCTCCATAAAACCAGAAAGTATAGCCCAGAAATAAAAACATCAAGAAAAAGAGAATAATTCCTCCCGACCTTTCGAGCGAACTGACCAATGACCCCCAAACACTGGGAAGAGTAAAATAAATCTGAAATCAATCGCAGCCCCGTGGAGGGAGAGGGATTGTCTTGTTTTGTGATTTGTAAAGAGGGAAACAATATCACCCTCCCTTGGGGGAAGAATAGATTGGGCGGAGTCTTCGTGGGAAGGAAATATGGAAACTGCCAAATGTTCGTTAATTTGGGCAAAACGGCAGGGGAACGAAGTCGTATGACAGCGACGGCCTGGACTTGACTTGTCCAATTCTCCCTTGTCCGAAACGCTGGATGACCAAAGACATTAGTATGGATATAACTTAATTTAAAAAAAAAAAAATGATATTTGCTTTAAAATTAAGAGTTTTGTAAAAGACTGAAAGGACTTTTGTACGCAGATATCATCCTTGATTGAATGGAGCGCATTTAAAACGCGCTCTCAAGAGACTCCATCTTCGTTAATTTATAATGGAACCTATATTCGAAATACGTTTTTTTTTAAATTAAGGATAATTTTTTGTTTAAAATATTGATAATGAAAATCAAATTCTCTAAGTTTAAGGATTAAGTATTTTCTAAACTCAACGTATCACTTTAGTAAATATTTTATTTTGTAATTTCGGAAAGGGAATATTTCCGTGATGTATTTGGGTGGATATTATTATGATAACGATGCCTTTTAAATTGAGGGGAGGGGCAATTTGGGAAACAAAAAATAATCTGGAAGCGGAAATGGGGACGAGGGTTCGGGGGGGAAAAGATCACAACCAACAAAATATAAATTAAAAGAAAAAGAAAACCACCACGAACGACGACGAGAACAACATTCGATGAACCTGACGCCTTCGTAGGTTTTCTCGAGATTCATCCGCCGGGCATCATCGGAGGCTGTCCCCATCCACCCAACTCCAATTCTTCAGTATTTTGCGATCGATCTTTGGGGACGACGGCGGGTGGAGTGGAGGTGATAGGTTTAGGTTTAGGGATCGTCGGGTATTTGGGTCTGGGCTCGTGTGTTTGCGATTTGGATTGGGATGGCGGCGAAGCAAGGGGCGCAGTCCACGACGGTGATCGAGGCGGCGGCGTTGGACGAGATAATCGAGAGGCTCCTCGCTTTTAGGAACAGCAGGGCTTGCAAGCAGGTCCAATTGACCGAGGCTGAGATCCGCAACCTCTGTAACGCCTCCCGGGAGATTTTCCTCCAGCAGCCTAACCTCCTCGAGCTCGAAGCTCCCATCAAGATCTGCGGTATTCCCTTCTTTCCTCATCTCTTTTCTTTGTGGCAAGTATCTGGGTATACTGGTTGAGCTCCATTGTTGTTTACTCTCGGGAAAAGCAGGCGTGTTTCTTGGAAATATTGGATCTTTATGGGGAGGATGGTTCTGTGGGTTGATGTGACCGTGATGTTGATGTGTGGGGTGGGCCTGTACAATCTGCTTCCGATTGAGAGTTCGTTGATTGGTCTGTAAAGTTTGGTCTCTTGATTGTGTTCGGGAGTTGGGTGTTGATTGTTTCTATTGGTTATTTCTGCATCCGGGTATTGGGAGTTGATGATTGCCTTTAGTAAGTATAGGTGATACCGGTTGACTTGGTGGTGGTTTAGTGAGTTCCACTTGGATTATTTTTACACTATGACCGTTGTTTCCTTATCCTCCCCTAGATTCGTTTATATATGAAAGAGATGCATGGTGCAAGTTTTCTGGGTTCGACTTTCGACAGATTTATAAAGGATGCTGCCTGGTATTCCCTTTTATATGCGATATTATGATTCAAACTCTTTATTTCTTTACCTCACATTTTGATGAGAACCTGGTTAAGTGTTGACATTAAACTTCCCCTTCCTCTTTTCTCTGTGGAAATGTGTACCCAGTCATGTGATGTTACTTTTTGGGCTATTGGAAGAATCATGCTTCCCCATGCTTGCTTAACTATTTTGGACCACCTAATAGTTGATACCTGGAAATTCTAATCTTGCCTAGGCCCTATCATTATTATTTACTCAATGAGGTGATGAATTTATTCCTCTTACTACAGCTCATATCAGTATAGTGCGAGCAGTGCTTGATGAGGCATTCTTTATGTATCTCAATTCATGTATGCTATTTGTTATTGTTTGTGTTATTGGAAAGCTGTTGGGTAGAATCAAATTCAGGATGGGGGACGCCGGAGTTATTTTCATGCGTGGAACAGTTGTTCCTGACAATGTTATTCTGTTTCCAAATTATTCCCTGGAAGCTCTTAGAGGACACCCCATGAAATAGCAAATGGTGCATTGCATGGTGAATAGATAAACACTTCATATAGAACTTGCTCGTGTTTTCTTCAAATATATATTTTTCTCCTATGTGAAAATTTTTCCTATTGTAATATTTGTATGTCTGTCTTTATCCATCATTAATTCTGTTTCAACAACATTTGCTATCATTATTTGCAGGTGATATTCACGGGCAATACTCTGATCTTTTGAGGCTTTTCGAGTACGGGGGATTTCCTCCGCAGGCCAATTACCTATTTTTAGGAGACTATGTGGACCGTGGAAAGCAAAGCCTGGAAACAATTTGCCTTCTCCTTGCCTACAAAATAAAGTACCCTGAGAACTTTTTCCTTCTTAGGGGAAATCATGAATGTGCATCTATCAATCGGATATATGGATTTTATGATGAATGTAAGCGGCGTTTCAATGTAAAACTTTGGAGGACATTTACAGAATGTTTCAACTGTCTACCCGTGGCGGCTCTTATAGATGATAAGATCTTATGCATGCATGGGGGACTTTCCCCTGACTTAACCAACTTGGACCAGATAAGGAATTTGTCACGCCCAACTGATGTTCCAGACAGTGGTCTTCTCTGTGATTTACTTTGGTCAGATCCAGACAGAGATGTCAGAGGCTGGGGAATGAATGACAGAGGAGTCTCCTATACCTTTGGTCCCGATAAAGTCGCAGAATTCTTAGCAAAGCATGATATGGACCTTGTTTGTCGTGCACATCAGGTGCGTGCCCTCCGACCCATCTGCACTCTTCTGGTTACTTGGTATAGGCATCTCAGTGTGATAATCCTTGCAGGTTGTTGAAGATGGGTACGAGTTCTTCGCAGAAAGACAACTTGTCACGATATTTTCTGCCCCAAATTATTGCGGGGAATTCGATAATGCTGGTGCGATGATGAGTGTTGATGAAAGCCTTATGTGTTCCTTCCAAATTCTTAAGCCAGCAGATAAGAAGCCCAAGTTTCCTTGAATAAAGACTTAAGGATTCTCGCAGCAGACCTTTCTGAGTTGCAGTGTAAGCATTCCCTCCTTTCGGCACATGATTTAAGTTCCCTTGTAGTCTAAAATCTCAAGAGGCATTTGTGCATAGTTTCTTCTAAGGTCTTGGGCTGTTGCTTTCAAATTGATGATGTAACGTTTCATAGCTGGTGACTTTCAGGGATTCCCCCTGGAGAAGTTCTTGTCCTTCCGTTGCTTCACAGTCTGGGATACCTTCCGAGTCGGCGAGTTGTCAAAATTGCCTTCAAAAGGGAGGGGAATCTGTGGCTGTGGAGCTTCATCTCAAAAGAGGATGCCCGCAGGGATAGTAGCCTCTGGAAGGATCAATTTTCTCCTCCTCCTTTTTCCTGTTTTCCCTTTTGTTTGTTTTTTCTACTGAGTTATAATTGTGGTTCCTAATCCAACTACATTTGACTGTAAATGAAATTGCAAAAACATAGGTTGAGGACATCATCAGATGTATGAATTGTTACTCGCCCTTTGATGTGATCTGTCTCCCTCTATCCCCGACTCAGTTACAGCTTAAGATGTAATCCTTTCCTTTTGTTTTCCTATGGAAGTCCTTAGCTTTGATACTTGACAGGCCAGGCAGAAAGTTTTGAGTCAGGCTTTTGCTAAGGTGATTTGGCAAAACAACCCCACCCCCCCCAAAAAAAAAACCAGTTTGGATTCTCCTGAATGTTAAGTCCATTGGATGGCTTTGTCACATTTTAAAGTTAATTCGGGGAAAAAATATTGAAATAAGAGAGATAGTTTCGAAATTTTAAAAATAATGTTAAAGTCGAACTTCGACTTCCCTTAGCTCAGAATATCTGGGTGGCGGTGCCGGTTATCACGCTAGTCTCAGACGTATTCACCATTATCTAGCAAACAGTACATTGAGGGGTCCTACCCAATCCCATTCATCCTCGATTGAGAATCATCCATTCCTTTTCTTGTGGTACACACCACCACCACCACCCATCACGAGGTAAAAAGCAAAAGAGGTTTAAGTTAATGATAGTTGTTGCTTCTCCACTTTCCTTCACCTCCTACAAAATCGACCGTCTTAATCCTCAATTATCTTCACCACCAACCGAAGCAGAGATCTGCTTCCCGTTCAGATGAGTTTGTTGAGTTCATGTTTTTGCTGCACGGCTGGGGCAGAAACTGCACAGAAGGGAACACATGGTGGAGAGTTGAAGACGAACAAGAATTCTGGCAAGAAGAGGCATCACCATCGACATAGCCATCATAAAGCTGGCGAGGTTGGGAAGACCAAGGTTCCTGCTGCTTCTGGGGATCAGCATGCGTCGGGGGAAAACCATGCCGGATCCGCTGAGAGTGCTGGGGGAGTGGCTGTGGCCGTTGCTGCTGCATATGCCTCCTCTGTGGATGTGGCCGAGGGGGGTGGTGGCGGAGGTGTCGAGTGCAGCTGACAACTCCCTCAGAAATGTGAATGTACCAGCCGCAACGATCAGGAGGGGGCTTTGGCATCTCCAAGTTAAAGATTTCAACTACTATTTCCTAATGGTATGTTTGTAATGTCACAAACTGGGATTTTCGGTTGAGTGCTCGAGTCCAGGTGGCGGCGCTTGAAGGTTTTCCTCGTCAGTGAGGCACCTAAATCAAGAATAATCAACCCCGATGACTAAAGGAAATGAACTCCGTTTGACATTGCCGACAAAGAAGATACCTTCATTTGTCCAAGATCGTGTTATCGTCTGCAGGAACCTCTGCTTTTATAACAACACCTGTTGACGTCATTGCTCCATCTTGGACTACAGTCTTGTTCTTGTCCACGCACTAACTCTGTTTAACTGCAAGTGTCAATACGAGAGATTCGTATCAGAGAAACGTAGAGTGGACATTGGCAATGCCGTTTGGGCTCATAATGCTGCCTCTCTTCTGTACAAGCCCTTGGTGGTCACATGAATATTCAGCAGACGGACAAGGCCAAGATCAAGCATCGTTACACCGGCACGTCATCGATGGATCAGACTGCCTGGCTCACTGACATGATTATATCCTAGGGTGATCCAGCATAGCCGTCCGGGTACCACCACTGCCTACTGATGCGTCGTGGAGAAACAAGGCAGCTGCCTTTGTTTACCAACGTGCTCTCTAATAGAAGGATTAATCGAGGAGAAGGTAAAACCATCAGGGAATGCCAAGAAGTTGGTGCCCGCCGAGGGTTGTTGCCATCAGAAGGACATGGTTTCTCAACGGTAGACCTCCAGCTTCGGTTAGGGCCAGCACCACGGGATTATTCATCTCATCAGGAGAGTAAAAGGAAGTTCTTCTGAAGAAAAAGGATATTCTCTTCATTTTTGATTGATTTATAACTCCAGAAAACAACAGCGGCTCCATTAATGAATAACACACCAATGCTGTTTTATTCTTGATGGCAGTCATCTACGCAAGTTGCATCCTGCTGAAACACACCAGAAAAAGTATCCTCGCGTCTTGCTTGGCAGCCTCGGATTTCGTTGGCCTTAGCCTCCCTGACTGTTTTCAAGGGATAGAACTTCTACCCAAAGGCTTCTTGATGGAAGTCAGTTTCTCCTCTTAGTGTTAATCATTCCATCGCATACCTTAGCCGCATCTAAATTGGGCTTCACATTGAACTCTCACAATGTTAGCACCGCCCAGTATCCCAGCCGTAATCGAGGCAACCGTAGCGGCATCTCGATCAGCTGCAGCAGATCGTTCACAAATTTCTCCCAGAAACCTCTTCCTCGAAGGACCGATCAGGATCGGGGCATGCGAGGCGGCCAGGCTTGTCTTTGCGAGTTGTTCTCGAATATTAGGTAATCCGACGAGGATATCGATGTTTTGTTCCATGGACTTTGAGAACTCAATCCCGAGGTCGATAATCATTCTCCAAGCCGGTATACCGGACAACTCTGCCTTTCTAACCCTTGATGATATCTCTTCAGCAATATCTTCGCAGAAGTTACCATACTCCAGGTTCTTTTCGCTTTGCATGGGTCACCCCTCATGTGCATCGAGACGTAAGGAACCTTGAGGTCAGCAATAACCGCAAACATCTTATCATCTAAGGACCCAGCTGAGACGTCGTTTATAAGATGGGCTCCCTTCTTCACTGCTTCTAAGGCAACCTCAGAGTGGAAAGTATCGACCGACACTAGCTTACCCTCCATCTCGGGCAACCCCAAAATGGCTTCCTGAACTGGGATCAATCTACCTAACTCTTCCTGAGCACAAAGCCTCTGAGCCATTGGTCTTGTCGATTGAGCACCAATGTCAATTATATCGGCACCCTCTGAAATCATTAACTGAGCCTGCATTGTGGCAGCCTCCGCGGACAGGAACATGCCTCCATCACTGAAACTATCTGGTGTAAGATTAAGAATACCCATTACCGAGGACCTGCCAGACCAATCCCATAGGGAGCCAGCAATTGGTAAAACCCTCCTCAATCCTTCCTCTCCCATAGAAGACGCGCGGCCAATCTTCCTCCATGATCCATGGAGCCCATTGGCATCCAGTGCAAACGAATGCCAGCATGCAACCGTGTCGCTATCAACGGTCGAACCAATCAAATCAACCAGGGGAGCCAAAACAAAAGGCCGCTCCCATATTCGCTCGTGGGGGATGTTCAGCACATCCGACCTCACCCTAAACCTACCGTAAAACAATATGTCCAAGTCGATCGGCCTGGGACCGTACCTAACCCCGGCGGTCCGACCCAAATCCTTCTCGATCTGCTTAAGCTGCTTGAGCAATTCATGGGGTCCAAGGGACGTGAAGGTTCGAACAGCAGCGTTCAGGAAGCGGGGCTGATCGGTGACATAAGCCGGGGCTGTCTCGTACAAGCAGCTATGCCTCGTGATGAGGAGGCCGCGCTTCCTCATCAGGTCGAGCGCCTCATTAATGTTACCGACCCGATCGCCGACATTGCCTCCAAGAGCAATCACAACCTCCTGCTCCTGGGAGTGGACTTCCACGAGGGTATCGGTCGAGGAATGGTGGTAGAAAAAGCAGGCTGCGGGAGAAGGGGAAGGAGAAAGCATCAAACTTTGGCCAAGAATGCATCTTACAAACAAACCCAGATAAAACATATTGAGCAGGAGGAATTGGGGAATTACATGGGGGAGGGAGACCACGCCTGGTGGGAAAGAGCCGCTTCAGGAAATTCATCTCCCCCCACCTGCTTCAGAAGCGCGCACACTCCTTCCTCGGCTTATGGTAAAACCCCTGTTTGGAGCTTGAATGATGGTGGGCTTGGGCTTCCCATTCCCATAACCCACCTAAAATCGTCCCAAACAGTGAAGGGACAAAGAAGCTTGGATCCTAACAATTTAATAGGTAAAACAATAAATAGCAGCAAATCCCAAACTTCATATCCACCGTACGAATTAAACAAAAAAAAGAAAACGTTCATGCGGGAGTTCCTCTCTTCCTCAGGACAAAACGTTTTCTTAGAGTTCTCAGAATGCAATCAGAAGGAGCAGCAGCAGCAGCAGCAGACTTTTAGTGGCCACTTCCCTTCTTAGCCTTGAAGGATTCCAGCGCCTTCAACCTTAACTCGACCTCCAGCTTCTTCTCCTTGGAGTCCGTTTCATCCTCGACTACCGGATGAATTTCCCTTCCCTTAGCACGCAGGCTGTCCGATGGATCGGCATCTCTTTGATGTGCTTCTTCATCTGAAGGAGAAGAAGAATCGTCTCTCTTTGATTTATGTTTCTCGGCGTGCCGTTCTTTCCTTTTGCGGTGGCGCTCTTCCCTGCGTCGTCGTTTCTCCTCCTTCCTCAGTTTCCTTTCTGCTCTTCTCCTTCGCTTAGCCTCCTTCCTGTCCTCGGCCTCAGACTCATTACTCTCATCGCCTGAGTCTGTATTGTGCCTCTTTGACCTCTTGTTCCTTCTTTTCTCCTTACGGCCACGACCATCGTCATCGCTTCCATCGGAAACTGCATTGGGTACACCAGCCTGTTCTTCCATGATTCGAGATCTTTGCTTGCTATCTTCCTTGGCAGAATTTGACAACTGGAGGCTCTTGTCATCAGATCTCGCAGTTCCTGATTGTTCAGATCTACGTTTCTTCATGGGAGAGTCCTTATCAATGTTTTGAGACTTCACTCCATCAGCACTCTCAGGATAGACTCCAGTAGCAGTAGATTTTCCCCTGGATGTAGTGAATTGCAGGTGCAGAACAGAACACTAGGGATTAACACTAGACTGACCTTGGGGAAAAAATAGTAAACACAAGGGAGATTACCTCTCTCTCTCCTGATCATTATTTCTGGAATCAGAAAGCCTGCGTCCAACTGCTTTTGCAATAAGAGAGGTTTCCTTGTTTTCCGTCTTCTGTGGCGAGTCTCTATGCTTTCCAAGAGAGGATGAATTCTCTGATCTTTTTTGCCTGGTCATTGCAGATATAGATCCGACTCATGCCGAACAAGAGCAAAGCTCATGAACCATGAAAGCTAGGCAGTTATAATCAACATAACTCCAAAAGGACTCTATAATAAGCAAACAAATAAACCGAATGAAACTTGAAAACCAAAAGATCTAACCTGCCATTATTGCTTTCCTCCTGTATTCCAGGACTGTCGCGATGCAGTCTTTGATTACCTGATTTCTCAGGAGAGGGTGAATCACCATGCCTCACTCGGTCTTTTACTCGCTGCACAGGGCTATCCGATGGGCTAGTTGGCCTTGCAAAAATGAAAAAAAAAGCTACTTACCAAGAACAATTGGAGCACTAATCAAAAGCTCTACTAGGGAACATACCTCTTGTCCTCATTATATCTTCTATCTTGCTTCTTATGGTTCTTGTATGGGCTAATAGACCTTTCTCCAAAGTAATAAGACACATCAGTCCAACCCAGGGAAAAACAAAATAGGCATATCTTTCGATAATAACTCAATGCAACTACAATCCTATTGTAACAGATATCTGCCATGACAAGAAACAAAAGACCAGGATAGCCATCAACAGGAAGAGAACAACCGTACCTTGTTTTTCCCTTGGAAGATGCCCCCGGAGATCTTTTATGGAGGGATCTTCTCAGATGTGGGGAGAGAGAACCACGACTGGCAGGAGAATGCGAACTCGATTTTAAAGATAAAGATTTCTCTGGAGGAGTCTTGGACCTCTTCCGAACACGCATTGGAGACCTTGCAGCTTGCACTGGAGATCTTCCCCTCGCTAATATTGGAGACCTTTCTGACGACGTAGAAGGAGATCTTTCGTTCCCTCGTGAGCTGGGTGAAGACACTCGTCTTGATGGTAAAGGCACCTCGTCAAGAACAGGAGACAGGGACTTCCGATGGAGAGGTGATCCAGGTTTCCTTCGTACAGGAGAGGGTGACCTCCTGTGGATGGGGGAGGATGACCTCTTTCTCAAAGAAGAAGGTGACCTGCGTTGAGCAGGGGATGGTGATCTTTGACTCTCAATCGAAGGAGATCTCTGATATCCAGGGGATGAACTTCTCCGGTGATGAACGTGCGATGGAGTACTATGACGCCTGACAGGAGACGGAGTTCTGCGACGCCTGACAGGAGACGGAGTTCTGCGACGCCTGACAGGAGACGGAGTTCTGCGACGCCTGACAGGAGACGGGGTTCTGCGACGCCTGACAGGAGGGGGAGTTCTGCGATGCCGGGTGGGTGATGGAGTTCCACGTCGTCGACCAGGGGACGGTGTTCTCCGATGCCGGCGGTGACCTGGAGATCGGGACCTACGTCGTGGAGACTGCAACCTTCGTCGTGCTGGAGAAGGTGATCTACGATGCAAGGGTGATCTAGACCTTCTATAATATGAGTAGCCCCGCCTTGGAGGGGAACGGGACCTGCGAGGAGAATATCTCCGGCGAGTAGCAGGAGAACGGCTTAGAGGAGACTGGTAGAGCTTGTCAGAAGATACCGAACGACTCCTGGATCTTGGTGACTTGGATAAGCTCCTGGATCTCGGCCTTTCTCTGAAATGTTGATTCACATGTCACATGGTTACTACCACAAAACTAATCCAGATAAAAGAACTGAATTGGAACATACATGATGTCACTGACAACAGAATTTAATAAGAGCAACCTACATTTTAAAGAAGCAAGAAAAACAGCCCACATGACACAATCTATTACTTCTGCGAAGTCTATTGTAGAAACTTCCAGATATGAAAAGAAAAGAAAGAAAAGTAACCAAAAACGAATCTAGATGAATAAGGGGAATGGTCCACAACTGATGGTCGAACACTTTCTGTGGAAGAAGACTTTTTATTAGAAATTATGGATCACAATGTTTTGCATACCAGGCATTGACACTGACATTTAGAATCTCTGCAGAGTTCAAAAAAATTGTCAATTTAGCATGCCTTCTTCTGAGAGCAAAACAGATGTGCAAGAAAAAATCAATCTGAAGTTATTTTAAGGAACACAGAGAAATACAGTTACAATCAAGATGACAGTCTAATACAGTTACAATCAAGACAACGGTCTTGTTTTCTGGCAGTGAAAAGAACAACTTCAAAAGCTAAAAGACCTCAGCCATGAAGAAATGGTGCGTGAAGTCTTCAATAGAACCTCCTCTGACCAAAGTGACAAGCAAAATTTTAAGCATTTCCTATACAAGAAAAGGATGTGAACAGCTTATTCTAGCCATTACCTGGTAGCTCCTCTTTCACCATCCCTTTTCTCATTCGGATGGTCATTTGAAGCCCAAGGGCTGAGTTCCAGAGGATTTTCAGTTCTCTTTTCCCGCCCACCATCCTACAGTAGTTTGAGGTAAAGGACATGAACCCAAATAATTGCAGAAGCGGGCTGAATTCACGGAAGCAGAAAAAAGGGTTAAATTAAAGCGCAGTCTAAAGTGAATGTAAATCCATCATAGATAAAGGGAATTACCATCTTTCTAACCCTCTCCTGATCCATGTCTTTACTTTCCTTCTCTCTTTTCTTCTGGATTTCATCTGCAATACGATCGGCTTCCTCCTAAAGCCATTAAACCACAAAGAATGAGAACTATACACACAATTTAACAGCTTCACTACCTAGATGATAAAGTGTCACAGAAAACAAATGATGTCTAATTGGGAAACTATGACCTTCTTCTTCCTAGTTTCTTCCTCTTTGGCATCCAAAAACTGCTGTGGGACACCACTGGAATTCTGCTGGGCACTGAGCAGAAGAGCCCAGAGCTCTTTCATGAACTTCCCCGTGTTCTTCTCCATAAATCCTGTTAGTGATATTTGGATCTCCTTACCATTCACTTCCTGCATATAACAAAAAAGAATAATTACTTCACACATCCGGAAATGGTATGATGCCATGAATCTTCAATTCCAACCAAACTTGCAAAAGGAAAAAACACATGATATCTTGATGGTATGCAGATGCCTCATCTCCAACTGCAGCAATCCCAGGTAGCATTTGCAAAAAAAGGAAGGCAGCAAACTTACATAAGAACCATGTGTCTTGCTGGAGTTTAAACATTGAAGCAAATTTCACACAACTCTGCCATATAGTAACTTTGAGTATTATCCTGTCGTCTATTGCCTCTTTCAATTCAATCAAACCATGAATAATTCAACAGTACCTTTCCCTCCAAAAGACCAAAAATGAAGTTGATTAGAACTTCGTCCTCAAATCCAAGTAGCTCGGTCACTCTAGTAGCAATCCAGGGTTTCATAACATCCATCTTCACTTTGGTCATGTCAACCTACAACAAAAACTCCAATCAATTGGCATCCAACAAGAAAATTTTGAAGAAACCAACAACAAGAGAGACTCCCTGACAAATTCCAGGACAAAAGCTTTCCCTTGTCATCACAGTAATGATACAACTCAAGGAGAGCACCAATGATGAGCATGCATCAATGCAAATCAGGTAGCCTGTGTTTTGTGACTGGGGTGTTCATTGTGAAAACAATGGAGATAGAACATATAGTTCTGGCTCAGGAATTATGAAACTTTTTGAGTTCAGCATGAACTAAACATCAGAATGATGGTCAGTCTTCAAAGTTCTTTATAGTGACATGTTAGCCAATCTTCACTGCTAATTCGACAAAAGAGCAAATGTCTAACTCAGGTCTTGTATTCCTTATATTGAAAGGAGATGTAATATGCATACACTGTGACATCTTTACCTGTAAGCGGAATTAAGAAATACTGATCAGATTTGCCTATGCTATAATCACAATAATGTTTAAAGGTCTCATCCATGTTATGTTCCTCAAACTTTAAGAAAAAGAATCGAAAGGTGTGCCCCCATGGGACAATAATAAACAACAGTCTGCTGAAAAGATATAACTGTCCATCCACAAGTTCTTTAACAAAGTCAAAAAATTCCCCTCCCTTCTCTATTTTCCAGGCGGAGCATATTTCTAATCTGCACTCAGTCAACCTACTCGAAATGCTGACAATAACTAGATTACAAAACATAAATACACAATAGCCACAACAGGAGTGACCCCGAGTAAACGAAAGACGGACTGACCAAGTGTTCGAGCCCCTGGGCGAACTTCTGCGTCTTCAGCAGCTTCGCCTGCTTGTTCGAGAACCTAGTGTCCTGATCCGCCGACGTGCCCTAACCCACCAAAAATCAAAATCAGCAGACGGAACACTCAAATCCCCCGGGAAAAGCACCCAGACTCGCAGCCGATTACACAAAAATTACAGATACACGGACAAAAGAATACAAGCTCCAAAAGGAGGGGGGAAGTCGAATTAGGGTAAGATCGGCTGAACTTACTCGGAAGAACCCACCGGACATGGTTAGGGTTTATCGGACGACGAGGAGGGTGATGATTTGTGTGGCCTCTGTGTCTAAACCTCGCGACGACCTAATAAACGAATTGCTGAAATTGGGCTTTACTCGTATGGCCCAGTTATGTTGGGACGGGGGCAACGACCCCGGGAGAAGCCGAAGCAAAAGAAAAACCAGATTTTTTTTTTCCGACAGGGGTTTGTATTAGGGTGAAAAGGAACCGAGCCTTGGTGACCTGACTAAGTTAAAATTCGATTCGAGCATCGAACTCGAGTCGAAATGCTTACGACAGGATGATTCGCGAGCCTAATATTATATAATAAAAAATAATAAATTAATAAAAAATAATAAATTAATAAATAATAATAAAATTAATAAAATCAAGTCTTCGTTCGAGCCATTCGAGCCGAGCACGTTTACATGACAGAACTCAAGGAGATGATTCATGCTTACGGCATGATGATCATCCTTGAGTTCGATCATTATGACGATTATTCCGAGCACGTTTACAGACTCTCCAGCCTATTCCAAAGCCCGGCGGCTGTCGTCTCCTTGAGCACGTTTGTCAGAACCTCATTGGAAAGACACCGCTGAATCACCGATAACGCTATAGCATCTATCTCCTCCCACCGGTCAGAAGTCAACTTCAAAGCGCTCTTCGACTGATCTGTAATAGCCTTCTCCAAACCACCTTGTACCAATAGCGCCCTCATCTTGCCTTGCCACAAGCCGAAATTCAGGATCCCATCCAACTTCTCGATCTCAAACTTGCCACCAGCCATGGATCTCGAATGTGCACAACCGAGCTCTCATACCAATTGTTGGCGAACGCGAAAACCCTCGGAAGCGAGTCGAACCGGATTTGGTTCTTAATCGAAAGTTAACGAAAAATAAGGAGACAAAGAATTTACGTGGTTCAGTCAATCGACCTACGTCCACGGGCGGAGAAGAAAATTTCACTATATTCAATGAAGTACAAACTTAGGTTGAGACCTTCTCTAACCCCTTCGACCTACCCGAGTACAAGATCCCGCTTTTCCGGTAAGAAATAATGCCGAAGTGTTTCTCGTGTTTCCTCAACAGACACCCTTTCTTTACCGATGCACTCTTTGCACTCGTGTATCCCTCTTCTATGCTCTCAGGATTTGATCTCTCTCTTCTCTTCATTCGCTTCGTATACCGACGCCTGTTTATAGAATAGATGGCCCCACATATATCGGAAATCTGGCAGGTAAATATATTCGCGATATAATCAAATATCATCCACTTATCTCCCCCAAGAGATATATTCTTACACCTTCCGTATATTTCACGAGCGAATATAATAAACTCCAAATCGCAATATATCTGACTTCGGGCCACAAAATCCTAACATGTTCCTAATCGAGCCGAGCTCAAGCTTGAGCTCGAGCCTAAGGATATTCGGTCTCAGCTTGGATCGTTTTCATTGCTAGTTTGTATTATATCCAGTGTCTAGGCTCATCCGCAATGTAGCATCCCAGCCAGGGTTTAAATATCATTAGCGCTGCCAGGTTACTAGAATTACATATTTGTGCTCCGTGGACGACATCCATTCTCTTCTCGAAGCCAACTGTAGAATCTATGAGAAGCATTCTCCTATCTTGCCAGCAATTCTTTTGCCAATTGTAGAATTTGTTGAGAAGAGAGAAATCTACTATGGACCAGTTGCAGAGGATGAACAAGAGGCTATACTCTCTTACACGAGCTTTAGGAAAGGCTCTTTCCCATTTAAGATCTACGCATTCCGCTTATGACGAAGAGAATAACAGTGGCGAATTGTGTGCCGCTGTTGAAGGCGATATATCAGGGAGACTATGGAACTGGGCTGCGAAGAAGCTATCTTATGCGAGAAGAGTCTAACTAATACAATCAGTGCTGCAATCTGACCAAAAATACTGGTAAGCTATTATCCCATTGCCAATGGAAGTATGTGTGAAGCTAGATAACTATATGGTAAACTTCCTGTGGGGCATTGGCGACAACACAAAAAAACAGGCAAAAGTAAAGTGGACTGAAGTATGCATGCCAAAAAAAGGTAGGAAGCTTGGGTCTCAAAAAGTCCATTTTACTGGTTCAAGGCAGGCTCGCTCAAACACATATGGCATCTAATGACGGACCCCGATGATGCGATCTGGGCGAAGTGGGTCGGAGCAAACCTAATCAAGCCAAAGAAAAATTTCCCGATGACTTGAAAACCAAGTAAGTGTTTAAGGATTTGGGGTAGCACTAATGCATGATTCTAATGAACTATTATCTTGGATAATGAGAGACGGGAGTAGGATATCATTTTGGCATGAGAAATGGACAAGATGTGAGAAGTTAGGAGAAAATTGCACCATGAAGGAGAGAGCTGGCCTGGTGATACTGGAGCATGCAACGATCCAAGTGGTCTTCAAAAGTTAAGCGTGGATAGACTACAATTGGGGCATAATGGAGGAAGGAGAACAAAAACGCTTATATGAAAAGCTGGCCGATAAAATCAACAGGGATGAGTGGCCAACTAAGGGAAAGGACAGGTCCAGATGGTATGATTTCTTTCAAATCAGACTCATCGAGGGAGATGGAGGGAGCTCATTATAATGGCCTCACTCTATGCCCTTGGCATGCTGTAACTGTTAGCGAATTAATCGCAAACCCAAGATCACCGCAGTCGATTTGGGACACCAAGTAGAGGGAAAACGAAATTGTACCTGTTTGCGCCATGATCTCCAAGACAATCGCGGAAGTCGAGATCCGTAGATACAATCTGCAAGAAACGCCAACAAGGTGCCCTAGGTGGTCTTCCCCTCCCTCTCGACGAGACGGCCGATGGAATTGTCTAACGATACATCAGTGGGAGAGGGGACCCAACGCTATTATAAATGTGACGGGCCCTTCCATCACAGGCTGTCGTCAACATTTGACCCACACCAAGCTGCCGCAAAAGCTCATAGACCACCCAAAACCAAAAGGAGCTATCATGCATTGTAAATATTCCAACATTCTCCCATTGGGCTATGATTAATTTTAAAGTTCAAAACATTTAGTTTTAAAAACGACTCTCGTGTTGTACTTGGCCATATCATAGTAAACAATATACGGGACAACATCTCAAAACAACATCGACCATTAAAGTCGCCAACACCGAACCATGGTCGTCGTCACATCATTTAACGACATTGGACAATCATCACGAGCATCCACAACTCCAACGTCAATAGGTCAATGTGGCGGTGTAGCCGAAAACAACATCTCTCAATAGTGATCATAACGATGCTACTTTCGGTCGGTCTTATAAATTTTCTTGTAACCTTTATACTTCATAGAAGTTAGGAAAATCCCTCTCTAACCTTTACATTTCACTAAAGTTAGAGAAAACTTCTGTAACCTGCATACCTCAGTAAAATCCGAGTACCCATCCGTGACCTTAATGCTTACAAGAAGTCGGATGAAATAAATTGGCACTAATGCCCAGTATGTCTCAAACGTAAAACTCGCGAGAACCTTAATGGTGTCATCAGAGACATACTAATTTGACAAACCGTCATGCTCAAGATAAACACCAGATCTTGAGACTTTTAAACATGTGCACATGTAACATTTAACAAAATGAATAACAGGTGATCATCATAAAATATTAAAACTATCAAATGTCTCAGATCATACATCAACATCGATGTCAAAACCATTAAAACAAAAACTCCCACTAACCAAGTACATCAAAAGACTCTACCAACCACATACTAGTAACATGAACCTGAAAAATACCGGGTGGTAGTCCCATGGTTAATGGGTCTGTAATCATCGCGTCAGTGCGGATGTGCTCAATCTCAACATCCCCTTTCTTTACATGATCCCCGACAGTGAGATATTTGATCTCTATATGCTTCGAACCACTAGAACTTTTATTGTTCTTTGAGAACATAACAACCGCATTGTTATCACAAAATACTCTCAGTGGTCTGCATATAGAATCAACAACAATAAGCCCTGATATGAAGTTTTTAAGCCAAATAGCATATGTCACCGCCCCATAACATGCCACAAACTCTACTTACATAGTGGAGGAAGCTGTCAAAGTTTGTTTCACGCTTTTCCAAAAAATTGACCCTCCAGCCATTATAAATATATATCCTGAAGTAGATTTCCTATCATCTGGACATGTCCCAAAATCAGAATCAGTATAACCCACTACTTCATGATTGTCTGAGCGCCTGTACACTAGCATATAATCACGTGTCCCCTTCAAATACCTCATGACTTTCTTGGCAGCCATCCAGTGATCGGGACCTGGATTAGATTGATATCTTCCAAGAACACTCACTACAAATGCAATATCCAGCATAATGCATACATGTGCATACATTAAACTCCCAACGGCACTAGCATAAGGTACATTCACCATCGATTCCTTTTCGAAGTCATTCTTAAGACACTGATTTTTACTGAATTTGTCCCCCTTTTGTACAAGCGCAACACTGGGTTTACAACCTTCCATCTCAAAACGCTTAAGCACTCGATCAATATATGCTCTTTGAGAAAGTCCCAACAGCCCACGAGATCTATCTCGCCGTATATCTATCCCGAGAACAAAAAATGCCTCTCCAAGAACTTTCATATCGAAAGATCTCATTAACATCAATTTGGTTTCATGTATCAAACCAACATCACTGCTAGCAAGAAAGATGCCATCTACATACAAGACCAGAAATATGTACTTGCTCCCACTAGTCTTTATATAGGTACAATGATCTACCTTATTCTCCACAAAACCAAAAGAAGTTACTACTTCGTCAAATTTCAAGTACCATTGACGAGATGCCTATTTCAAACCATATATGGACTTCTTAAGTCTACATACCATATTCTCTTTACCAGTTTCCTCAAAACCCTCTGGTTGCACCATATGAACATCCTCCTCTATACTACCACTCAGAAAAGCAGTTTTAACATCCATCTGATGTAGTTCAATATCATAATGTGTAGCCAATGCCATGATAATCCGAAAACCATCCTTAGAAGAGACGAGAGAAAATGTCTCAATACAATCAATATACTGGCTGTTGAGTAAAGCCTTTCGCCACTAACCTCGCCTTATATCGATCTACTCTTCCATTGGCATCCCGCTTAGTTTTGAACACCCATTTGCGCCCAATTGGATGACAACCATCTGGCAAATCAACAAGCTCTCACACACCATTATGTGACATGGAAAGCATTTCATCTCTCATAGAATCAAACCACATGCCTCCATGGGAACTAGTAACAAGGTCCTGATAACTTATAGGATCTTCCAAATTGACACTAAATTCTCAAAGATAAATAAGATAGTCATCACTAATAGTGGGTCGTCTTTGCCTAACAGACCTCCTAACATGAATCTCATAAAAAGTATTCTGAGAAGAAGACTCGGGCTGTGTAGAAGAATCATTAACAACGGGGTGTTCCACGAAGTCACTTGGAACAATAGTGACATCAGTATGAGGGACATGGAGATGAAAAAAAATACTTTTTCATTCTGCTCAAATGTGTTAGCACCATCAACACCAGTACTAACATCATCAACAAAATCAAACTCCAAGAACTTAGCATTCATAGAGTCAATCACTGTCCTCTCACGACTAGGACAATAAAACATGTACCCTTTAGACCTACCAGGATATCCATTGAAAAACAACGAGCAGACCTACCAATCTCACATTCATGTAAGTACTTAGCAAACAGTCCTATTTGTTGTCCAAAACCATCATGTCTACCATAGTATTTACCACCACGATCAGACTGTACTACCTTAATGACTTTCTCTAACTGCTTCTCGTTTGGTTTTAAAGACTTTAAATTTGTCAAGAGCTTATGTCTTGTCTTTAATGAAATAGAGATAGCCATACCGAGAGAAATCATCTATGAATGTTATAAATTATTTGTTTCCACACAAGGTAGTAGGATAAGGTCCAGAGATATCAGTGTGAATGATTTCTAAAAAATCTGAGCTACGAGTAGAACCTTTGTTCTTAGACTTTGTGAATTTACCTTTAATGCAATCAACACAAATTTCTAGATCACTAAAATCAAGAGAAGACAAGAATTTCACTTTTAACTAATCTTTGAATCCTTTATCTCGATAGGTGACCTAACCGGTTATGTCAAAATAAACATGAATTTTCAATAGAGAAGGATCTTTTGGAGGAACTCAACTCAATAAAAAAGTTGTAGAAAGGAGCATGAGTCAAAAGCAATTGGAATAATCCATTATTTAAAATTTCAGAACCAACAATCTGGGAATTCAAAGACAACTGGACTGAACCTCGTTCGAAAGGAAAAGAGTAACCGTTGGAGTTCAAAGCTGAGATAGAAATCAAGTTTCGTCTAATAGTGGGAACATAAAAGACATTTCTCAACATGAGAACATGGTTTGACTTCAAAACAAGATAAACATCTCCTATGGACTCCACTTTGACCATAACATAATTTCTGACTTTAAGCTTTGTTTCTGTCTCACTCATTTAGATTTATTTTGCTCAAGTTGAGTTTGTAGGTTATAACATCTTTCTTTTAATGTCCCACCTTTTGACAATAGAAGCATTTGACACCTTTATGAAAAACAACTTTATATCTTCCCTCACCCTGATTGTGATGATGCCTCTTAAAGCCCTTATTCTTAAAAGCACTGAGGTAAAAACGCTTAAAATGTTTTTTTCTTCTTTTACTCTTTGAGAAAGCAGGTCTAAAGGAAGACACAAGGAAAGCACTCTAACTCTTCTCCCTCTTAAGTTTCTCCTTCTCAGCCATACACTTACCAATCAGATCATTGACAGTCTAACTCTTATTTTGGGAGATGAAAGCAATCTTGATTTGAGAGAAATTCGGAAGCAAGGAATTGAGAGCGTAAAGAATAATGAACTTATATGACAGAGGAATTTCAAGGCTTTTTAGTTTGGACTGGAGGGAAACTATTTTCAGGACGTAGTCTCTCACTCCTCCCATATTATCATAAGACATACTCGTCAACTTTTTTAGAAGGACACTAGATTCAGTCATATCGGGTACAAGGTATCTCTCTCTAAGAGCAGTGATCAACTCCCTAGCAATAGCAATCTCAGGTAATCCACTTAACAGATGTTCCGAGATAGATCTCCTCATGGCTAGAAGGCTCATATAATTTGAGTGCTCCCACTTGTTAAAATACTCCCTTTGCTCTGGAGTACTAGCCTCTGAAAGCGAAGTGGGGCGGTCCACACGCAAGGGATCCAGATTGACAAATCCCAGGGCATACAGAAGCTCATCCTTCCACTTATTGTAATTAGATTCATTTAGGACCTCAACAATACCAACACCGGCATTGTTCAAAGCAAGGGTGACTGAAAGCAAAAAGGCAACAACACATGAGTAAATAAAAATGTGATAGTCAATTACATAAACTATCAACTAGAAAATTTCAGACGACACCAAATGCAGAAAATTCAACACATTTGGGCAGAAGGACTCCACACTAGAATAGCCAAGACACTTCAGTAACCCTCAACAAGTCCGAGAAAATCCCACCTATCACTTCAAGTGAGCCACTTTGGTGGCCAAGCACTCAAAGTACAAATATGGAATCTCTCACTTACTGAGAACATGTACGATTGTAAGAAACTCCAGTTGTCACTCTGGTCGAGTCACTTTGGTAACCAAGCAACCAAAGCACAAATCCTAAAATTACTTACCCTAAATGTACATGCTCGTGAGATGACTCACCTGTTACTACAAGCAAGCCACTTTGGTGGTCACGCTTACGGCACAAATGTGAAATCACCCCACATATTCACTCACACAAAATCACATGCTGCCTCAGTCACATGATTCCAGAGGTTGGTCACATTTACATACTCAACTTGATGGTCATTGAGTAAGCCAGGCGACGAGAGGTGCACCGAGCGACATGACTCTCAGGCGATGAGCAACCCAAGAGACGCTGTAAGCGAGGCGACGAGAGGTGCACCTAGCGACACGACTCTCAGGCGATGAGCAACCCAAGAGATGCTGTAAGCGAGGCGACGAGAAATGCACCAAGTGACACGATTCTCAGGCGATGAGCAACCCAAAAGACGCTTTAAGCGAGGCGACGAGAGGTGCACCGAGCGACACGACTCTCAAGCGATAAGCAACCCAAGAGACGTTGTAAGCCAGGCAACAACCAACCTCCTTTATTATTATTATTATTCCCCTTTTTTTAAGTGGTGCGGCCACACAAAGGTGTGATGTGGCTACATAGAGGCGTCTGATCTTGGGGCCTCCGTCCGTGTGGCCACACGAAGGTGTGGTGTGGCCACGCGGAACAATCTATTATCTACGTTAATTTTAATTTTAATTATTATTTTTTAAATAATCAAAAAAATAGAAACACAAACCCTAATTCCCATCGTTCTTTAACAACATAGGGATGAACCCTAAATTCCAACAAATAAATCCCAAATCGGGAGGATGGTATCTCAATCAATTTAAGAATTCATAATCAAACAATATATTGATCTCAAATCGACATATGGGTGCTCTGATACCACATGTTAGCGAATTAATCGCAAACCCAAGATCACCGCATTTGATTTGGGACACAAAGTAGAGGGAAAACAAAACCGTACATGTTTGCGTCATGATCTCCAAGACAATCGCGAAAGCCGAAATCCGTAGATACAATCTCCAAGAAACGCCAACAAGGTGCACTAGGTCTTCCCCCTCCTCCGAGACAGCCGATGGAACTGTCTAACGATACATCAGTGGGAGAGGGGACCTAGCGCTATTATAAATATGACGGCCCCTTCCATCACGGGCTTTCATCAACATTTGGCCTACACCGAGTTGATGTCCAGCCCACACCAATAACAAAAACCGAGATGCCGCAAAAGCCCATAAATCACCCTAAACCAAAAGGGGCTATCATGCATTGTCCCGTAATTAACATACAGCCCGTTTTTTAAATAAACAAAATAATTAATTACAGCCCAATGGAATTCTAAAATAAAATAAAATATTTGTAAAAATTCCAACAGTAACGTCCTTTACGCCGGGCCTTGGCATTCTATTGATGGGAAGGCCGATGTACTGTCTGGACATTGGTCTAGTAGGCTTCAAGCATTTACAAAGTGATTTCTGCCGAAGGCTATTTATCAGAATGTTTCTTTTCCGGGCAGGCGATGCATGGCGCTCCTTGTTATATTGCAGAAACTTGCCATCTCAGATACCCGGGACGCTAATATCTTTGAAGGAACTCTTCATAGTACTTGGGATTTTGGTAACCATCTAGAAGTTTCTATTCATTGTCATTTTCATGATTTACGTAGTGGCTGGGTGGAGATATATGTATGGAGTCAGTGTTCCCATGGCTCTGCTGATGGGAATTAGGATGTTGAGTCTTTCCCCCGTCACCTCGCTGGTTGCTTCTAAGGGCCGTCTAAGGTAAAGGCTTGGCCTGCTGGAGATAGGTGTCCATGGAGCAAGTTGAAGAAACTATCATCTCTTTGAAATCTGCCATTGCCGAAGAGGAATCTCGAGGAAGCTTTCTTGAAGTTTTCCGAAGGGCAAGCCTGAAAGCATTCGTAATTGGTGGCCGATCACGGGACAGCCAAGTGATCTCTGTTATGCTAGCCCAATCCTTCAGGTAACGATCGCTTTATAATGTACTTTTCCATGCTGGTGATGGCAATATGCTATTCTAACCGATTCAATCTCTGCATTGTAAAACCAGAGCACTGGCTTTTCTGCTGCCGCCGATGCTACCCGTGTATCAGCAGTAATTGGTATTTTCAAGACATGTGCAATCATGCAATCTGAATGATTAATCTCCCTGGTTTCCTTCAAATTCTTCTACGTACGATACTCTGCATCTCTTGTGATGCTGCAGTGGCTCATGACGTGGATTGTCGTTCTGAAAGTTGATCTTGAGCGAAGCCCCTTTTGATCGATGGTGAGGGTGGAATTGCGACTGCCTAATGACGGTTTCCACCGGGCGCAGAAGCTCACTTCGAAAAATACTATTCGAAACATAACCCGGATTTATGCGATACATATAAATCGAATAGTAAAATGGGTTTAATAACTCGTACCTTGTTGTTCGGAAACAACGAACGTTGCGGATAAGACCGTCTTCGAGAGTCCCAACCGTGACTCCTCTAGAAGTATCCACGCACACGTGACACAAAAACTCGAATTCCCTTCGATGCTAGCCTTCGGAATTCTTTCTACTATTTTCTTTCGGAAGCCTTGGCCGAAGATTTCCTTATGTAGCCGAATGCTTTTTTCTTTTCTTGGCCGAATTTCAAATCCCTCGTAATTAAACGGTCGACTACATCTATTTATATTGTTTTTTTCTTAACAGACGTGGCACCGTCTTATAATTAAAATTATTGTCAAAAATAATTAATTAACACCACGTAGCAGTGCTATGCTACAATAGCCCATAGGTAATGATTTTACCTTTGCAATTGGGTACCGACGTTTTTATAACTTGACAATTGAAATTTAATTCAACAAATAGAACGTAGCAAAGCTACGATATACTTAATGGGCCAAATGGGCTTAACCCAATTTGGATAGCCCTATATTGATATAAAATATAATATTATAATGAATAATAATTAATTATTATAATTATATTATTATAGTCTACAACTTAGACATATTTGATCAACTTAAATCCAATACTAGGATTTACTGCTTCCGAATATTTCAGAATAAATTTGTAGTCCAACAAATTTTAATACTAAAATTTATATTTTTAATTCTAATATTTATTAGAATTAAATAATCAATGTACGTGTTCACGTGCTTTTGCGTGCGACCCTCTAGGTTCTATATACGAAGGCAGTGTACATCCATACATAGACTGAGGTAACCGTCTAGCAACAGTTTTCAGTCACCCAACGTAATAGAATATTGGTCATGAACCAAAACCGCTATGAACCGATTTCTGTGTAATTCAATCTCTTCATCTCACCGACATCCTGATTAATTCAGTGCATTATGTGTCATCACTGAATTAATCGTTTTACTTGATTTCTGAGATATAATAGATCTTAACTTGAATGATAAACATTCATCCACGGCCGTGTGTTTAAAATCACTAATATCTCAATCAAGAGGCCAAGATGTCAACTCTCTAATCCAAGAGAGCGATGAATCCTATATTGACTCAACAATATCCTCTCTACGCTTCGCTGCACACACAATATCTCCTACTGGCACTATTGCCAAGCACTATGAATTCTCAATCCTAGGGCCCTCACATGGCTCATGTTTCTGCTGAGATAAGGCCTTAGTGAGTGGATCTGCGATATTCTCACTAGTGTCTACTTTACTTACTAATACATCACCCCTCTGAACAATCTCTCTAAGGATGTGATATTTCCGTAGTACATGCTTGGATCGCTGATGAGACCTTGGTTCCTTTGCCTGTGCTATGGCAGCATTGTTGTCACAGTATAACAGAACTGGACCATGACTACTAGGAACCACTTCAAGTTTTGTCATAAAATTCTTGATCTAAACAGCTTCTTTTGCCGCTTCTGAAGCTGCTATGTACTCGGACTCTGCTGTAGAATCTGCAACTGTTTCTTGCTTTGAACTTTTCCAGCAAACAGCTGCTCCAATTAGACAAAATACGTAACCCAGCTACGATTTCAGATCGTCGCGATCTGTCTGGTAACTGGCGTCGGTATATCCTCTGACAACCAGTTCCTCATCTCCTCCATAAACCAAGAACATATCTTTTGTTCTTCTTAGATACTTGAGGATAGTTTTGACTGCTGTCCAATGACCCTCTCCAGGATCACACTGATATCTACTTGTCATGCTCAAAGCATACGATACATCAGGTCTTGTACATATCATGGCATACATGATGGATCCAATAGCCGAAGCATATGGTATCTTACCCATTCTCTTTCTCTCCTCTAGTGTATGTGGACACATCGCCTTAGAGAGTTGTATACCATGTGACATAGGCAAGAATCCTCTATTGGAATCTTGCATATTGAATCTCTTTGGTACCTTGTCAATATATGTACTTTGACTTAACCCTAGTAGTCTTCTTTGTCTATCTCGGTATATTCTAATACCCAAAATATAAGTTGCTTCCTCAAGATCTTTCATAAAAAAACACTTATTCAACCGATCTTTAGTAGATTCTAGGCTGAACTTGTCATTTCCAACAAGAAGTATATCGTCAACATACAGCACTAGGAAGACAATACTGCTCCCACTAACCCTTTTATAAACGCAAGATTCATCTGGATTCTTGATGAAGCCAAAATCCTTAATCGCTTCATCAAATATTATGTTCCAGCTCCGAGAAGCTTGCACATACTTTATCTGTATTCTCGGACGTTATAAAACCAGGAGGTTGTACCATGTACACTTCCTCCTCTAGCCTTCCGTTTAAGAAAGCAGTTTTAATGTCAATTTGCTTGATCTCGTAATCCTTGTAAGCTGCAATAGCAAGTAAAATCCGAATAGACTTCAGCATTGCAACCGGCAAAAATGTGTCATCAAAGTCGATCCCTTGACGTTGAGTGAAACCTTTTACCACTAGCCTTGCTTTATAGGTATTAACATTCCCATCCATGTCGATCTTCTTCTTGAAGACCCACTTGCATCCAATAGGTTTTACCCCAATTGGTGCATCTATTAACTCCCAAACTTGGTTGGTATACATGGAGTCCATTTCGGAATTCATGGCATCTATTCATTTCTCGGAATCTATTGAAGCAACTACTTCCTCATAAGTCAACGGTTCGTCGTTTTCGACGAGTAATACATCCTCGTGTTGTATTACGATCCACCCATATCTCTCGGGTTCTCGATGTACTCTCGTAGACTTACGTATATCTTGCGTTTCTTGAACAGGTTTTGGTAATGGAGTCACTTGTACTTGTGGTACTATCTCCATATCCAACTATTCATTCTCCAACCTGTCTGTAGTGTCTGAAATTTCTTCCAGACTTATTTTACTCCCACTACCCATTTTCGAAATAAACTATCTTTCTAAGAAGGTAGCATATCGAGCAATAATAACTTTGTGCTCACTTGGAAGATAAAAATAGGATCCCTTTGTTTCTTTGGGATAACCTACAAACATACACTTGATTGATCTTGCTGCAAGCTTATCAGAACTATCGTTTTTAACATAAGCATCGCAACCCCATACATTGAGATAAGACAAATTTGGTTTCTTGCCAAACCATAACTCATATGGTGTCTTATCTGCCGCTTTGGTTGGAACTCGGTTAAGCATGTATGCTGCCGTATCTAAGGCATAACCCCAAAAAAATAATGGAAGACTTGCATGACTCATCATTGATCTAACCATGTCCATGAGTGTGCGGTTTCTCCTTTCTAAAACACCATTCCACTCTGGCGTTCGAGGAGGTGTAAGTTGTGAAATTATGCCACACTCCTTGAGGTAATCAATGAATTCTTGATTAAGATACTTGCCCCCTCGATCACTTCGAAGAATCTTAATCTTCTTGTCAAGTTGGTTTTCTACTTCATTCTTAAACTCCTTAAACTTTTCAAGAGTTTCTGACTTTTGTCGCATTAAATAGATATATCCATATCTGCTAAAATCATCAGTAAAAGTTACGAAGTATATATAAGCTCCTCTGGCCTGAACTGACAATGGTCCACACACATCACTGTGTATGAGTTCTAGCAGTTCATTCGCTCTTTCTCCAATCTTGGAAAAAGGCTTCTTGGTCATCTTTCCTTGTAAATAAGCTTCGCATGTATCTATGGATTCTAATTCAAATGAATCCAAATACCTATCATTGAGTAACTTAGCAATGCGCTTCTCGTTTATATGACCAAGTCTACAATGCCAAGGTAAGTTGGGTTTGAGTCACCCGATTTCTGTTTCTTATACTCGATGCAATGTACCGGCTCATGAAGTTTAAAACTTACAAACCATTGTTTAACAATCCATATCCATAGAAAACATCATCTACATAAAAGGAACACATCTTGTCCTTAAATTCAAAAACAAAGCCCTTGGTGTCTAAACTGGACACCGAGATGATGCTCTTATAAAAACTTGGAACATAACAACAGTTTTCTAGTTTCAAAATAAGTCCACTGGGCAAAACTTATTTTATAAGTCCCTACAGCTAATACAGCTACTCTTGCTTCATTAGCCACTCGTAGGTCCATCTCGCCCTTGGACAACCGTCTGCATTCACTTAGTCCCTGTAGGTCCACACAGATATGAGAACTACATCCCGAATGTAGGACCATGAGGATGAAACAGAAAAATTGTATTCAATCATAAAAATACCCGAAGCACCTGCTGAAAGGTTCCTCCCATTTACATTTATGCAAAAACATCTCATTTGCATTGATTTACAAAAGATTTGTTACATGTATGCGAGCTACAAGCTCAAAAAAAATAACAAATGCCTCTTCTAACTAAAATGTGCAGCTCAACAAGATTCCATAACCTGCAATGAACTAAAATCCATTTGATTTTAAACCCCACATACATCCACAAGAAAGCACACGTTCCATACAAAAATGTCACAGCCCTCTCCAAACCCTCTCCAAACCACTTCCAAATCACAGCCCAACCACAGCCACGAATCTCAACAGCATGCACTACAACTAAGCTTAAAAGCGAAGGAGGGATGTGGGGTTACCTTCCACTTGCTTCAACACACAACCGGGTGAGCTCCGCCCTTTGCCGGACCACTTCAGCCCGTGAAGGTAGCCTCCCCTTTGCCTTTAGCCTCTCGCTCGTTCGGCGCCTTACACTTCTCGCCCTCGGATCCACTTTGCCAAGTTGAAACACCCTCCTTTCTCCTCTTCCTTCGCTTGGCCGAAGCTTCCCCTTCCCCCTCTTCTAAGTGTTTCTCCCTCCTTTTCCCTTTGTGTTCGTATGAGAGTGGGGGTGTGTGTGTTCTCTTTTTTGGAAGAAGACGAACTCCTCCCCCTTTCAAGAGAGATTCACCGCCTCAAGAGTTTCATGAGGCCCCTCATCCTCTTCCATTAGCAACTAGGGACCAAATTACCATCATTATAATTTGGACTCCCATGTCATTATTTAAATAATATTTTTGGTTGACTAGTCAACTTGATTCAATGGCCACAATTCATCCTTGGATCCCCCGTTGGGCCCCCCTGGATCCCCTCTGGACCCCCTCTGAGCCCCCCTTGGACCCCCTCTGGACTATACCTATGGTACGTTTGTCCATTGTCCCTTGGGCGACACGGGCACGCTCATCCGTCGCAAGCTGTCGCCCCTTGGGCAATGCAAGGGTCCCTCGCCCCCTGGGCGATACGGGGGTCGATCCTCCCCTGTCTTCATACTTGCCCGGGGTCGTCTATCCATCACCCCTTGGGCATGTTAGGGGGTCGATGGCTATCGCCCCCGGGGTCGGTGGCCGTTGACCCTTACCCGACCTACTCCGACCCTTCTCGTGTTCGATCTAGGACGAACCTTAATATTATAACGCCCACTTCGGGCATTCGTCTTTCATCCTCTAACCCTTCGCGACAACCCCACTTTGATTCACATACCTTCATTTTTGGGCAGCCAAGGCATTCATCATTAATCCGTCACATGTCTAAACGTTCATACACTTAGATTTACATCATTTATACTCAAATCTACATAAGTCATTATCATTCATCCTCAAACTCATCACGTATACATTAATTTCAAGAGTGTAAAATTTCGGGTCATTACATTCTTCCCTCCTTAAGGAATTTCGTCCCCGAAATTAATTTTACTCAAAAAGAAATGGATATAACTCTTTCATACGTTCTTCTAGTTCCCAAGATTGATCTTCCATTCCATCTCCCTTCCATAACACCAAAACCAGTTGCGTTTTCTTCCCTCGAGTCGTTCGCTCCTTGTGCCCGATTACTCTTGCCGGTACCAAGGTCACACTCAAATTCTCATTCACCGTTGTTGCGGTCGTTTCCACCCTTGTCTCCGGATCCGGCTCATACTTTCTCAACATGGACACATGAAAAACATCATGGCAATGCGACAACTCCGGAGGTATAATTATTCGATACGCCATTTTCCCTACTCTTTCAATTATCTCATACGGACCTATATACCTCGGACTCAACTTGTGAGCCTTGCCCATCCGGAACATTGACTTCATGGGGGAGAGCTTTAGAAATACTTTGTTTCCGACTTCAAATTCCAAGGGTCTCCTTCGTCGATCCGCATAGCTTTTCTGTCGGCTTTGAGCTGTTCTCATTCTTTCTCGAACCACCGCAATTACTTCCGATGTTTCCTTGATAAGCTCCGGACCATCAAATACTTTCTCACCCGGTTCCATCCAACACAAAGGAGATCGACAGCTTCTCCCATACAAGGCCTCGAACGGCGCCATTCCAATGCTCGCATGATAGCTGTTGTTATACGTAAATTCAATCAATGGAAGGTGGTCTACCCAACTACCCTTCCATTTCAATACACATGCCCTCAACATGTCTTCCAACGTTTGTATTGTCCGCTCCGTTTGCCCATCCGTTTGTGGATGGAAGGCTGTGCTCATCTGTAGCTTTGTGTCTAAAGCTCCTTGGAGACTTCTCCACAATTTTGAGGTAAACCGTGGGTCTCTGTCTGAAGTAATAGTGTGAGGCACTCCGTGATACCTTATCACTTCTCGTATATAAATTTTTGCCAAGGCCTCTAGAGACCAGTTTATCTGTATTGGTATGAAGTGGGCTGACTTCGTTAGCCTATCCACAACCACCCATACCGAATCCATATTACGACCACTCTTGGGTAGGTTCGTCACAAAGTCCATTGCAATATCCTCCCACTTCCATTCGGGTACAGGCAGTGGCTCCAACAATCCCCCTGGCTTTTGATGTTCAATCTTTACCATCTGGCAAACGGTGCACCGGTTCACATATCTAGCGACATCTCTTTTCATCTTAGGCCACCAATAACATTGTCTCACATTCCAGTACATTTTCGTTATTCCTGGATGCACACTATATGCCGTCTTATGTGCCTCATCCAAAAGCCTTTTTCTTACTACCCCGTCTTCCGGAATACAGATTTTTCCTTGGAATTTTAGCAATCCATCAGCCGTTAACTCGAATCGTTCATATGGTGCCGTCCCAAGCCCTTCTCGTACAATCATCAAGTACTCATCATGAACTTGGGCGTCTCTAATCATTCCAATCACTTCCGGTTCCACTTGCCCCCTGGCTACATATAGAATCCCTTCAGATTTTTCCAACCGAATGTCCAAATTGCTCATTTGTTCGATCATCTTCGATTCTTCTACAATGAAGCACATGAGGGTTACGTGTTTTCTACTCAATGCATCTGCCACTACATTAGCCTTCCCAGGATGATACATAATTGTACAATCATAATCTTTCAACAATTCCATCCATCGACGCGGTCTCATATTCAACTCTTGCTGAGTAAACAAATACTTCAAACTCTTATGATCCGTGTAAATCTCGAATTTCTCTCCATACAAGTAATGTCTCCACAATTTCAACACAAACACTACCGCAGCTAATTCCAAATCATGCGTAGGGTAGTTTTCCTCATGCTTCCTTAATTGTCTCGAAGCATAGGCTACAACCTTTCCATTTTGCATTAACACTCCACCAAGGCCTTGTGCCGAAGCATCACAGTATACCACGAAACCACCCGTTCCCGTTGGTAATGTCAAAATCGGTGCGCTGGTCAATCTTTTCTTCAATTCTTCATAGCTTGTTTCACATTTATCCGACCACTCATATTTGACATCTTTCCTCAAGAGCTTCGTTATGGGAGCTACGATTTTCGAAAATCCTTCCACGAATCTTCGATAATAACCTGCCAATCCCAAGAAACTTCGAACTTCTGACACACTCTTCGGGCGTGGCCACTCTTTTATTGCCTCAATCTTCGAAGGATCCACTTCCACTCCTGTGGCCGATATCACATGGCCAAGGAATGCTACTTTCTCAAGCCAAAATTCACACTTACTTAATTTGGCATACAATTTGTTTTCCCTCAATATCCTCAGCACGATCTCTAAGTGTTCCTTATGTTCTTCCCAACTCTTGGAATATACGAGGATATCATCTATGAACACCACTACGAAGTGATCCAAGTACGGTCTAAACACTTGGTTCATTAATCCCATAAACACCGCTGGCGCATTTGTCAATCCAAACGGCATTACTCTGAATTCATAATGCCCATAACGTGTTCTGAACGCGGTCTTAGGAATATCCTCTTCTCTCACGCCAATTCCCGACCGGAGATCTATTTTCGAATATACGACGGATCCTTGTAATTGATCAAACAAGTCGTCTATACGAGGTAGAGGATAACGATTCTTAATCGTTCTTTGGTTCAACAAACGATAGTCGATACACAATCTCATACTACCGTCTTTCTTCCTTACAAACAGTACAGGTGCGCCCCACGGGCTTACACTAGGACGTACATACTTCTTTTCTACAAGTTCCTGCAATTGTGCTTTCAACTCTTTTAACTCAACTAGACTCATTCGATATGGAGCACGTGAAATAGGAGCTGTCCCAGGAAGTAGGTCGATCTCGAACTCTACATCACGCTCCGGTGGTAATCCTGGTAGCTCTTCCGGAAATACATCCGCAAAGTCTCTTACCACTTTTATTTGCTCCAACCTCGGAATTTCAGCTTCTTTGTTCAGCACCAATGCAAGATACACTTCATGTCCTGTCCTCATCCACCTGTACATTCGTACTGCAGATACCATCAAAATTCGGCCGTATCCTCCATGGCCTATGTACTCACAGGACTTCCCTTCTCCATCCGTGATCAAAAGTCGCTTCGATTCGCAATCCACTTGGGCATGGCTCGAAGCCAACCAATCCATGCCCAATATCACATCAAAGTCACTTATCTGCAGCACGATGAGATTAATCACAAAACTCAATCCCGCAATCATCAGCTTACATGCGTGACATGCTTTCTCTACCTCTAATTCATTTCCCGAAGGTAACACCACATGCATCCGTTTCTCAAGTTTCTCAACCGGCCATTCATGCAATTCCACACACCTTTGTGCCACAAACGAATGCGTTGCACCAGTATCAAACAATGCATGCAGTAATTCACCTTGAAGTTGAACCGTACCTGAGATCACTCCTCGTGAGGCATTCGCCTCATCCTCAGTAAGCGCATTCAGCCTAGCATTATCCACTGGTCCGCTCACCGATCCTCTGGAGGCCGTCACTGTCGGACCAAGCCTCATGCCACCTCTTCCTCTGGGAGCACTCATGCCAGTCCTTCGGCTGCTCACCTCTCCACCGCTTTGAGGGCAATTCCTCCTCAAGTGGCCCGGTTTCCCGCATTGGTAGCACAAGGGCTCATTGGTTACGCATGAGAACCCAAAATGTTGTTTATTGCACCGAGGACAGTGGGAGGGCCGCTCATCCTTGAGCCTTGGCTTCCCCCTCGGTTAAAGCTTCTCATAGGCATAGGAGGACGCGGAGGTCGTGACACAAATCCTCTCTGACCCGAGAAGGATCCACTCGGCCTAAATCTCTTAGGGGGAGGCATTCCGCCCTCCACCCTTCTCTTTGCCCTTTCAGCTTCCTCCACCTCCTTCACTGCCTTCCATGACATTTCCGCATTCTGAGCCCTCTTGTACACTTCCTCATAAGTAGTCAAACAAAGCGTAGACACTTGCATCCTAATATGGGGTTCCAACCCCAATTCGAATTTCCTTGCCCGACTCAACTCATCCATGGCAGGTCCGTAGTGAGACAGAACTGTATACCTTGTCTCATACTTATCTACCGACATATTTCCTTGGTTCAGTTGAGCAAACTCCAATGCCTTATCCGTCCGATAAGAAAATGGCAAGTATTTGTCCAGGAATGCAGTCTTGAACATTGTCCAAGCATCCTCACTTTGGCCCATCTTGGCACTCCCCTTACTTGCCTTCCACCAAGTTTCCGCTCCTCTTTGAAGTGAGTATTCGGCTAGGCACAATTTCTCCTCGGGTGTACACACCAAGGAGTCGTAGATCTTCTCCACATCATTGATAAAATCTTCCGCCAACTCAGGCCCTTCGTCCCCCTTAAATTTTGGAGGATCCATCTTCCGATACTGTCCCATAAGGTATGCCTTCCTCTTCCCTGGAAGAGAATGTTCCACTTCGGTGAACTCACGTACCGCTATGGGCACTCCTTCATCCGTCATTTCCCTATCAAATCACCATTCAAACATTTAGTCATACATCTCATTCATTCCAACTTAGGCACACATTTGCAGCCTCAATACACACATTTCAAATTCAATCAACCCCCTTTCTAGGTGATTCTTTTACAGCACCATACCTTTAGCGCACCAAGCGCTTGTTTCCATCACCTTCCGTGATGTTTGAACCTCAAACTTTCCAAACCAAACACCCACTCATGTGTTCTCATACACACATAATTTGGTAATTCCGAACCCTTTTCCATTCACTTTTTCCTCAATACCAACTCATCCGAATCAATCCGAACAAGTACATACGCATGCGCATGGCACAAGGTGCATTTTTAATGCAAAAATCAACTCAAATTCCACCCTTATCACTCCAAAACGATCCTAGGCTCTGATACCACTTGAAAGGTTCCTCCCATTTACATTTATGCAAAAACATCTCATATGCATTGATTTACAAAAGATTCGTTACATGTATGCGAGCTACAAGCTCAAAAAAAATAACAAATGCCTCTTTTAACTAAAATGTGCAGCTCAACAAGCTTCCATAACCTGCAATGAACTAAAATCCATTTGATTTTAAACCCCACATACATCCACAAGAAAGCACACGTTCCATACAAAAATGTCCTAGAGCCATTTTTCCTTTTTCGAGACCTCATACACCCTGATCTTAAACCAATTCGGTTTTCACCTTAACCCAACAATTCCCATTCGTTTCTACCATTTTCCACACCTTAACTAAGGTGGAAAAACACCATAAAAATCTCAGATTTAAACTCCAAACGCATCGTCCCAAAACTTATCATCTTTTCACACTCGTTTTCACCGAAAACTGTACCTTCTGGTCTCATTACTAAGCCTATTTGGCTTTGACCTTCCCCCATCTATTTCAACTTGTTTCTACCACATTCCTACTCCCTATTAAGGTAGGAATGTGGCTACAAATTCTCACATCAAAACTCCTTTCATACAGTCCCTTATTCAGACTTGAGCACACTCATTTATTTTGCTCGTTTCCACTGAATATTACTCCATTCAGTTTCACCTCCCATCCACCCCCGAGCATAACTTTTCCATGCTTTTCTAGCATGAGGGACAGCCTTTCTAGCTTCCGTTCCGACCTTACAACACATCATAATTTCCAGCCCTTAGCCGATTTAATTTCCATGGCCAAAGCCACGCGGTTCCGCTCTTAGAGCGCGAGGCGAAGCGCAGCCACCTCAGGGCTCAACGCTCCCCTATTCCATACCTTTATTCCACTTATTTCCAGCCCCTAAGGACCACAACCTTTCCCCTCAAGGCTCGCCCCAAGCGCAGCCCTTTGGTAACCAAACGACCACACACATATCCTTACTCAACATAGAGGGGTTCGGGTGGCTTCCCTCACCTTTAAGGGTTCGACTACCCTCTAACCCTCTCCAAACCACTTCCAAATCACAGCCCAACCATAGCCACGAATCTCAACAGCATGCACCACAACTAAGCTTAAAAGCGAAGGAGGGATGTGGGGTTACCTTCCACTTGCTTCAACACACAACCGGGTGAGCTCCGCCCTTTGCCGGACCACTTCAGCCCGTGAAGGTAGCCTCCCCTTTGCCTTTAGCCTCTCGCTCGTTCGGCGCCTTACACTTCTCGCCCTCGGATCCACTTTGCCAAGTTGAAACACCCTCCTTTCTCTTCTTCCTTCTCTTGGCCGAAGCTTCCCCTTCCCCCTCTTCTAAGTGTTTCTCCCTCCTTTTCCCTTTGTGTTCGTATGAGAGTGGGGGTGTGTGTGTGTGTTCTCTTTTTGGGAAGAAGACGAACTCCTCCCCCTTTCAAGAGGGATTCACCGCCTCAAGAGTTTCATGAGGCCCCTCATCCTCTTCCGTTAGTAACTAGGGACCAAATTACCATCATTATAATTTGGACTCCCATGTCATTATTTAAATAATATTTTTGGTTGACTAGTCAACTTGATTCAATGGCCACAATTCATCCTTGGATCCCCTCTGGACCCCCCTCTGGGCCCCCGTTGGGTCCCCCCTGGACCCCCTCTGGACTATACCTATGGTACGTTTGTCCATTGTCCCTTGGGCGACACGGGCACGCTCATCCGTCGCAAGCTGTCGCCCCTTGGGCAATGCGAGGGTCGATCTCCCCTCGCCCCCTGGGCGATATGGGGGTCGATCCTCCCCTGTCTTCATACTTGCCCGGGGTCGTCTATCCATCACCCCTTGGGCATGTTAGGGGGTCGATGGCTATCGCCCCCGGGGTCGGTGGCCGTTGACCTTTACCTGACCTACTCCGACCCTTCTCGTGTTCGATCTAGGACGAACCTTAATATTATAACGCCCACTTCGGGCATTCGTCTTTCATCCTCTAACCCTTCGCGACAACCCCACTTTGATTCACATACCTTCATTTTTGGGCAGCCAAGGCATCCATCATTAATCCGTCACATGTCTAAACGTTCATACACTTAGATTTACATCATTTATACTCAAATCTACATAAGTCATTATCATTCATCCTCAAACTCATCACGTATACATTAATTTCAAGAGTGTAAAATTTCGGGTCATTACACCTGCCCCACTGGTATTTTTCTTTTGAAAGATGTAACAATTCTTCTTCCAGTGGCCTTTCTTGCCACAGTGAAAGCATACAGCTTCCTTCTCATCAGATTGGGGAATCTGTTGGCCCTTTTTCAGTTTTGGCTTTTGGCCCGGGTGAGCAGATATCTTTGATTTCTTGACCTTGGGTGAACTTCCCCTTGCTCATTCTCTTGTTGGTATTTCTCACCAACATTGCATTTGAAATAGTCTTTTGTTTCATATCTTTCTCTGCTATCTTGAGCATCGTCAACGGATCGGCAAGACTCTTCTCCATGTTGTTCATATTAAAGTTCATCATGAACGGAGCGAATGATGGAGGGAGGGAACACAAAATGGCATCAACAGCCAAATGATTATCCATCATAGAGCCCAAGCTTGCGAGCTTCTCAATGTACCTTATCATCTTGAGTACATGAGGCCCGACATGATTTCCTTCCTGCAATTTCATCCCGAAAAATGCTCGAGAGATTTCAAATCTCTCTGTCCGAGCACTTTCTTGGAAGAACTCGCAAATGGATATCGATCTCCCTGGCGCTCATATTCTCATGTTGCTTCTGCAACTCTAGAGACATCGCAGATAACATGAGACATTGCACATCAACGGCATCTTTCACATAATGGTCATAGATGATTCGATCAGCTTCTGAAGTGTCTGTATTGGGCACTGCTGGTGCCTCAGAATTTAGTACATGAAACTTTCTCTCTTGTTTCAGTACAATCTTGAGCTTTCGATACCAGTCCAGGTAGTTTAGTCCTTGGAGGATATTTTCTTTCTTTAAAATACTTCGCAGCGAAAGGTTTGTCAACATCTACAGCAAATAAAATTTTGAATCATTATTTTTGAATAGTTATATAAAGGATTTTTATAAACTCCCACTATTTTATTCAAACCTAATAGCCCCCACCATTAGGCTCGGGAATTAGTTGGTAGTAATTCCTAGCGGGACCGAATACTTAAATCCTATAGTATGTACACAACTGAGCTGTACCTACACACCATAGTCATTAAGTAGGCACTACTCACGAGTCACAAATCCATGTGACCATCGGTATTATTAACTTAGGTTGATATTTTCTTAGACCCCTTGCCCATCAAATCAATTGACCTTAGCTAAGCTAACAAATCAATTAATCTGAGTTAAGTCGACCCATTAATAATTTATGAAAAACTACAACTATATTAACGCGAGCCCACAACTGAGCTGTACCGACTCACGAAGTACGTCGACTATTTTCATTATTATTGATGGAGGGCAAATAAAACTTGGACTTAATATTCAGGGGATTTTAATTAATTGTCTCACTTATATATTGATGGGCTTAGTTATTTTATTCTAGCCCATTGTATCTGTTCTCTCTCGACAATTTGAAACTTTGCCGAATTTAGTATTGGAGCCATCCCACTATGAATCACATTACTTGTGGGCCAACCCTTTTAAAGTCTAGAATACTTTTGACATTTTATTTTCTAAGCCCTATGTTAAGTTGGGCTAATTGTTTTTACTTACTGGCCTTCTAATAAGACTTGGAGAATTAATTCTAAATAATTACTATCTGATTAGTTCAATTTGACTTCGGCCCATTTGAGTATTATATATTATTACTTTATTAATTATGCAAACGCACTTAGTTCGCAAATCTCGTTACAATAAAACTTATCAACCCACGTAATCATATTTCCTATCACGTTAATTAAATATGATTAACTTTAACTTGACCCATCTCAGGTTCTCGGGATTGCCCATTTTTGATTCTCAGATCAATTATTAAGTAAAACTTTTAACAACTCTCAATCACATACATAATGATTTTAAGCATCTGTCCAATTTTAAAATTTATAAAACTTGATATGTTAACATATCAAAATCAATTATTATTGGACAGATCGAATTCATCTTATATTTATTACAGTTAAAACTTTAACTTAACGTGGGTTCGATTACAGTGTCTCGTTATATCATAATTATAATAAGAAATAAGCTAACGAAGCAATAACAGTTCAAAATATAACAAACACTGTAAAGAAGAAATATTGCTTAAAACTTGGTTTAACGTAAAAACACGATTTATACGATATGATCACAAATAAGCTCGGAGATCACTGACGGTTTCCACCGGGCGTAGCGAAAGCTCGTTTCGAAAAATACTATCCGAAACATAACCCGAATCTATGCGATACGTATAAATCGAATAGTAAAATGGGTTTAATAACTCGTATCTTGTTGCTCGGAAACAACGAACGTTGCGGATAAGACCGTCTTCGAGAGTCCCAACCGTGACTCCTCTAGAAGTATCCACACACACGTAATACGAAAACACGAATTCCCTTAGGTGCTAGCCTTCGGAATTCTTTCTGTTATTTTCTTTCGGAAGCCTTGGCCGAAGATTTCCTTATGTAGCCGAATGTTTTTTTCTTTTCTTGGCCGAATTTCAAATCCCTCGTAATTAAACGGTCGACTACATCTCTTTATATTGTTTTTTTCTTAACGGACATGGCACCGTCTTATAATTAAAATTATTGTCAAAAATAATTAATTAACACCACGCAGCAATGTTATGCTACAATAGCCCATAGGTAATGATTTTACTTTTGCAATTGGGTACCGACGTTTTTATAACTTCACAATTGAAATTTAATTCAACTAATAGAACGTAGCAGAGCTACGATATACATAATGGGCCAAATGGGCTTAACCCAATTTGGGTAGCCCTATATTGATATAAAATATAATATTATAATGAATAATAATTAATTATTATAATTATATTATTATAGTCTACAACTTAGACATATTTGATCAACTTAAATTCAACACTATGATTTATTGCTTCCGAATATTTCAGAATAAATTTTGAGGATTTATTGCTTCCGAATATTTCAGAATAAATTTGTAGTCCAACAAATTTTAATACTAAAATTTATACTTTTATTTCTAATATTCATTAGAATTAAATAATCAATGTCCGTGTTCACGTGCTTTTGCGTGCAACCCTAAACGTAATAGAATATTGGTCATGAACCAAAACCGCTATGAACCGATTTCTGTGTAATTCAATCTCTTCATCTCACCGGCATCCTGATTAATTCAGTGCATTATGTGTCATCATTGAATTAATCGTTTTACTTGATTTCTGAGATATAATAGATCTTAACTCGAATGATAAACATTCCTCCACGGCCGTGTGTTTAAAATCACTAATATCTCAATCAAGAGGCCAGGATTTCAACTCTCTAATTCAGAAGAGCGATGAATCCTATATTGACTTAACACTATCCTCTCTACGCATCGCTGCACACCTAATAACCGTATTACTGACAATCCGATTAAAGACTGCTTTTAACGGCATCAAAGTGGACAACTGCACGCATAGAATAAATGAAGGTCTCAAGTCAAGAGATTAGTTACACTCGTTCAACAATAGAAGTGACCAATGACGCTTAATATGTGGTATTCTCTATAAACGGGTCGTGTCCAGTGTACCCTAAACTTAGGCACCCCCAAGTATAACTTGGACATCTATCCCTTGGTCTAACTCGACCTAAGTTATACTCGGCGTTGATCTAAATGTTTATGTCCCCTCTAAACATCTATCCGATCAATGACAATTTTAGATTGACATAATAGTATAAATCTATGGGACTTTACCATATATTAATTACGAGTAGAAAAGTAATTAATAAACAGTAAATACTTGCCTTTATTAACAACTATTTACATATATTACAAAGTGTCTTGACACATACGTGCATACACTGACACCTAAACCCTAAACCCTAAACACCTAATCCTACCAAAATCTTCCAATGACAGAATTTTTATGAAGATTGGATTCCAGATTAAGCGCATGACATGTGATTTTGTCCAGTCGCTGCGGGCCTTGTCATTGTTTCTCCTATTCTCTTACGATAAATTTCTTGGTGACTTCCTTATGTTGCCATGGCAGCTTTGCTCCTTTACGTTTGTTGCTATCAGGTAATTGATCATCGGTTCTTCTGTTTACAGGGTAATTTTCTCGTGGATTTTTTTCCTTCTCAATCTCTCTGGTGTCGCTCTCCAGATCTCGTTCGATCCTATCAGCTGGCTTATGGTGTCAGAAATATTCCCACTTCGTACAAGGGGACAGGGAATCAGTCCGGAGGTTCTCCCGAAATTTCGGTTCTAATGCCATCGTGACTTTTGCCTTCTCGCCTTTAAAGGTGACGATTTCTTCAACAACATGCCACTTCAAAGATTTTCACGCCTTGTTTATGAATCTCGGCCTTGTTTCCCAGTACGCATTGGGTGGAGGAAACGTTTTTCTCCTCTTCGGTGCGATTGCCTTATTGTCCCTCTGTTCGCGATACTGCAAGTCCCTGAGACCAAAAGGCTTAAGCTTGGAAGAGATCGAGTCCAAAATCCTGAAGTGAAGAAACCAGATAACCAGCATCGACAGGTTCTATTCGCATATCCTTGACGCCTCCTCTAAACCAAAAGCCTTAACGAAGAGAAGTCCTGGTAGGGATTTCATGTTAGGATATCTTTCTGTGTGTTCATCACCTGTAAATGCTGTTACATGTCATTTCGAGCCGATTACTCCTGCATCTCCCTCCCACTGATTACAAATATCCTTGCGAAGTCCATGGAGTCCCAACTCCAATTCCAATTCCAATGCCAACCACAGACCCTGGCATGGGCCCAGCTCTGTCCTGATCTGCAGAATAATTCCAACAGGTAAGACGAAATGGTATGGAAAAGAGAATCCTCAAAATCTTGTCATTTGACAGGGAAGTTCAGGTTTTTTGGAGGGTGAGGCCCTGAATCCACCCCCACCTCCATTCACATGTTACATTGTCCATCACATTGGAACGACAACAACCATCAGACGAGAAAGAAAGGAAGTTATCTTCATAGATTTTGTTGAATTATGGTTTGTGGACTGGAAAGGAGCTTCAAGATGAGCCTCTTTAATAGTCGGTCACTGGAGACCCTCACTAGGAAAACACTCTGTATATCCCAATTTTTGTAGTTTTCCACGGTAAAACAAAAGGGGAGGATGATGAACCAGGGATCGCCACGTGTCGTCCGTCCCGTATCCCCAGTGTGTGGCCGTCATCTGTTTTCTGCCTTCTGCCCTCGTGTTCTTCCTATTAATTGGAACCGGGATGAGGAGATCAGCAAGCATATTGCAGATCCCCCCTGCTTAACTGCCCGAGAGCCCGTGCTGTAATGGCTACCACATTCTCGGCTGTCGGGACTGTCAACTCTGTATGCCGACCTGTCTGTTATCGTGGCTTCCTAGTCCAATAGCTTCTTTTGTTGCTGATGAGTTGTTGCGTGACGTATGTAGTTGAGCATGAACAACTCGAGCAAGGGGAGATCTGTCCCCAGCTCGGCATTCTTCGAGGGCAGCTTGAAGAAGGTGAGCTCCAAATTTACCTACCCGAGGGTCGGGAGCTTCGGGATTGCAGCCGAGATTGATGAGAGCAAGCAGACTGACAAGAACATGTGGAGGGGTCTTGTGTAACGACCCGGACTTTTATGAATTTTAAATGGATGAAAAGAACGTGCCGTGAGGTGGCAAAAGCGCTCGGAGATGTTCGGGCGAGTTGGGATGACCCTAGGAAGGTGTAAGTGGGGTTGACGCCCGAGTAGGTTAAGTATGGGTGCCTTGGATGCCCAAAAATGAGGGTCCTCGGATCGACCCGGGATTAGCCTAGATGAATGGAGGATGGAAAATGAACGTCTAAAGTGGGTGTCGGAATTTGGAGATCGGCCATAGGTTGGGTCGTATGAGGGTCGGTGCCGGATAGGGTCGTGGGCGATGGCTGCTGCCCAAGGGGCGAGAGCTGCCGACCCTGGCACGCCCAAACGTTGAAACGGTGAAGAGAGAGAAACGCCCGAGGGGTCGGACGGGTAGAGAGAGAAACTCGATCAGGGGTGCCCCTCGGTGGGCGATAGAATCTGAACCCCCGCTGCCCAGGGGCGATGCGTGGGCGCCAGGTGGGCGACCCGTGGGCGACGGAAGGGCGTCCCATGGGCGATGAGTGGGAGACTTACGGGTGATAGATGGGCGACACGGAGGGCAGTGCGTGGGCGATGGAGGGGCGATGGGCGCGACCCCTAGGCATGCCCACAACGCTCCGGGGATCAGCCCCGAGGGTCATTTCGGCCAAAAAAATGGCCCGACCCGGAACCGAAAATAAACGCTTCGGGGACCTTAAGGAGGTCATTAGGAAGCCTCCCGTGTATGTCGGAATTTTAAGATAAGGATTAGATCTTAAGATAATCGCGGACCAAGTTGGCCGCGAAAGGGGTGTGTGAAGGGGGGACCAGCCGACCCTCCTGTGCCCAAAGGGGGACCCCCCTGACGGAAGGGGGAATGTTGACGGGGCAAGAGTGCCACCGGGACGAGAGAGGCTTGTGTGGCCTTAAAACACTCTCTCCCCTTAGTCTCATTTAATGAGGATAGCCACATAAATAAGGCTAGGCCATTGGATCATCCCTTGGGGAGGAAGGGAGGAATATGAGCCGTTGGATCGGTTTTAAGGAGAGGGAGAAAACACACCCACTTGTAGAAATTAATAAAATAATGGGGAAGGAAGGACATCAGGGGGATGCTTCCCCAACGGATCTAAAAAGAAGAAAATAAAAAGGGAAGGGGGGAGGGAGAGAAGGCATTCGTTACCCCCCAACGGATCTAAAGAGAGAGAAAAGAGAGAAAAGAAAAAGGAGAAAAAGGAGTGGGGACCCGGAGGGGGATCCGAGAGGGGGACCCCAATGAGGGGTTGGAATATAGCCTTGAGGGCTGAAAATGATAATAAATAATGGAGGGTAAGGCGCGTAAGGCCCCCTCAAGATTAATAATGAAATAACGCTCGTAGAGCGGAAATGCGAGGAGTGAGCCTCGGGTGCGTAAATGGCCTTGAGGGCCAAAGTAAATGAATATGGAACGGATAAGGGAGTCTAGTGAGAGACTGCCCTGGTGCCAAAGAGGCACAGAACCGCTGCGCTCGGGGGTGGTTGGGAGGTGAGACCAAAACCGTGGTGTTTTGGTGGAAACGAGCGAGAATGGTATCGACGGAGGAGCCGATGACGGGCTGCCTCGTCGGGAATGGTTATAAACGACTAAGTGTGAGCCTAAGGGCAGGATTCGTAGATTTGAATGAGGGCTGGTAAAGCGCGGAACAGGGAGCCTAATAGGCCGCGATGGTAGAACCGAACAAAAGAAAGGTTCGGCGGAAACGAGTGAAACGGGAGCCGGTGCAGGTTGCCCGATAGAACGGAACGACTCCGAGGTTACGCCACTAAGTTGGGGCCTCGAGAGAAAGGTTTGAAAGGGGCGAAGGCCCGAGGGTAAGGTTGATACGTTGCGGGAATAAAGTAACAAAGGGAATCCGAGACGGTGCAGAGGTACGCCCGTTTCGTGGATGTGTATAGGATGAGGTGCGCGGTACCCATGCGAGATACGGAAAGGTAAAGGAAGCCCGAGGAGGCTGTCCTAGTGCTAGATGAGCACGGAAACGATACGCTCGGGGGTGGATGGGAGGTTTGAGCGAGATAGAGTCCCAAGTGTGGACCGAAGGTACGCCCGAGGGGCGGTACCAAGGGCACGCCCGAGGGGCGGTGCCGAGAGGCTAAGCCTCGAGAATAGGAATCGGTCGGACGACCGGAAATGGATGACCCCGCAAGGGCAGGGGTCATGAAGGTGCAGCGCGAACCGTGAGACGAGAGGGTCTCGACGGTGAAATCGCGAAAAAGAAAAATGAACCTGGCTGGAAGAGCTGTGATGGACAATGGAGCCCAGAAAGGAAAGAGGTGATGGAAATGTCCAAGAGGACAAAAGGAAGGTGACACGGTAGAAAGGTGGTCACCGAACGGGGTAGTGCCGATGCGAAGGAAAGGGGCATGCGGCCGGATTGTAATGGTCCGATGAGACCAAGTGTATTACGAATGGTATACTCTAATAATGCGATTTTTAATTCGGTAAAGTGTGGGTTCTTACAGGTGGTATTAGAGCATAGGTTGCTCTGGAGTGATAAGGTTGGAAAGGAAATTCGAGATTGAATCGAAAATGTGATGTGTACGCATGAGTAACGATGGGTTACAAGTTGAAATGCTTGAATTGCGGACTAAGTCCGGGGAAAATGGGACCTAAGCGGGTCAATGTTCCTACGGGAAGGAACGAGATGAATTGCGCAGGTGCGCATAAGGCCTTGAGTGCCGTTAAAAGTGAAACGGAATGATCCCTCGAGATAGGGAGGAAACGGTTAAATGAGTGATTGAAATACCCAGACGGGGTTGAACGGGTCAAGGAGTGTGCGACCCTTGAATGTAAATTGAGGTCCTCCTCGTGTGAGAGGGAGTGAGACCGCGGGAAAGACGAAATGGATGGAGTCCTACCCCTTGAGAGGGTGGATCGGTCAATGACCAAGGGGAGGCAAATTCCCTAAGTTGAGGAAATGGGAAAAGTAGAGTGAATGTGATCCGGAAGTTCATGGAGAGAACATGATTTCTGTGAGACGTAGAGAAGGGGGAGGTAACCCCGTGTGAAAATAACACGTAACCCTCAAGTGAGGAAAGGATGGTGCCGGTTACGTAGGCACAAAGTGATAAGTCCCATGCGACTAAGGTCGGGGACGGGAAAAGGAATAGCCTTCACCTGAGAGAGGTTGAACGGTCAAAAAGGTGAAAGGATGTGACTCCCTAAATCAAGGGATTGAAAGTAAGGAAAGTAAGGGGGCACGGAATAGTGTGAGATGAATGTGACCCCCCCTAAATTGTGGAAAGGGGGAGGTAAGACGATGACCACACGAAAGAGTGGGGTGATGGAAGAATGTACACCCCCATGTGGCTTCGTGAAATGAAAAGAGAAAGGAAGGTAGGACCCCAAATTCATAGGATTTGGTATAAATCCAGGAAATGATAAGGGAGGGTCCGGATAAAAGAAAAGGTGGGACTAGTGAATCCAATGGTCAAGGATTGAGGTACCCCAATTCGTGGGATGTGAAGGAAGGACACCGAAATTGTGGGGGGGGGCAAGGCCCCAAGGAATAAATTAAAGTAATGTTGTCCTTCCATTCGGGAAATGTGTGAACGTTAAATGGGGGAGAGTCCGGCGTGAGGGTGTGAAGAGGGAGTTCAAAGAGGAATGAATAGTCGAGTAAATGTACTCGGGAAGATCGAAAATTTCGAAGGAAAATCAATTCCACGTGAGAACACGTGAGGAAATTGGAAAGGTTGTGGGGAAAGATGAGAATGAAGTCTCGAAATTTTAAGGAGACTAGAGATGGATGGTAACGAGTAACAATGACCGCACGGAAGGGGAGGTTACTCGGCCATGTGACGAAAGGAAACCCTGACGAGACGGGGTGATAATAAGGAGTGACAAGGATCCCAAAGAAGGGGAGGTCACTTGGTCATGTGATGAAAGAAAACCCCTTCCCCAAGGAAAGACGAAACGAATGAGGAAATACGAAGGAAAAAGGGGAACGGGGAGAGTGAGGTACAAGAGTACCGGAATAATGGAAAGACCCGAGTGGTCCATGGGGTGATGAGATCCCCCAAATCAAGGGATGGTGGAGGAAAAGATATGACAAGAGCTAGGCTAATGTGCCTTGAACCCGTGAGAAAGTCGGGTGAGAAGAAAGGGAGACGAGGTCCCCTAAATCATGGGATGGAAAAGTCAAGGATGAATAGTGATAACTTGACAACGCGAATAGTGCGAAAGGGGCACAAACTAATAAAATAAAGTGTCCTTTCCCTTGAGAACGTGGGAAGAGAAGGACAAGGAAATGAGGAAATAGTGAGGGCTCTCATTCCAATCATGTGGGATGGAATGATGAGGAGCCGGACAAAAAAGGGAACTACACCCCATTGAAATGCCGATGTGCATCTCTTCATGCGGAAGGCATGGAAGGGAAAAAGGGGTCGATTGCGAATGAGTGAGGAACGAAGAATGTCCTCCGAATTTAGTAAAGGGGTGAATGAAATGCGGAGTTAAAGCGATAAAGGAGACCCTTTAAGATGCGTGAATACGAGAGATTGATGGCGGTAAGGCCGATCTCAATAGTAAGGGATGAGGTCCCAAAAGGGGGAAGCACGTGTCAATCGTGGCCCCGGAACTTTTTGTTCCCCAGCGAGGGTGCGTGGGGGAAGTAGCGATGGTAATAATGGGAAGAAAGGAATCCCAAGGGAAACGTGTGGAATTCCCAAGGTTGTTCGGGCGAGAACGCTTTCCTCTGTGTGAGAACGAATGATAAAAGAGTGGACCGAGAGAGTGCCGAACTACTAAGTCGGACCCCACACCCAACCAACTAAAGAAAAAGTGAAAGAGTATGGCGAGAGAGAATGGAGCGAAAAGCTCGGATGATCCTCATAGGAGGAATTAGGCCCTCACCCATGATGTCCGCTGTCAGGCAACTCGTGAAAGGACGGGTGAAGAGGGCAAGGTTTAATGCAGCCACGGAAAAAGATGCGACTGCATTCCACGAGGTAGTGGAGGTCGGGATAACCAGCTAGTAAGGCTGAGATGTTAAGAAGGGTTATACCCATTTCCTCTGGAGTAGAAACGAATTTCGGGGACGAAATTCCCTAAGGGGGGAAGATTGTAATGACCTGGACTTTTATGAATTTTAAATGGATGAAAAGAACGTGCCGTGAGGTGGCAAAAGCGCTTGGAGATGTTCGGGCGAGTTGGGATGACCCTAGGAAGGTGGAAGTGGGGTTGACGCCCGAGTAGGCTAAGTATGGGTGCCTTGGATGCCCAAAAATGAGGGTCCTCAGATCGACCCGGGACTAGCCTAGATGAATGGAGGATGGAAAATGAACGTCTAAAGTGGGTGTCGGAATTTGGAGATCGGCCATAGGTTGGGTCGTATGAGGGTCGGTGCAGGATAGGGTCGTGGGCGATGGCCGCTGCCCAAGGGGCGAAAGCTGCCGACCCTGGCACGCCCAAACGTTGAAACGGTGAAGAGAGAGAAACGCCCGAGGGGTCGGACGGGTAGAGAGAGAAACCCGATCAGGGGTGCCCCTCGGTGGGCGATAGAATCTGAACCCCCGCTGCCCAAGGGCGATGCATGGGCGGCAGGTGGGCGACCCGTGGGCGATGGAAGGGCGTCCCATGGGCGATGAGTGGGAGACTCACGGGTGATAGATGGGCGACACGGAGGGCAGTGCGTGGGCGATGGAGGGGCGATGGGCGCGACCCCTAGGCATGCCCACGACGCTCCGGGGATCAGCCCCGAGGGTCATTTCGGCCAAAAAAATGGCCCGACCCGGAATCGAAAATAAACTCTTCGGGGACCTTAAGGAGGTCATTAGGAAGCCTCCCGTGTATGTCGGAATTTTAAGATAAGGTCTAGATCTTAAGATAATCGCGGACTAAGTTGGCCGCGGAAGGGGTGTGTGAAGGGGGGACCAGCCGACCCCCTGTGCCCAAAGGGGGACCCCCCCTGACGGAAGGGGGAATGTTGACGGGGCAAGAGTGCCACCGGGACGAGAGAGGCTTGTGTGGCCTTAAAACACTCTCTCCCCTTAGTCTCATTTAATGAGGATAGCCACATAAGTAAGGCTAGGCCATTGGATCATCCCTTGGGGAGGAAGGGAGGAATATGAGCCGTTGGATCGGTTTTAAGGAGAGGGAGAAAACACACCCACTTGTAGAAATTAATAAAATAATGGGGAAGGAAGGACATCAGGGGGATGCTTCTCCAACGGATCTAAAAAGGAGGAAATAAAAAGGGAAGGGGGGAGGGAGAGAAGGCATTCGTTACCCCCCAACGGATCTAAAGAGAGAGAAAAGAGAGAAAAGAAAAAGGAGAAAAAGGAGTGGGGACCCGGAGGGGGATCCGAGAGGGGGACCCCTTCCTCCTGCACACACACGCTCCAAGTGAGCAGAGGGGGTTGAGGGGGGGGGGGGCCGGAGGGGAGTCCAGAGGGGGATCCCGTGGAGACCGCCCTACCCGTGTGCGTGCCGTGCGGAAGGCGAGGAAGCGCGACGCACGGAGATGTCCGGAGGCCCGTAAACAAGTGTGGAGGGACCTCCAAGGTGCGGATCCGAGACCCTTGATGGGGAATGGCTCGGCGCGCGGAAAATGAGACGGGGGGTGCAAACCCACTCGGTTAAGATTGTGGTGAGGTATAACTCGCTCCCTATCTCTTTACACGCTTTAGTTGGGAGATCGCTGAATATATATGCGTGTGAAGTGAGAACGAAAGGGAATGAAAAGGAATGAGCCCGTGGGGGCTGGAAAATATTGGGAGGGGCCAAGAGAGGGAGGCTACGGATAAGCTCCCTTGAGGTCGGACCCGGATAACGCTCGTGGAGCGAGAAAGGAATGAGCCCGTGGGGCTGGAAATTATTGGGAGGGGCAAAGAGAGGGAGGCTACGGATAAGCTCCCTTGAGGTCGGACCCGGATAACGCTCGTGGAGCGAGGAATGCGAGACGAGGTCTCGGGTAAGGAATAAGCCATGAAGGCTGGAACATGAACGACCATGAAAGGGTCGGGAAATAGCCGGAAGGGCTGGGAAATGGGAGGGGCCAAGATAGGGTGGACGGGTGGAGTCCCCTTGAGGTCGGACCCGATTATACGCTTGTAAAGCGTGAAATCCGAGAGGTTGATGCCTCGGAATGAAATTGGCCAAGGGCCGGAACGGAAACCCAATGAGGGGTTGGAATATAGCCTTGAGGGCTAAAAATGATAATAAATAATGGAGGGTAAGGCGCGTAAGGCCCCCTCAAGATTAATAATGAAATAACGCTCGTAGAGCGGAAATGCGAGGAGTGAGCCTCGGGTGCGTAAATGGCCTTGAGGGCCAAAGTAAATGAATATGGAACGGATAAGGGAGTCTAGTGAGAGACTGCCCTGGTGCCAAAGAGGCACAGAACCGCTGCGCTCGGGGGTGGTTGGGAGGTGAGACCAAAACCGTGGTGTTTTGGTGGAAACGAGCGAGAATGGTATCGACGGAGGATCCGATGACGGGCTGCCTCGTCGGGAATGGTTATAAACCACTAAGTGTGAGCCTAAGGGCGGGATTCGTAGATTTGAATGAGGGCTGGTAAAGCGCGGAAAAGGGAGCCTAATAGGCCGCGATGGTAGAACCGAACAAAAGAAAGGTTCGGCGGAAACGAGTGAAACGGGAGCCGGTGCGGGCTGCCCGATAGAACGGAACGACTCCGAGGTTACGCCACTAAGTTGGGGCCTCGAGAGAAAGGTTTGAAAGGGGCGAAGGCCCGAGGGTAAGGTTGATACGTTGTGGGAATAAAGTAACGAAGGGAATCCGAGACGGTGCAGAGGTACGCCCGTTTCGTGGATGTGTATAGCATGAGGTGCGCGGTACCCATGCGAGATACGGAAAGGTAAAGGAAGCCCGAGGAGGCTGTCCTAGTGCTAGATGAGCACGGAAACGATACGCTCGGGGGTGGATGGGAGGTTTAAGCGAGATAGAGTCCCAAGTGTGGACCGAAGGTACGCCCGAGGGGCGGTACCAAGGGCACGCCCGAGGGGCAGTGCCGAGAGGCTAAGCCTCGAGAATAGGAATCGGTCGGACGACCGGAAATGGATGACCCCGCAAGGGCAGGGGTCATGAAGGTGCAGCGCGAACCGTGAGACGAGAGGGTCTCGACGGTGAAATCGCGAAAAAGAAAAATGAACCTGGCTGGAAGATCTGTGATGGACAATGGAGCCCAGAAAGGAAAGAGGTGATGGAAATGTCCAAGAGGACAAAAGGAAGGTGACACGGTAGAAAGGTGGTCACCGAACGGGGTAGTGCCGGTGCGAAGGAAAGGGGCATGCGGCCGGATTGTAATGGTCCGATGAGACCAAGTGTATAACGAATGGTATACTCTGATAATGCGATTTTTAATTCGGTAAAGTGTGGGTTCTTACATCTTGCCTATGACACATTCGACGACCAACAGGACATTACCAGGGGGAAGGGCATGGTCGACTCGCTCTTCCAGGCTCCCATGGATGCCGAAACCCACTTTGTTGACCTGAGCTCTTATGAGTACCTCAGCCAAGGTCTCTGCGAGTAAGTCAGTAACTAAAGATTAGTTCTTCCTGTTCGTGTTTGGGCTTTCCCGGCTTGCACCAAGGGCCTGCAATTTTGTTCGGTTTCAGGTATGGCCTGGACAACAATATGGATGGTTTCTACATCGCCCCCGCTTTCATGGATAAGCTCCTGGTTCACATTTCCAAGAACTTCATGAGCCTGCCCAACATCAAGGTTCGGGCTTAATATACCCGATGCAGTTGCTAGTTGCCGATTGGTCGGTGTGTAAAATTACTCCAGTTGTGATGAATTCAGGACAGGTTCCTCTGATCCTGAGTATTTGGGGAAGCAAAGGGCAGGGCAAATCCTTCCAGTGTGAGCTTGTCTTCCGCAAGATGGGAATCAAGTGAGTGCCGCTGGGATCTGCCAATTTGATTTTAATTGATTGACTCGAAATTCGTTTTTGTAATTCGGCTGCTTGTTTGCCTTTAGCCCGATCATGATGAGTGTCGGAGAACTGGAAAGTGGAAACGCTGGTGAGCCAGCGAAGTTGATCGGTCAGAGGTACCGTGAGGCGGCAGATATCATCAAGAAGGGTAAAATGTGCTTGCTGCCTCTTCATCAACGATCTCGACGCTGGTGCGGGTAGGCTTGGTGGAACCACCCAACTGTCAACAACCAGATGGTGAACGCCACCCTCATGAACATCGCTGATAACCCGACCAACGTCCAGCTCCCCGACATGTACAACAAGAAGGAGAACCCCCGTGTTCCCATCATCGTCACCGGTAACGATTTCTCCACGCTGTATGCCCCTCTCATCCGTGACGGTCGTATGGAAAAGTTCTACTGGGCTCCCACTCGTGAGGACCGTATTGGTGTCTGCACCGGAATCTTTAGGACCGACAACGTCTCCCCGGAACACATTGTCAAACTCGTTGACACATTGCCTGGCCAATCCATTGGTACGTCCAATTTTCTCTCCTAAGCACAAACATCGAATCCAGCTATTTTAGTTGTTCTGACCATTTAATGATTTGACTATTACGGCCCGTGAACAGACTTCTTCGGTGCCCTGAGGGCTCGTGTCTACGATGACGAAGTGAGGAAGTGGGTGATAACTATATGAAAGTAGGGTTATTTCGTATCTCTAATGATGCTTTATGTGGTTAGTCGTACGAGTATTGATAGGAATCTGGTAGGATTTGAGTACTTTTTAGTTTAGTTGTAGTTTAAGTCGATTTTTGTTATTTTCGTAGTTTTTTAATCTATTTTGATTTGAATCTTTTATTTTGTTGATGCCTCTTGGTTTGTCATGTTTTAATGCAGGAGAATGAAGGAGATCTTGCAGCTAGAACGAAGTGAAGTGCATATGAGCGGAAATTGGACAGAGAGCAGAAGGACGCGTCCTTCAGTTCTCAGGGACGCGTCCTTGGAGGTTCTGTGGATTCCAGTGACTACCCGACGAACCTATTTCCAAATCGCTCAAGGAGTTTTCAAATCTTCCGGAGACTACATTGTGAAGGAATAGAGGATCAACTAGGCATTTATTTTGGTAGTTTTAGGTTATTTTATTTTATTCTCCCTAGAAATATTATTTAGCTTTGGAGAATCTTAGGAAATCTTTCTAGATGGGAACAACATATTCTATTTTAGAGGAACTTTAGGGGGTTTTTTATTCAGGGGAGGAAAGACCAGGAGACATTCGACTCGAGAACGGAGAAAGAGGGACGGATAGGGTTAAAGCGGAGATCGGGACGAGGCTACCACTTCTTGGATCGGAAGATCGGGAAGGCGTTTCTCTTTTCTTTCCCGTTGATTTCTATGTCGTTATTGTTTTCTCTTGAACTTGGGATGAATTTATTTTACGTTATGAACTAAATCCGTTTTCTAGGACTTCAATGGACCTTAACATTTTTATTTAACGAGTGAATTCATTTTCTCCGTGTTATTCAAATTCGTGTGGTTACTTATTCAAATCTTGATCTTAATGCGATTAATTGATTGGCCACCAATTAATTTGATATGGAGACCTATTTGGGCTTGGAAAATTTGTTTGGGTTAAGCCGTGGATTGAATTGCCTAAGTTAGCGTCTCGTTGGAAAACGGAGCTAATTCGCGAAAGGGATAGGAATATACCGAATCGCCTTAGGTAGCCATTTAGGGTTGTTGCATAATGGGTTCCCACTAGTTGATTGCCTAGGAATAGAATGATTAGCTCGATACAGGGAATACGTCCTTAGAGCACTCGGGAGAGGCGTAAGGAGATTATCAAACCCTAGGTTAGTAACATGAGAATTTGATAACTAGAGAAAGGAAGGAACGAGTTAGATAATTTGTTAGGGAAAATTGATAGTCCTAGGCTTTTAATATTTGATTGAATTATCGTTTATTTGCACTATCTTTTTCTGTTTTACTCTCATTCATCTTGTTTGACTTAACCTCGATATCGTTAAACGTGCGACCGTTAGGAATTTTTCTCTGTTGATTCTCTGTAGGATCGACCTCTACTTACCCTATCTACAAGTTAGTTAGGTTTGTTAGAGTATTTAATTTTCCGCCTTCGACAAGCGTGATCAAAGTTTGGCGCCGTTGCCGGGGAGTCCATTCTGAGAAATTTTCTTTTCTACTGTTATAACGTTTATCTATTTGACGTTCAAGTTATTTAATTTTCTTTACTCTTTTCTGTTGATATTAGGTGTATGCGACGAACTAGGAGCACTGAATTTCTTCCTTTTGATCCTGAAATCGAAAGGACTTTCCATAGACTGGTTCGTGAGAAAGCTAGAGCACACCAAAGCAACATGGACAGAAACCTAATTCCAACTCAACCGAACGAGAGATAGCTGGACATTGATAACCGGCCGATGGTGGAATTCACTTCAGCAAAACCTCACATTAATCGGTTCTGCATCGTTGCGCCTACGATTCAAGCTCGGGACTTTGAGATAAAGACATCAGTGATTCAGATGATTCAGAATTCAGTGATGTTTCGAGGATCATCGATCGAGGATCCACATGAGCATTTGAGAAAGTTCTTAAGCATATGCGACAGTTTCAGGCAAAACGGAGTGCCACAGGAAGCAGTTCGATTGAAGTTATTTCCCTTCTCCTTGAAAGACAGAGCATGGAGTTGGTTGAACTCGCTACCGGCTGGATCAATTAGTACTTGGGAACAGATGGAAGAAGCATTCTTAGACCAATATTTCCCGCCATCCAAGATATCCCAGATGAGGAATGAAATCAACACATTCAACCAACATGAGACAGAAACTTTCATGGAGGCTTGGGAGCGCTTAAAAAATTTATTAATCCAGTGCCCATATCATGATTTATCTGGATGGCGACAACTGGAAGCTTTTTACAATGGGTTGACGGAATCATCGCACAAGGACCTCAACTTAGCATCGAACGGATCACTCCTACGAAAATCATATGTGGAAGGAAGAGAGCTTCTGGAGACTATGAGGAGGACTTGTGTACCAAGTCAATCATTTGACTGGATTAATGGTAAAAAGACTACGGGTGTTCATGAACTCGATGCACTGACGTCTATTCAAGCACAGATATCGGCGTTGGCTAAGAAGTTCGAGACGGTGAATGTACAATCCATCCAAAGTACAACTAGAGGATGTGATATTTGCGGTGGTGGACATATAACAGATCAATGTTCTGCAAGCATGGAAGAGGCTAATTTTATTGGAAATCAAAGGAACAATCCATATTCCAACATGTATAATCCGGGATGGAGGAACCATCGAGCAACACAACCTCCGGGATTTCAGCAACCCAAAGCCCTAGAACCAGAAAAGAAGACGAATTTTGAGGATTTGATGATGAAGTACATGGTGAATCAAGATGCCATAATAAAAAATCAAACAGCATCAATCAGGAACTTGGAGAATCAAGTCAGTCAACTCGCTCAAGCCTTGAACTCGCGTCAACAAGGAGGGTTGCCAAGTGATGCTGAGGTTAATCCACAAGAATATGTTAAAGCAGTAACTTTGAGAAACGGCCGGGCACTTGAAGAAGTACCACCAAAGATTCGATCGAGTGACAATAAAAAGTCAAGTGAGATTAGTGATCTTCCACGAGAACCAATCAATGAGGAGGCGAACACATCTGGGCTGAACAAAGGACGAGATAAGGAATTTGAGAATTTTCACATAAACGAGAAGGACGTGTCCTCCGGATCTGAAGGACGCGTCTCTGAACATTCTATGGAAGAAGCAGCGTTGAAGGACGCAACCCTGCCATCTGAAGGACGTGTCCTTCCCCCAACTGAACAACTACATCGTCCCACTTGGATAATACCCAACATGGGGAAGCTAGAACGACCACCACTTCCATTCCCTCAAAGAGCTAAGAAGCATGATGAAGCCCAATTCCGTAAGTTTCTCGACGTGTTTAAGAAACTCCATATTAACATTCCTTTTGTAGAAGCTCTTGAGCATATGCCGAGCTATGTCAAGTTCATGAAGGACATTCTATCGAAGAAAAGAAAGTTAGGTGAGTTTGAAACCGTTGCACTAACGGAAGAATGCAGTGGCATATTGCAATGAAAACTTCCTCCTAAACTAAAAGATTCAGGTAGTTTCACTATCCCTTGTACTATCGGCTCACAATTCCATGGTAAGGCTTTGTGTGATCTTGGCGCGAGTATCAATCTTATGCTTTTATCTGTATACTATGAGTTAGGTTTGGGGGAAGTGAAACCTACGTCTGTGACATTGCAATTAGCTGATAGATCAATAACATATGCTAGAGGTATTGTTGAATATGTGCTTGTTAAGGTGGATAAGTTTATCTTCCCAGTGGATTTCGTAGTTTTAGATTTTGAGGAAGACAAGAATATCCCAATCATCTTAGGGAGGCCATTCTTGGCAACAGGTAGAGCCCTCATTGATGTTCAAAAGGGTGAATTGACCATTCGGGTTAATGATCAGGAGGTAACCTTTAATGTTTTAAAACCGATGAAATGCCCGAGTGAACCCTATGAATGCTTTCTGATTGATGTTTTGAATAGGTACACTACCGAGATACCCTATGATGATCCACTTGAAATTGCAATGAATTCAATGTCATCCGACAATGAAGAAGTACAAGAAGCGGCAAAATCAATAGATGCAATACCACACATGTTAAGGGGAGCACATTTTGAAGCTCTGGAGAGGCAGCATAATCCGATGAAACCATCGATTGAAGAACCACCCCAATTAGAGTTAAAACCATTACCTACACACCTGACGTATGCATATCTTGGAAGTAATGAAACTCTACCTATTATTATTTCATCGGCATTAACAGTGACACGGGAAGAAAAATTACTTCAAGCCTTGAGGGAATATAAACGAGCATTAGGGTGGACAATTGCTGATATTCGAGGTATCAGTCCGTCAATTTGCATGCACAAGATTCTATTAGAAGAAAACCATAAGGTTTCGGTGGAGAATCAACGACGACTCAACCCGAACATGAAGGAAGTAGTCAAGAAGGAAATCATCAAATGGCTTGATGCAGGTATAATATATCCGATTTCTGACAGTTCATGGGTGAGTCCTGTGCAGTGTGTACTTAAGAAAGGTGGGATGACCGTTGTCTCCAACGAAAAGAATGAGCTCATTCCCACGCGAACGGTGACTGGTTGGCTAGTTTGCATGGATTATAGGAAGTTGAATAAAGCCACAAGAAAGGATCATTTCCCACTTCCGTTTATAGATCAAATGTTAGATCGTCTGGCAGGTAAATGATTTTATTGCTTTTTAGATGGTTATTCTGGATATAACCAAATTGCCATAGCAGCAGAAGATCGAGAAAAGACTACTTTCACATGCCCGTATGGTACGTTTGCTTTTCGTCGAATGCCTTTTGGTCTATGTAATGCCCCAGAAACGTTTCAGAGATGCATGATGTCTATTTTCACTTATATGGTTGAGCAGTGCTTTGAAGTTTTTATGGATGATTTTTCCATCTTTGGGATGTCTTTTGATGATTGCTTGACAAATTTAGCTCGTGTGCTGAAACGTTGTGAAAAAACAAACCTTACTTTAAATTGGGAAAAATATCATTTTATGGTTCGAGAGGGTACTGTTCTTGGACACAGGATATCAAACAAGGGGATTGAAGTGGATCGAGCAAAGATAGAAACGATCGAAAAGTTGCCACCACCAACATCAATCAAAGCAATCCGGAGTTTTCTTGGACACGTAGGATTTTACAAAAAATTTATCAAGGACTTTTCCAAAATTTTCAAGCCACTTTGCAATCTCTTAGAAAAGGACAAGTCCTTTATTTTCGATGATGACTGCCTTAGTGCCTTCAACGAGCTCAAGTAAAGGTTGATTTCTGCCCCTATAGTTATTGCACCTGATTGGAATTTACCATTTGAACTAATGTGCGATGCAAGCGACTACGCGGTTGGAGCCGTTCTAGGACAAAGAGTGAATAAGGTATTTCATGTCATTTACTATGCGAGTCGAACTCTTGATGATGCTCAGGTAAATTACACTACCACAGAAAAAGAATTACTTGCGATTGTCTATACCTTTGATAAATTTCGGAGTTATCTTGTCGGAACGAAAGTTATTGTGTTCACTGACCATTCTGCCATCAAGTACTTGATCTCAAAGAAGGAGGCAAAGCCGAGACTTATCAGGTGGGTTCTTCTTTTACAAGAGTTTGACCTTGAAATTAAGGACAGAGAGGGATCCGAGAACCAGGTTGCTGATCATTTATCGAGATTAGAAAATGTGACTTCATCTCATGACTTTGCGGTAATTAATGAGTCATTTCCTGATGAACAATTATTTCCTATGAACGATTTGTCGTGCCCTTGGTATGCCGACTTTGTGAATTATATTGTTTCTAACCATATTCCCTCCGACTTTACTCCTCAACAAAAGAAGAAATTTTTGCATGATGTACGCTATTACATGTGGGATGAACCGTTTCTCTTTAAGCATTGTGCTGATCAAGTTATCAGGAGATGTGTGCCAGAGGAAGAAATCAAAGGCATCCTCGAACATTGCCACTCGTCACCCTATGGAGGACACTTTGGAGGAGACCGAACAGCAGCTAAAGTTTTACAATCAGGATTCTATTGGCCGGCTCTTTTCAAGGATTCATATAATTTTGTTGCATCATGTGACAGGTGTCAACGCGTGGGAAACATCAGCAGGAGACACGAGATGCCGTTACAAGGCATCCTTGAAGTTGAGCTCTTCGATGTGTGGGGTATCGATTTTTTGGGTCCCTTTATTTCATCTTTCAATAATAAGTATATCCTTATGGCTGTGGATTATGTTTCAAAGTGGGTGGAAGCAGTAGCGTTACCCTCTAATGATTCTAAAGTCGTGTGCAAATTTTTGAAAAAAATAGATTTTTACCCGGTTTGGCACACCACGGCTATCATAAGCGACGAAGGGACGCACTTCTGCAACCGCTATTTTGATCAGCTTATGAAGAAGTATGGTATGAAGCACAAGATAGCTACAGCGTATCACCCACAGACAAGCGGGCAAGTCGAAGACTCTAATTGGGAAATCAAACGGATTTTAGAGAAAACGGTATGTCCAACGAGGAAGGATTGGTCAACGAAGTTAGATGATGCATTGTGGGCATACAGGACAGCATACAAAAATCCAATTGGGATGTCACCATACAGAATGGTTTTTGGTACGGCTTGTCATCTTCCAGTGGAACTCGAGCACAAAGCGTATTGGGCTCTGAAGAAGTTGAACCTAAATCTCGAAGAAGCCGGTGGAAGACGATTACTTCAATTGAATGAGCTCGATGAACTTCGGTTGCAATCGTATGACAGTGCGAGAGTGTATAAGGACAAGACAAAGAAATGGCACTATCGCCCTTTCCAAGTTGTTGAAGTATTCCCATATGGAGCTATTGAAGTTTTAGAAGAGAGTTCGGGAAGGATATTCAAAGTAAATGGACAACGACTAAAACATTATCAGGGAAGTTTCGACCGTGAAGCATCCTCGATTCACTTGAAGGAGGCTTGAAAACGAGAAGAAAGTTAAGTCGATGACTATAAATCAAGCGCTTCTCGGGAGGCAACCCGAGTTTACTTTTATTTTTTCATTTTCATTGTTATTTTTGCATAAGTTCATCTTGTTATTTTGCTTTTTATTGACAATTTTTATTTTATTTTGCAGAAAATTCAGGGACGCGTCCCTCACAGCCAAGGACGCGACCTCGGGCATTCTACAATCTTACAGAATCATAGAGGATGCATCCTCCAATTTGAAGGGCGCATCCCTCCAAAAAAAATAAAAAAAAATAAAAGAGTTTAATTTCTTTTCAGTGACAACCCTAACCCATCTTTCTTGTGCAGACGCCTCATTCTCCTTTCATTTGCTGACTTCCAGAAGGATGAGGAGCTTGGTTCGGAAAATGACAACCCCCAAGACCTTGAAGAGGAAAATGATGATGATGACGGCGACGACTAGCTCACCCCAGGGGAGTACTTCGTTCCCGTAATCTCTCACTATTCATGTTTACATCAGGGTGATGTTTAGTCTAGGTTTGGGGGTGCTGCAATTGGTTGTGCTGCAATTACGTTTATCTACGTTGTTTGGGTTGATTGTCATTTCTGTTTTGTCGCTTGCTAGTGGTGTTTTGATTTTTAGTTTTGATTTTAGGTCATTTCTAGTAAGTCTAGGTGTGTCTAACTCTTCAGTAGACTTGACGATATCTTTGATGAGCTGACCCTTGTTCGATGATGACTTATTATGCGCATGCTTACGACTTATGGAAGAGTGAAAATTGAGCTTAATTGAGTGACTAAACTGTTTTTTTTAGTGGGTAATAATTTCTCGGTATGAATTGGTAGTGAGTAAAAACAATTCTCGAAATCTAATAACGGATAGTAGTTGGTGTCGAGTGGGGCTGGCTAGACATTGATTTGAAACAAGTCCTTTAAAAAAGAAAAAAGAAAAAAAAAGAGGGTTACTAAGGCTCTTAGTACCATTGTTTAGGCGTGTGAAAAGAAAAGTGAAAAAAAAAAGAATGTGTGATTGAAATGTGATTGGCGCCCAAATATGTACTTGTGGTGTGAGTCCTTTAGGTGTACTCGAGAATGAGATCCGCTGGGTGCTTCATCGCCTAATGTCTTGGACCAACTGGACCGGGAGTCATTGATCAAATACTCGTTACATGGGTACACTAGAATGTGATGAAACATTTAGAGTCGAGTAGCTGAAATAAAAGTTGTGTGAAAAAAAAAATGGTTGAAAATCCTGAGGACAAGTGGATGATTAGTATTTAGTTGGTTTCCTACAAAGTGCCGGTCTAATATGTTTTATTGGAAGCCTTTAATTGTTGATTTCACTACATGACATACCGAGGTTTCGAACATTACGTGAAGTTTGATCAAATTGAATTGTTTTTCTTGACAATTGACTCGACCAACGGAAGTGGGCATGTGCATTGCTGAGAATAGAGAGATGGTTGCTCAGATTGGATTGAGTTGGGCATTTCTGAAGAGTTATCTTTGTATTTTTCTATTTGCTCGAGGACTAGCAAATTGTAGGTTTGGGGGTGTGATAACTCTATGAAAGTAGGGTTATTTCATATCTCTAATGATGCTTTATATGGTTAGTCGTACGAGTATTGATAGGAATCTGGTAGGATTTGAGTACTTTTTAGTTTAGTTCTAGTTTAAGTCGATTTTTGTTATTTTCGTAGTTTTTTAATCTATTTTGATTTGAATCTTTTATTTTGTTGATGCCTCTTGGTTTGTCATGTTTTAATGCAGGAGAATGAAGGAGATCTTGAAGCTAGAACGAAGTGAAGTGTATATGAGCGGAAATTGGACAGAGAGCATAAGGACGCGTCCTTCAATTCTTAGGGACGCGTCCTTGGAGGTTCTGTGGATTCCAGTGACTACCCGACGAACCTATTTCCAAATCGCTCAAGGAGTCTTCAAATCTTCCGGAGACTACATTGTGAAGGAATAGAAGATCAACTAGGCATTTATTTTGGTAGTTTTAGGTTATTTTATTTTATTCTCCCTAGAAATATTATTTAGATTTGGAGAATCTTAGGAAATCTTTCTAGATGGGAACAATATATTCTGTTTTAGAGGAACTTTAGGGGGTTTTTTATTCAGGAGAGGAAAGACCAGGAGACATTCGACTCGAGAACGGAGAAAGAGGGACGGATAGGGTTGAAGCAGAGATCGGGACGAGGCTACCACTTCTTGGATCGGAAGATCGGGAGGGCGTTTCTCTTTTCTTTCCCGTTGATTTCTATGTCGTTATTGTTTTCTCTTGAACTTGGGATGAATTTATTTTACGTTCTGAACTAAATCCATTTTCTAGGACTTCAATGGAACTTAACGTTTTTATTTAACAAGTGAATTCCTTTTCTCCGTGTTATTCAAATTCGTGTGGTTACTTATTCAAATCTTGATCTTAATGCGATTAATTGACTGGCCACCAATTAATTTGATATGGAGACCTATTCGGGCTTGGAAAAGTTGTTTGGGTTAAGCCGTGGATTGAATAGCCTAAGTTAGCGTCTCGTTGGAAAACGGAGCTAATTCGCGAAAGGGATAGGAATATACCAAATCGCCTTAGGTAGCCATTTAGGGTTGTTGCATAATGGGTTCCACTAGTTGATTGCCTAGGAATAGAGTGATTAGCTCGATACAGGGAATACGTCCTTAGAGCACTCGGGAGAGGCGTAAGGAGATTATCGGACCCTAGGTTAGTAACTTAAGAATTTGATAACTAGAGAAAGGAAGGAACGAGTTAGATAATTTGACATAAGTCTGATAAAATTAAATCGATTACGTTTCCAAATAACACTATTTGGGATAATATTTCTCATAGAAGCAAATATAATCTTCTATATGAAAATGTTCTATAAGTCTTCTGTGTGTTATACTACCGACCGTTATTTGGGATGTCAATCATTATCATCTGTCTAGTACATTCATTTGAGTGTGCTGAACGTTTCGGTTTTAACTCATATGAAAGTTAATCTTTGATTATTTCCATTTATAGAAGGTTGCTGACCAGATTCAACCAGAACCTTCTGTAGCGCAGTATACATGAGAATTCTATCATATCTAAATCTTAATTGATATGATTTGATTACCTAAATGTATATATATGCATAGGAGTGACGTTTTTATTAATTATTATTTTATTTTATCTGATTGCTCGGTTTCCTTATTTTACAGAAGGTTGATCGTGCAATTCTTTATTCTTTCACTTAGACAATTCTTGTATAAATAAAGACATTCAGCACGAATCTTTAGTGTAACAGTTTCTCTCACTCCGAACAATGAGCAATGCATAGCTAACTTATAGGTCGAGTCCAGTGGGGGATTCAATCTATTTTCTTGGACAGGTCCTGGAAATAGACAGAACCATTTTCTCCATTCCGATCGATTGGCGATTTCGTAAAGTCTTGGGAGAAGTAAGTGCACGTCCGTACGCTCATTTTGTATCCAAATACAAAGGACAGCCCACCCACCCCCCACCCCAAATCGCCCTCCGTGAGTACGCGAGAGAATACGAGTCCAGCTACATTAACAAAAATATTTAAAATTTATTAAATAATACTATAAATCAGTGTAATGTGTTCGTTTTTTTAGGAAAGTCGATATTTATTATACCAAATTTTTTCGTAAAAAATGAAAAACTCAATTAATTTTAAATTAGGACAAAACATATATTTAAAATATCGAATTTTTAATACGATAGAACTGTATTATTTCGTAAAACATATTTTATTCCGGAGTCATGGCTATAGTGTGCGTGTACGTTTAAAAAGGATCAACTTCCCACATAAATGTAATAAAATTAGAACCCTTTACCTGCCGGCAAGGAAGCCCTCTTATCCCCTTTGGACTTGGTTTGGCTTCGTTACCCCCGCCCGAACCCCAAAACCCACACGCCGACAATGCCAGTCTTCGCCGCCTCCAACCACCTCCTCAACCCTACCCTCACCACCCCCCGCCGACCCAACCCAACCCCCCCTAAACCCAACCACTCCCACCACCACCTCTCCCTCCATCGTCCCCACTCCTCCCATGACCCCGACTCCGACCGCTCCCCCTCTCGATCCCTAAACCCTAGCCCCATCCTCTCCACCCTCTCCACCTCCCTTCCCGTCGCTGCCTCCTCCGCTGCCCTCCTCCTCCGCCTCCTCCCATCCGACGGCGGCTCCCTCCCTCCCACCGGAGGGGGCTCGGGCGGTGGTGGTGGGGGTTGGGGTCGAGGTGATGGCGGAGGCGGGTTTGGCGATTTCTTCGGCCAGCTATTCTCGACCCCGGTCGCTATGGCGGATGACGAGCAGCCCAACCAGGAGTGGGACTCCCACGGACTGCCTGCCAACATTGTCGTGCAGCTCGCCAAACTCAGCGGGTTCAAGAAGTATAAGCTCTCGGAGATACTGTTCTTTGACCGGCGCAGATTCCAAACCGTCGGGACCGAGGATTCCTTCTTCGAGATGGTGTCGTTGCAGCCGGGTGGGATCTACACCAAGGCACAGCTAATGAAGGAGCTTGAATCGCTTGCCGGATGCGGGATGTTTGAGAAGGTCGACATGGAAGGGAAGACGAAGCCGGATGGCACCCTTGGGTTGACCATCTCGTTTACCGAGTCCACCTGGCAGTCTGCGGATAGGTTTAGGTCAGTGGCTTTTGCCAAATGTTCCATTTTGAATAGCCAAATTGATGTTGCTATCCATGTGTTCGCATTTCTACTGAATTAGATAGTTTGGTAGAAATTGACATTGGATATTTATGCTGTGATGGGATTACTCTAACCGCTACCACAATGTTAATAATGCAAGAGATCAGGGCATAATTTGTATGGAATTTATCTCGTGTAGGTGCATTAATGTGGGCTTAATGCAGCAGACCAAGCCAGTGGAAATGGACCAGGACATGACTGACAAGGAGAAGCTAGATTACTATAGGAGTCAGGAGAAAGAATACAGGAGGAGGATGGAGAAGGCGAGGGAGTGTATGTTGCCGTCATCCGTTCGCATGGAGGTGCTTCAGATGTTGAAGGACCAGGGGAAAGTGAGCGCGAGGTTGCTGCAGAGGATTAGGGACAGGGTTCAGAAATGGTACCACGATGAGGGTTATGCTTGTGCCCAGGTGGTGAATTTCGGGAACCTTAACACCAAGGAGGTGGTTTGTGAGGTTGTGGAAGGAGATGTCACTCAGCTGGTTGTTCAATTCCTGGATAAGTTGGGGAATGTGGTTGAGGGTAACACTCGGATACCAGTCATTAGAAGAGAGTTGCCTCGTCAGGTAATCTATTCAATGTTTTGTTTCCAGTGTTAGTTAATTTCAAACAAGTTTTAACAAGTTTATGAAGGCACGTTTGGCTAGTAGTTGGTTTGACCTGACTAGAGAGTCATTCAATCTTCCAAACTTCTGTTCTGTGTGATTTTTCAGCTTAGACCAGGCCAGGTATTCAACATAGAAGCTGGTAAGCAAGCTTTGAGAAACATAAACTCTCTAGCCTTGTTTTCAAATATTGAGGTCAACCCGAGACCTGATGAGAAGAATGAGGGGGGCATCATTGTCGAGATAAAGCTAAAAGAACTGGAACAAAAGCAGGCTGAAGTTAGTACGGAATGGAGTATTGTTCCTGGGCAAGGAGGATCTCCCACACTGGTAGTTCCTCAGCAATCAAGATATATTTGACATGCTTTTACTTTTGTGATGACCCTGGGAATGAACTTTTTGTCTGTCTTTCAATAGGCTTCGCTCCAGCCTGGTGGGACCATATCTATCGAGCATAGAAACATCCAAGGTCTTAATAGATCCATTCTTGGGTCCGTGACTACCAGTAACTTCATAAATCCTCAGGTACCACAATTGTTCCCTTTCTTCTTGTGGTGTTTTCTTTTTGCCTGGTAAAAGGATCGACATATCTTACGTGATTCTATTCTGCGGCCAAAAGGATGATCTTGCCTTCAAACTTGAGTATGTGCACCCATATCTGGATGGTGTTACCGACCCACGGAACCGCACACTTCGTGCAAACTGCTTCAACAGTCGGAAGTTGAGTCCAGTCTTCACAGGTGGGCCGGGCGTAGATGAAGTTCCCCCAATATGGGTTGATCGAGCTGGCATCAAAGCCAATATTACTGAGGTTACTTCCAATTGGCCTTTTTGCTCAATGTGGTGACTACTAATTGGGCCGACTCACTGCCCCTTTCCTTGTTCATCGATGATTTTTGCAGAACTTTTCACGCCAGAGCAAATTTACCTATGGACTTGTCGTAGAAGAAGTCACTACACGTGATGAAAGCAGTCATGTTTGTCCCACTGGCCAGAGGGTCTTACCAAATGGAGGAATTAGTGCCGACGGGCCTCCAACCACTCTTAGCGGAACCGGTATTGACAGGTTGGCCTTCTTTCAGGCAAACATCACGCGTGACAACACAAAATATGTTAATGGTGCCATTGTTGGCCAGAGAAATGTATTTCAGGTGAGCAGTAGGGCTCCTCTATCTTATCTCGCTAGCAAAAGGGCTTTGATTGCATTGGATTGGCATCTCAAAACTGTTCTGAATTACAGCTTGATCAAGGCCTGGGTGTAGGAAGCAACTTCCCATTCTTCAATCGCCATCAGCTGACTTGGACAGGATTTATTCAACTGAAGAAAGTGGAGGAAGCTGCGGGTAAACCACCACCTCCCATTCTCGTCCTGCATGGGCATTATGGAGGTTGTGTGGGAGACCTCCCGAGCTACGACGCGTTTACTCTAGGGGGACCGTACTCTGTCCGAGGGTACAACATGGGAGAGTTAGGTGCTGCAAGAAACATTCTCGAGGTAGGAAGCTGTCTGAGACTAAGATTTTGTTCAATATACCTATGCAAACAACTCAAACATATCATCTGCAAATGTTTATTCATGCAGCTTGCAGCTGAATTGAGAATACCGCTGAAAAGCACACAAGTTTATGTATTTGCTGAACATGGAACAGACCTTGGGAGTTCAAAGCTTGTCAAAGGCAACCCAACAGAAGTCTACCGGCGAATGGGTCACGGATCATCTTATGGCTTCGGCTGTAAGTTGGGTCTGGTACGCGCCGAGTATGCAGTCGACCATAACTCAGGCACTGGGTCAGTATTTCTTCGGTTTGGAGAGAGGTTTTGATATTAAGCGACTGTCCTTGGTATTTAGCTTTCTGGAACGATTGCCGATTTTGGATCCGACTGAGGGTTTAGATTTGATTAACTTCGAGAAATACATGAGGCCGAATTCCATTGCTATTATCATTCTTATGAATGCCTGGCCCTGTATGGATTCATGCTTGTGTTGAATTGAATTATACGCGGGAAAAATGGTCGAATCACTGGGTACATATATCCATGGTTCAATGAATCGAAAGTCTTTTAGTCGCCGCCAGAATTGTTCCAAATGATTCTCTTGATTGTGATATTATGGAAATTGTCATTGCACACGTCCACAACTGTTGAACAACCATCCTTTCTAACAATATCTTTTCACAAAGACCCCATGGGGACGGCAATAGGCAATCCAAGTTCATTCCAAGTTTGGCCTCTCCCGCGTAGACAGGTCTGATAGAGCAGAACCCCTTCTCTTTGAGCTCGCTTATCTTATCCACAGCATTGTCAAAATCGGAGCTGAAGAAGCTTCAGCAACCGATGGATTTACTAGTTTCATGGAGTTGGTTTACCTGCATTAAAAAAAAATGGGTATGTAACATTAACTTATAAAGTATTGCAGATAATGCACGCAGGCGTAGAAGACAAAGGAACTATCCAAGTAAACCGAAACGCTATGCTGGTCATGGCTAATTGCGACAGCAGGCACACAACACTTGCACCCGTATGGCAATGGAGCTTCTTTGAAGATATAGCCCACATTCTGATAAATATCACGTTTCCCAAGATGTGTAAACAAAGTGCAAGTGGAGAACAAGAATTATTCGATCCCTTGAAAAGATAAGACCGCAGATGTGCCGATTCTTTTAGGACAGATTTTTCCCAGAGAAACTCCCTTTATCCGGAAAATATCTTACTGCGCGAGCATCAAGGGAATTTGTTTTCTAACATTCAGAGGCCCCAAGAGCAATCGTGGTCTCCCTTCTACTTCCAAGCCCCAGACGGATTTCAAAGAAACACACCCTCTTCTTCATCAAGGTAAATCGACCATCACGTCCATATCTTACCATCAGACAAACAAATGAAGGTCTGAATCGAGAATCCCAAATAAATCCCAATATGTTATTTTTGAGCAGGACACATCCGCAACTAAGATGGACTAAGTTGGCCCTCCTAAACTCCCAAGTACCAAATGAACTTTCGAAGTTCTTCAACCAACCACTGACGCGAAACCGCAAAATCACCAAAATGGATCATATCCATGAATTCGGAAGGTTGGAAAGTAAGTTCCAAATACCAGAGAGTAACCTTAATTAGTAAGAAGCTAATCAATCCACTGTCACTTGTCGTTGGAAGCATTCCCAGATTGTGGAGGATGCGGAACCGTAGTTCCACATTGATGATGATGATGATTCCCATCCATTGGAATTCCTGGATGCCCTGCTCCGTATATCCCATTCACCGGCATCCCCACCATCCCTCCTGGCACACCATATCCCATCATCATCGGCATCGGAATATGCCCGTTGCCCATATCTCCATTCCCATAGCTCCCATAATAACCAGTATGCCTGAGGGAGGAGGCACGGGTGCCACTCCCTCCACCTCCACCACTGCCACCATTCTCATTGTTAGCACCACGCAGCGGCACCGGTGTCGAAGCAAACAAATGATCCATCGCCATCGAAGCAGCCATCCCCACACTGCCACATCCACCTCCATCACTATTCCCTATCATACTGCCTCCACCACCGCTCTGCATCCTCTTCAGATAAAGCCGATACTTTTGCAGATGGCTCGCCACATTCTCTCGCGTCAGCCCCTCTACGTTCATCAGCTGCATAATTGTCTTCGGGACAGCATTCTTGATCCCGAGATGGCTCACCACGTCCACGAACCTCTTGTGCAGCTGCGGCGTCCACACAAGCCTCTGCCGTTTCGCGGCCTTTGATCCGTCCATGGCCGAGTCGGCCTCCTCAGCCGAATCGCTCTTTCTCAGCTGCTTCTTACCCCCGCCTTCGCCGTCATCATCCAAACGGTCCAAGATCAGGTCCTCCGCCTCCTCGTCATCCTCACCCTCCTCATCCCTCCCATGCTCCTCGCCATCCAGCACACCGGAACCATGATGATCCATCGTGGAGAACGCCTGTGAGGAGGCTCCGGCCCCCGCAGCGCCACGGAGGTTGGCAAGGGTGCTGCGGGAGGCAAGGGCCACGTCGCCGACCGTCCTGGACGCTTCCTGTGTGATGCTGAAAGCGGAGGCGAGCTCAGGGGGTACCAAAGCCTGGGAAAGAGGGGTGAGATCACCGCAATCGGGCAGGCCGTGCTCCCACTCGATCACCCTGTCCTGGTAGACACAGTCGACGGGGACGACGCCGTTGCATCCCCCGTCACCTCCGCCGGCGGCCAACCTCCGGAAGTCTGTGGTTCTCGAATCTTCTCCCATCGGTGGGGGGGGGGAGGGAAGGTAGGGTTCGATGTCGGTCGGGATGGAATGGGATTTGCTCGGGCGAGTGAAAAAGAAAAGAAGGGGGGAAATCAGAGTGAAATTCAGATAAAATAGTTTTGCTCTTTTTTCTTTTTTAATTGTTGATAATTTTTGGGAAGAGGAAAGATGAAATTGGAAAAAGCGCAAACAGCGTCGATCCCGTCAATGCCAGCGTGGACGACTCATCCTGATATTTTTGATTCGGACGAAAATATCTTTGCCTACGTGGATGATATCTTCCCTGATTTCATCCCGACACGTCGGCAACCACCCAACGCGGAACACCCAAATTGGGCCGATAACGAGGGCTTAATTTTAAACCCACGCGAAATCGCGTTTTTTTTTCTAAACCGGGAAATTGTTCGGAAATATATTTAACTTCGATAATATCCAACAAAATAAAAAAGTCACGATTGCATAATATTACGATTTCCAATCGGGAAATGATTTGTAAATAAAATAAAAAGTTCCAAATAGAAAGATAGCCATCTAAGGTCTTAAGTTCAACTTCTATAGTTGTCAAATTGTTTTAACAAATCGTAATTTCATACATTCTGCTCATAAACCCTAAGATACTATCTACGTTCAACATTCGTAGCAGGACGAATTGCGAGCTGTTGTTATTACATAACTCAAGGTCAACTGGATCATTTTTTTTTTTTTTTTATAAAAGGACACTCCGAGAACTTATCCACGATGTAACAAAGATATTGATAATGTCTATTTATTTGAGCTGGTTCGTTTCTTCTAGCCAGATTTGTGTATGTGTGTAGTACTCCTCCCTCTATATTTGAAAGTACAAATCCCCCCCTCCCCCCAAACAAAAGAAAGTCAAATTTGTACTGCAAAATAAAATTCAACGGCATAAATGCGAGTCCATGAAATCCAATCTCAACCCCTAGCTTCTTTCTTTGGAACGTCATCCGTAATCATATCCAATGGCTTCCTCCTCACCCCAACCTTCCAGGTCAACTCTCCTCCGCCGGTCAACCCTCCTCTGCCTCCTCTCCGCGTCCCTTGTCCCCGCCATCCATGGTGACGACGCCGGGAATGGCCCCGCCCCGGACCTCCATGCCCGGGGGCTCATCCTGGTCAAGATATGGTGCCTCATCATCATGCTCATCACCACCTTCGCGGGAGGGGTCTCCCCTTACTTCCTTCGTTGGAACGAGACCTTCCTCCTACTCGGCACCCAGTTCGCGGCCGGGGTCTTCCTCGGCACTTCCATGATGCACTTTCTCGGTGACTCTACCTCCACCTTCAACAGCCTCACCACCAAGACTTACCCTTTCTCGTTCATGCTGGCCTGCTCCGGTTACCTCCTCACCATGCTCGGGGACTGTGTCATTACTCACCTGACTCAAAAGAACGGACGGGATGCAAAAATCGGGATGGAAGAAGGGGGCCTGCCGGACAATGAGGGTCAAGGGGAGGTCCATGATGGGCGCACGGCCAATACGATGTTTCTTAGGACTTCATCGTTAGGGGACACCATTCTGCTGATATTGGCCTTGTGCTTCCATTCGGTTTTCGAGGGCATAGCGGTCGGAGTTTCAGGTGTTCCATCTTAATCATATTCCACGTTTAGTTTATCGCACCTAACTGATCCCTGATCTTGTAATTTTACTTCGATAACTACAGAAACAAAGGCCGACGCATGGAGGAACATGTGGACGATCTCTCTGCACAAGATATTCGCGGCCATAGGCATGGGGATCGCCCTCCTGAGGATGCTACCGAAGAGGCCATTCCTTCTGACCGCGGCCTACTCCATGGCGTTTGCAATCTCGAGCCCCATCGGGATTGGGATCGGGATCGCCATCGACGCCACGACCCAGGGTGCAGTTGCCGACTGGATATACGCGATCTCGATGGGGATAGCTTGCGGCGTGTTCGTGTACATCGCGATCAACCACCTGATCGCTAAGGGCTTCAGGCCATCGGCCGAGTCACAGTTCGACACCCCCTTCTTCAAGTTCTTCGCGGTGCTCCTCGGGGTGGCCGTCATCGCCATCGTCATGATCTGGGACTAGTTTCTAAGTTCACAACAAATTGTGTTTTGTACAACTTCGTCACGAGCCATTTTGCTTTCATCTCCCGTCTCTACTATCATTACAAAACCCCAAGTGGTGATGTCTTAACTATAAGATCGAGTGCAAGAAGTGACTTCTGTGCATACCAATGTTGTAATACTCTACAAGGACCTTAGTTGGGTGCAACTACATAATCAAACATCCTGTCCTCGTTAACAATCACTTGAAGCTAAAACTAGGAATAGGAAAAACTCCCCCAACCAGCTTCATTGCGAATCTTCCCAACCTTTTATGGTTTGGACGTCGTCATCCTAAACCCGATCCCGCTCTGACCAGCACCATCCTCCACTAAATATGTGTAAGAAGAGGGTTTGAACCGCAGGTTGGTGTTTGCTTATCTTAACCAAACCCCCACCATTTGAAAATGGTTCAGGGTCCAAGTGAACCAAAGGAAGTAACTATCATTAACAGCTTTACTTGAGGATCGACTAAAGGCAGAAAAGACATGGAATTTTGGAGGGCCATTACGGTCTAGAGAGACAAATCCCATTTCATTAATCAATCCTTACTCCCCCAAGGTTTAATTGGATTCGGACAAGGATTATTCACCCGCCACAAAAATTGGATGGGGACTAGCTTGCACACAAACTTGTAGCTTTGTTACGAGATAACGCTTAGTTCGCGAAATAATTCGTAAAATAGTTAGGTCAAACTCATGACTCGTCTAACTAATGTTAATAACTCAAATTTTTTTAACTTCAAGTTTAGTTTTTAAATAACTCATTAAGCACTCTCCTACTCTAATATAAATAACTTTCGACAAATCATGAATTCGACCGATTTATTTAACAAATTATTTTACTAATAGTAAAATTCTTCCACAAAATTTACCCACCAATATTCCGTGCCAGTTCCTACCGAAAAAAGGTGCCTAGGTTTTTTGTGTCATGTGGACGTGGCTTATTACACATCGGTAATAAATTTAAGGTACGTGATCATTCTCAGGTTAGCGGTAAAAAATAGCATTCGTCCCTCATGGCGTAGAAATGTTTAGAGGGAACGAACGATGGGGCTATGGTGGTTTGGGAGATTTGATGCGGGAGGGTTGGTGCAGTCAAAGGGCAAGACAGTTGGTTTATACTTCAACTGCTAAATCGAATTCGAATTAACATGTTTTGAAAATTTAAATACAAAATTTATTATTTAACTTAAGCTATTATATTTACATTATATAATTTAGCAAAGTCAAGCGAAATGATAATAATTATGTTCGAACTTAGCTAACACTCCACTGTGAAGATGGACCAAACTGAATAAAAAAATCTAGACAAGGAGTTGGTAAATCTCGTGTGTCTGCCGACCAAAAAAAAATCTCGTGTCTGAAACCATTGCCCGAACCCTTTTTGCCAAATCAACCAAATAACAAACAAGAAATAAATAAATTGATAGAAAAACCCACGGAAGAAAGTAACCCAGTTCCCTTTTAAGCGGAAAGTAATTTGAATTCTCGATTTAAAACTTAGTGTACACGGTCATTTTGGAAGAACCATAGCCAGGTGTTCATTTTGTTTGCAATTAAAATTCGATGAAAACCTCTCAGCTTAATTAATAATAAGATAGAAATTTTATTTTCAGAGATTAATTAAGGAAAATATCCAAAAATATGTTTTATCCTTTCTAATCGAGTCCGAATTATTTGGAGCAAAACTCTGAATACTGAAAAAAAAAACACATATAAACCTGGTGGCGGCGCTTCTCTTACTACAAGAAACACGACCCGAGGAAAACGACCAACTCAAAAAGGAAGTCCTGTAATAACATCATGAGGTGTTCATCGAAATCATCTGTTGTTGTTCTTGCAATGACGGTGTTGGCCTTAGGGATATTTACACGATCGTGATATAGTGTCGCGTGCGGAAATATGCTAACTGATATGCTTTTTCTCATTACAGATTGAGATGAAGAACGTGAGGAGGTTGTGCCCACACCAGGAGCATGGTGACCGTCGACTGCAAGTTCCCCGGTCTGCGCATCGACGCCAGGGAGGGCGACCGGGTTGTTGTCAAGGTGGTGAACCACGTCCCCAACAACATCTGCATCCACTAGTAATGAACCCCGACCAGCTGGTGTTTTATCGTTTCACGTTCTGACATGGGTCTTGCTGGTGCGCGCATGCGCGGTCGTTTGATTTTCGTAATGGGGACCCCACACAGGCATGGGATCCGGCAGCTTCAGAGTAGGTGGGCCGATGGTCCGGCCTATATAACTCAGTGTCGCAATCAGACCAACAGGTGCTACGTGTACAACTTGGCGATCTCAGGGCAGAGGGGCTCCCTGTTTTGGCACGCCCATATCTCTCGTGGCTCCGGGCCACCGTCCATGGACCCATCATCATCCTTCCCAAGCGCAATGCTTCATACCTGTTCCCTAAGACTCACAAGGAGGTCCCCATCATCTTCGGCAATAAAACCAAACCAGCACCATTTGAAATCTTCAAAACGCATGTGATTTTTTGGTTGATTCCGAGTTGGCCAGGATTGAACAAGGGGGGTGGTTCAACGCGGACCCGAAGACAGTGATTGCTGAGGCGCTTCAGATAGGAGGCGGTCCAAACGTCTCCGATGCCTACACCTTCAATGGCCTACCTGGTCCTCTGTATACAACCGCTTGGCTCCAAATGGAATGGTGTTTGTAGGACCACATCATTTACAGTAAATCTAAAGCGTTTAACGACACAATTCGATAATTACAGTATGATATTCCGACGGATACGTATAAGCTGAAGGCGAAGACCTATCCCCTACACCTGATCAATGCTGCACTCAGTGGCGAGCCCTTCTTTGTGATCGCCAACCACTCCCTCACTGTCATCAATGTCGATGCCATCTATGTCAAGCCCTTCGCCACCGACCTCACTGTCATCTCCCCGGGGCAGAGAACCAATGTCCTCCTAAGTACCGAACCGGGGCCTCAGAAGTCCTCTTACGTGATGGCCGTGAGCCTTTACTTCACCGGACAGAGAACCATCAATAACACGACGGCCGCAGCAATCCTCGAGTACGTCACCTCTCCCGCATCCTCGGCTTCCTCCAACTCGTCCTCAATCCCCAAGAGCCTCACCCTCCTCTTGCCGCCCCACCCTGCAGTAAAAGCCACATAGTGACTAACTTCACCTGCAGGCTTCGCAGCCTCCCACCCCGCAGTTCCCTGCCAATGCACCCCAGACCTTCCAAAACGGTTCTTCTTCAGGTTCGGACCGGGGAGCGGCTGTAAGGACCTACATTTTCATATAATTTCTCAGGAGACTTATTTATTTGACCAGTCAATTCAGCGGAAGTTCAATGTTAGCCAGATTAGTCAACATTTATATGTTTCGATGCAAACAAATTTCAATCTTTCATCGTGGAGTTTTTTTTCCGATTTTCCCCGTACTTCTACGCCACGTGTCCTTTCCCTTCCTTTCTCTGCAAGACTAAAAATAATATCCCCTAATGGGGTCAACGATAAACGCTAAGTACGCCCCCACCCATGCACACACGAAAACCGTACGACCTCTAAACCATTCATAACGTGCATCTTTAAAGACAGTTAATGCACCATACGATTCAAAACAACAGAAGTATACACATACAGATAGTATGACAATTATTAAAAATAACACGCATAAAAATAAACAGTTTAACCAACAGAAAGACAAAAAGTAACAATGCGACTCCCTCATTTCACCGTCATTCATATACCAACACTTCATACGGTGCCAGGACCACCACAGTGCATCCCCACCCACTCCTCCGGGAGCGCCCGGGAAACGGAGCAGGTAACCACCGCGGGTGGCGTTACCTCCCCGCACTCCTCCGACATCACAGCCGGGTATGCACCTCAGTGCCAGTAGGTTCGACCTCCATCTCATGCGAAAGAAATCGGACAACCACTACAAAACATCCCAACATCATCTGTAACAGCGGTCGCATTTTAATAAATATCTCAGGGCCAACTTGCTGCACCAGTTCACAGAGAGCCCATTTCACAACATACCCACTGCATACATAGCATTTCCATTAATCCAGATTTCACATCTGCGAGTCTCGGTAGTTCAACCCCCAAGTACTACCATCACTACTTGCAATTCCCAACCATTTCAATTTCTCCATCGACTTATGCGTGCGGGGGTGAGTGCTGTGGGTTCACATTCCCGAAACAAACTCGGTAACTCAGGGGAGTTGCTCATCCAAATCAGGGACCGGCTCCACCAACGACCAGAGCGGAGCCACTCCAACGGAGGGACGACTCCACCACTCTGGGGCGAAGCCCAACTATTTCTCCCCCAAGCCATCGCGCGTCACCAACCTCACGGATCCCACAAACCACGCCACTCCCCTACAATAGCAACAAGTCGAATATCAACCGGGTCTCAGGCACAAGGTCGACACAAGCATCGGCACAGGATCTTGATCCACTCAGACCACAAACGAACCCACAACAACATGTACATTCAGACGCCACGACCACTGCCTAACCTACCCGACCTTCCCCTGGGCACGCTCACAACCCCCAAACCACAGCAAAACTCACATAAAATCGACACGGACGAAGAAACAGAAGACATGGGAAGGGGGTGAAACGTACTTACACCAACCAGCACCCCAAAGACAAGTGAGGAAACATCACCGTTGTCCTCCTCGGTCAGCCGAGCGCCTACCACCCAAACCGTCACGAGGGAAGCCACCCGGGACGACACCGGACAGCGATCCCCGTAACCAAACCCACAACTTCAACGTACGACAACACTCGACCTACCCAACCTCCCCTGGCGTCCCTACCCCATGCATCTCACCAAGAACAGGACAAACAGACGACGAAAGAGGGGAGGGGGTGAGACGTACTGATTCGGCTCCGAACTCTCAGAGTCGTGGGTCTCCTTTCCTCGGCGCTCACCGGCTCGACGTTGTGCTCCCTTCTCCGCTTGAATCGCTGATGCGTACCCAACCAACCTTCCCTGTTTCTCCTCAAAAGAACAGAGACACTCCCGAAATTTCCCCCCCGGACCACCCTTCTCCAAGGAATATTTACTAATAACCTCCGAAAGCACAAGCGTACAATGCCAAATTTCCTCTCTTTCCTCTCTCTCTCTCTCTCTCCACTTCCGACAAATCTCAACAGAATGCTCACTCCCTTTCCTCTCTCCATTTCCCCTATTTACAGATACCAACCTCAACCGCCTAACTGACTCCTTAGCTAACACGTGGACTTGGGCTCTCACACCTGGGTTGTCGCTGCATACCTCCTCCTCGTGATCTCCCCTCTTCGCACGTCCCGGCCTTGCCTAGCCCACGAACGCTCCTTCAGCTCCAGCTCCGCTCCAGCCCACTTCCCTCTTATTCCAACCCAACTTAACCTGACCGACATAACGACTCACGTCCTTCCTCCTCTTCCTTTATTTCTTTTCTTCCTGCTTTCATCTTCCATCGTATCAATCCATCCCCCTTAAAGCACACTTGTCATCAAGGGTGCAATGAGGGTAACGCTGCTCTAAATTGTAGAGATATTCCCACGTAGCATCGTCTTCCGAGCCCGATGACCATTGCACCAGAACCATGGTTGCCGCCCGAGAACCCCTTTTCACCATCTTCCTGGCGAGAATTGCCATAGGTATAGGGGAAGGTGTGGTGCAGAAGGCTGGAAGTGACTGAGACACCCGGGAAACGTCAGATACTCCACCTCTTAACTTAGAAACGTGGAACGTAGGATGAATGGCCGATCCATCGGGTAGTTGTAGTCTATATGCTGCTTTGCCCACTCTGTCCACGATCTCATAGGGGCCATAGTAAAGGGGCGCCAATTTGTGGGCAGCCCTCCGAGCGACACTGTGCTGACGATATGCCTGCAACTTGACAAAAACCAGATCGCCCACAGCAAATTCCCTCTCTGTCCGACGTTTGTCAGCCATTTGCTTCATCCGGTGCTGAGCCCTGTCGAGGTTGAACCTAAGAACACGCAGCATAGCTTCGCGATCACGAAGAACGCCATCTACAGCTGCCACCGCATGGTCATTACCCAAGTAAGGTAGATGTATGGGAGGAGGATACCCGTATAGTGCTTCGAACGGGGTCAACTGAATGGCAGAATGAAAGGAGGTGTTGTACCACCACTCTGCCAGTGGTAACCATTTAACCAGTCACGAGGACAGTCTCCAACCATGCACCGAAGGTACGTCTTGAGGCAGCGATTCACTACTTCCGTTTGGCCGTCGGTCTGCGGGTGATATGCAAAAGAGAGGTGGAGCTCTACTCCCTGAAGACGAAAGAGGTCCTGCCAAAACCGGCTGAGAAATACCGTGTCCCGATCGCTCACTATGGTCAGTGGCAAACCATGGAGTTTGAAGACTTGGTCGAGAAAAGCTTGGGCAACTGTGGTAGCTGATAGGGATGAGTTAGTCCCAAGAAATGACTATATTTTGTCAGTCTATCTACCACAACCAAAATGACATCCTTGTTATGAGATTTGGGAAGCCCTTCGATGAAATCCATTGAAATTTCTTCCCACACGCCTGCAGGAATAGGTAGTGGCTGCAGGAGCCCTGGGGAGGCAGTGTTGTCGTACTTACACCGTAGACAAACTTCACACATGCGAATGAAATTACGTATGTCCTTGTGCATCCCCCGCCAAAAGAACAGCCCTGCTACTCGCTTAGTGGTGGCCAGTACTCCTGAGTGACCCCCTATCGAGCTATTATGGAAGGTTGCAATGATCTTGCGGCGGACAGCTGGATTTTTACCCACGACCAAGCGGTTCCCTTTCTTAAGCAGGTCTTGGTGCCACTTATAGTTTCTTACAGTAGAAACCCCTCCTTGCAATTCTAAAAGCAGTTTATGCAGCGCTGGATCTTGTTCCTAGGTCAGTTTGACTTCATCCAACAACGTGGGCTGATGGTCTCTTATTGCCATTGCGAGTAATTCAGCCCCCTGCACGCGTGATAATGCATTAGCCGCTGTATTATCCGTTCCTTTTCTGTAAGTGATCCCGTAATCGTAGCCCATGAGCTTAGACAACCACTTAAACTGGCTCTCCGTATGCAGCCGTTGCTCCAATAAAAATTTGAGGCTTCGATGATCACTCTTAATGATGAAATGACGCCCGGTTAGGTAATGGTGCCATTTTTTGACAGCATAAACAATCGAGTAGAGCTCTTTCTCGTAAACTGAGAGGGCTCTGTGTCGGCTAGACAGAGATTTACTTATGTAAGCGATGGGGCGTTGACGTTGCAGCAGAACGGCACCAATATCGGAGTCACTCGCATCTGTTTCCACCTCAAACTCGAAAGAGAAGTCTGGTAAGCTGAGTATGGGGGCGGTAGTTAACTGTTCGTCCTGGTTTTGATGATGAGCTTGAGAAGCTAGTCGCTGAAACACTTCGCTTATTCTTAGTGATGAGCTTGAGAAATGTGTTGCTGAATCACAGCAAGCAACAATTACAGTTTGCTGCGTTACAGTAAAATGTTACTGTGATTTTACGCACAAACATTGAAAATATGAAAACCTATTTTCTAATATTCACATTTTATTTTGGGCTAATTCAGAATATTCGTCTGAGTGTCCAAGTTCATTTAATCTAGCTTAATGATCTCATTATAAATGTTTAGGCATTTAAATATTGCGAGATTAGCTTTCCAAGTTTAATTTTGGAAACAAAATATTTCTTGGATATCCTGCAGCAATGTTACGCTGCAACCTAAGCAATGTGTCGTTACACTTAAGAAAGACCTTGCTGCATTACAGCAAAACTATTCTGCGTTATTGCGCTGATGAAAGAATAATTATTATTCCAAATTTGCTTATTGCAGTCTAAATATATTTAATGATTAAATATATTATCTGATTCTGATAATCATTATTTAATCTGATAAGATTATACGTGCAGGAATATCATCAAAGATTTCCTTCCCTTCTTGGTCATTATGACCGTTGAGCATCCTGTTGCTGATCCACGATTACAGCTTCCTGTATTCTGATTTTAGGAAACAAATTATTCGTTTTTATGAAACCGATTATTTGTTTCGTTCCTTTTTATACCAGACGACCCTCACATAATCTCACAACGTTTTTGAACGATTTCTAAGTGGGCTGAGTGGCTGAGTGGGCTGAGTGGCTGAGTGGTCTGAGTGGTCTAAGTGGTCGACGGAGAGCGGAAGGTGCTAAGTGTCTCCTGGTTCTTATTGCTCGCAAACTGCGTGCGAGGGTGTCAAGGGGCTGAGTTCAGATTCCTTGATCGTCTTGAGAGGGACTAGGTGTCCTCGGTGCGTTCAACGAGCAGCCGGCGAATCGTCTGAGGGAAGCTAAGTGAATACCTGTGCTGATTGCAGTAACCGGTTGCTGACCCATCGGCAAGAAGCCGTTCTTGTCGTGTCTTTTCGCAGGGAAGTCTCGAGCCTACAGAGTTTGAGCAGTTAGACACGCACTTGCGGGTGCGCGCCAGAAGTCTCGTGCCTGCAGGGTAGAGCAGGAGTTGGGAACGCCGCCGGAGTGGAAAGAGTTCCTCCCGAGCACAGGGGTGCTGTGCAGAAGTCTTGAACGCCTGATACAGAGGGTTAATAAAGCAGGTTGCGTGGAAGCCAACGGATCGGAAAATTCCACCCTAGGCACTGGGTGTGCAGTGCAGTGAGTCACGGCTGTGGTAACCGTGTACGTCCGAACTGAGTGTAGGACGGATACCTTCTAAGTGGTCTTTGTGGCTCTCTTTGTGATCTTTGTGGTTCTTCTCTTTGTGATCTTTGTGGTTCTTCTCTTCGTGATCTTTGTGGTGATCTATTTGATCAACTTTGTGGTTGTCTCTCTTGTGCTTATAGACAGGATCATCCGGAGAAGGGACGAAATCTTTGTGGAAATCCTCTTCTGAGCAAACAAGTGCCGAAGCATTCCTTCGCTGTGAAGCAGAAACGGGCTGCTCTCTGAAAAGTCATTCTTCACTGTAAGGAATTATCTGTGAGGATTTATATACTAACACAACGTTGTCTCTCTGCTTTGATAGTCAGGTTTATATTAAGCGACAACGAGCTGTGTGCGAATCCTTTGAGCAATCAACTGCTGAGCGTGAGCATCATTCTGCTGGACACGAGCAGACGTCCACTGTGTGAGGAGCTGACCGTTGTCAGGAGTGATCATCTGTTGTACGGGATTCTAAATCTCACTTTGTGAGAAAAACTTACGCCTAGTGCAAGGGCTCTTTGCATCCATTATTTTCAAATAGTGGAATCACCTCTACGGTGGAAAGTGGACGTAGGTCGATTAAGGCCGAACCACTATAAACTACTGTGTCCCTTACGATCGCGTAAACACTAGTACGAGAATCCAACGATTAAGTCGTAACGGTTACAGCAAAGCAATTCTCATTCTGAGAAACGTTCTGCTGTGATAAAGTACGCTTCCGCTGACACTAAGAAAGGGCGAAAAAGTTATAAACACTAATTCACCCCCCTCTTAGTGTTCCTGAACGATCCAACAATTGGTATCAGAGCAAGTTTGCTGGAAAGCTTTCTGTGTGATTGCTATTACAGAACTCTGTTGCTGAACCAAAACAACTTGTTGCTGGAAGTCTTACATTAAGCACAGTAAGGTGTTGCTGAGTACTGAGCAGAATGTCAATGCTCTTGACTGATGGTCATTCGACCGAACGTCCACCGCTCTTTGCAGGACAACACTTCTCATATTGGAAAATGAGAATGGAGTTGTTCATTGGAGCAAACGAAGCCGATTGCTGGCATATTATTATGGAAGGAGATCTAATAGTTCCTCCACCTAATCCGAACGACATTCGGCATGAAAATGAAAGGAAGAGAACTATTTCTCTCAATACTAAAGCAAGGCACTATTTAGTGTGCGCTCTTGCTGAAAACGAATTCAATCGCGTCTCAACCTGTAAGACGGCGAAAGAAATGTGGGATAGACTTGCTTTGATCTATGATGGAACAGAACAAGTCAAGGAATCCAAAGTGAATGCATTAGTAACTCAATACGAAGCATTCAAGATGAAAAGGGATGAGTCAATAAATCAAATGTTTGATAGACTCACCGAAATCACTAATGCCATGGAATCACTTGGCAAAACTATTTCTAATTCTGAATTGGTCAGAAAGATACTTCGCTCTTTGCCTAAAACTTGGGAAGCCAAGAAAACAGCAATCGAAGAAGCAAAGGACTTAACGAGCTTAAGTCTTCAACAGCTACTTGGTTCTCTTGTCGCTTATGAGAATGAGAACAAGTTTGCTGAAGAAAAGAAATCCAATGCTGTTGCATTTAAGGGAAATGTAGAAATGTCCGATGAATCTGAGGATGAATCTTCATCTGATTCTGAGGATGAAGTCTCCTTGATGGCAAGGAAATTCAAAAGGTATCTTCGCAAAAATCGCTTTAAGGGAAAGCGAGATATTAAAAAGAAGAATACTAAACCACACCAAAGTAAAGGTGGTGTATGCTATGAGTGCAACAAACCTGGTCATATGCGACCAGATTGCCCACTTTTGAATGAGAAGGGTAAATCTTCAAAATACAAGAAAAATGCCATGATGGCATCTTGGAGTGATAGTGATGAGGAATCAGATCAGGATGACGAAACAGCACACATCTGCTATATGGCACAAACTGATGCTGAAACTGAGAAGGTAAACGCTTTCTCACCTTCTGATCTATCTGCTGAAGATATTGAGAATCTTTTCTCGGAACTCTATGATAAAATTGAGTCTTTATCCGCAAACAATAAAGCCCTTAAGAAGGAAAATAAATTCTTGAGTGCTGAGAACGCTTCTCTTAAGGAAGAGTTATCAGCAAAGGCTAAGAAAGCGGTAAAGAAGCTTTCTGAATCCAAATCAAAGATTGATGAATTGCAGCAGCAACTTGATGCTGTGAACAACAAAACTGATTTATGTATGCATGAGATGCATGCTCCTGGAAATGAGAAACATTCACATCATGGGAAATATGTTCCTCCTCATGTTAGGAATGGCGAGTCTCATTATATTATTCAAAGGCTACCTAGACTTTGCTACTACTGTAGAAGGCCAGATCATTTCATTAAAAATTGCCATGTGCGACGAAATGATATGCGTGGCATTTCTTCTAAAGTTGATGGTTCTATTGTCAAATGGAAAGAACAACTCACTTAAGTTCTTTCTCTATTACAGGGATGCTTCAAGTCCATCGCTAAGGACCATGTATGGTACTTAGATAGTGGCTGTTCGAGGCACATGTCAGGAGATGTCTCTTTATTCTCCACACTGGTTTTCCAGGATGGTGGTGCTGTCACTTTTGGTGATAATGGAAAAGGGATGGTTAAAGGAACAGGAACCATTTGCTGTTCTGACTCCCTCACCATTCAAGGAGTTCTTTATGTCAAAGGACTCCAGAACAATTTGATTAGTATTAGTCAATTGTGTGATAAGGGCTATCATGTTGTCTTCGATGAGAAAACATGTACTGTTTCACGGGATGATGTTACGTGTTTCATTGGTGAACGCAAGAAAAACATCTATATCCTGTCTTTTAAGAACATCTCCGCTGGAGAAAATTGTCTCATGTCCATTAAGGATGAAGCAACTCTTTGGCACCGAAGGTTGGGACACGCAAACTATGACTTGTTGTCCAAACTAGCCAGAAAAGATGCTATTAAGGGATTACCTAAAATCAAGTTTGACAATAACAAGATATGTAATGCTTGTGCTATTGGCAAACAAACAAAGGTATCTTTTAAAAGCAAGAATATGATTTCAAGCAAGACTCCGCTTGAATTACTTCATATGGACTTATTTGGTCCAACAAGAACTGAAAGTCTTGGAGGTAAACGTTATGGATTAGTTGTGGTAGATGACTTCTCCAGATTCACTTGGGTTAAATTCTTAGCTCACAAGAGTGATGCGTTTGCAACCTTTGAAACGTTAGTCAAACAACTTCAAAATGAGAAAGGTGTTTCTCTACGAAGTATAAGAACGGATCATGGTACCGAATTTGAAAACCATGACTTTGCTTCATTTTGTGAAGAATATGGTATTAATCATAATTTCTCTGCTCCATACACTCCACAGCAAAATGGAGTTGTAGAGCGAAAGAATCGAACCTTACAAGACATGGCGAGAACCATGTTGCTGGAAAGTGAAGTTGCTAAAAATCTTTGGGCTGAAGCTGTAAGCACAGCATGCTACATCTCAAATCGTATTCATTTGAGACACTCATTAGGTAAAACTCCTTATGAGTTATATAAAGGCAGAAAGCCTAATATCTCATACTTTCATCCATTTGGAAGCAAGTGCTATATCTTGAGACCCATCAAAGATGGTGTCGGAAAGTTCGATGCTCGATCTGATGAGGGCATATTCTTAGGATATTCCATAACGAGCAAAGCATATAGAGTTTTTAATAAAAGAACTCTAACTGTTGAAGAGTCTATCAATGTTAAGGTTGATGATTCTCTGACACAGGAGGAAGTTGCTGTGGATGCAGCAGCACAATCCTCAACAACAGTATCAAATGAAACATCACCGCAAACGATTGCTGAACATAATCCGAACGGAAACACTGTAGCAGATGTACAGCAAGTGCCTACTGCACTTACTGAAAATGCTTCTGGTGGCTTCCAGGATATACAAATAGAGGATCGTGTTCCTTCTTTATATAAGAAAAGGCATCCTATTAACCAAGTAATAGGATCATTGCACACAGGAGTGCGAACCCGACATACAGCAAGCCTGTACTGTGAACACTCTGCTTTTATCTCTCAAGATGAACCTCAAGGCATTGATGATGCGCTTGATGATCCCAATTGGATTCTTGCAATGCAAGAGGAATTGAACCAATTTGAGAGAAACAAAGTTTGGAGTTTAGTACCTAGACCCAATGATCGTTCCATTATTGGAACAAAATGGGTTTATCGTAATAAACTTGATGAGTCTGGAAATGTTGTAAGAAACAAAGCTAGACTTGTAGCAAAAGGTTACTCTCAAGAAGAGGGTATAGATTATGATGAGACGTTTGCTCCTGTAGCACGTCTTGAGGCAATACGTCTACTCTTAGCATATGCTTGCTATAATGACTTTAAGTTATTTCAAATGGATGTGAAAAGTGCATTCCTTAATGGTGATCTAAAAGAGGAAGTGTATGTTGAAAAACCTCCTGGATTCACCGACCCAAAGTATCGTAATCATGTTTATAAGCTTTTTAAAGCCTTGTATGGGCTTAAGCAAGCACCAAGAGCATGGTACGAAAAGCTTAGTTCTTTTCTCATCGAGAAAGGATACAAGCATGGAAAAATAGATACAACCTTGTTTCTTAAGAAACATGATGCTGATCTTTTAGTTGCTCAAATATATGTCGATGACATTATATTTGGTTCAACTAATGAAAAATTATGTACCGAATTCTCTGATCTAATGAAAGGAGAATTTGAAATGAGTCTAATGGGAGAATTAACCTTCTTTCTTGGACTTCAAATCAAACAATCCAAAGATGGAATCTTTATCCATCAAGAAAAATACAGCAAACAGTTGCTCAAGAAATTTAATCTTGAGAATGTTAAACCTCTGTCAACTCCGATTGGTAGTAATACCAAAATTGATAAAGATGAGGATTGAAAGGAAGTTGATTCCAAATCATATAGGAGCATGATAGGATCATTACTCTATCTTACTGCTTCGAGACCTGATATCATGTTCAGCGTATGCTTATGCGCTAGATATCAATCTGCTCCAAAAGAGTCACATCTTGCTGCAGTTAAGAGGATCTTTCGATACCTCGCAGGAACTGTTAGCTTAGGCCTGTGGTATCCCAGAGGATCATTGCTGGATCCTATTGGATATTCAGATGCCGACTATGCTGGATGTCGCATTGATAGAAAAAGTACATCTGGTATTTGTCAATTACTATGAAATATGTTGATTTCCTGGTTCTCTAAAAGCAGACATCGGTTGCTTTATCTACAACATAGGCAGAATATGTCGCAGCAGCTAGTTGCTGTGCCTAGTTGCTCTGGATGCGGCAACAACTTGAAGATTACGATCTTCACTTTGATAGTATACCAATAATGTGTGATAACACAAGTGCAATTAATTTATCACGAAATCCTGTCTATCACTCCAGATCTAAACATATTGAGTTGAGACATCATTTTCTTCGTGACAATGTGCAAAATGGCAATGTTGATATTCAGTACATTAATACTGAGCACCAGCTTGCTGATATTTTTACTAAACCACTTGATAAGGAGAGGTTTAACTATCTACGGAATGAGTTAGGAATTTGTAATCCTCACTCATAAGATAAAACGTAAGAATATCTTCTCTCTTGGTAGAGAATTATTTGTTGCCAAAATATGGGTGATTTAAATCCTATCTCCTCCACGTTCTCCACTTTCTAAAATTAAAAAAAAAAAAATCTAAATACATCAACCGCTCTTTTCTTTTTAAACAACAAATCGAAACATCCTCATTCTTACCCACTTTCTCTCAAAACCCATTCTTCTCTCAAAACCCTAAAAATCTCTCGACTCCCATCAACCATGGCACCAAAATCGGCAATGTTCGCCAAGGGGAAGGCAACCCCCCAAGAAACGGTCCAGGGCTGCGGCCACAACATCAAAGGTTTCTCGCTCTGAGGAACAAGCCCCTGTTTCTGAGGGGGAGACACCTGCTCAATCGGTGGTTGCTCCGGCACCTACTAAGGTCGGCACCGCTGGGAAGGCTAAGACAACTCCTGTCAAAGTCTCCAAGGAGCCCTCCGTTAGCGTGACGGTCAGTTCCACTGACAAAATCTCTCCGGCCAAGGCCGATGCTGTTGTGCATGACAAGTCTGAAAAATCGGTGGATGAGGAAACTCTCCCTGATGTTGAAAAATCGGAAGGAGGACTTTTGGAAGAAAATCAAAGAACTCCTGAAAAGGATGACTCCTCACCTACTAAGGTGGATGCTGTCTCTGAGGGTGACCAAACTTCGAGCAACAAGGATATGTCTCAGGATGAGGAGACAGAGTTGCCTAAGGAGAAGGATCTCTCTGAGGATGCTGGGGATGAGATTGAAGTTACTGATGTCCATCTCCCTGAGAAAGCACACTCTTATGTCCCTGGTGTTGCTTCTCGTACCAGAGGAAAGCGTTCCTTACCAGGTACTCCGAAAACTGATCCCACTGGATCTAAAAAGCAAAAGCTTGCTACAGACTCTGATGTCTTCTTGCCTGAGATTGATCAATATGTCTCCATGGCTGAACTGAATCGCATTCTTGCTGATGACTTGATGCCAAATAGAAATTTGGAAACAAGGAATGTTACTGCTTGTAAGAGAGTAGACTTTGATTGGCTTATTGCTCATCAGGTGACCATTGCTGACTTATTTGATCGGCTTAGTTGGAAAACCTTCTGTGAGTTCAATGAGATAGGTTCTATCTCTAAGGTGAAACAATTCTATGAGAATCTGACTTTTTACAAGGAGGATTCGAATGTCAAGTTCATTAGGGCCATCGTTGATGGAAAAGCGCTTGTTTACTCTGTCTTTGACATATGTCGCATTTTTAATGCAAATCCTGTCAACAATCTGAGAGTGATCAATGAAGGCAAGTTGGAAGCCTATCAGCTCATCAATGACGGGGTCCCTATCACACCCTCTGGCTATCTACAGAACACCTCTTTGAGCTTCAGCAACAGAATGCTGCACAAAGTGGTGATGTCTTGTTTGGCACCAAGGGTTGGAAGTGTTGATTCTGTTATGCCTCGTGATTGGAACTTGCTGGTCCATCTTAAGAAGGGCATTCCTGGAAATCTTGGGAGTATCATCTTCAGCCATATGGCTTCGTGCATTAAGGATGAGAATAGGGGTCTCCCTTTCACAAATGTGATCACAGCTCTCCTGAAGCATTATGATCTTGATGCTACTCCTCTGAACAAAATGGACACTTGGACAACTCAGGTTATTGGAGCTGCCTCCGTTGAAAGCATGGGCTACCAGTTTATTGATGGCACTTTCGTTAAGAAGCCTTCCAAGCAAGAGATCGCTGCTTCTGTACGCGGGAAAGCTGCTCCTGCTGAAAAGCAGAGGTATGTTAAACGCGAGAAGGCCACCACTGGTGTACAGGCTGATGTCTCTTACTCCAAGCTCATGGCCACAATTTGTGATGAGATCAACTTTACCAGGCGTTGTCTCCTGGAAAGGATGAACGACTTTGGGGAAAGGTTGACAAGGCTGGAGAAAATGACTGAGGAGATGATGGCTGTTGTTAAGGAACTCCCGCACGAGGATTGAGATGACTCTTCTTGTTGTGGTTTGAAATGTTTCTTTTGAATAACTTTGAAGTGGATTGAGTATCTCTCCACTATGTTTCTTTTGGATGTCTTCAACTTGTTTGACTTTGTTTGGGTGCTTTGCAAATTTTTGCAGCACAAGTAAATACGCAGCTTGAATTTTATCCTCCATTTCTTTTTGATATGACAAAAAGGGGGAGAAATGTGTTGCTTACTCTCAGGGGGAGTTGAGTTTGTGTTTCAAGCTCTATAATCTTTTCCCTATGCGCTTCGTGTTTTGTCATCATCAAAAAGGGGGAGAATATTAGTCCTGGTTTTGATGATGAGCTTGAGAAGCTAGTCGCTGAAACACTTCGCTTATTCTTAGTGATGAGCTTGAGAAATGTGTTGCTGAATCACAACAAGCAACAATTACAGTTTGCTGCGTTACAGTAAAATGTTACTGTGATTTTACGCACAAACATTGAAAATATGAAAACGTATTTTCTAATATTCACATTTTATTTTGGGCTAATTCAGAATATTCGTCTGAGTGTCCAAGTTCATTTAATCTAGCTTAATGATCTCATTATAAATGTTTAGGCATTTAAATATTGCGAGATTAGCTTTCCAAGTTTAATTTTGGAAACAAAATATTTCTTGTATATCCTGCAGCAATGTTATCCTGCAGCAATGTTACGCTGCAACCTAAGCAATGTGTCGTTACACTTAAGAAAGACCTTGCTGCATTACAGCAAAACTATTCTGCGTTATTGCGCTGATGAAAGAATAATTATTATTCCAAATTTGCTTATTGCAGTCTAATTATATTTAGTGATTAAATATATTATCTGATTCTGATAATCATTATTTAATCTGATAAGATTATACGTGCAAGGAATATCATCAAAGATTTCCTTCCCTTCTTGGTCATTATGACCGTTGAGCATCCTGTTGCTGATCCATTTGTTTCGTTCCTTTTTATACCAGACGACCCTCACATAATCTCACAACGTTTTTGAACGATTTCTAAGTGGGCTGAGTGGCTGAGTGGTCTGAGTGGTCTAAGTGGTCGACGGAGAGCGGAAGGTGCTAAGTGTCTCCTGGTTCTTATTGCTCGCAAACTGCGTGCGAGGGTGTCAAGGGGCTGAGTTCAGATTCCTTGATCGTCTTGAGAGGGACTAGGTGTCCTCGGTGCGTTCAACGAGCAGCCGGCGAATCGTCTGAGGGAAGCTAAGTGAATACTTGTGCTGATTGCAGTAACCGGTTGCTGACCCATCGGCAAGAAGCCGTTCTTGTCGTGTCTTTTCGCGGGGAAGTCTCGATCCTACGGAGTTTGAGCAGTTAGATACGCATTTGCGGGTGCGCGCCAGAAGTCTCGTGCCTGCAGGGTAGAGCAGGAGTTGGGAACGCCGCCGGAGTGGAAAGAGTTCCTCCCGAGCACAGGGGTGCTGTGCAGAAGTCTTGAACGCCTGATACAGAGGGTTAGTAAAGCAGGTTGCGTGGAAGCCAACGGATCGGAAAATTCCACCCTAGGCACTGGGTGTGCAGTGCAGTGAGTCACGGCTGTGGTAACCGTGCACGTCCGAACTGAGTGTAGGACGGATACCTTCTAAGTGGTCTTTGTGGTTCTCTTTGTGATCTTTGTGGTTCTTCTCTTTGTGATCTTTGTGGTTCTTCTCTTCGTGATCTTTGTGGTGATCTATTTGATCAACTTTGTGGTTGACTCTCTTGTGCTTATAGACAGGATCATCCGGAGAAGGGACGAAATCTTTGTGGAAATCCTCTTCTGAGCAAAAAAGTGCCGAAGCATTCCTTCGCTGTGAAGCAGAAACGGGCTGCTCTCTGAAAAGTCATTCTTCACTGTAAGGAATTATCTGTGAGGATTTATATACTAACACAACGTTGTCTCTCTGCTTTGATAGTCAGGTTTATATTAAGCGACAATGAGCTGTGTGCGAATCCTTTGAGCAATCAACTGCTGAGCGTGAGCATCATTCTGCTGGACACGAGCAGACGTCCACTGTGTGAGGAGCTGACCGTTGCCAGGAGTGATCATCTGTTGTACGGGATTCTAAATCTCACTTTGTGAGAAAAACTTACGCCTAGTGCAAGGGCTCTTTGCATCCATTATTTTCAAATAGTGGAATCACCTCTACGGTGGAAAGTGGACGTAGGTTGATTAAGGCCGAACCACTATAAACTACTGTGTCCCTTACGATCGCGTAAACACTAGTACGAGAATCCAACGATTAAGTCGTAACGGTTACAGCAAAGCAATTCTCATTCTGAGAAACGTTCTGCTGTGATACAGTACGCTTCCGCTGACACTGAGAAAGGGCGAAAAAGTTATAAACGCTAATTCACCCCCCTCTTAGTGTTCCTGAACGATCCAACATTTACAATACCTTGAGCTTCTCAAAAGCTGATTGAGCTTCAGCATCCCAATGGAAGGAATCCCTACGGAGGAGGTTGGTCAGAGGCCGACTAACTATACCATATCCTTTAATAAAACGACGGTAATAACCGCTGAAACCGAGGAAGGCCCGGAGTTGCTTCACATTTGCAGGAACAGGCCAGTCACTTACAGCCTGTATCTTCCTGGGGTCGGTTGATACCCCTTCCTTATCTATGTAATGTCCCAAATACTCCACCCTTGTACTCCCGAAGGAGCATTTAGATCGCCTAGCATACAGAGTATTTTTCTGAAGGACGGTTAGGACATATTGCAGATGCTGCACGTGTTCTTCAGTGGTCTTGCTGTATATTAATATGTCGTCGAAGAAAACCAAGACATATCTTCGCAAGTAGGGTCGAAACAGGGTATTCATCAATCCCTGGAAGGTCGAAGGGGCATTAGTGAGGCCGAATGGCATGACGAGAAACTCGTAGTGACCGTCGTGGGTGCGAAACGATGTCTTGTGCACATCCTTCGGCTCCATCCTGATTTGGTGGTACCCGGCTCGCAAGTCAATCTTAGAAAATATGACTGATCCATGTAACTCGTCCAGTAACTCCTCGATCACGGGTATAGGGTACTTGTCCTTCACCGTCTGATGGTTGAGCTGCCTATAGTCCACGCACAAGCGCCAAGTGCCGTATTTCTTCTTGACCAGCACCACAGGCGAGGAGAAAGCGCTTCTACTGGGTTGTATCACTCTACTCTCCAGTAATTCGTTTATCATGCTCTCAATTATGTTCTTCTGCGATGCCGAATAGCGATATGGTCGAACATTAACACTCTGCACTCCTTCCTTCAAGGCAATAGCATGCTCGTGACCACGAAAAGGGGGTAATCCCTTGGGATCTTGGAATACTTCTGCAAATACAGCCAGAATGGTTGTAATGTCTCGCTGCCCCATTTCAGGCTCAGTCAACTGATAGAAGGAACTAGTAGTATCGCCCGAGATGGAACCAACACAGACAACACTCAATTGTTGTGCTGTTTTATTGGCCAATGCTTTGCTGCCAACAATCCTCCACAGTTGCTTATTGGATGAGCCTCCATTTCCTTGTAAAACGACCCGGTGCTCTGCTATTTGAAAGCTCATTAGAGCTGACTGGAAATTCCAAGTTATATCCCCCAATAACACTAACCATTTAACCCCAAGGACCATCTCGCATCCGACCAAAGGTAAAACAAGGAAATCTGCTGCAAAAGAGTGTCCCTGCATTTCCCAAGTAAAAGAATTCAAGGATCTACAACTCTGTATAGTCCTGCCATCGGCCACCGTAACTTTAACTGGAGAAATGGTGGTTGTCTGAACGCCTAGCCCCTTCACTACTCCCACGTCCACAAAATTGTGGGTGCTGCCGGAGTCGATCAAAATCTGCAAAACTCTTCCTTTATATCTACCCGTTACTTGCATGGTATGGACCTTGCTACTATTTTCATCTCCAGCCAGGGCATGTAAAGCTACCTGTTACTCCTCAAAATTGTCCATTATGGCACCAGGTGCATCTTCCCCTTCATCTCGAACGTCCACGATTAGAGAAAACAATTGTTTCTTAGCACAGTGATGGTCGCGTGTAAATGGCTCGTTGCACCCGAAACACAACCCCTTATGGCGTCTGTCTGCTATCTCCTCTTGGCTTAATCGCCTCCTTGTCGTCTGTACCAGCCCTCCTCTAGTATCCGGGGGTTTATAACTTCCATTTCCCACCAAAGGGCTCCTGGGAACCGAGACATCGCTGTTTCTTCCTACATTACTGGTGTTTCCCTAGAAACCTCCCGATCCCCTGCTCCATATCTTTAATCTTGAAGGAGTGGCATCTCCCCCAGTAAAAGGTTGGTCAGTTGTCAGAATTCGCGCGCTCGCTTGCGCACTTAACAGGTCTGCTGGTCGCAAGAGCCATACAGTACTCCGATACTCCTCTTTTAGCCCGTTGATGAACAGACTGACCAGAAACTCCACTGGGAGGTCAATCTTTTCCAAAACCTTGCGGAGGCAGGCATCAAACTCTTCCATGTAAGTGTAGAGATTGCTGTACGTACCCTCCTGCTTCAAGTTTTTCATTCTGCCCATGGGGTCCTCAAAAACCTCACGTCCAAACCTCTTGGTTATGGCGTTTACGTACTCTCCCCAAGACAACGGTTCTAAGGGTCCTCTGTTGCGCACAAAAGTGTAGTGCCACTGTAAGGCTGCGCCGTACATATATAGCGACGCTACCTTAACCTTCTTGTCCTCCGGCACGCCTTCGATTTCGAAGTACCTCTGGCATTTGTAAAGCCAGTCATCTAAGTTATGGCCGTCGAATTCAGGGAACTCGACCTTCGGCATTATAAACCCAGGCACCGGTCTCGGATTGGTCTCCTCCGCTACTTCATTCCGAGTCCAGGGGCCTCCAGCCCGCGACGACTCCGACCTCTCCTCCCTTCGCCCTTCTTGCACAGATTTGGCCAGAGAAGCCATCTGGTTGTGCATAAGATCCCATTTCAGCTCTGACTGAACCTGCATATCCTTCATCTGCCTCGTTACAAGTTCCATCCTCTCCATCAGTCCACCTATGAGAGCGTTGGCCGCATCTTGCTCCTTCTTCAATTCGGACAGTCGCGTTTCCCCCATGGATGCAGGTGCTCTGATACCCTTGATGCGTGCCCAACCAACCTTCCCTGTTTCTCCTCAAAAGAACAGAGACACTCCCGGAATTTTCCCCCCTGACCACCCTTCTCCAAGGAATATTTACTAACATCCTCCGAAAGCACAAGCGTACAACGCCAAATTTCCTCTCTTCCCTCTCTCTCTCTCTCTCCACTCCCGACAAATCTCAACTCCCTTTCCTCTCTCCATTTCCCCTATTTACAGATACCAACCTCAACCGCCTAACTGACTCCTTAGCTAACACGTGGACTTGGGCTCTCACACCTGGGTTGTCGCTGCATACCTCCTCCTCGTGATCTCCCCTCTTCGGACGTCCCGGCCTTGCCTAGCCCACGAACGCTCCTTCAACTCTAGCTCCGCTCCAGCCCACTTCCCTCTTATTCCAACCCAACTTAACCTGACCGACATAACGACTCACGTCCTTCCTCCTCTTTCTTTATTTCTTTTCTTCCTGCTTTCGTCTTCCACCGTATCAATCGCCCGTCCTTCCGCAACTACGGCGGCTGTTGAGGAGCTCGTCCATCCAAGGTGATGGGATGGAGCCCAAGGAGAGTCCTCTTATCTTCTAATCGATGGACAACGGGTAGTTCCCCGGTGTTCCGGTCCTCCCCCCCCTATCTTCCCCTGACTGGTGACCCATCATTCTGGTGGGATTACGTTTCATTATTTATTTATTTTTCTATTCATTGTTACCGACAGTGTAGTATGGGGGTGGATTTCAATTTTGATCATTAGTTTTGTATGAAATCCCGAGTTATTGTCAGGTCATTGATTGAAGTTTCATTTGTACAAATCCTCGACCTTAAAATAAATATCATCGCAACCCGAATTCGATTACGTTTAGATCACGTCGTCTCCTTCCCCACGTGACGTAGTCATACGAAATCGAATTCAAAATCTCGATAACGTTCGCTAGTAATATCAGTTAACTACGAAAATATTAAACTCTCGTGTCACGTCGGATTTTGACCCAGTCAACCCATTCGACCCGCCTATACATATAATTAAATTAACTCATTTATATAATAAATTTCGAGTCCTTACAGCAGCCTTGTCCAAAGAACCAGACCTGCCAGAGGCCCAACACGGTACCAAATTTGCAGCCTCCATGAACAACATCTCCGTCCCCATGCCAACAACCGCTCTCCTTCGGTCCCACTTCCTTGGGAAATCCAACAGCATATACACGACCGACTTCCCGTCGAAACCACTCGTGCCCTTCAACTACACGGGCACTCCACCTAACACCACATTTGTCATGAACAGGACGAAGATGGTGATCCTGCAGTACAACAGGAGTGTAAAACTGGTGATGCAGGACAGGAGCATTATCAGCGCGGAGAGCCACCCCTTTCACCTCCATGGGTTCAAAACTTCTTCGTGGTGGGCCAAGGGTTCGGGAACTTCGAACTGCTGGTGGACCCGGTCGAGCGCAACACAGTCGAGGTGCCATCCAGCTTCTGGGTCGTCATCTGTTTACTGGCCGACAACCCAGGTGAGCAACATATTCTTCCCTTCGAGAGGAACTCCCCACCTTTCTTTCGCGACCCTGGTACCACGTTGTAATACCAATACAAAAAACGAGCAGGGGCGTGGTCGCCACTTGGAGGTGCACACGAGCTGGGGACTGAAGATGGCGTGGATCGTCCGAGATGGGAATCTCCCCAGTCATTCTTCACCGTCATTTCCATCGCCATCTTTCTTCTTCTCACTTTTATTCTTCGGGGGTGAAATTTCATGTACTCGTATTACCGAGATGATGGTGGGGTGAACGAGTAAATTTTGTTGTCGAAAAATCCATGCCCGACGTCTTTCAATTCTCATTACTTGGGAATGTTGTAATCCTCACTGTTACACATGAGAGAAATGAATCAGGTTTTGTCTGTGGCCTCCATGTCCCTTCATCGCTTGGGAAGAACAAAACTTACATGATATGCATACATTTTTTCACTCGGCTTGGGGAAAATAATGAAACAATAAATTCTGATTTTGAGGGGTTTCGTTGCTTTCTTGCTTGCCCCAATTATTATTACTACTACTACTAGCTATTGTTTCAAACTTGGGGAGACATTTCTGTGTGTACAACCGAAAGGGTAGGCAAGGGAAAATGATGCCATGCCTTTCTCAAGGGGCAGAAGAATTCAATTCACTATTTCACGTGCCATGTCTGACGAAACCCCCCCCCCCCCCCCCCCCCCCCCCCGGGGGAGAGGATGATGAATCGGAAGTTGAAGGGTTCCTAAGTTCACCCCTTGTAATCATTACCAAACCCACCTCGTACTAACCGCGTACTGTTCACACATCCTTTTGCTCCCAAAAATATCGATCGTAATGTCGAACGAACCGGGCATCGGAGAACATGGTCCGATGGGTCAAAGTGGGAGTGGGTACCAACATGAGTCAAGGATGGGAGGGAGGGTGGGTTAATGCATGCAACAGTGGAAAGTGGGATTCAGTTTTGGTCCTTCGGGAAAAAGGGGCGCAGGCACGAGTTTGTGGAAGTGTGAAGTCGCTCTCCAGGTAGCTGTAAAAAAAAAAAGCTGAGGGGAGGTGGTGTTGGGCTGTTCTCTCTTATTTGTTAGAGCAGCTCAGGTTCGTGTACTTTATACGGATGACGCCCAAAGTCCGCCATTACTTTAACGGGTCATCTAGGGTATTCTTCAGATAACACAAGACAAAAAAAAAGCAGCAAGGGTTACGGGAGACAACCGAAGAACAGACGCAAACTCGGATTCCGTCGCAGCCTAGTTTCAGCCTGCACGATGTTCACTTAACCGGGCATGTTTCAGTTGAGAGGGAAATTGGAAGAAAGCTCAAGTGCATTCGATCAGATAATGGAGGTGAGTATTTGGGGCCATTTGATGAGTATTGTATACAGCAGGGCATTCGACATCAAAAGACGCCACCCAAGACACCTCAGTTAAATGGGTTAGCAGAAAGGATGAATAGAACACTCGTCGAACGAGTAAGATGCATACTTTCACATGCCAAGTTGCCTAAGTCTTTCTTGGGAGAAGCTCTTAACATTGTTGTTCACATGTTAAATCTTACACCGTGTGTTCCCTTGAAGTTTGATGTTCCAAATCGAGTTTGGAGTAGTAAGGATCCCTCTTATGATCACTTGAAATTTTTTGGATGCAAACCTTTTCTGCATATTCCAAGTGATGAAAGAAGTAAGCTTGATTTAAAGTCAAAGCAGTGTGTTTTTATCGGATATGGTCAGGATGAGTTTGGCTATAGATTTGTGATCCTATTTCAAATAAGCTTGTTCGAAGTCGAGATGCAGTTTTTGTAGAGGATTAGACTATAGAGGACATTGGCAGGGTGAAATCTTCTTCTGTTTCTAGAAGTGAGAACTTGGATATGAGTATTATTCCTCCTATGTCAGTTCCATCGCAAAGTGAAGTTCGGGATGATGGGCATGAGACAAATGAGATAGAAACCGAAGTTTTTGAGGATTTACCAACAACTGAAGCGCCAAGTGATATGCCACTCAGAAGGTCGTTAAGAGAATGACAACCATCCACCAGGTATCCTGTTAACGAGTATATTCTGTTGACTGATGGGGGAGAGCCCGAATATTTTGAAAAAGCCATGGAGAGTGAGCAAAAGGTAGAATGGGTTCGTGCCACGGATGATGAGATGAAATCACTTCACGATAATGATACTTATGATTTAGTGAAGTTGTCTAATGGTCGGCATGCTTTGAAGAACAGGTGGATATTCAGGATAAAGCATGAACTCAACTCTCAGCCACGATACAAAGCAAGATTGGTAGTAAAGGGTTTCAGTCAGAGGAAAGGAGTTGATTTTGATGAGATTTTCTCTCCGATTGTGAAGATGTCATCCATTCGAGTTGTGATGTGTTTAGCTGCAAGCCTTGACTTAGAGATTGAGCAAGTGGATGTCAAGACTGCCTTTTTTCATGGTGACTTGGACGAAGAGATTTACATGGAACAACCTGAAGGTATCATAGTAAAAGGAAAAGAAGATTTTGTGTGCAAGCTCAACAAAAGTCTTTACGGTTTGAAACAAGCCCCAAGGCAATGGTATATGAAGTTTGAGTCCTTTGTGGGGGAGCATGGCTACACCAGAACTAATACAGACCATTGTGTCTTCTTTAAGAGGTTTGGTGATGATGACTTCATTATTCTCCTATTATATGTGGATGATATGCTTCTTGTTGACAGGAATATCTCACGCATTAATCAGCCGAAGAAACAATTGAACAAGTCTTTTGCTATGAAAGACTTAGGTCCTGCAGAACATATTCTCGCCATGAGAATTACCAGAAGAAGAGAAGAGAAGAAAATCTTCTTATCGCAAGAGAAGTATATTCACAAAGTGTTGGAAATGTTCAATATTGGAAATGCTAAAGCAGTAAGTTCCCCCTTTCCTTCTAGAGTTAAGTTGAGTCGTGATCATTGTCCTTCTTCTTATGAGCATAGACAGTACATGCAGAAGGTTCCTTATAGTTGTTCTGCTGTTGGTAGTTTGATGTATACGATGGTGTGCATGAGACCTGATATAGCGCATGCTGTTAGCGTGGTGAGCCGATTCTTATCTAATCCTGGAAAAGAGCATTGGAATGCGGTGGAATGGATCATGAAGTATTTGTGTGGCGCCACAAACTATGGTATATGTTTCGGAGGTGGTGAGCCAAAGTTGATTGGCTATGCGGATGCAGATATGGCTGGAGATATTGATACTCGCAAGTCGACAGGTTATCTGATTACCTTTGCAGGGGGAGCCATTTCTTAGCAATCTAGGCTTCAGAAATGTGTTGCACTATCTACTACCGAGGCGGAATTCATTGCTGTCACGGAAGCGTGCAAAGAACTATTGTGGATGAGGAATTTTCTCTAAGAGCTTGGATTCAATCAAGAACGGTATGTTCTCTTTTGTGATAATCAAAATGCCATATATCTTGCGAAGAATTCAACCTTTCATGCGAAGTCGAAGCATGTAGATATGAGATATCATTAGATTCGAGATGTTGTGAATTCTAAGTTGGTGCATATTGAGAAGATCCACACCGATGATAATGACTCGGATATGATGACGAAGGCGCTTTCAAGTGAAAGGATTATTGCTTGTCGTCAAGTCGCCGGTATTTCGACGAGCTCTTCCACATAGTCGAGAAGGGGAGATTTGTTGGGTTGTTCTCTCCTATTTGTTAGAGCGGCCCAAGCCCATGTACCTTACACGGATGAAGCCCGAAGCCCACCATCACTTTAGGGGGTTATCTAGGGTTTTCTTCAGATGAAACAAGACAAAAAAAAAACGCAACAAGGGTTACGGGAGACAGCCGAAGAACAGACGCAAACCCGAATTTCGCCGCAGCCTAGTTTCAGCCTACACGACGTTCACTTAACCAGGTATTACCGCCGATCGAACCGTTGGAACTTTGTGAAATTTTGAGGGAGTATTTCTGAATTGAGGTCTGTATTCTGAACGGTTGAGATTGCTATTAGTGTCTTCTATCCGGTGATTTCGCCCGATTTCCGATACTGCCTGATTCGGTATTCTTGATTTCAGCTCCTTCTCTTTTGTGTTGCTAAGCATATGATTACCAAGATGAGTTCTTGATGTTACGCAGAGTAGGGAAGAAGTTTATGTGCTAGTTGTTGGTGGCTATAGATGAACACTTGTGTTCTTACTTTTTTGTTGATTTAGTGGAAGTTTTGGTGGTGCCTCGGGCCGTGGCTTTACTCTTCATATTAAGGAGGTTTCCACGTTAAATCTTGGTGATGTTTTTTGTTTTTAATTATTTGTTTTCACGGTAAGAATTCTATTTTAGCCTTAAAGAAGTAATTCGACGAATTCCGACGTATGTTAGATCGTGTAACATCCATCAGGCGGTGGTGGGAAATAAACGTGGGGTCGCCATCACGAAACGATGGGCAAAAAACCAATTTAATAATCAATCCTGTGAGAGAGGGAGACGACCCCCCCCCCCCCCCCCCCCCGGCCCATGTTCTACAGTATGTTGGATCCATTTGTATACCAGGTCATAATAATAACAATGATATAAACTAATAATTTGTAATATGTACGTTTTCATCGAAACTCGGACTTGAGATACCCCCCCCCCCCCCGACCGAAGGCCCCCAATCTCCTATCCCTTCGAGGTCACTATGTGCATAAGATTCCTTCTGGTAAGAGAGAAAAAAAAGACAGGAATGGTCAGAGTTCAGGGGGTGGGGTTTGTTTTCCTACGATTTAGATGTAGATCAGATTGGAATCTTTACGTATTTTGGGTGGCATGATCTAACATGAAAGTATTACCTTTTACAGCATTTGTAACACATCCCCCCCTCCCTCTTTATTTTATTACAAAAAAAAAAAACTGTATTGGAATAAAAGTTTCCTATTCATTTCCACATTTTGACGCGACAAATTGTCGACTCCCCCTCGAGACATATTTCAGGAATTTATGCAGGCGGGTTTGGAAGGTAAATCCGACTACATTCATTTGAAAAACAACACTTATAAAAAAAAGAAAGAAAGCAAGAAGGTATTGTTTCAATGTTCTCCTACACATGGCGATGGCCTAGGCCGGCCTCTCTTTCCAACGTGTAGAATTCAATTATCAAGGCTTGTCTTCTTTCTGCTTTCTTCCTCTTCTTCTTTCCCTTCTTATTATTATTATTACTACTAACTGCTACTACCACTGCCAGTTCCCAACATCTGCAAAAATGGAATCTCCACTCTCTCACACTTACCACAATAATAATATTTTGTTCTTTTTGGAAAAAAGAAATCACTACATTCTACTTAACATTCCCTCCCCCCTTTAAAAAAAACAAAACCCTTTTGAAAATTTTGTGCATTTCTCTATTTGCTTGAGAGCGACTGAACATATAATGAAAAACTGAAAATAACAACAATAATAATCACATGACAATGAGACTGGGAAGAAAGAGGAGGAAGAAGAAGACACGTGGGAACAAGAAAAGCTGAGAGATGACATTGAGGAACAAAATAATAATAATAATTAAAAAGGGAAGAAAAACCGACCATGTCTGAATTCCTCCAGGTCAAATGATTTGATCAAAAAGTATTACCCTCTCCCCTCCCCCTCCCTCACAACTCCGCCATTTTTCTTCAGAAACAAGTTTTGAAAAAGAAATGGAGATAAAAATAAGGATAAATTAACAACATATAATGATAATACTTAATGACAATAATAATGTACTTAAAAGAAGAAGAAGAAGAGAAGCCCAGCTTCTAGGGTTTCTCAATCGATACTGCCCCAACCAACAACCTCTCACCCCAAAAAATTTCACCTCCCTCCACCCCCACCCCCAACTCACTCACTATTAGACGGAAGTGACACGAAAGGAAAAATAAATAAATATGATATACATTTTTGCCCTGCGGTGGGGGGGGGGGGGGTTGTGGGTGTTGGATGACACGGATCAGTCGCCGTGCTTGTGCCAGCAGACCAGCATCGCGACGCACCGGCGCATGATGTAGAACCTCGCCTTGTGTTCCTTGGCCATGCTGCTGTACTTCTTTGCAATGTTGCCGGATCCTTTCTCGATGCCCGTGTCCGACGAGGAGGAAGGCATGGCCCTCAGGGAGGAGCTCCGGGGAAGGGAGGAGGACGAGGAAGCGTGGGCGGTGGAGTTCTTCACCGAGTGGCTCCGCCTGAGGCCAGAGGACTTGGAGGACGACCGCGGGAGGTCAGACCCGTGCTTGGAGGAGGTGGAATCCATTTGTGTGCGGTTAGGTGGGAATGGGAATGGGGGGGGGGGGGTGATTCTTCCTTTTGTTTATGAGTCGGTGGACATTGTTTTCCTCAAGAGATCTTTTCACAAGGCATCGCAGTGTCGGTGGTGGGGAGGGAACAAAACTGAGGAGGAAGAGAGTGTTGATTCGATATCTACTTCTTTCTTTTTCTTCTTTGGGTTTGAGTTGGGAGGTTGTTGAATTGCCATAATATACTAGAGATGACGACACTGCCACGGTTAGGCCTAAGATTAGTGTTTCTTCCACCCACAAAATTATTTGCACATTTATCATCACCCCATCATGCAATAATGTCATTTAAATCCGCAAACAAGAGAGTCATGCTCGTTTCATCTGAGCAGACACTTCTCCAATTTTAAAATGCTCCCCCTAAACCCGATTATTTGCTTTCCCTTGGTGGGATAATAAGAACGGGATAGGAAAGTTAAACTTTTTCTTAAAAAACAAACCCGGTTCCAGGCATCAACGTTAGAAGGGCTCATGAATCAAACAAAAGGGGAAATGTTGTTGGGTAGAAGGTAGAGTTGGATAGGTTAAAAGTAATGTTTGAATTTGGTGGGGGGGGACTTTGACTGGTCAAAATGGATCACATATGATGGAACAATGGGATTGCATGACCGGCTAAATTGTAGCAATGTCGAAGGGGGAGGAGCACCCTGTCCTTTTCAACATGTGTGTGTGTGTGAGTGTGCTCTTTGTGCTGTTTCTTGGGTGTACTTTGGTGTTTTTTTTTTTTTAATTAGTCAAAAAGTAGGGTGGGAAAATTGCAAGATATGGGTCAGATTGAATGCATTAAATTGTCCTTGATTCATAATTTCTGTGATTGATTGACCCCCTAAAAAAAAACTGAGGGAGAGGGGGAGGGAGGGTGAGTAATGACATTTTATGTTGGGTGAGCTGCCCTAAAGGGGCAAAGGCCATGTGAGGGTTTCAATTTTATTACATTTGCTTACATCATTTTATTGTATTTTTAAGGACTAATGTTTGCAAAGGAGAGAGGGAAAGGGAATACTAGAGAGGCCCACATGCCAACATGTGACCCATCACCACACACAGGAGGCAGAAAATTTCAGAAGGACAACCCATTTGGAAAAACAAAACAAACAAAGTTATTTCTTTATTTAATTGACTGCTGTAAGAAAAAAACATAATGAACAGTGACATGGGGCAAGGTACTTCTGAGAATTATATTGTATTGGTTGCAATGTACGGAATTGTATATCAAGCGAGATTAACAATAGTTGTTTATCAGGGTGGAGTTGATTTCAACTGGAAGGGGCCCGTTAATTGATCCAGTTTGGAACCTAGGGCCGATGAAGACATGGGACTCTGGTTGTTGATCCCATGCACGGGAACATGCATGCCACCACTCCACCAGGAGGAGGTAAATCAGCAGCTGGTCAGGAGGTGGTGGGAGAGACGGTGGGAGGTTATATGATATGGACTGTCAAGGTCAGGCCTGAGGGTGGCGAGTAGGCCGCAGTCAGGGCCTACGATCATCTTCCGTCTCTTCTTGCGATCGTTAAGGTGTAGATCCTACTCTCGGAGGATAATTCAAAATCAAGTGCCCGTTTCGTCTGGGGACGTGAAATGGATTCGATGGATATTCGAAATCAACTCGGGTAAGGGCGAATACAACTCGAGCATTATATTTGAGTTGAATTTAAGTGTAACATTACTCAACTTGTAAATTTTGGTTGAGTGCATTAAATTGGGTTTATTTGAATGCGGTCAAGTACTCTGGCGAGCTTCGAGTAGAAAAGGAATAATTGATTGAGTTTCAAGTCAAGTTTGAGCATATGATTTGGCTACCGACTTCGAGTATGCCAAAAATGCCTGGACTTTGACTTCCCCCTAGGACAGACTGTAAAGGCTTCTGCATAGGGACAGTAACATTAATCCATTCGCGTGTCCTGTGGAGAAGGAGGGTAGAAAACAAATTCCGAGGGACCGCAACTCGTGTTTTTCCTCTGCATCAGTCATTGAATAGACATATGATACCGGCTGCTGCTGGGAGGGAGTTCTCAGCCATTTATGAAAATGCAGATGTATTGTTCAGTGACTGATGCAGAAGGAACTCCTCATAGCCCAAACCTCAAGCTTTTCGAGGTTGTCGACTATTTATCAGAACAAACAAGAACAATCAATTTTGAACAAGCTAAGCTGCAGTCTGTTTAGTCTTCGCCTAACTTTGGGTGGGTATGATCCAATATGGATTCATTGTACAGCAGGTACAAAACTTCTATGTCAAACTGACTAACAAGTAGATCACAGCACCAAGTTCTCCAGCAGATCCAGCTGCACTCGGGCATGACAGAATTCTCCGCCATTTACCAGGCATCCCTGAACCCCCCATGGAGCCTCATTTTTTTCAATGAGAGATTCAGTGGGACAGATGACAACATTTGCCCTGCAAGGCTAGTGAAAGCATAAGTATGGGTAAGGATGTAGCCACATATATGACAAGCCAAGCCAACAAATGAAATCAGGATGAAATGTTGGTGATTTGGTATCACGCAAAGTAAAGAAAGCAAACATATATGGCAACCAGGACACAAGTGAAACAGATATCAGCCGGGAAAGTATTTTCTGCTAATCCAGAAAAGAGAGTATGGCTTCTCCCTTCATTTGTGTACCCAAAGGTTATATCAGCTGATCCTAGATAATCAAATAATCGAGAAATAAATAGAGACATCAGTCTAATGCAGTTACCACTTCTCTCTACCTATTTCAGCAACTAGCCTCAGCCCAGGCTAAAAGGCCCATCCAAATACCCCCTCTGACTTTTTAAACTTTACAAATTGTCAATAGAAGTCACTTGGCGACATTCTCAGAGGCCTAAAAGGAATATCAGCTTAACCCTTCTTCACTCTCATCAAATATTGGATGGAAGGGCATTTTTTTTCATCATCTGTATCTAGCTTGATAGAACAGTAATCCGGTCCTCCGATTATAAACATCCAACTCACACCAGTATGACTACACATTCATAGATGAGAATCTAGCACTGCTATTTAACTGGGAACTGAGGCAAGATTTAGCCCCCACAGGTGGATTTGAAAGGGTCGACACGAGTCAAGCTTTAAGACGTAAATCTACTAGGTAGAGCACAAGTACAAACACCAGAGATGAGGTGACCACTCTGCAGTCATGGATCAATTATGATTCCAAGCAATTTTGGATACAATGCTACTCGCAGCTATACCATGCTATAAATGTTAACGATCAGTAGGTATGATCCTTCATGTTCAAGCTTGATTCGACCATACTTAAACATTCAGGATCACATTCGCCTTCATGTTCTCGCTGATTTAATCATATTTCAACATTCACGATCCCATTACCAGAAGATCAAAGGATCAGCATGAATATTGAGCATCGAATTTCACGCAACAGGAGTCAAGAAGTAGATTAACCATTGACAAAATAGGCGTACCTTTTTATGGAATCAAAAGACGAATGGAATCAATTTGTGTTTAACTTTTCCTGCATACTCCAAGTAACCCTCCCCAAACGTCTCAATCATCAAAGCCTCCTCCAATCGTATCTTCTGCTCATAGTACAAGACACAGGCACCAACAACAAAGAGCATGCTCAAAGGGGCACGGAGAGCAGTGCAATATGTCGCAAACAGAAGCATGGTAGAAGCATAGATCGGATGCCGGACCCATCTATATGGTCCATACTGCACGACTGAGGTTGGCACAACAATCTTCTCTGAATACTTAGCCAGATACAATGAAGAGTTGTGCTGCGTTAAGAAAGGCACCAGTATCAGCAACCAGATCCCAATATTACTCCACCCACCTGGGATTCTATGCAACTCGGGCCCTTCGAATGCGGCAAGCCAATGACCGACCATCACTGCCACGCAAAACAACAACCTCTGCCATCCAGGCGTATCTACATCCCACTTGGGATCGTGGGGCCTGACATGGTAGTCCCCATACATCCTCCTCCGAATGCTAACATTGGAGAAAAAGAAGTAATGGTAAACGAAGAAGAACACAAAGGGCCACCCTTGGAGGAACCCATTGAAATGAGCAGGCGGAACCAGCGTCAGCCAAGTGAATGCGGAGGTCACCAAGACAAGTTGCTCGAAGATACTGGCTTTACCTTGCATATGTTTCCTAAGACAATACAACCCACTCACAGCCACCACTACAGCCACAATCCAAGGCCAGAACAACCAACTCCAGCTAAAGTACATCCAGAAGAAGGGGTTTAACGCCAAATTCACGGCCCACCTCACGGCCGCGACCGAAACTGACAGTATCCCGGAAACCATAACAATGTCCAGCGGGGTCAATCCAGACACCCTCTGCTTCAACCAATCAAAAGACGGGTTCTTGAAGGGTTTAAGGGGGAGGAGGGGTTGAGAATCCGGACACGCCACACCGGAAAGTGAGCATCTCGTCAGCGGAAATGGACGAGTATGAGTGCGCGGCGATGAAAGGCAGATGCTTTTGTAGGCAAGCACGGCGTTGGTGGCGCGAAGGAAGTGGAGCTGTTTGACGGAATGCCGGATAGAGTAGTAATTCCTCGACGGAGGAAGTGAAGCAATTGGGCTTGAAGCGAGGAGTATGAAGGTGGCCTCCATGTCAGAGGCGGAAATCTCCAGACAGCGTAGAGGGAAGTAAAATCATAAGTTGTTTACAGATAGAGCTCGATCCCGGAAGAAGGGAAGAGGATCATGTTCTTTCCCCGACCAAACATAGGACGGGGAGCAGACAGCATAGAACGAAAGCCGTGGGGAAGGTCCACAACAAGGTCTAATGTTCGGTCCGAGCCCATGTTTTTCAGTCGGCCATTTTTTGAAGAGTTCCATTTCTGGGGCATCTTGTGGTGGACGACGAATCGAATCGATGCCGCATAGGGCCCCAAAGGGATCCGTTTCTGTGTTCCTGCCTTTGTCCAATCAAAGTTACGAAGCGGGGCATTTCTCCTCAAACCCGAACTCATCTTCGAGTTTTCTTTTATTTTAAAATTAATCTCGTATCTATTTATCCAATCTCAACAAGCGGTGTCCCGGTTCTAATCTCTGTCCAGTAACACCCTTTATCTTGTTTTGTCTCCTTGGCGCGGACCCAGATCCGGTTCTTGTCAAAGGCGGGAGCTTTTCTCTGCCCTAAGCCATGATCTTCTCGAGGGTTGGCCGGACCTTGTCATCTTCGTCGGCTCGTTCTAGGGTAAAAGCTGTTCATCCTACTCGTGGTTTGTAGTTGGGTGTTTTTCTCTGACTCGTCTATTGTTCGTTGTCGTGGGAAAATGGATTGTTAGATTGCTTCCCACGGTCTGCGGGGAAGATGGACCGGATTGAGCGGCGGAGGGCTGTCGAGAAGTCAATGCTTTGACGGTGAGATTGGTGGATTGGATGCGAAGATTGGGTCTTTAAGGGAGTATTTCGTCTTAGTACGGGCTTCAAAGGGATTGGGATCCAAGTTATCAGATTGGAATCGCGTCTTGTTAAGCCCTAGGATTCGCCGCTTCTTCTCTAGCGATGCCCCCAAGAAGAAGAGTATGATATTGCTTCCTGTCTCTGATAGCTTTTGTCTGGAAAACCGCAGCATTTTTCTATTATTAATTTACCCTCATGATGTCACATTTGTTGTTTTTGGATGGCTATGGTTATCAGATTATGAGAATTACTATCCCAAGGAAAAGAAGGAAATCCCCAAGGGAAGTGAACAGAAGTCGGAGTCTAAAGGTTGGAACCCTTTATTGTTTGTTTGTCTTGTGATTGTCTTCTTTTGTTATTTCTGAATTGGGATTTTATTGGATCGTCTATGCTTTTCCTCATTTGTGAGTAGAAGTTTCTATATAGCTAATTAGCTGCATTTCTTCCCGTCAATTATCAGGGGATTCAAATGCAGGCGACAACGGAAATTATCAGGACCTCATCAAGCAGTTGCAGAGTGTTGTAACTCCATTGATTGTGATCGCAATGTTCTTCATGTCCTTGAATTTTGGCCCCCATGAAGAAGTGCAGGTACATTTAGTCTCACCAAGTTTTTAGGGAAAGATTTTTCTTGATGTGTCATTTCTTTAGAATGAACCGTGTTTCATCAATGACGAGGTACGGAGTTAAGGGTGGTAATGGGTCTGCTTTACTAAGTACTTGCTTGCTACCCGAACATAAACCTTTACATGTGAAGTTACATGAGTTTTTAATTTTATGATAAACTTTGATGTCTATCATGTCCTTAGGCATCTTTAATCTTATACGAACTCCACAATTGACATGTCATTCGTGTTGTGTTTACTTCCATGTGAAAGATATAGTTGCTGTGAGTGCTTGCTAGCACTGTTTGTCAGAAATAAATCTTTATATCTCAGATTTCATTTTTTGAGTTATTTGGTAGTGAGGAGAGGAATGTAGGGTCTCGAGATTACACTGTTGTGATGCAAGTGTAATGTCAGTAGCACCTTCCCTAGCTATCATAATGCTCTTTCCTCATGTTACTCCACAAGGATATCTTTATTTTGAACTTGTGATTTAATTTCACCCATGTTTGTTGGATTACTGGTATGCAGATCAGTTTCCAAGAGTTCAAAAACAAGCTTCTCGAACAAGGCTTAGTGGACCACATTGTGGTTTCCAATAAGTCAGTTGCTAAAGTGTACGTCAGGAATTCACCACTCAATCAAAATCCTGATGAGCCTATTGTGGGACCTACATCCGGGACGACCGCAAGAGGGCATGGAGGTCATTACAAGTATTATTTTAACATTGGAAGCATTGAGTCCTTTGAGGAAAAGCTAGAGGAAGCCCAGGAGGCCTTGGGGATTGATCCACACGATTATGTTCCAGTAACTTATTCGGCTGAATTGGTGTGGTTCCAGGAGTTGATGAGATTGCTCCCAACTCTTCTACTTCTTGGGTCTATGTTCTATGTAACTCGGAAAATGAAAGGCGACCTTGGTTTTGGTGGGGGTGGTGGAGGAAGGGGTGCGCGTGGCATATTTAATATAGGAAAAGCTCACGTTACTAAAGTTGACAAGAATGCCAAGAACAAGGTTAGTTTCCTCTTTTAGTTAAAAGTTTGTGTTCGATCTCGCATGCCAATTTATCTCCATGCTTATTGTCACCACATTTTTTTTCGTTTAAAACACGTTGTTCATGTCCAGATATATTTCAAGGACGTCGCTGGGTGTGACGAAGCAAAACAAGAAATCATGGAATTTGTGCATTTCCTTAAGAATCCGAAGAAATATGAGGAATTGGGGGCCAAGATTCCTAAAGGGGCTCTTCTGGTTGGTCCTCCAGGTACTGGGAAGACACTTTTAGCGAAAGCAACCGCTGGCGAGTCTGGTGTACCCTTCCTGTCAATATCAGGTTCAGATTTTATGGAAATGTTTGTCGGTGTGGGACCTTCGAGAGTAAGAAACTTGTTTCAGGAGGCACGTCAGTGTGCCCCTAGCATTATATTTATCGATGAGATTGATGCAATTGGTAAGGCAAGAGGGCGTGGAGGCTTTTCTGGTGCGAATGATGAGCGTGAAAGCACTCTTAATCAATTGCTTGTGGAGATGGACGGATTTGGAACCACCTCTGGAGTTGTGGTGCTTGCCGGCACCAATAGGCCAGACATTTTAGACAAGGCCCTGTTAAGACCTGGACGATTTGATCGACAAATCACTATTGATAAACCGGATATAAAGGGCAGGGAGCAGATCTTCCGAATCTACCTGAATAAGCTAAAGCTTGATCATGAGCCATCATACTATTCTCAGAGGCTCGCAGCCCTTACTCCTGGATTTGCTGGTGCTGACATTGCTAATGTCTGTAATGAGGCTGCTCTTATTGCGGCAAGAAGCGAGGTATCCCAGATCAACATGGAACATTTTGAGGCAGCAATCGACCGAATTATCGGTGGCCTGGAAAAGAAGAATAGGGTATTGTGGTTCTTTTCATCTACTCTACACATCATCTGTATCTATATCCACGTTTTCTGTGTTTTCTTCACCTGATAACCATATCAGGACTCTAAATCTCATATAGAAAAAAATTCACCCAAGTCCTGAACTGTTTCGAATGCTTTCTTGCTGTCCAGGTGATTAGCAAGTTGGAGCGGCGAACAGTTGCTTATCACGAGTCTGGTCATGCGGTCACTGGCTGGTTTTTGGAACATGCAGAGCCATTGCTCAAAGTGACGATTGTTCCTCGGGGTACCGCTGCTCTTGGATTTGCCCAATATGTGCCCAATGAGAATCTTCTCATGACAAAGGAACAACTTTTTGATGTCACATGCATGACCCTTGGAGGCCGAGCTGCTGAACAGGTGACATTTCTTCTTTAACTATTGTACTGTATAGTGAGTTGCTTGATGTTAGTACTTTGGGCAGCACCTTATTAGCTGACATGAACAACAAATGACAGGTTCTGTTGGGCAAGATCTCAACCGGCGCTCAAAATGACTTGGAGAAGGTTACGAAGATGACCTATGCACAAGTTGCAATATATGGCTTCAGTGACAAGGTGGGTCTCCTTTCTTTTCCTCAAAGGGAGGATGGCTTTGAGATGATGAAGCCCTACAGCAGTAAAACTGCTGCAATTATAGACAATGAAGTTCGAGAATGGGTGACCAAGGCGTACGAGCGTACGGTGGAGTTGATAACGCAGCACAAGGACCACATCGCTCAAATAGCTGAACTGCTGCTCGAGAAGGAAGTCCTCCATCAGGAAGACTTGGTCCGTGTGCTGGGGGAGCGGCCATTCAAGCCGACCGAGATGACGAATTACGATCGATTCAAGTTAGGGTTCCAAGCGGAGGAAGAGCAGAAAGCAGGGGGGAGTAGCGAGCCAGGTCCATCAGAGGATGACGGTTCATCTGCGCCGCCGGATCCTCAGGTTGTCCCAACTTGATTATTACTCCGAAAGACAATCTGTACATATTTTCAGGAGAGATCACTTTGGAAGGCTCTGAAGTAACAGACTCGTAATCGTAGCTGTACATTTCACTTGCACACACCTGTGCTTCATAAGAGCAGCCCAAGGAGACGGGAACGGCAATGGGAATCAACCTTGTGAGCTGGGGATGCTAGTCGGGTTAGAACTGGAAGCTGCCGGAGTAAATAAAACACAGACAGACGGCTAATTTTTCCAAGTAGCGACAGGGCTTTCCTTCCTGTAATGATTTCGTGATCTTCCAGTTTGAAGATTTGAGTCTGGGTCATAAGCCCGGAGAGGATTGAGAGTCGTCTTGTTCAGACAGTAGCCAGAACCTTCTGATATGTTTCACTTCACGACAGGGATGAACAAAAGCGTGTTTTTTGTTTGGGTGGGGTTTGGTCTCTACTCTCTTTTAACGACGAGCCACGAAGTAAATTACCGACCGACAATGCTGATGTTTGTATGGTGGGGTGGGTGGCGAACCGATGACTCCTTTAATGTAGGGAAGGAGAAAAGCGACGTAACGTTTGGACAAATGGGAAGTCAAAAAATCAGACCCAGCCAATCAAACCCAACCACCCTTTCTAGGTTTTTCTTCTTCTTCGTTCAAGAAAAGCGACTTTCCCTCTTTCCCCGGCACACTCCAACACACGCGTTGCTTGCCCTTTCTTCTTCCCTTCTTCCGCCCAGATCTCCCTGCATTTCTCTTCCTTCTCCCAACGGTTAACCCAACTTCGTCGTTGCTCTGGAGTCCCGCCTTCTCTCGTAGATCCCAGGTTTGAGGCTGCATTTTCTTCCTCGAATCCCGATTTCCTCTTTTGAGGTTGTCTTACTTAGATTCGAGGCTGGCTCTGATGTCGATGGATGTGGTCGTTTCCTGCCGAGAATGATTCGTCCACCTTAAGTTTAGATGGATAATGGCCATGTATGCGCTTTGCCATCGTGATCGTGTCACGGCGAGAGCTAATGTATGCCTGAATGCTGTTTCAGGCCTTTCTTCTTATTCTTCTTCTCTTACAGCGAATTGCGCGACCATGGAAAGCTGTGATCAGTACCAGCAAGTTCCGACTCCGAAATACGAATGCCTCTTGTTTGGTAAGCCCCTTTTTGCGTTCCGAGCTATGTCCACCTTCTCTTTCATTTTTTGCACTTGTAGGATTGACGCATCTGGTCACTCGAATTCAGACTTGGATGACACCTTATATCCGTTAAGTTCCAGTATAGCAGCACACATCACTAAGAACATCCAAGGTATGTTTTCACCTCCGGGTCCGTATATGTTCCAGGGATCTGGTTACAAATGCCCTCGAACTTCTTCTGATACATTTTTTTTGCAGAGTACATGCGGACGAAACTCCAAATAGAGGAAAGCAAGGTCCCCGAACTATGCCTCTCGCTGTATAGGAATTATGGGACAACCATGGCTGGCCTCAGGGTATGTGTTTGTTCACAGCCTATGGCACGGAAGTGTTATTTTCTGGCTCTAGCCCTGATAATGTTATTAATGATTTCCTAGGCGATCGGATATGACTTCGACTATGATGACTTCCACGGGTACCGTCATCTTTGTTACCTCACTATTCTGTCTCCCTTCTCTGTCTGATTAGTGTGCTTAGGCATCTTTGTTGAATGTTTTTAACAGCTTTGTTCATGGACGACTGCCTTACGACCTGCTGAAGCCGGATCATGTGCTGAGGCAGCTTCTACGTGGACTCCCAATGCGGAAGCTGGTAAAATTTGGTCGGATAATTTCTTCATGATCTCAGAAAAGACACTGTGGAATATTTTCCTTACAGATCACTTCCTTTCCTTCTCCCCGCAGATATTTACAAATGCAGACAAAGCCCATGCATCAAGAGTACTCCACAGGCTCGGGTTGGAGGACTGCTTCGATGGTATTATATGTTTTGAGACCCTCAACACTGCAAACCGACCTTCTGCATCGGAGAATGGTACCCATCCTGACCAAAATGATGTTTGTGGTGATGGAGCGGCCGTCGTTGATGATTATAGCAGAGCTAATGGCACTGAGCCTGCAGTTCCTAAGACCCCAGTTGTTTGTAAACCGTTTGAAGAGGCGTACAAGCAAGTTTTCAAGTTAGCCGGCATAAACCCCCAGAAAACGGTGACGCCCTGCACTTAACAGGCAATATGTCAAGGGTACTTTCTCCGGGCTTATTCTGAGATCTTTCTACTCTGTCAGGTGTTTTTCGATGACAGCATTCGCAACTTGCAGACGGGGAAGCAAATGGGACTTCACACTGTTTTGGTAACTTGTGACCCGAACCAGTATGTGGATTCAAAGTTTCTCTACAGCACTGCAATAACTGATTGCTCGTTGTAGGTTGGCAACTCCCATCGGACGAATGGGGCAGACCATGCGCTCGAGAGCATCCACAACATGAGGGAAGCCTTGCCAGAGCTCTGGGAAGCAGACGAGAAGCCTGAAGGCATCGACTACGCGGGGAAGGTTGCAGTTGAGATGCCCGTGAAAGCATAAAATAAAAAGCTCCCGTTTCTTTTCTTTAAAAATTGTATTTTGGTTTATGCCTGCTCTCTAGACTAAAGTCATTCCCACCCAATACAATTCAATGTAGAACTAATTGGAGAGGGCGATAAATATTATAATTCAATCAGGCCATTCCTATGTGAGCCTGATAATAGCCCATATCTTGTGAACCTTCAGGCCCAAGTAAACTAGGCCCGAATTAAGGTAGTCCTAAGGCCCAATGGTAGCCAACATCCCAGTCGATGGCCCAAACCTGATATACTGGGCCTAAAGCCCATAAAGATCAACCCCCCTGCCCCTAGGGTTCCTCCAACGAAAATCGCCCGGCGGCGCTCGACGGTGATGATTTGGAGATCCTCGTTTCGTATCTCGTGGTTCGCATCGAGTTAGGTATTCCCGCAGCCGGCGATTTTTCCTGTGAGGTTGGGTCGAGTTTTCTGGTTTCGTTGGCATGGCGAAGCGGGAGCTGTCCAGTACCCTTAGGAATTTGAAGGTAAATTCACTAGGAGTTCATCTGGGTGCCCGAAAGTTGGGATTTTTTAAAATTCTGAGGGTTTTAGGTTGACGGGAGAGGGTTGTTGGGTTTTGTGTGGCTTTCGCAGTTTATGCAAAGGGCAGCCAATCCCGAGGGAAAAGCTGTTCAGAAGGATAAGGAGGATGCTCAAGAGGTTAAATCCGAAGCTGATGACGGGAACTTCGTGTCTTCTGATTCTCTCACTAAAAGATGGTATGGAATATGGTCTCTTATGTTTCTGGGTAAGTGGGTTTTGTGGGCGAAGTGTTATTGTGATGTGTGTATATGGAGGAATGACCGTGAGGCATTCTTCACCTGATGATTGTGGGCTTGAATTGCGAAATCATTGTGAGGGAATGGGGTCTTTTTATCCTCCTTTTGCTGCGTGTTGTTTGCTGTAAAGGATCTTGAAGCAGTCGCTCTTGTTCTACTCGCTTGCCTCCTTGTTCTGGCAAGCAAATTGGTACTGACTGCTTTTTTTCCGCTGTAAAAACACCAATTGGTATGTTCCAGAGCTTGTTGGATGATGAATATGTTTTTCTATTATTTCGTGATCTTGCAGATGTGTTATTGCCTGGTTATATGAGGTGGTGTTTTCTTTCTGTATTCATTGTTTACTTTATTTATCTACAAAATCCTTCACCTTCCTCCTGATTTTATTTTTGGTAGTTGTGTTACATGCTTTTGATCATGCAGTGTTGTAATAGTGGAAGGGGATCCTCATCCGGGAGCAGTTATAGGTCGAATGTCTTTCCAAAGCTTTAATCCTTCGGTAGATGTAAGTGGTAAATTTGTAACTTGGCGTCTGTGTGACTCCCATCGCCTTCTTGTGCCAGTTTTTTCTCACACTGAAGTATGCTTTTTGTAGAAAATGAATGGAATAACCCCTGATGACACTCAAACTGATACTGAACCTGAAGTTCCATCAATATCTGCTGCTGCTGCTCAGAGAGAAAAGGCTTCCCTTAGGTTGGCAAATCCTTTTCATACTTCCATTTAAAATGCATCAATTGCCCGTATTTTAGGGGCTGTTGCTATAAATTAGATGAAGAAGTATTTCCATTTTACCTTCCCAGCATGGAAAAGTGTAGACACGGCATGCTTGACTGCTTGCGCTGCTCTTTACTTTGGCTTCTGCAGGAAAAATCCCATGGCAATGAATGAAGAGGACAGCATGGATTTCAGAGAACCGAAGAGCGGAGGAAGTGGTGACCTTAAAAGGAAACAATCGCCGGTCGCTGGTGAGACACATTACCCAAACAAATCTCCAAGAAATGGTGTAAGCAACCAAGGATCCGCCGGTGCCAAAGACAGGAGTTCTAACAAGCGGTCGAAGAAGGATAAGCTTGATTGGAATATTCTGAGACCCTCGAAGGGCAAAAGCAATGACAAGGAAAGCATAGAGCTTCAACCTTTTTCAAGATATTGATAGGTTTGGATGTAGTGCCTTTGGTACTCATGCAAATTTTTAGCTGATCAGTAACGCCTTTGTCGTTAGTGTGAAATTATTCTGGAGCTGATCTGGATTGTTGTCTTCTTTGTAAGAGTTGGTTAAATGATAGTGAGTGGAAGTTGTGCGATTAATTCACTGGTTGATTCCAATAAATGACAACAGAGAGGCAACGGGTAAGTGTTGCTACTGATTCACCATTCATCATCCATTAACATCCAAGTGGGATGTTCATACTATGTACACCAACAAGGCTATTCCGAAGACATCGGCAAAACATATGATGAAATACTTATACTGCCTAGGCAGGTACCCAGCAAGACAGTGCATAGATCACTCTTCCCTTCCATCCCTGCAACATCCAGCGCCCATCCTCATCAATGATGAAGTCTCCATGATACTCTGATCTCACTGTGTCCTTCACCCTGCCGAATATATCCTTATCCAGCGGTATTGGCTTGAACCCGGCCCTCAAGTTCCTCATCTGCCACTGCTTGTATGTCTCCGGCCGCTCGACCCTCGCAAAGCCCTCACAGGCAATAACGTTCATCACGTCTCGCCCGTACACTTCCCTCTCGAAGAGCATCCTCTGCTGGTTTTCCCTATCTACGTTCACGTCGAACATATCATACAAGGACGAGAAGTGGAATAAGGCTTCTTTAAACCTTGTCAAGAAGAAGGGAGCATTGTAAGTCCCATTAACCACACCATGTACGAATAAGTCCGGATTGATTTTTCTCACTAACTTCAGGACACCCTCCCTCGGGCTGTTCATGACAACAGTCTCGTCAGCGAGATTCTTGAATCTGTACAAGCAGTTCACGACAGTCATCTCATCATCCTCAAGCCTCAGATCCTCCACCTGGATGGTTTCCCACTTACGAGCTATAGCGCGGTACTCAAATTCAACATTGAATCTCTTAGAGTAATTCTCCAGCCGCCTTCCTGTCTCTTCAACCCTCTCCATGGGCTTGAAACCTGGTTGTGGGAAATCAATTCCTGTTATACGGAGTTTTGGAGCCCCACCGAGCCTCCCCGATATGCGTTTGATGAGACAAGGCCATTGGAAACCGTAAAGGATCCCAAAATCAATAATGTGAATTTTTGTGGCTGTCCCTGCTCTTCTCATGATCATGCGGTTAGCGAAAAAATTTGACATCCTTTTAAAGGGGCAAGCCTGAATATACACCTGGTGGGATTTCAACATCTGTGCAGCAGAAACCCCGCCCAAGAGTGCAGAATATGATGGTGTCTCAGTACCAGCTAAACGAGCCTCCAGACCATTAGCAAAGTAATGTGCCAACCTCTGAGTCCCGTCACCATATGGTGTGGAATGTTGTCTGATCTGTTTCAGCAACTCGTTAGAGCTTCTGTGGTCGTTGCTTGCCACAGATTGAGCACATTGAGTCAAAAGAGTCCATAAATCCACCATGTCGGCTTTACTATCCTTCTTCTGCCTTCGCGCGCCTTTCCCATTAGTTGACCCTTTCGACTGCCCATTTTGCTGGAACTTTGGAGCCACAACCGGATTACCAGGCCCACCTGGGGGTTTCTCCTTTCCACCCTGACAAAGCAAGACTTCATCAAACAAGTCTGTTGGCTCGGCCTCATCGATGAAAGAAACTGCGGATTGCTTGTTACCCCTCCCTTCCTGCAAGACATCACCTTCTTCACGACTGTGACTTTTCTTGTCCCTCGTGCTACTACCTGGTAAATAGAGACTCCTCCCTTCATTAACTAACTCTGTAATCGCTTCACTTGTTGCTCCAGAAGATGCACTAAGCTCACTCTTCCCTTCGAATTTGTCATGATAAACATGGCTACTGGCATTTAGAAGGCCGCTGGATTCTATCCCCCAGGACGAACTAAATTCAATAGCGGATGTATAAGGAGAGTCACCCACTGGAACATAATAGCCAAAATCCCCTGGACCAACAAACTCATTCACCTCGAACCCATCGTCGTCCACAGCACGACAACTATTACAGCTATTCGAGCTGCAGCCTTCAGGAGAGAAGTCGCCTCGGCTTTCGAGAACCGAGCTAGCTGTTGGAAGAGGAGGGTTCGTTGGATTAAGCACCTCATACCAGGACTTCTCCTCTGCTTGGAGCTTCGCCAAGCAGTCCAGCAACATGCAGTTCTTGTCATCTAGGTCCTCTTCCATGAGTATCTCACCTATGAACTTGAGAATGGTATTTGAAGGATCATTCTCCTCAGGGGATTCAAACCCGGAATGACTACTAACCCCAGACCCCGTTCCTGGCCTAAGATCTCTCTCCGTCTCCCTGCTAGGGTTCCCGAAACCGTCCTCGGGCATAAACTCCTCGCTGAGATCCCGGTCCTTCGGGATCGAGACCGATCGATGGTGAAATTTCAGTTTTTCAAAGGAATCATTGGATTTCTCCGTAAGAATCGACTCCATCAAAACCCGGGGCGACGAAAAAAAGCCACAACTAGTACGAGCAGAAAGTGAAAGGACCAATTCTTCTTCTTGTCTCTGGCCACCCCCCCAAACAGAATCCAACTATATGGCGAGTCAAGAAATGAATCAACCTCAGAAAGCAAAATCCTAGCTCGAGTCAACTACAAACAGACAAACAAAAGTGGAACCCCAGTCAGTCGATCGACACACCCAGAAGACCAAACACCAGCACCACAACAGCAACAACAACAGTAACTCCTAACTGGGTCCGGAAGATTCACCTTGTGATAGGCTTGGGTGGGGGGGCTGTGCACGGAGGAATATACCAAGGACGGGGAGGGAGGAGGATTATTCCGACAATCTGTAGAAACATATTTATATAGTTAATTCGTTTATAAGGCGAAATATGACGAAAAAAAAGCAACACCACTTTCCTTTTGTCTACGAGGAAGAAAATGTAATGAAGCTTCAAGGAAACAGCCTCGGCTAAACAAAATCTTTTTCGTTTTCTTTTTTCAAGGCGAAAAGTCATAGTCAATGTTTTGAAATTCGTCACAGCTAAGTCGTTATATAAATTAAATTCAATCCATAAAATGAATTCGGTATACTAAATTATCAAAATATCGAATTTCTTAACGAATAAATTCAGTGTTTTTATGGGTGTTATTTGACGAATTTTAAAAGTATTATTTAATTTTAAAAATATTTTTTCAATGAAAACATTTTTTTTTTTGCATAACATGCAAAAGACCTATATACAAGCTGGGGTTCGAACTCGAGACCGCCAACGAACCTAATAGCCACCTGGTATCAGATGGGTGGGTGTTACTTGGGAACAATCAAACATACCTGTACAGAGAGTAAAGGGTTGAAGGTGGTGGAGAATCGAATCAAAATCATATCCCAACCCGGGATTCGTATATATATTACACCGAAAGATATCATTACTGTTTAAGAAAGATATCTCAAATGATGTCCCCCTAATTACCGGATTCTTAGCTACATGTCAACATCCCCCAACAGACACGCACCCGTTGATGATGATACGATTGCACCCCAACTGAAATAATTGGTACCCCCAGCAAGAAAAAGGATGCTGACGTCTTTGATCTAACAAACGCATAATCCATTCCGGACAAGAACGAATGAATGGAAACAAGGGAGTAGTAATCCATCATCATCAGTTCAGACTTGAGCTTCCGAGGGAGGAGTATTACCGGGGGAGCCGCCGGTTGCAGGTCGAATGTCTGCCATTGCCGCCCATGTGAAGAACACTTGCTAGAAAAGGGTGATTTCGTATTCAATCAATCGAATCATTTCCCTTGTCCTATGTTTTCTTTTTAAGGAAAAAAGGGAATTTTTTCGTGGTGGGAGAACATGAAATCTGACGCATCGCGATTAAAAGAGAAAAAAGGGAAGTGGACCCTTGCATGAATGTATGTATGATTGATTGAATGAAATGAAATCAAATGTACAGAAAGATTCCTTTTCCTCTTCCTGGCCCCGGTCCACTATTACTGACTCTCGAAGTTATTACCACGTCGTAAAAATTCCATAAGCATCACATGATGTCCGAATCCCCTTGTTACTGACTAACCGAAGGAAAGTGATGCCGAACGCCTGCGTGATCTAACCGATGCATGGGATATTCCCTTTTTTGTCTGGTGTGTTCATTGATTGCCCTGATCTTTCTGCAGGCAAACAGTAGAGAGGAGGCAAGATGATGACACCCGCCTAATCCAAAAGGGGTTAGACCAAGAATTTCACACCAGATCTGCTAATATCAAACAGTGTGATAGGTCTTCTGTCCCCCCCCCCCCCCCTGATTTGTCTGTCCTGTAGTGTCGGCCGCAGACAGGTAAGTATGAGGTCACCATGGCCTCCTTTTGACGCAGGAGGGTCGAAGAAGAAGAAGAAGAAGAAGAAGAATAAGCGTTGAATGCTTCTAAGGGCATATCATGAAGAAGATGATGATATACAAGGGATCCCAAAGTTTTAAGGATAATGAACATTTCAACCATGACTGCCTGCTAATTATATGCAATCACTGCAACTTTTTTTAAGACACCACGTCGGGAAAGACTACATGGGAAACGATTGAGCCATCAACTTCTTTTCTAACAAGGAACCCAGCACGATGAAATGTTCATGATGCGACCCCTCCAACCCAGCAACATCCAGTTCTTGTCTTCATCAATGATGAAATCCTTGTGATACCATCTGTAGATGTTCGACCTCAGGTATGTCATGATCCTCTGGTCCAACGGAAACGGCTTAAAGCCTGCCCGCAGATGCCGGACCTGACACTGCTTGTACGTTTCCGGCCTCTCTATCCTTTTCCTTCCTTCGCAAGCTATCACGTTCAGTATCTCCCTACCATAAAGCTCCCTCTCGATGATCTGCCTCTCGTAGGAGTCGGCTCTCAGGGTGAGATCGAGCATGTCATATAATGCGGAATGATGGAGGAGCGCTTCTCGGAATCTCGTCAGGAAGAAGGGCGAATTGTAAGCGCCGCTTGGGGTTGAGTTGAAGAATATGTCCGGATTGATTCTCCTGACAAGATTCAGCATGGCATCTCGTGGACTGTCCTCCTCGCCCATGTCGTCGAGCAGATTCTTGAACCGATTCAGGCAGTTCACCGCGATCATCTCACCGGTTCGGACCTTCAGGTCTTCGACCTTGATCGATTCCCATTCCTGAGATGCCAGGGCACTGAACTCGAAAGGGACTCTAAAACGATCGCAATATTGGGCCAAACGACGGCCTGCCTCTTCTATCCGTTGCGCAGGACGAAATCCCGGAGCTGGGAACTCAATTCCGGTCATTCGTAACTTAGGAGGTCCCGTAGGGCGTTCTGAGAGCTTCTGTATGAGGATTGGCCAATGAAAACCAAATGCCATCCCGAAGTCTATTATATGCAGCACCTCCGCATTCGCTGCTAGCTGTGAAATTATATGGCATGAATAAAGGATGGGGACCTTCATGAAAGGACATGCTGTAATATAAGCATGAAACGCTTTCAGCATGTCAGATGCGGATGTTTTCTTGAACATGGTTGATGTGAAGAAAACTCCCGCGTCTCCCTCATTTCCAGCAATGCGAGCCACAAGCCCATTAGCGAAATAATGAGCCAATCTCTCAGATCCATCGCCAGTAGGACACGAGTTCTCTCTTATCTGCTTCAGAAGCTCATTAGCTGTTCGCAGGTCATGACCGTTCACTGCTTCCGCACAAAGAGCCAAGAGAGACCTCAAGTCAACACTGGTGCTCTTGCTAGTCTGCTTCTTAACACGAACCTTGTTGCCCTTAGAAGTACGTTTCTTTCCTGATGACCGTGAATTCTTCGGATTCTCGCAGGAACTTTCATTGGACAATTCTTGCGTATCATCCAGCAAAACCTTGTCAAACATGTCGGAAATGCCACTTTCATCCCCAGTTACAGCTGTCTGCTTGCTAGCCCGCCCTTCCTCGACCCAGGAGCCATCCCTAACATGATTCTTCAATCCCTTTGATAACTCAGTATCTGCCGGCCGAATCTCTATTTCCTGAAGTTCAGAAACAGTGGTACTGTCATCTAGATTTCTAAAGATTTGAGTGGTATTCGGAAGGAATTTGCTTGCTTCCTCCAACCCTTTCTTGAATTGCATCACAGAGTTGGTATCCTTAAATATGTTCTTTGCAAGAACCTCAGTTGCATCGGAATGTCCCAAATCATCACCATTACCGTCAATGAACACACTTGAGACGTTCAAGAGGGACTCGACACTTGGTTGAACGGTTTCATTGCCAAAGTAGGCGGAATTAAGAAAAGCATGATCAAGAAACTCGTCAGGCCTACATAGGAAATTGGGATCAAAAGAGTCGCCGGCACCCCCCATACCACCAAGATCACCTTTTCCCGACGTGTCAACCAAGTGACTAGCATCGAAGTCCAAGTTCTGCTCGGGTAACGGAGGAAACTTCTCACCAAGAGCATCATAAAAGAATTTCTCAGTGTTTTGAAGAGCGATTTCGTCCCCAGAAAACAATGAATTGACCTCCTTATCCTCTTCCATCAGCAGCTGGTCAATATACTTGAGTATAGGGTCGGAATCACGACTGCCGTCAGAAGAAGTGGAGGACGATTCTCCCCCTGGACTCAACCTACTGTTCAAGTTCATCAACGGATCAGAGTAGGCATCCCCCGAACTGTCGCTCATAGATGGTAGAACCAACTCCTCATCAGCACCACAGCCCGAAACGGGAGGTATCCCTTCAAGATCACCACTTCCTATCTCCTGAGGCAAAAAGCTAACATTTTGCGAACTCGGATCACCCCGAATAATATCGACAGCCGCGAAAACTCCACCTCCAGATGGATCAGGATCAGGGTACGAGTTGGGCAAGGACGGATCATTATCTACCATCAGTTCAGCTAGATACTCGGAAATCTCACTGAAACGGGAATCAACAGCCATTCTAACTCAAACCCCACAAACACAATAATTCTAATCACTCATTTTACCGGTCAGAAACCCCAGTTCCTTCTTCCTCGGACGTCGGACAAGACTACAGGACAGGTGGGGGAAAGAAGAGTCAGTGTGGGCAGGGGGTATAGATTTTGTGGGGCGTCAGATGGGGGTTGGGGGGGGTTTATAGATTCGGAAGGGAGATGAAAAGACGAGGAGACCACAGATTCTCTTCCCCGTTTTATTGTCCCCCTCCTGATGCGTCGTCTGGAGAAGTCAACGATCGGACCCGATGGGGGGGGGGGGGGGGGGGGGAGGTTCTTGCAACTTTTCGGGAAACAACGCTTTCTCGCAGAAGAAATGAGAAAACAAACATTAATTTGCAAGGTAAGAAAGGTTCTGGCTGGTGGATGAATAAAAACAGAACAGGACCGAAAAAGTGTCTTCCTGATACAGACAAGTGGGACATCTGTCAGGGTTGGACTCTGGGAAACTACGGGAGCCCTTCCCTCAACGACACGTGGTACTTATTAGCATATGTACAGCAGGTTGAGCCCGGAGAGGGAGATGCGGCTAACCAGGGACCCAAACGGGAAGAACAGCTCATAGTCCTTCCGCAACATCCTGCTCCTATCCTCGTCCATGGCGAAGTCGTTTACATAATGAACGTCATCTTGGGCTACAACTACAAGCCAGGGCTGGATAGTTGAACGGCAATACCAAGTCAGGCAACGCCCCACAGTAGGTCGAAGTGGATTGTGGCCCGGTGTACAGCAAGATATGGCTAGTCACAGGTTTAACAGGGTCAGGGAAACACGCTCGACGATAGTTAGTCGAAGGTGTGCCTCAGTCGAAGACGTGGTAATTTCCCGGTTTTGACGGACTGCTGCAGGATGAGATGAAGATCAAATCAAGCACGTGTTGTAAGCGGGTTATTTACGGATAGAATTGGACGTTAGTATAAACAATCATTTTCCATACCCTCGTAGGGCGCTTGATTGTCTATTTGCAATTGTATTCTTTCTTGTGAATAATGGAAGTGTTATCCATAGTGCTTTGTAATTTACTTCTCCTTTGTTTTTTTCTTCGCGATTAGAACTTTCATCGTATCCACGTCATTTTCGTAACGTGTTACTCACGGCAAATAGAAATCCTAGTGAATTGTAATACCATGACCGGATCCTCGATCTCGTCCCCCTCCTCGGTTCTTGTTCCAGAGACATCGTCCTTAACCCTGCCCGCACTTACCTGGCCTGCCCCTGCTCGCGCGTCTCCTGCCTCTCTATCCACTCCGCCTGTCGCACGCCACTACGTTTATTATCTCCCTCCCCAGAGCTCCCACTCTATCACCTCCCTCTCACTGGAGTCACTCGTCAGGGTTGCGTGATGGACTCCAATCATCGTCATCAGTCATTACTCTTCACTTTCCCAGCAACTATATTTCCATGCTTCTTCATTTTTCATTCATTATTTTCTTCTGTAAAGAATTACAGTGGTTCACCCGTAATGTATAACCCTTCTAAATTCCTGACTCACTACCCCCAAATCCCCACTAACAAACTGTTGTACTACCAACAAATGACACAACGACGACGACATAACAACCTCCTTCTCTAACAGACACACACCTATGTTATTACCATTTTATTACTGTAATTACTTAATTTTCCTTGCTTGGCATCAACCAGACGCATCACTTCAGCTCGTAGCCCACGGTCCCAGCCCATTGCACTTCTCAGAAGCTGTAAGTCCAACCACAGTCGAAAACCCATTTCCACCCACAAGCTCTTCATTTATCAACTTCAAGACTTCGTATGCTATTTTCTCTTCATCCTCCTACTCCTTAATTTCCTTCTGCATTAATACCGTCCCCATAAAAACTCCCTTGTCCTCAAGGGAGTGAACGAAAAATCTAGTATGTAGATCATATAGGAATTCCCAGGTTGCCTCTTCAATTGGGCGGGCCTGCCACTTGACTAACGCTTGAGTTGCAGCCCTGTCGTTTAACCATTTTTTGCTGTAAAATCTTTTACGGAATTTGACTAGCTGCTAGAAATAGTGGTGGATCAACCAAACTGACCTTTCTAGGGTCCGGTCCACACACTTCTTAAGTTTGGAAACATGGAAGGTTGGATGCATGAGAGTGTGCTTAGGAAGATCAAATCGATAAGCTAACTCACCAATTTTGTCCAAAATTTTATAAGGTCTATAATAGAGTGAAGATAACTTGTGATGCTGTTGATTTTCCACAGAAGACTGTTTATACTGCTGAAGTTTGACATAAACCCAATCTCCCACCTGGGAACTCCTCTCAGAGCTTTTTTTATTTGTCATCTGAATCATCCTCTACTGAGCTCTCTGCAAGTGATAACGAAGTAACTTAAGCATAGCCTCTCTGTCAACCAGCTCCTTATCCATTGACTTATTCTGAGCGGTGCTCTGGATATAAGGAAAGTGAATTGGCGGGGCATAACCATACAAAGCTTCGAACAGAGTCGTTTGAATTGTCAAATGAAAATTGGTGTTATACCACCATTCCGCCAGCACAGCCATTTGCTCCAATTTCCAGGGTAGTCATATGTCATACAATGCAAATATGTCTCCAGACAACGATTTACTACCTCCGTCTGACCGTCCGATTGTGGATGGTAGGTAGAACATAAACGCAGTTCTACTCCTTGTAATTTAAACAAAGCCTTCCAAAATTCACTAAGGAAGATGTTATCTCTGTCACTCACATTGGGTAATCCATGTAGTTTAAAAATGGTGTTGAGGAACACTTCTGCTACCGTCTGAGCAGAAAAAGGATGTTTAAGAGCCATAAAATGTGCGTATTTGGTCAGCCGTTCTACCACCACCATAACAACCTCCTTATCTTGTGATTTCGGTAGTCCCATGATAAAATCCATGCTAATATCCGACCAAATAGCTTCAGGTATGAGAAGAGGTTGCAACAGTCCAAGAAGAGTTGCATTATCATATTTGCATCTTTAGCACACCTCACACCGACTAATAAATACCTTCATATCTTTACTTAATTCCTTCCATTCGCAAAAACTAGTTATTCGCTTAATGGTTGCTTACACCGCCGAATGACCACCATCAGCTGAAGAATGAAATAACTGAATTATATTTGTCTTGAGTTCATCATCTTTCTCGACAGCCAACTTCCCCTTCCATCACAGAAGCCCCTGCTGCCATTCAAATTTAGAAATCTTCCCTGCTTCAATGTCCTTAATTGCAGCAACCAACCTGCTGCCAACTGATTTTAATCTTCTCTAAAAGATTGCCCCCATCCACTGACAGAAGAATGGACTTCAGCTCTGATCCCAGAAGTCTTGATAAGGCGTCAGCAGATAAATTCTCCCTTCCCTTCTTGTATACTATCTCATAGTCCATTCCAACCAGTTTTGCCAGCCACTTAAATTGAGCCTCGTTGTGAACCCTCTGCTCAAGAAGACTTAAGGCTTTGGTGGTTGGTTTTTATAATAAAATGTCTCCCTAATAAGTAATGACGCCACTTCTCGATTGCATATACTATTGACAATAACTCCTTTTCATACACCGAGAGGCCAATATGACGAGGAGATAATGCCTTACTGCTAAAGGCTATTGGATGACCTCCTCGCATAAGCACAGCCCCTATTCTCGTGGCACTAGCATCAGTTTCAAGTATGAATATCTAGGATAAATCTGGCAACCAAGGTAGATGCGAATGTCATTGCTGCCTTCAACTGCAGAAAAGCCTCATGAGCTTGTTCATACCATATAAAAGAGTCTTTCTTAAGGAGTTGTGTTAAAGGTTTGCTGATTGTGCCGTATCTTCTGACAAACCATCTGTAATAACCAGTTAGCCCTAAAAACCCTCTTAATTGTTTGAGTGAAGTAGGGACTGGCCAATCCCTCACAGCCGCAACCTTTTTGTGATCCGTAGAAACTCCTTGCTCCCCTATGTAATGGCCCAAATATTCCACTTCCTTCATATCAAATGAGCACTTACTAGCTTTTGCATACAAGCTATTATCTAAGATCAATTGTAATACCACAGCTAAGTGATCTGCATGATCTCGCCGAGAAGCACTATAAATTAAGATATCATCAAAAAAACTAGCACGAACCTCCTTAGATAAGGCCTGAAGGCGTCGTTCATTAAGCTTTGGAAAGTGGTTGGGGCGTTCGTAAGGTCGAATGGCATTAGGAGAAAATTCATAATGCCTTTCGTGAGTTCGAAAAGCAGTTTTTGGGACGTCCACTCCTTTAACCCTTATTTGATGATAACCAGATCTGAGATCGAGCTTCGAAAACTAGCAAGCTCCATTAAGTTCATCCCGAAGCCTTTTAATTACAGGGATCAGAAACTTATCTTTAATTGTCCTCTTGTTCAGCTCTCGATAGTCCACACAAAGTCTCCAGGAGTTATCTTTCTTTCGCACTAGAACCACAGGGAATAAAAAAAGGACTCGTGTTATGCCTAATAATGCCCGATTTAAGCATCTCATGCACAAGTTGCTCAATAACATCTTTCTGTGAGGTGGAGTACCTGTAGGGACGCAAGCTAAGGCCTTTAAACCCCGCTTCCAAAGGTATAGCATGGTCATGTTTCCTACATGGTGGTAAGGTCCTTGGTTCCGTAAAGACTTCAAAAATTTTTATTAGCACCTGCTAAATTTCCTCCGGTATGTCCGATTGAGGCCGACTGCCACCAGTTTGTTCCTGACTTGTAATTACCAGCATACCCAAATTTCCTCCTACCAGGTCGTAAATTCCTTCTGTCACCCCTGTAAATTCCCCATCATCAGCTTGTAATTTAACCCGACTGCCCCTCCAAGAGAGTTTCATAGTTAAGCTAGGGAAATCTCATCCTACCACTTCAATAGAGTTAAGTCATTCCATCCTCAAAATCTGATCACACCCTTTAATTGGCATTAGCATAACATCCGCAGCAAAATGGATTCCCTGCATTATCCAGCTAAATCCCTTAACACCCGCATCACGCACCACCTTATCTCCATTAGCTACAATGACCTAACTGCAAGGAACCTCTTGAGTTTTACAACTCAACCGTTTAGGAGTTAAAAAATTAAGAAAATTGTGAGTACTTCCGTAATCAACCAACACTACCATCCTCATCGTTTTATACCAGCCTATTAACTTCATAATTCGATTTTTAAAAGACATAGCAACCTCATGTAAGGCATGCAGTGCCACACTAGGCATCCCAATATTCTATTCCTCTGCCTCATCCTCCCGACAAGTAAAGTCCCCGTCTTTCATCCGGTTCAAGTATGATAGAATAAGCTCTTTTCTCCAAACACTTGTGACCGAAGGAATATTTTTCATTACACCAGAAACACTGCCCTTTAACTCGTTTTTCCTCCATCTCAGCATTTGTCAGCCGTCTATGTGGTGGTTGATATGGCAGACCCTTGGAACTTGGAGATCTTCGTCCTCCTATTTCTCCTGGTTTGTTCATGCAGTGCCCTATACCAGATCCTCGTCCAAGCATATTGATAAGTATTCCTCTAGGAGTCTGCCTGAAAGGACCTACGGATTTCTAAAAGAAAATTTATCGACCATTTCATTGATAATTGTAGAGTATTACACAATTCGGTTACAATTGAGTTATAAAAATTTACACAACGGAAGCTTTCTATCGAAAAATGAAGATAAACATGCATAGATCACTTCTATGACCGGTCAAAAACATTCAATAACATTAGTCAAATGGCTAAGTAAGGCATCTCAAGTACGCGTAGCCAATCGTCCATAACATCACTTGACGTATCTCAAAATCGAGACCTCCTCTCAAATTTTTGACATACACCGTTGCGTTTCCAATTCCTCAAGGATCACAATTAAGTTGTTTCCAACGGCATCAGGGAACGTCGTATTTTCAACCTACGCACGCCCCATAAGAACCTCATGTTCATGTACTTTCAGCCACGCAACATCCCGCTACCACAGATCAATTCATCCGGGTGCGTTAGACCACGGCACTTCCCTCCGTGCCTTAGCTTTTCACCAAACTTTTCCAACCAACAAGGTTGTCCAATACACCATACCGAGGGTGGATTTCTCCTATCCAAACCCTGCTCATATTCGCCTCTTAAGATAGCCCCATGGGCGTATTAATGTACCGTCGTAAACTTCCATTCCGCCCACGATACGTGGGTCGTTCGATCACTTTCATTTATCCGTGCCCTCCGCACTTAATAAACCCTCATCTCACTAAGGAGTATCAACTCCGGACCAGCCATGAACAGCCACAACAAGTCCCCTTTTAAGCCCATGTTCATTCAATAACATTATCAAACACTCGTAAGTTCGCATCCACGAATGTTCGTACTTGTCCGCAACCATCCCATTCGGAGTTTCAACCTTTTCCTTTCTCAACACCGACGGACCAGCCCGTCCATCCCCATTCGCCCTATTCCCGGGCCGCAACTATACACCAAGGTATACACTCCGAATGGTCAGTCACGTACTCGCACGAACATACGCAAAACAGTCCGTTTTTCAGCCCATTACACACGTACAAACCGGGATGATTCACCCCCGAACAACCCATATTCATCACGAGCAACCATCCATAACTCAATACAACCTCAACCTCATGCACACGGATGAGTTCCCGCATGGCCAGCCCTCACACAATTGTCATCCGACACATAAACGTTCCACCGCGAATCACCGGCCAGCCCACATGCGAAGCGAATCCGCTCATCCTTCGCATAACCGAGGGTACGGGGCGCCATCTCCTACCATCCTAAGGGTCTGGTCAGCTCCTTTCCCTCACCCAACAACACATTTACAGCAAGCAAAACTCAAGGCAAACGAGTTTTATGGCCGTTTCGCAAGAAGAAAAACGAAGGGGGATGGAGTACCGTACCTTGCTTCTTCTTCGGAGCAAAACCGCTCCAATTCTTTCCTTCTCCGAAGGACCTCTCCACGAAGGGGTCTTCCCACTCTCTTCCTCAATGGTAACCCTTCCGTTTCGCTCCTTTCTTCAACACCGAACCAGCCCCCTCTTTCTTTCCCTTCTTTCCCTTTTTTTTCTCCTTTTTCTTCTTCTTCTTCTTCCTCCCTTTCCTAGTGAGGTGTTTTCTTTCAGAGCTCTCCCCTCCTTTTTCCATCTCTTCCAAGCTTCTTATTAGTGTCCTTTAATGATGAAAAGTGGGCCCCACCTTGGGTCCCACCATCCATGGCTTGTGGAAGAAGTCCTGGCTCCGATTAGCGCTAATTAACCAAGTTTAATCAGTGATAATAATCCAGCTTAATTAACCTTAATTAATGCAACTCCTTAATCACCATTTCGTCTTATTTGACCAGCTTTATCGTGCTTCTAAACTTGTAGGAGTTGTGGCCAAATTTTAGCCATAAACCCGCACGAAAGTGGGCTGTCCGCGAGCGACGTCGAGGAGTATTTGGACTGCCCTTTCGCGCACATCGACCACTCTATCTTCGCTTCACATTTCATCTGCTTTTGAGGCTAAACAATCATTGAATTTCTTGCCATAATCGATTCGGTTCTCAACCATAGCGTTAAATACGGTTTAACCGCAACAACTCCAGGCTGATCGTCACGACAATGAAAATGTCAATCCGTCGTTCGCCCGTATACTTTCAAACATTACTCCCTAACTTAGGAGGCTGTCCATGTTACTCATGGAAGTGTCCTTGGGCATCGGACATCATTCTTGAGTATCGTTCGCATCATTCCATTCTAACACATTCAAATTGTCCATTAATTTTTCGGAACTTAATCATACCATCTCCCGAAGTTTCTCTTTTCATTACACATTCATATCATGGGTACAACCCCATTTACATTCACAAACTAACAGGAAAATATGGGTTATTACATTCTCGCCCACTTAGGACATTTCGTCCTCGAAATTCTTTACTTGAAAAGGTGAGGGTATGCTTTTCTGATACGTTCCTCGGTCTCCCACGTTTGCTCTTCTACTCCGGCTCTTCTCCAAAGTACACGTAGCAATAGTGTCTTTCTTCCACGAGTGACCCATTCTTTCTGCTCGAATATTTGCACCGGTTCCACCGCGACGCTCATGTCCTCATTTATACTCACGACTGTAGTCTCTATCCTTTCCTCCGGATCTGGTTCATGCTTTCTTAGCATGGATACGTGAAACGCATCATGACAATGAGACAACTCTGGAGGTATGGGTACTTGGTATGCCACTTTCCCTATGCGTTCTGTGATTTGATATGGCCCGATGTACCTCGGACTCAACTTATACGCTTTGCTAGTGCGGAACATCGATTTCATCGGGGACAACTTGAGAAATATTTCATCACCCACGTCAAACTCCAAGTGTTTCCTTCGTCGGTCCGCATAACTCTTTTGCGGACTTTGAGCAGTTTTCATACGTGTCCTGGCTATTGCGATCACATCCGATGTTTCCTTAATTATCTCAGTTCCGTCAAAGACTCTTTCTCCGGGCTCACTCCAACATAGTATCGATCTACAATTCCTCCCGTATAAGGCTTCAAAAGGCGCCATACCAATGCTTGGGTGGTAGCTATTGTTGTACGTGAACTCCACCAAGGGTAAGTGATCAACACAACTACCCTTCCATTCAAGTGCACAAGCTCGGAGCATGTCCTCCAAGGTTTGTATTGTACGCTCCGTTTGCCCATCCGTTTGGGGATGAAATGCCGTACTCAATTGGAGCTTCGTATCTAAAGTTTCTTGAAGATTCTTCCAAAACTTTGCCGTAAACCTTGGGTCTCTGTCGGACGTAATAGTATGTGGTACTCCATGATATCTCACAACTTCCCGAACATAAATCTTCGCTAATGTTTCCAGCGACCAATTGATTTTCATGGGAATGAAGTGAGCTGACTTTGTGAGTCTATCTACAACCACCCATACAGAATCCATGTTCCGACCACCCTTCGGTAAGTTCGTAACAAAATCCATGGCTATATCTTCCCATTTCCATTCGGGTACTGGAAGTGGCTCAAGTAATCCTCCTGGCCATTGATGCTCCATTTTTAACATTTGGCACGTTGTACAATGATTCACATACTTTGCAATTTCTCGTTTCATCTTCGGCTACCAATAATACTTCCGCAAGTTCCGATGCATCTTTGTAATTCCCGGATGTATACTATAAGTGCTTTTGTGGGCCGCTTCCATCAATATCTTCTTCACCCCTTTCTCATCTGGGACACATATTCTATTCCCAAACCTTAGCAATCCGTTTGGAGAAAGTTCAAAATTGGAGTACGCTTCAGTTCCAAGCCCTTCTCGAATGATGTTCAAATACTCATCCCGAGTTTGAGCTTCCCTTATTATACGGATCACTTCCTGTTCTACTTGTCCCCTTACCACATATAGTTTCCCATTTGGTTCCTCCAAGCTCAAGTCCAAGTTGTTCAATTGTTCCACCAAACGGGATTCCTCCACCCTTATATTCATAAGGGCACAATGCTTCCGGCTTAATGCGTCCGCCACTACATTCGCCTTTCCAGGATGATATGAGATAGTACAATCATAATCTTTTAAGTGCTCCATCCATCTACGTTGCCTCATATTTAAGTCTTGTTGGGCAAAGAGATACTTTAAGCTCTTGTGGTCGGTAAACACCTCAAACTTTTCTCCATAAAGATAGTGTCGCCACTATTTCAATGCAAATACCACCGCCGCAAACTCTAAGTTGTGTGTCGGGTAATTCTCTTCATGCTTCCGTAATTGTCTAGAAGCATATGCCACGACTTTCCCGTGTTGCATCAAGTCACATCCAAGGCCTTGTGATGACGCATCACAATACACCACAAATCCACCAGGTCCATTGGGAATAGTTAAGATTGGAGCGCTCGTCAACCTGTTCTTTAGGTCCTTGAAGCACTCTCCACACTTGTCTGTCCATTCAAACCGTGTATCCTTCCCCAACAATTTCGTCATTGGAGCAACAATCTTGGAGAATCCCTCAATGAATCTCGTATAATAACCAGCCAATTCGAGGAAACTTCTCACTTCCGAAACATTTTGTCGGTCGTGACAAATTCTTAACAGCTTCTATCTTGGACGGATCCACCTCTACACCTGAGGCCGATATGACATGTCCAAGGAATGCAACTTTCTCAAGCCAAAATTCGCATTTGCTTAGCTTGGCATATAACTTGTTCTCTCGCAATGTCCTTAAGATGATAGTTAAGTGTTCCTTGTGCTCTTCTCGACTCTTTGAGTATACAAGAATATCGTCTATGAATACCACCACGAAGTGATCGAGGTACGGTCGAAATACTTGGTTCATTAATGTCATAAATACGGCTGGTGCATTTGTTAATCCAAAGGGCATCACTCGAAATTCATAATGATCGTATCTTGTTCGAAAAGTGGTCTTTGGAATGTTCTCTTCCCTTACTCCGATTTGATAATATCCCGATCGAAGATCTATTTTTGAATACACAACCGATCCTTGTAATTGTTCTAACAAATCATCGATTCGGGGAAGTGGATAACGGTTCTTAATCGTGCTTTGATTCAACAAACGATAGTCAATACATAACCTCATTAAACCGTCCTTTTTCTTTACAAACAATACAGGAGCACCCCATGGACTTACACTAGGACGCACAAAACCTTTATCTATAAGGTCTTCCAACTGCGCTTTCAACTCTTTAAGTTCAGCCAAAATCATCTGATACGGAGTACGAGAGATAGGAGTTGTTCCGGAAATAAGTTCCATCACAAACTCCACGTCTCTTTTCGGTAGCAGCCCCGATAACTCCTTCGGGAAGACTTCTGCAAAGTCTCGGAGTACTTGAATCCGCTCCAATACAGGTAACTCATCTCCTTTGTTCAGCACCGTCGCAAGAAACACTTCACGTCCCGTCCTCAAAAGATGGTGCACCCGCATCGCCGAAACCATAAAAAGTCGGCCGCATCCCCCATGGCCTATGTACTCGCGTGTTTCTTCACCCACCGCGTCGATCAAAAGGTGCTTCTTCTCGCAGTCCACTTGAGCATGGCTCGAAGCCAACCAATCCATGCCTAAGATCACCTCAAAATCACTTATCTGAAACACGAGAAGATCAATCACAAACTTCAAACCAGCCACCATCAATTCACAATTACGGCATACATCATCAACGTTAAACTCATCACCCGTAGGTAACATAATCCTCATGTGCCTCTCAACTCTTTCAATCGGCCAGCCATACTTTTTCACACATCCACGTGATATAAATGAGTGTGTAGCAAGCCCCCGCATCAAACAATGCATGCACCAGAATACATCGGATTCGAACTGTACCTGAAATCACTCCGCGGGATGCAGTCGCATCCGCCTCGGTGGCAACATTCAGCCTTCCTGTATTCGAAGGCCCACTCACGGATCCCCTTGACACCGACGCAATTGGTGTGGGTCTCATCCTTTCGCTTGGCCTTGGTGCGCTCGATCCCGCCACACAAGTCCCCATGAATCCCGCTCCTTGAGGGCAATTCTTTCTTATATGGCCAGGTCGTCCGCACCGGTAGCATACCATCTCATTTGTTGCACACACAAACCCAAAGAGGTGTTTGTTGCATCGGTGACAAAGGAGCGATCCACCGGACTGAGATCCTTGACTATCCCCGCGGAAGAAGCTTCTTACAGGTGTAGGAGCACGAGGAGGACGTGCTACAAATGATTGCGAGGCTGAAAATGAACTCCCCAGCCAAAATTTCTTTTGAATGTGTAGCTCGCTCCCCATCATCATCTTAGAACTCTCTGTTTCTCCCTTGGCTTTTACCGCCATCAATGCCTTCTCCGTGTTTTGTGCCCGACAGTAAATTTTTTCATAAGATGTGAGCATAAGTGTGGCTACTTGTAATCGGATCTCCGGATCTAACCCCAACTCAAACTTCCTCGCTTTGCTCTCCGCTTCCATATTCTGTCCGTAACGCGATAACGCGGCAAACTTCCCTTCATACTCATCCACCGTCATCCTCCCCTGCTTCAAGTTAGCAAACTCAAGTGCCTTATCTTCGCGGTAAGAGAAAGGAAAGTACTTCCAGAGGAAAGCTTTCTTGAACACCGTCCACACATCTTCGGTGAAAATGATTCCGGCACTATCCTTACTCGCTTTCCACCACGCCTCCGCATCTCTTTGGAGAGAATACTCAACCATAAGCAACTTCTCCTCCGGAGTACATTCAAGAACATTAAAAATCTTCTCAAGGTCACTCACGAAATCTTCCGCCACCTCAGGTCCCTCATCTCCCTTGAACTTTGGCGGCTCAAGCATTTGAAATTGTCCAATAAGTGTCACCTTCCTCTTCCGTGGGATCTCATCATCGTTTCCCGGGGAAACACACACCCCCAACCTTGTACTTTTCTTGGCCATTTTACTGTCAAACAACAAACAATCGATTAGTCGTGCTCAACCTCAGTCTTGAATCATAAGGGCATCATATTCATCACGTACTCAATAGCACGGCTACCACAACAAAATTCATCCGTGGCACACATTTTCAGCCGCAATAAAACACCATTTACCATACTCAAAACATCCCATTTGCACTTGTTTAACCTTAGGAACACTCCTTGGTATAACACCACAATGTACGCATAAGCTTCGACCATTTTACACACCATACTTGCCCAATCCATCCCTCATGGAGAAAGTATTCCCAAACCCCACCTCGGGACAGCCATGACATTGACTTATTCAGTCACAATACACACAGCCACGCGCGTCATTTACCGAGCAAAATCAGCCCCATATTATGTCATAATTCATACACCTCAAACAAACATACGGCCGCACAAATTCAGCCCTCATCAAGCACATTCAAGGCAGCCACTGAGCGCCTACATAATGTCCAAATATTCCGAACAATAGCATGTTCGTACTACACATTCCCATCACAAATTTTCCCGGCCCTTCCGGCCCCGTCGTCAGTGTCATGCCCAATCCGTTTCTATTTCCGTACCTCAACGTCCACAAGTAATTCGGGAAAACAAACCACATTTCGAGTCACTCCTTTCATTCAAAGCATTCAGCCAAACGCTCACAATAAACTTTTAAAAACCTCATTTGCATCCATATGCACATAACCCCATGTTCGAACCAAAAACCAATCCGTTTTCCTCCGAAAACACATCTTTATCACTCCGAGCTTAACCCAAGCTCTGATACCACATGAAAGGACCTACGGATTTTTAAAAGAAAATCTATCGACCATTTCATTGATAATTGTAGAGTATTACACAATTCGGTTACAATTGAGTTATAAAAATTTACACAACGGAAGCTTTCTATCGAAAAATGAAGATAAACATGCATAGATCACTTCTATGACCTGTCAAAAACATGCAATAACATTAGTCAAATGGCTAAGTAAGGCAGCTCAAGTACGCGTAGCCAATCGTCCATAACATCCCTTGACGTATCTCAAAATCGAGACCTCCTCTCAAAATTTCGGCATACACCGTTGCGTTTCCAATTCCTCAAGGATCACAACTAAGTTGTTTTCAACGGCATCAGGGAACGTCGTATTTTCAGCCTACGCACGCCCCATAAGAACCTCATGTTCATGTACTTTCAGCCACGCAACATCCCACTACCATAGATCAATTCATCCGAGTGCGTTAAACCACGGAACTTCCCTCCGTGCCTTAGCTTTTCACCAAACTTTTCCAACCAACAAGGTTGTCCAATACACCATTCCGAGGGTGGATTTCTCCTGTCCAAACCCTGCTCATATTCGCCTCATAAGACAGCCCCATGGGCGTATTAATGTACCGTCGTAAACTTCCATTCCGCCCACGATACGTGGGTCGTTCGATCACTTTCATTTATCCGTGCCCTCCGCACTTAATAAACCCTCATCTCACTGAGGAGTATCAACTCCGGACCAGCCATGAACAGCCACAACAAGTCCCCTTTTTAGCCCATGTTCATTCAATAACATTATCAAATACTCGTAAGTTCGCATCCACGAATGTTCGTACTTGTCCGCAACCATCCCATTCGGAGTTTCAACCTTTCCCTTTCTCAACACCGACGGACTAGCCGGTCCATCCCAATTCGCTCTATTCCCGGGCCGCAACTATACACCAAGGTATACACTCCAAATGGTCAGTCACGTACTCGCACGAACATACGCAAAACAGTCCGTTTTTCAGCCCAATACACACGCACAAACCGGGATGATTCACCCCCGAACAGCCCATATTCATCACGAGCATCCAACCATAACTCAATACAACATCAACCTCATGCACATGGATGTGTTTCTGCATGGCCAGCCCTCACACAATTGTCATCCGACACATAAACGTTCCACCGTGAATCACCGGCCAGGCCACATGCGAAGCGAATCCGCTCATCCTTCGCATAACCGAGGGTCCGGGGTGCCATCTCCTACCTTCCCAAGGCTCTGGTCAGCCCCTTTCCCTCACCAAACAACACATTTACAGCAAGCAAAACTCAAGGCAAACGAGTTTTATTGCCGTTTGGCAAGAAGAAAAATGAAGGGGGATCGAGTACCGTACCTTGCTTCTTCTTCGGAGCAAAACCGCTCCAATTCCTTCCTTCTCCGAAGGACCTCTCCACGAAGGGGTCTTCCCACTCTCTTCCTCGACGGTAATCCTTCTGTTTCGCTCCTTTCTTCAACACCGAACCAGCCCCCTCCTTCTTTCCCTTCTTTCCCTTTTTTTTCTCCTTTTTCTTCTTCTTCTTCTTCCTCCCTTTCCTAGTGACGTCTTTTTTTTCAGATCTCTCCCCTCCTTTTTCCATCCCTTCCAAGCTTCTTATTAGTGTCCTTTAATGATGAAAAGTGGGCCCCACCTTGGGCCCCACCATCCATGGCTTGTGGAAGAAGTCCTGGCCCCGATTAGCGCTAATTAACCAAGTTTAATTAGTGCTAATAATTCAGCTTAATTAACCTTAATTAATCCAACTCCTTAATCACCATTTCGTCTTATTTGACCAGCTTTGTCGTGCTTCTAAACTTGTAGGAGTTGTGGCCAAATTTCAGCCATAAACCCGCACAAAAGTGGGCTGTCCGCGAGCGACGTCGAGGAGTATTTGGACTGCCCTTTCGCGCACATCGACCACTCTATCTCCGCTTCACATTTCATTTGCTTTTGAGGCTAAACAATCATTGAATTTCTTGCCATAACCGATTCGGTTCTCAACCAAAGCGTTAAATACGGTTTAACCGCAACAACTCCAGGCTGATCGTCACGACAATGAAAATGTCAATCCGTCGTTCGCCCGTATACTTTCAAACATTACTCCCTCACTTAGGAGGCTGTCCATGTTGCTCATTGAAGTGTCCTCGGGCATCGGACATCATTCTTGAGTATCGTTCGCATCATTCCATTATAATCAAATCGTCCATTCATTTCTCGGGACTCAATCATACCATCTCCCGAAATTTCTCCTTTCATTACACATTCATACCATGGGTACAACCCCATTTACATTCACAAACTAAAAAGAAAATATGGGTTATTACACTGCCACCCCCTGTTAGACTGTTCCAAAGCCTTATTTGGTTGCCCATAGGGATCTTCCTCCTCCGACAAAGTTTTACCCAAAGTTATTGCTCGTTGCAGTGTTCTGGGATTCAGGGCTGTAAGCAACTTCTTATTTGTTTTCTTTAACCCACCAATGTAGAGAGCAAACTGGCTCTTCTTGTGACAATTCTACCTTGATCACCAAAGCTACAAAAGCATCCACATTTTCAGCAAAATTGTTGCCTTCCTTCAACTCCTTCAACTGCACAATAGGACGGATCATATAATGGGATCCAAACCTTAGCAATATGTCCGCCAAGTACTTCTCCCAACTCACAGTTCCCTGCATTCCTCTGTCTTTCAAAAAGGCGTAATGTCATTCTGTAGTTAACCCGGTCAAGTATACCGAGGCGATGCTGACCTTGAGTTCAGCCGGGGTTTCATCCAATTTGAAGAAACGCTCACATTTAAATAGCCATTCATGTACCTTAGTCTCATCGAAGGTTGGAAATTCCACCTTGGTTTGCCCGTGACCCTATCCGCTGTTCCTCCGCGAGGTCTTCGAAAATGGGCTCCAGATTCCCCTTCGTCTTTAGAAAATTCCCCAAGTTTAAGCCTTCCTTGCGAAAATCCTTCAACTGCACCCAACCTCGTGTCCAACCTTTCAAACTTGAAATCAAAGCCTTCCACCTTTCGGATCAACTCCTGTAACAACTCCATCATTGTCTCTGTCTCCATCTGCTAAACGCGAGCTCAAGTTCCATCGGCAACCGGCATCAACCTGGATGGAGACGTCGAGCTAGGAGCTCTGATATCATCTGATGCACTCTGATCATCAACAGTCGCCACCCTTCACTTTCCCAACAACCACATCTCCATCCGTCTTCATTTTTCCATTCATTTTTTTTCTTCGGTAAAGGATTACAGTGGTTCACCCGTAATATATATCCCTTCCAAATCCCTGACTCACTACCCCCGAATCCACACTAACAAACCGTTGTACTACTAACAAACAACACAACAACCTCCTTCTCTAACAGACACACACATCTGCTATTACTGTTTTATTAGTGTAATTACTTAATTGTCCTTGCTTGGCATCAACCAGACGCATCACTTCGGCCCGTAGCCCACGGTCCCAGCCCATCGCACTATTCAGAAGCTGTAAGTCCAGCTGCAGTCGAAAACCCATCTCCACCCACAAGCTCTTCATTTATCAAACTTTAATTCTTTGTCTGCTATTTTCTCTTCATCCTCCGACTCCTTAATTTCCTTATGCATCATTGTGTCGACCAACGAAAATTCCGGATTACAAGTCCAATTAACTTGCATGAGCTTATGGATTGACTCATCCCAGGTAGAATGTGTTACACCGATCCCATTCGAGAGAGAAGATGCGGCTTTCACTTAGAGTTGAGTCCCAAGTTGCTAGTTTTCCACCAATCGCTCAAAGCTCATCCGAACGAAGGACGTGGAGATTATTAAGGGACATGCGTCACAAGGTTAACACGAGACGTTCATCAACGAAGAGATAATCGATGAAGGCTCGTCACAAGGTTAACACGAGACGTTCATCAACGAAGAGATAATCGATGAAGGCTCTTCTCCCTTCTTAAACGCAGTTTTGTAGTTTTGTCAGAAAGAAAGATGGCATGAAAAAAGTAAAAAATTTCAATAATAATTTTAAAAACATTGTTAATAAGAGGAGAAGACGACGTCACGTTTTCAATGTGGGGCTCCACTTAAGCAATCAATTTTCTGACACCTTAGAAGCCCAGTAAACGGCTACGTCCCACTCCCAACTACACGACGATGATTGATGTATTAACGAGTAAATGGAGGACCACGGAACTCTTAGTCAACACGTTACAATATATGTCCCCCATTTGGAGATTTTTATTAATTTTTGAAAAAAATTTGTGAAACAAAAGTTCCAGTGTCTGATGATGTCACTGTTTGATACGAAAATACTCATCGAAAATCGTTGTTTGAGACAGTTTTTGGACGTATCTGTTGAGATCTTTGGATCTGTCAAAATGATTAGGTATATTTATGTTGTTATTTCTAAATGTATAATTTTAATAATGCGATTTGAAACAAGTACCGAGTTACAATCATAAGAAAAATTAACGACACGCGGAATACCTTACGTCTCGGGGGGACTGATGTTACCGGCACCCAAAACTTTAAGAGGACAACTTAGGCCTAGAGAGAGATAGTATTTGTTCAAAAAGTTCATCCACCCTATCTATCACTTAAGAAAGCGGATCAAAACGCCCCGGCAGTATCACTAAACTAGACATGTTGTCGTCGAACACGATATTCACACAGGGACGCAGGGAGCAAAGACGCACGGAACGAGGAATACACTGAACGGAGCGGTGTAGCCGAGCTTGGTGGTCCTACGAAGGTACCCAGCAAGACGAAGCATAGAGTATCCGGCCTTTCCATCCCTGGAGCATCCATTGCCCATCCTCGTCGATCACAAAGTCTTCCAGATACCCTTCCTTCAGCTTAGACTTCAGCTTCTTCATGATCACTGGGTCCAGCGGCAGGGGCCTGAACCCTGCCCTAGTGTTTCGTATCTGCCACTGCTTGTATGTCTCCGGCCTCTCGACCCTTTCCGTCCCCTCACACGCGATCACGTTCATGACCTCTCGGCCAAAGAACTCCTTCTCGAACATCAGTCTCATGTGGTTCTCGCGTGGGATTTTCGCGTCGAACGCGTCGAACAAGGGCAAGAAATGGAAGATGGCCTCTCGGAACCTCGACACGAAGAACGAGGCGTTGTAGGAACCATTCACTACCGAGTGGACGAAAATGCTTGGCCTCAGTTTCCTTATCAGGTTGAGGACTTGATCCCTCGGGCTATTGAGAATGACCGTCTCGTCCAGTAAGTTCTTGAACCGGTAGAGGCAATTCACGGCGAGGACCTCGTCCTTCCGTATTTTCAGATCCTCTATCTTGATGGTATCCCACTTCTGTGCTATTGCCTGGTACTCAAACGGAACCCCGAACCGCTCGCAATACTTCGCTAACCGGCGACAGGTCGCTTGAACCCGCTCCGCCGGCTGGAATCCTCGCTGAGGGAGTTCAATCCCAGTAATTCGCAACTTCGGTGGCCCACCGGGCCTTCTCGCGAGACAATGGATGAGAGCCGGCCACTGAAACCCATACAAGATTCCAAAATCAATTATGTGGAGCTTCCTGGCCTTCTCGGCACACCCCAGGATCATATGGTTCGAGAATATAATCGCGAATCTCTGGTACGGGAACACAGAAAGATACACCTGGTAAGCCTTCAACATATCGGAAGCCGATGTCCTCTTCGCATCTAAAGCAGTGTAAATTTGGGTTCCGGTGCCTTTTAAGCGTGCCTCAAGTGCATTAGAGAATAAATGTGCCAACCTCTGGATGCCATCACCAAATGGGGAAGAATGCTGCCTGATTTTTTTCAGATATTCAGCTGCATTCTGGCGATCATCGATAGAAGCTGCCTGAGCGCACGAAATAAGCAAGCTCCTCAAATCCACGACCTCCTTTTTGACCCCGGGCTTCTGGGGGGGAAGCTTTTCGATGAAGAAATCACTCGACGGTACAAACTGCGGCATAGTCTGGATCACTCTATCCTGAAATGCATTTTTGGCGCAGAGTAACACCTTATCAAACATCTCGGTTAATTCGGTCTCCTCAACAGCAACTGCCATTTGCTTGCTGATTCTTGCATCTTCCAAGTCAGCATCCTCCCTTTCATGCTTCTTCTTCAGCTGGAGCTCATTCGGACGCGAATTCTGGACGTCATTTTTATCAGACCTTGAAGCTCCACACGAAGTCGTTCCCTTTGACGACAGATGGAATGTCTTCCTCTGTGGATCAGCAGTCAAATCAACTACTTTAGGAATGAACTTATTCCCTTCCTCGACCCCTTTCTGGTAAAGACTCTTATCAAGGTCGATCATCAATTGGTTGCTTTTAGGAATGAACTTGCTAGCTTCCTCAATCCCTTTCTGGAAGTACAGCATTGACATACTATCCGTGAAGAAGTTTGGACCAATAAGTTCATTCAGAGAGGATTTTGCTGACCGCTTCCCTTCGATTGCGTGATTTCTCTGTGAATATTTTGACTGGGCAGTGGATTTCATGGATGCCTGGAAAATTATGTTCTCCTGTACAGGAGACTGGAGGATAGATGGAAGCATGCTTTCGGGAGACTCACTGGAACTGCACCTACTGGTTGCCGTGCAATTGCTATTACCGACAGAGCAACTGGTAACCCCAGAAAAATTGTCGTCAGGGCTATCCACCTGCGAACGCGAGTGGTTCGAAGAATTCTTGCCGCAAAGAACATCATAGAACGACTTCTCAGCAGTCTGAAGAGCCAAGGAATCGTGAAACATGCAGGGCTTTTCATCCAGGTCCTCCTCCATGAGCATCTGGTTTATGTACTGGAAGACAGAATCATCGCCATCCAACAACGGGGTATTTCCCTCCGAGCTCAAACTCGAGGACAAACCAGAACTAGCAGGTCCCGAGTCACAAGGTAGGAAAGGGTAATTCATCCCGCCAAGGCTAAAAGACGGGTCGTCGACCGTCAAACCATTTGCTAACCTTGAATAGGCATCGGGGTAAGGTGGCAGGGTCTGAATATTGCTATTAAAGCAGTCCGGATGTCCAGAAAGCTCGACAAATTGATGCTCCATGAAGATGCGTTGATTCGTATTGCTCATGGCCGCAGCACACAGCTAGTAACTAAAAGTAAGAACCGAACACAGAAAGATCAGCTGAAAGAAACAAAAAAGTAAATCCTATTTATTCTAAAGAAGAAAGATCTCAATCCGAGGGTCCAAAGGCCTCCAGAAAGTGAAACCTCGCCAAGAGAACATCAACACACCTAAAAAAGAAGATATCAATCAATTCCCCATTGAAGTCAACCTGGTAAAGCAACAACCCTCAGACAGCACCACAACATAACGGCAAAAAGAAACCCGATCGGATGAACCGGAACAAACCTACGATTGGCGGCTAAATCACCGAATCAACGTCAAACACTCCGAACAAAAAGCTGGACAAAACAAGCAGGAGGTGTCGGTGGGACGTACGAAACAGAACCCATCACCAAGGAAAAGGACGAGACCCTCGACGGGAACCCTCCAGGAAGAGGTCGGCCCAAGGCTAACAGCGAAGACAGAAAGGAAGAAGAAGAAGAGCCAGAGAAAGGAAGGTATTCGGCTCTTTCCTTTTTACCTAACACCTCAGGAATAAGGAGAGGAATAGGAATAGGAGTCGTCGTCGTCGTCGTCCTTGTCCCGAATTCCCCCCCACTCATCAGATACACAAGTGACGATTGCACTTACGTCATCCGTGTTAATGAGGAAACGGGAGTTGCCGGTCTGACACTAAGGCTTCCCTATTTAATATTTTTGGACGGTGAACCGGACTACTTCGCTATTCCTTCCTCCGGTTCTGAATAAATAACAACTAACGGTAAGAAAATACGGTTGGTTTAAACAAATACAATGCTAATTTTAAAAATTTCGCCGCGATTGGAAATGGTAGGTGACGTGCCCTAATTCATACTCATTACAAACGTGAATGAGTACAATTGTGAGATGATTGGGTGGGGCCTTCAAAATCATCGCATAATACACCCCACCCCACTCCACATACCAGCGATTTCACTACCAATTGATCTGGTCAGATTTTTCATCTTGAAGTCACAACTTGTAAATTTCCCTAATTACAACACAAAATAAGAATGCAGACCCCCCTACTTTCAATATATAAAAATAACAATAACCCCTACTACGGAAGCAGCAAACTCTCCTTATTCCTTTTCTTGTTCTCTTATTATATTTTGGAGGGGGTCCAAATTATCATCACTTCCTTTTGTTATGAAAAGATATTCAAAACAAGATGCTTATACGATCTCATTCCTATGTTATGAAGATCAGTTATTGCAGCTTTTACTTGAGTGAGTTACCTATTGGTGGCTGTTTCTGGCATCTCGATGAACAGCTCTGGCACCCTGAAGGATTCAATCCTAAGCTTTTTACTGTAGAAAGAAAGAGATGCACGGTGTAAGCCCCACAAAAATTCCCTCAAAGAAACATTTCAGCCATAGCAGATTCTTACCAGGGGAGTTGACATTCTGTAACGATGACCGTAGAACTGCCGCACAAGTGAACATCTCATGGCCTGCAAAGGGGGCAGGCATTACAACTTGAAAAGCTACACAAAACAGTTGGTTCCCTTGACAGGAAGATAGCCATGATTAGTCAGTCTCAAACTAACCAGAGCAGATATTATCCTTGCCATTGCCTTTAGTCTCTTTATTGAAAAAGACTCACACTCCAAAGTCATAGAACTTCCTTTTTTTCAAAGGAAAGTTCCTTTCACCAAGACACTTTTGCTGATTATATCCTTGTTTACAGCAGGAACTGGATTGCGGTAGCGGTCTCTTATGACATTCTACATGGTCCTTTAAACTGTACACATAGGCCCCACCACTATATATAATCCTATCAGAAATGTGTGATTCAACTTTCACCTGCTCGTGGATTTCATCTTCTAACTTTGGGAAGGCCGAAGGGCTATCTCCTACGACATCAATGACTCTTACAGGTTTGGCATTTTCCATCTCACACGAGAACATATCAACAGCTAACATCTCCGACTGATCTTTAGCATCGGCAGCTTCTGTCAATTCTACTGGTTCATTACCTGCGGCCACTGGAAGTTCCACTATGGAGGGGTTGAACTTTACTTCATCATGTTTTGGAGGCATGACCTGACTGTCTACAACTTTCCTTGTCGCAAAAACAAAGATCTCCTCTGAGGGAAAACAAAACTACGCATATTTAGAAATTAAGAAACCATCCAACATTAGCTCATAACTGGCAGCCCGAGGCATAGTGGGGACCTGATAGCCATTGAACCCATATTCTAACCTCCTACTCAGCACCATATCTCAGGAATCATCCTAAATGAGTCCAAACAGACCGTGATCCTTCAATCCAGAATAATAATATCCACACTTAGGAAATTTCTTCACCCAAACAAGATATCACACATCTGAAAGGACCAATGCAAGATATGAATACTGACCACCATATCACAGAGCACTGTCAGAAAGGTCAGACTCATTCAAACAACTTTAACTGACAGACCAACATAAGTTTTTTCCCCAATCTGAGAAACTTCTGGATATGCTTGCCCGTTTAGACTTCAAAGCTACATTATGAAATTTGATGAGCAACGTCACTTCCTAATCAGGATCAGGAAACATCAACCGGATCTAAATGAATAAACGCCCCATAAAAGAAAGTCAACAAACAAGAAATAAAAATTATGCCATCATGTCCTCCCTTCCTTTGGGCCTCGTTACAATTCAAAACCAAAGCAGATAAGATAACTCGAACAGGATTCCAAACCTCTCCTCCCCCCCCCCCCCCCCTTCCAAACACAGAGAAAAACATGGACTGAGGCATGCGAGAATTCCGGCTACAGGAAAGTGTGATTAACATAGAAAGCCTTGAGAACCAACAAAGAAAATATTCGGACACCCAGATAAAGGACTAAGAGAAGACCGGATGACAGATCAGAGTCGCCCGACGTCAAGTCTTTCATAAACAAGAGAAGCTACCCAACAACCCCCAAAAAAAATTAAGAAAAAAACAAACAGATCAGGTGTCCTAATACTCCATAGATTCAGATGAAGGACAAATAATTAACCGCCAAGATGAACTTTCACCCTCGGGGTGAAGTAGGCGATTCCAAAGTGCGAAAGATCCAAACTTCAGAAAAAGGAGCCGATTTTAAACATCGATTGAAACCACGGAAGCGTTCAACCGCCGTTTATGCTACTGGTCGATAGAAATCCCCGAAAAACCCACAAGAAAAAAAAAATCGTTTTTTTTTCTCGCGACACGGATACTCGGACAATGATCGAATCCATCCCAATTCCGAGAAAGGGAATAATAACAAGGAGAACAAACCTGGGGAATTCCCGGGAAGCGATCACGGGACCGGAAGCCTCGATAAACTTTCAAAAGTAACCGCTTCTTCCTACGCCATAATGACTTCCCTCATTCGGACCAAATCCTTTTTTTCGTTGCAATAAACATGGGTTTCGCAAATGTTGTTTGGGCGGCTTGGGTATGACAGCCGAAACTCCCTCCGCGGTGCTCCTTCTTGCTATGGCTAGATGCAGATTGATATATTACAGTTTTGGGCAGCGAAATGCTCACACATACAGTTTTAGCTCAGGTTGAAGATCGGGCTCTTGATCTCTTAGCATATTTTAAGAATTTTAACCTATTGACCGCTCTTATTCCATAAAACAATTTGATGACGAGAAAGCACAGTATATATATTTCTAAAGAAAAATGAAGAGCGTTGTCTAAGTGACAGATGCATAGCGACACTATATAATGTCTTGAACACTCATTAAACGTACGAATGAAGCGTCGCAACTGTTGGCACTCTGCTTATGTATTCTGCCGGATGGTTTTTTTTATACTATTTACCTTAATAAAAAAACATCGGTTAACCTACCATGAAAAAAATTGAGTAAAGAGGGAATGTGTGAAAAAGATTGAACGAATCATGTTGTCACTTAACTTTTTCCTTTTGTCCAAAGTTAGAAATTTATTATTTGAGTTTTTATTAATTGTTTATTTTTACTTTATTTTACATCCCGTTTATTTAACGTGGTTTACGGCTGAGTGTAGGCCATTTTATAACATATGATCCATTAATGATAAGACATAGACTATGGTATATTACTGCTAGGTCACTTCCTTTGTTCTTCAAACTATTATTTAACTAAGGGGCGAAACTGACATTTTATAAAAAGAAATCATTTATTAGTTTTCATGTAAGGTTTTATGAGGATTACGCTTACGGACAGTCAATTTTTGCTAATTTTGCCTCCTCCATCGTGAAAGAAGATATATGCCGGTCAAGTTTCTCTCTTTAGATTTACGACATGACGAATTCCGATACGTTTTCTTTTCCCTTGTTTGTTGTTTCTGTGTTTGTGTGAATTTCTCACAAGTTTGACACACTGAAGTAACAACTTCTCCTTAAAAATTAAATAAATTCGCCAATCGATTATCGTCATTTCTCTTTACTCATTTTTTTCACAATTAAGTTACTTTGGTGCAAAACTCCAATAAAGATAGCTTCTTCCCAGCGTCTTCTTGTTAACTTTCTTTCTTTCCTTTTCCTTTTTCCTCCTATCCCGATCAACCCTCTTGAGTCTAAATGATGCATGAAATTAGTCCCACACCGGTTGTATGCAACTAGTGTGGGGATATAAGGAGGAAGGGCCCTCCCACCTTTGGGCCGGCTTTTGGGGTGGTGATCCCGGAATCCTTGTATCAACTGGTATCAAAGCCAGTCCCCACTCTCCCGTTGCTCGGGTGCCAGCGCGGGCCGGCGGTGCCGGCAAAGGCCGGGGTACACGCGCCTAGGCCCGGCGTGGACGCCGGGAACGGAAGCGTGGTGGATTGATGCATGAAATTAGTCCCACACCGGTTGTATGGGCGGGCAACTGGTGTGGGGATATAAGGAGGAAGGGCCCTCCCACCCTTTGGGCCGGCTTTTGGGGTGGTGATCCCGGAATCCTTGTATCACTAAACAGCCACCCGAAAACAAAAAAAGGAAAATTTGAGAAGGGAAACCAAAACTATGCTTAAACACCCCCCCAAAAAAAAGAAAAAAAAAAGAAATGAAGAGCTTTAAATATTTGAAGGTTACTTGGAGAGGTCGGGTTTAATTTGGGAGGGGGAGAAAAGGGACTGTTTCTCGGTGTTCGAGGTAGTCTCGTCGGGTGGACCCGTGTTGAGGTGGTGGAAGAAAAGGTTGTAATGGGAGAAATCATTATGTTACTAAAAATATCCAGTGAAATATGGTAATAATTTTCAAAATTTGTTAATTAATATTTTTAAATCGGTGTTAGAAATATTGAGTTTGCCTGATCAAAATGGTAAACGTGATTTCTAACATTAAGTTAAAAGGACGAATTTTGAAATTTGCAGTTTTATTTCGCGGAATATTTTTCCGACAAAGGTTGTTTTGGAACAAAGCTCAGATATCATGTGGTCACGAGGCCTTGCGCACGAGCGCCTCCAAACTTACTTTTTCTTAAAATGTTTAGACAAAAATGTACATTTATGGCTTCTATTTTGAGATAATTTTCTATTTTGATATTAATTTGTTTGTCGTATGATTTTATCAATAACTTTTGTTATTATATTAATTTCGATCAATATTAAGTTTCATCATGCGAAAGTCAGACAAGACATACAATGTTATTTATCGACAAAAAAGAAAAAAAAAGTAAAAGAGGAATAATATTTGAACATTCGTTTTAGGATTTTCTATTTTAGGATTTTGACGGGCGAAGGAAGTGAATTGAAAGTCGAAGCTCTTAGGCTACTGATGTCGTGAAGAATACATAAAATCGATAAAAGCGGATGATGAATTAATTATTGGAGGTAACGTAAATGGTGATAAAATCAATATAACAAATTAAGTTGTTCCATGACGTATAATTTGACAAATGTTTAATTCAAAGGTTTTTATCTAACACCAAAAGAAAGAAGAAGGAGAATGATAGATTTTCTTTGTTCTTTTCGTGTGTAGCCTCCTGATCTCCGGTCCGTGCAAGCTTTTGTCAGTTAATTTACGAAAAGGTCAAAACATGATGAGCCAGAGAGAGCCATCCATCCCAGCGTTTTACTTAGTTGGAATGACCACCAGCTTTGACCCAGGCGGGGAATGCAACGCCCCCCCTCAAGAGACTGCCGCCACTGCCAGTGCTACTGAGGCAAATTAATAATAACGAAACCCAAAAATGGAAAGGAATACAAAGTCATTGCCTACTATGTCCGTAGATTCGGTCCCATTGCCCAGAGATTGATTGGTCTTACCAGAAACCCACTGAAACGGAGAAAACGGTTCACAGGAAGAGGGTTTTTCTTTTCATTGGAAACTACCAAAAATCAACCCCGCATAATAATAGGAAGTAGCAACACAAGCCAAACTTTCAATGCCTCGTCCAGTCCCATGGCATGGCGATAGATAGATAGATAGAAAATGTAGGGGGTCGCCAAATATTCATGGAAGAAACAATCTGGGTGGCGTCGCCTGCTCCTCACATCCAAGTCGATTATTGTCGTTCAGAGAAATAGTCGGGGGGATAAGACAAGACGGGCACACTGCAATTGGTAGCTTTCCCCTTGAATGTCCCCCAGTTGCTCCAGTTGTATCTCCAACCAGTTTATCGACTATGACCTTCCTGAAATTCAAATAAGAGCATGAAAAGTAATTACGGTTGGACAGGTACGCAGGGGCATACCAACAGACCCTTGCCAAGTAGAGTCTGTCGTAAAATAAGCTCATTTAGGAATCAATGAGTTCTTCTTGAATTGATTCACAACTCCTTTTTGCAAAGTGGCATGTCAAGACCGGTCAAACAAAACGCAATGACTAAAAACTCTGTTTATAAAGAGGATATGAAGAAATTCTGCACATCCGCTCAAGACCTGGTTGCAAACTAAATGTACCAAACAACAGATGTTAAGGCCTAATACCAGCGAGAATTACCTCTATTCTGCAGATGAATTCCCATATTGCCATGGGTTAAATTCAACTGATTCAACATTGACATTGCTCTCACTGGCTGAGCTGTCCGCAGCAGCTCGGTGCTCGGCGTATTTTCCATTGTAAGAATAAACTTCCAATTCACCCCAGGGAGTAGGAACAACTTCTTCCGTCAAATCGAACCATCTGGGGATGAACTTCTCACCTTTCGCTTCTCTTTGTCGTTTTTCAGCTCTTTGCTTCTCTTCCAAACTGCGAGAGTAAAGAGTCACAAACAACATTTTCCAAGTTGGGAGTGCGTTGACTATATCCCCGTCCAATTCACATCATTCCAGCTCAAACATATTGAAGGCAGACATGACAGCGTCGTGCATCAACAAAGATACAATGCAATGATTAATACCAAGCATTACCAGGCATCTCGGAAGGAAACCAAGAAGTTAAACAAAGATGGAACTCATTAATTTGTCCTGTTTCTGTTCCATATTATATGGCCATTTCCACACATTCACACCTTTGGCATGCCTCAATAAAAGAGTTTGAAATGAGTAGAAATCGTATCTAAATTGTCCTAACAACGGAAGTTCTAGTAAAAATCACCATCAACTTTTCTTTGAAGTTTTCCATTCGGAGAGACAGAAAAGGAGGAAGAACGATATACCTGCTTTTTTCAGAGCCAGATTTCGAGAGATCACCCTTCTCAAGGGCATATCTATCAGGACGTAGACGGGAATCAGATGGCAGTAGCTTCTTAGGAGCAGTGTCAAAGCTATTCAATTTATGCGCAAAATAAGTGTACTGAAATTTGTCGTTTTCTGGAACTGCAGCAACGTGCCATACCTATAAATGCAAACGAAAATTAATCAACAAACTGAACAAAATGATCAGTGGGTGCCAATGTGCTGATCGTGGAGGAAATGGGTCCTCAAAACAGGCAAATCTTTCCTTAGAATAAGGACCAGGGTCCAACCTCCTTTAATTCTGTCCGAGGGAGTGGTTCTCCTTCCAAATCACAAGGTTGATAACTCAATGACTCGTTCCACTTTCCAGTCATCAAAATCTTTGGTTCCTCGGCAGCATTGTAGACATAACCGTCTACTTCATAACGCCCAGCTCTGTTATGAAGGAGATCAACAAAACAATCAGTAAGTGATGAGTAACTGAAAAAAGGATCTTATGAGTACATCTTTCTGTCACTAAATTCGCTACAAGATCAAAGCCAAAAGCAGATGTGCTTACCCAAACCAGCCACATGGTTGGAAGTACAACACAACTTTGTCCCCAGTTGTCAAGTTAGTCATTATCATTTCACCGGGGGAGTCAACCCAAGTCCGTCCAAAAATTAAATTGTTCACCTTCGTTGGTGGTGGGACCAAATCAATGACAACATTATCCCTTTTAAGAGTGACTCGAGTCCTGCATTTAAAAAATCCATGTTAGTCAAAGCAGTATTCCATAATGAAAGACAACAACTCCAACAAGCAAGATTGAGAGCCATAAAAATTGGTGCCTAGATGTTCAGCTGATTACAGGCCAACATAAATGCGCACCAAGAGATACTACACCATAGAACGATCAACAGCACAAGTTGTGTTTTAGACTCAAAGGAAGCTCCAATAGATAAATCAAATAAAGACTTTTAAAACTTGAAGGAATTAAGTGAAGAAGAAAGACTCAGTTGCATGATACAATCTCACTAACTTTAATGTTTTGTTCGAGGAAGGGAAAAAAGAGGAAATGCAAGGAAAACACATTTCAAAACTTTTTTCCTCTCACACCAGTTCAAATTTTCTCTACAGTGTTTCTTTTTTCTTTCTTGTCCACATTTTTCAAACACACCCTAAATCTTGCATTCAGTTAGGATATATAGTTGGTAAAGAATAAATTTCTCATTGGAAAGGGGATAGCTCCATGTAAATTCAAGGTAAAAGGTCTCTCAAATATGAAAATCTAAGTTCCCCGTAGAATCAACTAATTGTAAAAATGTTCCTCTTAGGGTTGTTTGTAGAAGCACATCTGGAATTGACACATTATTGGCGAGAAACAATCAAAAGGCATAAAGCATGGAATGAAGTACAACAGTCCCACCTTCCTACAGGGTAGACATCCACAGAATTTCCCAAGAATTTTGTTTTTAGTTTAGAAGTCACATCATAAGTGAAATGATCATTCTCTGCATGCCCGGCACTCATGGGAGGATGATGACTAACCTGAAAGTACATAATGAACAATGGTATCAACACAATGACCAATCAGAACCAATATCCATGCATTGTGTCCACGAAACCACGATTGAAACATTAGAGGTCAATCAAAAGAAGGCTATCCTCATGGGCACATGGAAGGAATGTAAACAAAACTTGTTGAATGCATCCAATATGGATGTCGGAATTTGTCTTCCTTTCCAAGAGAAAAGTTCCAGAAACAGACCTGCTCCGCTATAAATGTCACACCACCATGATTGGTCAGTTCATAAGTCTCCCCAAGAATAGGGTTGAAGGGCTTCCATGTTCTTTGATAGGCATAATAGACAGAGATGGCCCATGATGCTACATTTGGTTTGACCAAAATCAATCAGCAAGATGAAAGTGATATAAAGGCTATCAGAGAAATTTAACAGATAAACTTACATGCATAAACCATTCGCATATATGGATCTTCGCATTCATCAGCAAGATCCAGTAGATATGAATATTCCATCAACTGTCAAAAGGAGGTAAAAACTGTCAATCGTGGTGAGAAGTATAGGGACAAAATCTGTTTTCCAAGGAAAGAGGAAAAATTCAGACCTCAGCCATTTTCTGAAGCATTGTCATGGGCTCAAAAATTATAACGGGAAGGGTGACCATTGATGTGACATCTGCCCCTATATATTTCTGCATCATTTTCCAGTAACCGTCTCGATCCTAGGAGAAATCAACCAAACATTAACAACAACAAATCAAAAGAGCCAAAGTTGATCCGAGGTTAATTTGATTACAGTCATCTAGAAGATGATGAATTACAATCGAAGGATGAAACCATGGAAATATACCTCCTGCTTCCATCTGCCTCTCTGAGCTTCCTCTTCCGCATCTTCTTTACCCCCATCTGGGTTTATAACCTCGAGACCTTCATAGCCAAGCAATCTGAAGAAGCAAAGAGCGATAATCGATGAAATCTGTCTAATTGAATCGAGCCATAGATTGCAAGAAATATACATAACACTGCCTAATATAGTAATTAATTAATATCTAACAACACTGAAACTAAATCAGGCCCCAACGCACGGTCTCAATTAATCACGCCACGCCATCCACCCAGAGTTCCTGACACAATGACCTCAGAAACCAGAATGGAGGCAGGATAATGAACTTCCAAGCATCACTAACAAAGATAAATGGTGAACCAGTCCAAACTGCTCCCGCAGGACAGAACATTACACGTGATCAGGTATCACAAGAAACATGAAGAAGGAATCACTGCCCAGAGACAAAGAGAGAGGGAGGGAGGGAGGTAGGTAATTCCATCGCCCTAATAAATTCCCTGGCAACTTCTTCTGATCACATCTCCCGGAGTCAGTCGGTTTAATCACGCTGAAAAACACTACCACCACCACCACCACGCATAAAAACTAAACAAAACGACAGCCATGCGATTCGATTCCAGAATCTTCAGCTCAAATCCGTCGAAAACACCGTCATCGGCCAAAAGTGGAAGACGAGGAGGAAACACTTCACGACGCTGGGGATACCAGGGCACGGAACAAGGAGATCGAATGGAGAGGGGTGAGAAGGAAGGAGGGGAGCAAACCCGTTGACGGATCTATGCAAGGCGCTGCCGAACATGGAGATCCCGGAGGTCATGGCAGCGAAGAAACCCCCCTTGCTCTCGTTCTTCTTCGGAGCATCCATATCGAGGCCTCCAAATCAAACTTTCAACCAACTCAAGCCCGATCAACTCCCAAAAGAGAACCCCCCCCCCCCCCCCCCAAATACCGGTCGGCTGGATCGCTCTTCTTTTCCCTGGACGACAGGATGGAAGAGGGGGAAGAAGAAGACGAATCCGGCGTAATTAAATTTAAAAGTAATCCCCCACCTCAGAGGAACAGCGATGACTCGTTGGAGATGAGTTGGCGGTTCCCTTCTTTTTATTTTTTATTCGACTCGTGGATGAGAAAGAAAGAAGAAGAAGCCGTCGCCCGCGACTTGCACTTTGCAATTGACGGAGCCCTTGTGACGGAGAGATATGTTCCAAAAGCGGACGAGTTTCGAAATTCGTCAAGTTTAAAAGCCAGGAAATTGGATTATTCGAAATTAAATTTTACAAAGTCAGGAAATTGGATTTAAATCGGGTTAAGAAAATCAGAATTCATAATTTCAATTTTTTTAAAAAATTGAAGTTATAACCTCGACTAATATTATTTTCGAGCAAAACTTGTGCGCAGGATGGGCTTGGTTCATTGTTAGGAGACGGCCACGGCAAACCCCAACGTTGGGAGAGAAATGCACCCCCTCATATTACTGAATAACAAGTTGAAATCTGTTGAGCTCCCCTACATCAATACTTCCTCCTGGAGACTACGGAAGTTGATAGAGACAATCCTGCGAAACCATACCCCGCCCTCCACCCAAGAATGAAGAAATAATTCGGCTGTACAAGAACCAGTGCCTCGCATGCTTCTTTGCATGACACTCTGGTTCACCGTCGGCGCGAGCTCCTCCTCCTCGAAACAAGGTATACTCGGCCATAGACCCAACGCCTCCCCAGTCTTGATGTCGACTGTTGCACCGGAAAGCTTTCATGGTCACCACCACAAAGAATGAATGAATTGGGAGGGGGGGGGGGTGATGCAAATAAACACAACCTATACCTGAACTTTGGTTCGGAATTCTAGCGTACTCTCACACACATGGCAATCTGCTCTGTGAGCGGAGCTATTGGATTTATCCGACCTAATGAATGCGAAAACCTGAAAAAATTTTAGACAGGAAACATGATAAAGCTTCCAAATCCTTATATCATACGCCTAAGATGCAGGATTAACACAAGCCCAGGGGGAGTCATGGCATCAAAAGGCAGCAAACAGCCACCGTTTCTTTGAATTACCTCCTCTCCACAATTTGGGCAAGCGCCTCTCAAAGCCGCCAATTCATTTATCCACAATCTACGTAGCACTCCGACTGCAAGAAAAGAGAAAATCAATGCTGATATGGACAATGCCTCGACTTCATCAAGGGACTTTAATAGGTTTGCTAAGTGCTATTACCAGATGCTGAAACGATGGGATAACCCACCACAGCTCCCAATGCCATAAAGAGCAACCCATTAATCATGGACAGGTACTCCGGAGCGCGTTGCACAAAATCGCCATAAAAAGTATCATGGTTTGCCAGACTTAAGGCGTAGACAACGGACACCAGGCACACGGAGCCTCCAAGTACGAGAAAGGCAACCCATATGCTAGCAAGGACAAATGCCTGAGACAAATCTTCCTGCCCTACGTTCATTTCAATCAATCTCACAGTAAAGGAAAGAGAAAAGAAGTGAACTCCTTTAGCAATGGGGAAGTAAACATTCATGGCAAGAAGCATTCAGCAAATCTTGCGTTTGTTGAGGGAACAATCGAGCTGATGATGAAGTGTAAAAGACAACTCCCAAAGAAATATGCATTGTAGTGTGGCATAGATAATCTATTAACTGACAACAGAATACAAATATAGCTGGATATTATCTCAACAACTATATTGTTGCCCACTCTTCCTATTCTGGCCAGAAACTTTCAGCCATAATCAAATACTCTATAACAATGGTCATGCTTCTTAACTTATTCCAGACAAGCTGCTGCAGAGCTTCACCTAATCCAACATGTATTAAACACCAAAAGGAGAAGATCAAAGTTAGGAAACAAGTTACCTCTGCATCTGAGTAAGTCGACTGCTGTCTAATACTGCAGCGCGGATACTTGACAACCGATTTCGACCCATACCATCGCAATTTCAACTGCGTCGTGAAAATCATAAGCTCCGTCAACTGAAACCAACGGATGATAAAGAACAACAAGAAGCTCCAACTTTACCTCCACCCTATCGAACATATCGTCCACAATTATAGGCCTCCCACTGTAGTACGCATCTCGCGCCTAAAAGAAAACGCAACAAAGAAATGTCACGTCCTACCCCAAATCCGCTCAACAACAGAACGAACGAACTCCACCACCGAACAGCAACCGCCTACCTGGAGATAAAGAGCCTCAAGGGTCTCCTGACTGGCGGTGTCGATCGGGCCGACGAATATGCAGGACGGAGCCTCGGAGACCCCGAGGTCGCCGCTCCGGCGACACGCGGCGACGACATATCGGCCTTTCCTTCTAGAAAGTTCCAGAAGCTCCGCCCCGGTGAGGCGAGGCGTGAAGGGCAATCTGGTGGACGCCATGGAATTGAGAAAAAATCCCACCCCCCCAAGTTGCGTCTTTCTCGAGATCGAGTTGGAAATGGAAATGGAAGTGGACGCAGGCGTGTGGCCTGAAACGCAAATCTCTTCGTCGTTTTCAGCGTGGGACAGTTGAGGCCCAAAATCACGTGAAAGCCCAGCCCAAAATCGAAAGAGGATCCTATTCGGCATCCCCTCTATGCTAACCTTCCAGTCCCTCACATCATCCTCTGGTATGAATACTGAGTACTCCCCATGATCCTCGGGTAAAAATGCCACTTATGCTGCTTCTAAAACGAACCCTGCGGAAGAATACCCAGATGCAACCCCTGGGGATCGAGTCGAACGACAACCTCCTCGTGTATGATTCCCCATGTGGCTGCAGGCAGAAGGCGGAGTTCTGGAAGAGTTGCATGAGACCGATATTTGCTCCCATTCAGGCTGCATTCTAGGAGTTCGCATCTCTGCTTAGGTGAGTTTCGCTCCATTCATTCTGAAATGAGCATTTCATTCGATTCATTCATCTATTCCATTCTAGAAACCAAATGCAAAACGTTAGCGTCCAAAAAATCCAAATTTTATTAATTAGTCGGAAAGATAATTAAAAAGGGAGGGAGGAGGTGCTCGTGGCTCGATGTCGTGGTCGTGGGGTGGGAAATGAAATTTGGACCGCTGATTACGGGATTTTTACTTGAGTGGGCGGGGCGGACGCCTACCACGTAACCTTTTTTCGGGGATCCACGGAACCATGACAAACATAACATCTACACCCGAACTCATTCAATGGAGTGAAAATAATAATAATAATAGTTCACCCAATAAAAAGAAAACACAAACCGACACAAAGACAAACACATCCGTACCCACTCGCTTGTGTCAATCAAATAGAAAGAAATAGGAAAAGGGATTGATTAATCATTTAGTAAGAGGTTTTTTAAGTAGGGATGGATTGTAAGTCCATCCCCCATCCTCACTTTCCCTCCACCTAAACCCACTTCCCATCCTCACTCTCGCGTTGTCGTAGCCCAGCCAAGACCAATGGATACGACGACCTTCTCCCGTGTCGCCTCCCTCGCATTGTCCTCCCTTTCCATAATGTGGGTAGTTGTCGAGTCCAGGATCCCCGGCAACTACGGCGGCAGCTCCTGGCAGACCGCCCACGCCACCTTCTACGGCGGTGCTGACGCTTCCGGCACCATGGGTACTTGTTGCACTTCACCTAAATCATCTTAGGTTTCTAATATTTTTGCTTGGTTTTGTACCCATGATTCGTCGGGTGGAGCCCATTTTAAGGAATTTTGATGGTTTCCTGGAGATTATTTGGCTACCTAATTACGTGTTTAGCGTCGAAAATCAGGTGGGGCTTGTGGTTACGGCAACCTCTACAGCCAGGGGTATGGGGTCAACACCGCGGCCCTCAGCACCGCCCTGTTCAACAGCGGACTGAGCTGCGGAGCATGCTTCGAGATCAAGTGCGCAGAAGACCCGAGGTGGTGTCACCCAGGTAACCCTTCCATCTTCATCACGGCAACCAACTTCTGCCCGCCTAACTTCGCCCTCCCAAACGACAATGGCGGCTGGTGCAACCCTCCCCGCCCCCACTTCGACCTCGCCATGCCCATGTTCCTCAAGATCGCCGAGTACCGCGCCGGGATAGTCCCGGTCACGTACCGCAGGTAAATCCCTGGGCCTCTCCTGAACCTTCCTTTTTACTTGCCTTTGCTTTTTTAGTCCATGAAGATGCGTGATGATTAAAGAAGTTCTCCTTTTTTAAAAGATTTGGGACTTTGATTCCATTGTCTGAGATCTCCTCTGTTTAGTTTGTTTCAGCCTCAGGGACAGTGACTGATGTCCTAATCTCCTGGCTCTGCTTCTGTCAGGGTACCCTGCCGGAAGAAGGGAGGCATAAGGTTCACCATCAACGGCTTCCGGTACTTCAACCTGGTGCTGGTCTCGAACGTGGCCGGTGCCGGAGACATCGTGAGGGTGAGCGTGAAAGGGTCGAGGATGGGGTGGATGAGCATGAGCAGGAACTGGGGGCAGAACTGGCAGTCGAACGCTGTCCTGGTGGGGCAGTCGCTGTCGTTCCGCGTGACGGCCAGCGACAGGAGGTCCTCGACGTCCTGGAACGTGGCGCCGGCAGGATGGCAGTTCGGCCAGACCTTCACGGGGAAGAACTTCAGGGTCTGAGGAATTTAAATGGAGACAGAAGAACCCGCCTGGATCATATTAATTATATAGTTTGTCTAATGACGCCGGATTGTTGTTGGGCCGTTCTCTCTCTGTGTTTTTTTCTTTGATTAAATATTTTATTTGGGTCGTGTAAGAAAAAGGAGTCGTCCATCCGACCAAAGTTGAAGAGAAGTTTGGTTGGGAAGAGGGCGGTCTGCACAAATCATGCATGCAGCTTTAGCAACTTCTATTATCGTTTTTCTCTATTATAATTATTGAGAAATAATATTGTACCAAAAGTAGCTTAGTTTGTGAGTGGAAAACAACGCCATGAACACACTTTTGATTGTTGGCCTTCCTTCTTAAAGAAAATGAAAATTGATTTCTCTTTGAATTTCTTGGGCTTTTCAGGTGGCGGTGAGGTCACGTCCGGAATGGGACCCAAATGGGTGGGTTGGACATTTATTACTTTTGCACATGCGGTGCTGGAATCGGCCCTCCTTTTCTTCCATGGTGTGTGTTTGGTACGCCGAAACGATGGAAGGAAAGAATCAAGGCCAACCAAACTAAAAAAATGCTTAGACAGACATGAGATTTATTACATCGCATTTATTGCGAATAGAATGACAATTCTTTAAGGAAGTTTCCTCTCCCAATTTATTCTATTCCCTTTCCGATTCCACGAACCAAACACTCCATTAAAATTTACATTTACGAGTATGTAATATAAAATTTTAAATAAAAACCGGATTTTATCGGACCGGGCAGGGATTCCTCACGCGTTTTCACACAGTAATCGATGTATCTTTGTCTGTGTCTTTGCTTCTTACCAAGGGAAACTAACATAATGGAAGCATTGGATTCCCTCCACCCCAGAAAACTTCCAAAACAGTGAAAGAAAGATATTCGATGTAATGTTATCCTCCATTACGCACTAACACTGAACTCCTCTCCTTGTTTGGCCACTTGAAAAGTCAATTTTATTTACATTCGGTATAAATAATTAATAATATTAAATATAAGGATGAAATTGATTCTTTTGTGTTTTACCTCGTTATAATTCTCATTTATATATATTTATAATTCAAAATACTCAACAATAAATCACCATAGTCTTCCCAAATGTCATCTTAGCCCTAATCAAGTCCACGTGGACTTGTATAACGTGACCAAAATGTAGATACTCAAGTACGAGTGCTTGTGGGAAGTTTGTGAAGAGTGCACGAGGTAAAAATAACTCGATTTCCATGATGCAGGAATCTTGCTTAGGCATAGAGTCATGAGGAACACTCATTGGTGAATTAGCAGGTGACGGGAGGCACGGAGATGTACATACCACAGTGATAGTCGTTCAGGGATGTAGCCATCCAAGTATTCGAGCTTGTGAGCGGACTCCATGAGCGACGTTCAGGGATGTAGCCATCCAAGTATTGCGAGCTTGGAAGGGGCGCATCAGATCAAAAGGGGCGGCCTTGGAAGGCAGTTAATCTATGGGGCGGGTGCAGATTGAGTATATTTTGTAATGCTAAATAATAGCTTTCAAGGTGCGAATAGGTTGGTTGTACTCAACAGTAGTTACGATGTCCACAGCTGATCACAAAAAGAGTACACTATCCCATAATAAGTAACATCTTTGTAGCTTCATTTACGGTAATATGGACAACATTAATTCTGATTAGTACAGCGATCTCATTAAACCTAAAAGCCTTAACTCCGCTAGTTGATGTGAAAGTAAAAAAAGAATTAATAGGAGAAAATAAAGATTACAATGGATGAAGAAAGCAAGCTCTTTAAAAGATTGAACCCCAGAATGAAGGAAGCAAGCTCTTTAAGAGATTGAACCCCAGAATGAAGTTTCGAGGAAACAAAAGAGTGAACAAAAACATCATTGAAACTTGTTTCATGATGGATAAACAGGACAAAAGAAGGATGACGAATTTAAGTCTAACTAATACTTTCTCAAGCAAACAAAAATCCCTTATGGCGTGTTTGGTATGAGTTTAGGGTTTAGGGTTTATGAGTATTTGGGGGCGTATCCACCGCAAAGTGCAGTCAGGCAGGGCGGTGATTTCATTTCGCCAGCTCATGTTTACTGCCGTGAAATTGCCAGCCAGTCTGTAGTGCGAGAATTCTAGCAGAACATTTATTTGAATTTGACCTTAATATTAACAGGAGGTGTATTAATTAATCAAAGTTTTAACGATCACCACTTCTATATTGTAAATAATCACGAGAAATTGGATCTAAGACAATTTCAAGAAGAAATGCTTTAATAATTTCAATTTTTTTAAGTAAAAAAGAAAAAGAATCATCAGGACTCCCTAACATGTGAAAGCATGAGATTCGAACTTGTTTGGCTATGCTAAACTCAATTGAAACGATGAGTTGCAGCCACATGTGCATACCCGAGACTTGTACGAAACGTAAAATGGAGGTCTAGTTTCTAATTTATTCGAATATTGCATTTTTGGATGGTATTTTGAAAATTTTGCAAATTCGAACCTCATTTTACGAATTTTTCAAAACTAACTGTATTTTAGTACAAATCTCCGTACATACACCTACACTTTAAACATACCAAATGGCAAATGAGATTCACCGGAAATGGAATGACGGTAATTATTAGGACAAAAGAATAAGAAAAGAAAGATGAAGTCCCACGATTGGGTTGAAAACATCGTGCATTATCTAACAAGGCTTCAAAGCGAGACAGCTTTATTGTAGAAGAGAAGCCTTCTTCAGTAACAACTGGGCCATCGGCTGGCCCACTTTTCTGGGCCTTCCTGCCCAAAAACAAAAGGGCAGGCTATACAACAAACAAAACGCAGGGGAAAAACGCCGTCTGTGGGAATCGAACCCACGACCACGTGGTTAAAAGCCACGCGCTCTACCGGCTGAGCTAAGACGGCTTGTCGAATGAAATCGGAAAAAGTTTTTAAAAGAACAATAATGATGTCTCATTCCATCCGTCCTTGCAAATATGTGTGTATATTGATCTACGGTGGCATTATTCATGCCTTTCTTCCCTTCTCACGATTTCCTTCCACTCGGCCGTGGCTGTTTTTAGTGGCCCACATTTTGTTTACACTCTCGAATCTCTTTTTTGGTCCTCCTCTTCCGGCACCAAAAACATGTCCGGAGTCTGGGTCTTCGACAAGAAGGGAGTCGCTCGCCTCATCCCGAACCCGACCCGCGAATCCTTTGAGCACAGGGACAACCCCGGGAGGACCCCCATGACAGCCACGGCCCCGGGGGCACGTCCCCGGGTCCTGGTCTACCTCCCGGCGGGCCACGTCATTAAGTCCTACGAGGAGCTGGAGCTCAGGCTCATTGAGGTCGGTTGGACCCGATACCTGAACCCTTCGAGGCCGGACCTCCTCCAGTTCCACAAGTCGGACGACTCGGCTCACCTGATCTCCCTCCCCCGGGACTTATCCAACTTCAGGGCCCTCCACATGTACGACATCGTGGTCAAGAACCGTTCCTTATTCGAAGTCCGTACCCCGAGCAGCTCCACAACGTGATTCCCAGTTCATTGTAATGAAATGATAAACCCTAAAGTTTACGGGTGAATGGAATTGAGACGTCTCTTTCTCTCTACTCTGTGCACGTCTATTAAATCTAATCCGACGTTAGTTGTCGTTTGTTTGTTGTTATTAAGGATCTCTGTAAGAAGGGAGAGGATCGTAGGTTGGTTACTCGTTTCCATCTTGGTGTGGGACGGTGTTCATCTCGGGGAATGAAGGCTCGCCGAATTTCAACCGGAGGTGGTGGTTGGGGGGTCATTTCTGAATGGGGTTGCATGTGCATGTCCCCTTCCCCCATCCATGACATCGTCGTCGTAGTCGTAGCTCTCTCCTCTCTCTGTTCTCGATCCCTCTCGTTTCGAATCCGGCTATCGTGAATCCCATGAGAGGGATGGCGTGTATAATGGAGTTATGTAAACGTGACAGCGAGAGAGGGTGGCATGGTAAGGAAAAAGTAGAGAACAGTTGGGTTGGGTTATCAGCGCATAGATTCCGGGTAAAACCGGGAATCTGTCGGAACCGGTACCATAAGGGTCGGTGTCAGTACAGGTTCTCGAATAGATTGAGTAGGTTCTAGATTCTAAATTTTACAAAACCGGTGGTACCAAGTACGGTTCCAGGTTCTCCCCTTGGAACCAACCTGGAGAACCTGGAACCTAACCTAAATTTTATCCAACCCAACCTAATCCAATAATCTACCCTAAATCTTACCTAACCCAATAACCTAACTTAAACTTTACCCTACCCAAAAAATTGTCCCGGTTCTTTACCTTTTTGTTCCCAGTCTCTCCCCCCTCTTCACAACAACGTCTTCATCAAACGGTTCCAGGGGTTACGGTTTCTTACTTACGGAATCGAAATAGAACCGGAACCTGTACCAGAACCGGTATGATAGCTTCTTGGGTGGTTCTTTGATTAATCGGATAGGTTCTAAATTCTAAAAATTAAGAATCGGATATTATAGAGCAGGTTTCAGGTTCCACGTCCGGAACCTGGAAACCTGGAACCTGCTCACCCCTAGTTATCAGAGAGTAGGGAGAGAGGATCTATTACAAAGTGCCTTCCTATTTCAGGTTCCACGTCCGGAACCTGGAAACCTGGAACCTGCTCACCCCTAGTTATCAGAGAGTAGGGAGAGATGATCTATTACAAAGTGCCTTCCTATCCTTCTTCATGTACGGAGGAGATTCCAAATGGGGGGGGGGGATGTAACGAGCCCACTTGGGACCAAATCATCCCAGTCGTCTTTAAATGGGCCCACTCATTTCTAACCATTCCGATGGATCAGGCCCATTAACCAGCAAAACACAAGGCAGACCTTTACGATATACAAATGATCATCACGGGGGCAAAACCCAAATCCCATTCCTTTCTGAACCCGCTTATTCAAGCACACTTAAGAGAGCAGCTAATGGTCAGAAAATAAACATTTTATAATTTCTCAAGAGAATTCGGAAAATGTACGATCAACTCGATCATCCAGTAGTTCCCGCAAACAAATAAAAAGCCCAACCTTACCCAAATTAACCCTCTTATTCAGAAACATCCAAAGCATCAGGTCGTAGTTGTCTTAAGACAGTCTCAGTTGGAGTTTTCGTAATCTGTAACAGTTATGTAACTTTCTACATTCATTTTCCGACAGTGACGAACGTAAGTGTTAAATTTTTTTCTTTTTTGTAAACTTTGTCCGTAAAAGTTTTACGTGCGACTACAATGTATGCACGCCCTGTCGCATGAATCAATTACGTGTGTCGACACTTTGTCGCTGTAAATCATTTCCCCCGTCTTGCATCATGACACGGCATCAATGTCAAAACTGGGTCCAATTCCGAAGTGTCGTTGGGGGGAGGGGTCCATTCCATCCACGCCTTTCTTCTCCCCCTCCACCCCCTTCTAGAAACTCCGTAATCCTAACCCACCAACTAAACTCCGATTCTCACCTATTACCAGAATAATAATAAACTAGTGTTTTTTTGTCATTTGTTTACTCCTACCCTCAAATTTCAAATGGGAAGTCAGTCACGCTTGTCTTACCCTCCAACGACCGGATCAAAACAACGTGAAGAGGGGGGTGGGGGCACGTCGTCTCCCTCTCCCCCGGAAATACACAAGTATTACAATTATTAGGAATGAACAGGCACACATGTATAATGTTTTTCCTCTGACATGTAATAATAATGTTGTCAGTTGACACGTTGCTGGACAGGCGCCACTTCCCCCGCCCGACCATTAAATAATCTTTACCCCCATTTTCTTTTTTTTTGACGAACCGTCCCACGACGGCGTTTTCCAGTTAACAAAAGGGTCCCCTCCCCCCGAATTTGTTCAACTCCCCTCGCACCTCCTGTTATTGACCCTTTCTTCCTCCTCGGCGGCTTCCATGAAGTGCTTCCACTTCTCCAACGGCCAGTCCCGGGAAGACGGCGCCTTCGCCCCCATCTCCCGCTCCTCGTTGGTCTCCTGGGCCCGATCCTTTAGCGTCGCCTCCTCCACCGCTACCGCGGACACCCGGCGGTCCGAGCTCGACTCCGAGTCCAGGGACTTCTCCGACTCTTTCGCCCTCTACGACCTTTTGTCCCACAAGCGGTCCAACGATCTCAGGGTTTTCACCTTCTCCGAGCTGAAATCCGCCACCCGGGGGTTCAGCAGAGCCCTCGTGATCGGCGAGGGCGGGTTCGGGTGCGTCTACCGGGGCGTCGTCGCCGTTCCCGGAGCAGATGCCTCCGGTGGTCCGGACTCGAGAGTACACGTCGCGGTTAAGCAGTTGAATCGGAATGGTTTCCAGGCAAGCTCTCGCCTCTCCCCCCCCCCCCCCCCCCTTTCCCTACCCGTCCTATTCAGTCGCGATGTTGACATATAGAAAATTGCTTGTGGAGCGTGCAAAATCAGCGAATCCAGTCGAGCGTCTCGAGCCCTTTTGTGTAGTTGATGCAATTGAAATGGAAACTGATTGGCATTGGCTTTTTAATACTGTGACGCTGGGTAGGCAACTTGATGCTTTAGATAGAAATGTTGTGGAAAATATCGGGCTTCTTTTTTTGTTGAGTTTGGGATTTTCTTTTTTGAATTCAGGGGCATAAGGAGTGGATTAACGAGGTACATTTTCTTGGTGTAGTCAAACACCCTAACCTAGTGAAGCTCATCGGCTACTGCGCTGAGGACGACGAGAGAGGGATTCAGAGGCTCTTAGTCTACGAGCTCATGCGGAATAAAAGTTTGGAGGATCATTTGCTTTCTCGTCTTTCTTCGCCTTTGCCTTGGAAAGTACGCCTAAAAATTGCCCGAGATGCCGCTCGTGGGCTCACATACTTGCACGAGGAAATGGATTTCCAGGTACATTCTTATTGGTTTTTCATGCTTTTATCAAGGAATTTCACACAACTTTTGACGAATTTAGTTGCTATTCTTAATTCCTATGAACGAGCATGTTGCATGGAGAAGTTTGATTGGAGGAACTCCATTGTATACTAGCTTCATTTCGCCAAGACACACTGCTGACAAATCTCACTTCCTTTTTACCAATGCAGCTAATTTTTCGAGATTTCAAGACATCTAACATTCTACTTGATGAGAATTTCAATGCCAAGCTCTCGGATTTCGGATTGGCCAGACAAGGGCCATCCGAAGGACTCAGTCATGTCTCTACTGTTGTAAGTCTATCTGTGGATATCATAAATGTGGTGGTTGATTCTTTTCTTTATTTAGCTCGTTGATCTTCGGCAATCGTAAGATTAAACTGGTGTATGATAATTGTTGTCTCATTTCTCACAGGTTGTAGGCACTGTTGGATATGCTGCTCCAGAGTATGTTAATACAGGTCGCTTGACTGCCAAGAGCGATGTCTGGAGTTTTGGTGTTGTTCTTTATGAACTCATTACGGGAAGGCGAGCCGTGGAGAGGAATTTGCCTCGTAGCGAACAGAAGCTCTTGGAATGGATTAGACCTTACATATCTGACTGGAAGAAGTTCTACCTGATTTTAGACCCTCGACTTGATGGAGAGCATTGCATCAACTCAGCTCAGAAACTAGCCAGCTTAGCGAACAAGTGTCTGATGAAACACCCAAAATCCCGTCCCAAAATGAGCGAGGTCGTGGAAATGCTTGGGAACATCATTAGCGAAGCATCAGAAGAAGAAGAAGAAGAAGAAGAAGAAGAAGAGGAAGAAGAAGAAGAGGAAGAAGAAGAAATTCCCTGTGACAAGGCTACTGCTGGCATCGAAGTAATTCAGACTGAAGATACGTTGATTGAAACCGCAACCTTGAGTGACAGTAAACGGAGAAGTAATAACTCAAGGAGAAAGTTTGACATTAGAGAAATCGTTAACTTGCGAAACAGGTCAATCCGGAAGTTGGAATGGAGAAACTGGACGCCTGGCTTGGTGAGAACCTGGTGAAAGGAACAGGGCAAGTTCCTCCAAGGAAGATCTTCGAGACATTGGACGGAAATTGGTGAGTTCCGAAGGTAGGCAAGCAAGCAACACCATAACATGCATGCCCTGGGATTTTGTTCGAACACCTATTTGTCCGAATTCGGTCACTCTCATGTCCCTAAGATGTATTCACATGAAGATCAGGACACTCATAAATCGTCAAAACCAAGTTTCCTGCATTGGAGAGGAGTAAGTTGTATAGTTTCATGACAGGACATCACTATAAAGTTCAAAAAAAGGGCTGATATTCAACTAGACAGCCCACTTTTTTCAGTTAGCACACAAAGGCAAAACACTGAAAAGCCCTTGAAACATAAGGATTATATAATCCACAGATACAAGCCAAATCAAAAGCTGTGATTAAACAGGTTTTACTTTCCCACCTTAAAAAGATTCCGACATGATCTAGAGTTCTTGCATAGAACCTGTACGGCACTTATTACCATTCAGGCGTAGAGAGGGGAAGAAGCAGGACGAGGGTATGAAAGAGGTCTCATCCAGACCCAAGCAGGACGAGGGTATGAAAGAGGTCTCATCCAGACCCTTCCAACCCTTCAATCGCCCATGCTCCGTCTTCCCATACTCTGGCCAGAGCTGGCCAATTTGTCACAGTCCATTTCGGTTTCCTTCCCGTTCTGAATCTCTTCAAGAGAAGTTACTATCTCGTCCATGTTTGGCCGGAACTTTGCGTCCATTGATAAGCAGCGCAGCGCCAGGGTTGCTATCTTGTGGGCTTCTTCCATTGTGTACTGGCCCTCGAGTCGCTTGTCCACAGCTCGGAATATTTTCCTTTTGTTGGGCAAGTAAGGTTTGGCCCATTCCACCAGGTTGTGTTCTCCGGATGCACGGTTCTTATCGACCGCCCTCCGACCCGACAACATTTCCAACAGAACCACCCCGAAGCTGTAGATGTCGCTTCGAGCCGTCAGATGACCTGCCCCGGAAGAACGGGTTATAAGAAAGGCTTCCAGGAGAATAGTTCCTCATAAAATTCAGGTGACACAGCTCCTTGTTTGAAGAAACACAAGCCTAGTATATAAGTCCACACATATTTTCACTCTAAAATCAACTGGCGATAGAGGGAGGACCCACTAGGCTTATATACTAAGTTGAACTCATCCCGTGGGTTTTTTGGGTTTGCACTATTTGGGTTGCAACACTTTTAACAGAGTCATCATCCACGAAAACAATAATTAAATACCTGTGGCAAGATAATCGGGTGCAGCATATCCATAGGTGACCATCACCCTGGTGGAGACGTGGCTCTTATCGCCTGTAGGGCCATCCTTGGCCAAGCCAAAATCCGAAAGTTTTGCATTATAGTTCTGCAGTATTTAGAAAAAACCAAAGTGAGTAAGGAAATCGTCAGACTATTGGAGAAGAATTTAATCAATCACAGAGTGTCATACCGAATCCAGGAGGAAATTAGAAGTCTTGAAATCACGATAGATAACTTTGGAACTATGAAGAAAGGCGAGCCCCTTGGCAGCACCGAGAGCAACCTTCCAACGGAGGCTCCACGATAAAGGTTGGAAATATGATCCTCCTAGAAAAGAACACGTATCATATTAATCACTGCTTTGGAAAACAGTAAGTTTCCTCTGTTTGAAAGAAAGGGACAACAAAAATACTAACTCCTGAATAAATGATTTTCCAAGCTGCCACGAAGCATGGACTCGTAGACTAAAAGTCGATGTTCATCCTCCAAGCAGTATCCAATCAACCTCACCAGATGAGGGTGATATAGTTGGCCAAGGTAGTTAACTTCTGTCTGAATCACAAGGAACAGATCGCAAGTCATTACTCAGTTCCACGCCCGCCTGGACAACAACCATCAAAGTTCCCCATAAATAACCTAAAGCTTAACAATCAGAAAGATGCCTAAAAACGAAATGAAGTATGTAATCAAACAACTAAGGGGGCTTGAAGTACTGCACGCCTAGCCAATGCCAACCCTAGTTAGCTGGACAGCAAGAAAGAGAATTTGCAAAGCGAGGAATGTGACTCACCAACCACTCCCTATGACCTTGAAAGCTCTCTTGGTTACAGCAATGACCATTCCGGTCCCAGGCTTTGTAGCAGCAAAGGAGCTCTCATCAATCCAGCCTTTGAAAACCGAACCGAAACCACCTTCTCCCAGCATGCTATCGGGTCTGAAGTTCCGGTGGCCATTTTGAGATCGGAATAAGCAAATTTCTTCAAGTTAGAGGATTGTAAGATTTCCCCCTCGCTCCTGGGCGTCGGAGGAGCCACACTGGATGACGACATCTTGCTACCTGTGCTCAGGTCATTTCCACTAGCATCCCTGTCAAATGGATGCTCCACGTCAAACAGACTACAAATTCAGTAACATCACCGGAAAATCCCCAAAAATCACAGATAGAGTTCTTTCTTAAGCATTGATCCGGATTTGGGTTGGTAACTAACTTGAACCCAAAAATAGATATTTATCCTCTTCAAGGATCATCCTTGGGAATAGACAGGAAAGGGCTCTTTGCTTCACTCCCTAACAAAGCAAACCGGTAATACCGTAGGGCAGACAGCAATTTCCTCAGAAAGACCATTCAGTCCACAAAACAATTGCCTTCTCTACAAATCCCAGAATCTAGCATTCAAACTGAGGGCCTCAAAACGAACTTCTTTTAGTTTTATAAATATATGCAAAAATATCACCACAAACAATAATAAGAGGTACAAAAATCTCACCTGTATGGCAGGGACTCTCCGCCTTGATTCGAGCACTCAAGCAAACCCCCATAAGAGTGAGGAGAAAGAGAACTTCAATCACGACAATTCCTCCTTCGACTTATTAACCTAAGATCACGCAGTTGTAAGTTCCCAGAAACGAGTAAAAACGGAGCTGCAAGCTGTACGGGAACAAGAACTAACCAGATCTGAACCGGGCGGACAAACAACACATGCAGCATCACCAAAATTTCAAACCCACCCCCCCCGGGACAAAAAAGTAAAAACGAAGAAATAATTGGGAAAACATGATCCCCTCATCCGGCTGCCATAACAGGAACTGGGCATCGAAAAAGACACGAACTTGAGACGAAATCACGCGCTGACAAGACAAAAGAAAGGCGGGGAACAAACAGCAAGTTGGTACTACTCACCCAACCACCACCGGGTTCCTTTCCAAATAAGCTAAAACAACCACAACCTTTTCGGCCCTTGCTCTCGTCAGTAAAGATTGGAGCTTCTGGGGCGCTGGTGGGAAAAGAGAAAAGGAAGTGGAAGAGCGAGAGTAGCAGTAGTAGTTGTAAGGGAAGGTCGAGGAAGAGGATAGCCCGCCCCCTACTTCCCTCCCTCTTACTTAACAATAAACCCATATTTGTTTCTATTTCTTCTTTGTTTTTATGGTTTCCTCCCCACCCGGTTGTCCTTTTGTCCGAATCTCCACCCCTGTTCCAAAAACAAGTCTAGAAAAAAGTTGTAAGAATGTCCGATGGGTGGCTGCGAGGTGCCATTAGTAGTTCATTAAATCTTCCCTATCAGACAAAACGATACGAGGTAATACAAAGTCGTCTTATAACAACAATAACCAAAGGGGTTGGAAGAGTTCGGCTTGTTTGGGGCAGTGGCCACAGTGGGGATTGGAGTTTTTGTTATATTATCCCGATAAAGTATTTTAGGTAGATTTTTTCCAAAATTCATTAAATATTAATTTAAAATTTACTAAAGAATGCTCTAAAAGTTAATTGGTGTTAGAAAACCCAATTTTCTTGATGTTAAGAATCAAGTCGGGCTTTTAAACTCTTCACTTTCCGGCAATCTTAAAAACGTAACTTCCAATAACCTTAAAAAACAATGCCTTATTATTCGATAAGGCATTTAATGAAATAAGATAGATTTTTTTAAAATTCATCGAATATTACTTTAAAATGATGCTCGAAAAGGTAATTACATTTAGAAAACTCAATTTCATTGGTGTTAAGAACTTACTTTTAAACTCTGACTTTTTAGTAACTTAAAAACAATAACGAAGCTCGTGTTTTACTAGCCGAAATCGATTTTTAAAATTATGATTTATTTAAAAAGCAAAAACGAGTTTTTTAACTCTAATTTTAAGATATTATTTAACGAATCTTAAAATAAGTTATCATATTTCCTAAAATATCTTCCGAAACTAATGTTAAGGTTTTCATTAAAGTTGATAAGGAGAGAGAAGAAGCAAATATGGGTGTCAAATATATGATGAATGATGGGTCTTGCTATTACACGTAGAACGTAGTGAGGGATGGTGGATGTGTTGGGGCAATTCTCTTCTTACGTGAGAGCTGCGCAAGTTCATGTTTTCTTACACGGATGAAGCCCGAAGTCCACCATCTCTACAAGGGGTCAGCTCGGGTTCTCTTCGGATTAGACAAGGGAAGAAAAACACAGCCAAGAACAAGGAGAGACCGCAGAAGAAAAGACACAAACCTGGGTTCCGCCGCAGCTCCATTCCAGCCTCCGTGTGATTTAATATATCAAGTTTTACATTAATTTTACTGTTGGATCTTCATGAAATTTTGAGTGATTGTTCTTAACTTGAAGGTTGTCATTCTGTACGGTGGAGAATGTAATTGATGTTTTGTAGCTGGTGGTTTGGCCCTGTTTTTGAGCCGACCAGTTTTTGGGGTTGCATATTTTGGTTTCTTCTCCTTGTTGTTAAACGTGTCATTACCAAGATGAGTTCTTGATATTACGCTGAATAAGGAAAAAGGTTCTGTGTTGGTTATTTGATGATTGAGAAGAATACCTGTATACATACCTCAAGCCGTATTTTTACTCCTCATATTAAGGATATTTTCATATTAAATCTTTCTTTACAATCCTTTATTAATTTCTGTTATGTACATTTTGTTTTAGCCTTAAAGAAGTGATTCGGAGATCTCGTTACATCCCAACTGGATGCTCCCAATTTGCCAAATTGGATGCAATTCATATTCATCCGAGAGTTGTGTCAGTGCGATTCACCACCTTGTCAGCAATCCTCCCCAACAGGTGACAAGGCTAACGTGCACTATATTGTTTCATATAACTGTATGAAATAATGTCTTGCTTTTTTTTAAAGTACGAGATAACAGTGAAAATGTATTAAACTTTTTTTTTTTTAAGGCCGACGGGCTTCGTGAAAGCCAAAAGTTTCATACATTAAGAAACTTGTTTTCGAATTTCGTAAAAGACCAATAGTAAAAGACCAACAAAATTCGTAAAAGCTGGTACATTTTGTACAAATCAGCAATATTTTCATAAAAGCACGTAAATTAAAAAATTTCGTAAGCGTAAAGCACGGATTCGGGTCGTTAGCCTTGCTTGTGACGAAAAACCGTCTCCCAGCCTTAGGATTATAATTTGTAATAAACGCTGGGTTTGACTGTCTTTTTGGAGCCTATTCGTGGGTCACCGGATGAAACACGAGGAAGCCGTGGATGTGGATCCAGATTACCGTGTTTCTTGGAAGGGAAGCCATGTGTTCCCATCCAACGCGTTCACTTATCAAAATGTTAATCTCAATCAAAGACCTCCATTCCCTTGTTCCGGACCCTACGTGGTGTCCTCTTTTGTGGTGAGGATAAAACAACAAGGGAATAATAAGATTTTGGAAGGTCGATTACGTATAACCTCGTCACCGGGGAACATACTTCAATCTTGAGTGGCCGCTCCCTGGTTTAGCTCCGCAAACCTCATCCCCACTCTCATGGAATGCTTCAAGAACTTCTCCGCGCACCGCTGGACGCAGGTCTCCTCTTGCTTTTGTAGGTTCTTGTGCTTGAAGGAGTCCACGCAGTCGCTGAAGCATCTCTCCACCAACGAATTATACATCCTCAAGCTGTAAATTGTATTTCCAAAAGTCAGGTTCCACGCACTGAACGACGTGATCGGAATGTAAAGCATCTCGGACCATATGATCTCTTACAATGGGGAAATCAAATGGGCAATGAAGTCGGGTCAATGAACGATTGAACAGACATATATCCTCGGATCGTCCAAAATGCTCTTTTTCTATGCATAACCTGTTCCTCAAAATCGTGACGCTCTTCGAAAACAATGTCATTGCAATGCAACACTACTCTTGACTCTCTTTCCTAGAAAAAATGCATCGCAGCAATACACAGCAGAAGTCGGGTGCTCAATGACAGGCTCAGGCGACGAAGTGCGCGTGTTTGCCGTGATGTGTAGTGTCTCCCCTCTACGGAAAGAAAACGGAGAAACTTGGAAGACATCATGACATCCCATTTCACTATAGCTTATGTTATTGTTGCGTGCCGACAATTGTAGGTTGATGGGCACAAGACCGTCCATAAGCACAATCAATCGAGGAAACACGAAAGGCCCACCGGGCGAAGAAACGACCATCAGCCAGGGACTAAAATGGCAACACAGCAGCACAAATCATCACGAAGAAACCTCCGCCAGCTACGACACGAACGACAACGGAACCCAATCAAGCACTTGTTTCCATGAGAACGAGCCCCGTCCAGACACGAACCTGTCACGGATCTGGAGCTGGTCGATCATGGCGGCCATCTTGAGCTTATCCTGCTCTGGCAAGTTATCCAGATCTCCAAGCATGCTCTTGTCCATCTCCACTCTGGCGGTCGAAAACCCCCTACCCCTCGGCCTCCGTGTGTCTAGGGTTTCATGGGGGTGTAAACCGGAGGTTATCCTTAACAGGCCTAAGGTTGTCGGCCCATTTAACTTGTGGGCTTCAAATTGGTCGTAAAAGTAGAGTCCGGGAACTATAAATGGGCCTCGGATTCCGTCGAAGCTCCTAGGAAGATTCGATGCCGACCAGATGGGCTTACAAGGCTTGATGTCGGCCCAAACATGCGGACCAGATCAAGATCCCCACCAATCCCATTCCCAAACTCTCAACGGGCATCGCGTTGTGGGGAGTTTGAGTCGATCAAGCCCCAGTTGATGTTTAAAACAATCGGAAATTATCTGGAAAACATTTTTTTTTTGTTTTTTAATAAACAAAAAAGGGTCAAATTTCGCCTCCTTATTTTTTGACCATTTCAATCTTTAACTAATAATTAAATTGGATGAGGAAGTCATCGGTTGGGATACTGCTCTAAAATTCGGCACTCCTTTTGCCTAACACCACATACTCATTTCAAACTAAAACATTTATTTTGCTGAGATAACCGAACTTGGACTTGCATTTCCTCTCATTTCAGTTTAATTCCCACTTAAACCACCCCCTTTATATTTATTTGCAGGGGTAAAATATATACAATGAATGGAATAATTGGATTAGTTGTGCCTGATCCTCCCAATCCAAATACCGTCTCTCGCTCTTCCTAAACTGCTGTGATTCCTTCCTTCCTTCCTTAATCTTCATCTGGGAAAAACGGGATCACCAGCCTAAAGAGGAAGAGGGACATGTCGATGATCCCGAGCCGAAACAACACCTGCCCGAACACGGCCGCACGCACCCCTTCCTTCCACGAGTTGAAGAAGCAGGCATCTTTCTTCCTCAGGGAGAAGATCAAGTCTGCTAGGTTGGCCCTCACTGATGTAACTCCTGCTGAACTGTGAGTTTAAATTTTTTCCTTTTTCCCTTTTAGATAATGGTCAACCCGGGAATGACATTGGCCTCGTGATGCTGCTTCCAAAGGTTGGCTGAAGAAGCTGTCAGCTGCGACTCTCCTGGATCGCCGGATTCCCCGACCTTGAACAGCATCTCCAGAGCGGCTTTCGAGATCGGTGACTTCTGGAGGATCGTCGAGGTTCTTCACACCAGGTATGGTTTCTCCTTCCTTGACGGACCCATTTACCATTCACAGTTTTATCTCTTGGTTACTGGAATTGCTCGACATAAAAGGGTTGCCTGTATTTCAGATTGGCTAGATTTGACAGGAGGAACTGGAGGGCTTCCTACAACTCTCTCATCGTCTTGGAACACTTGCTCACTCATGGACCAGAAAGTGTCGCGGATGAATTCCATATCGATACGGACGTCATCGCCCTGTGCGGAACTTTTCATTACATCGATGACAAAGGGTACGGGGTTCTATATGTAGTATCTGATGGAAATGATTTTGTAGAGCTTTGTGTGAATTTTGGGGAAATCCGCTTTGACAGATTCGACTGGGGTCTCGCTGTGAGGAAGAAGACGGAGAGAGTATTGAAGCTGCTCGAGAAAGGGCCTCTGCTTAGGGAAGAAAGAGACAGGTCTAGGAAACTAATGAGGGGCATCCAAGGATTCGGGAGCTTTGGTTGCCGTGCATCAGTGACTAAGGCTTCACCGTCTCCTCTGGGGTATGGAAGTTGTGATTCTCAGTTCAATCCTGAGAGCAAGGAAGATGCAGCCTTCACCTCGAAGGAGGACACTGATTCCAGCCCACAAGTAACTGACACCTGGAGTTTCTTCAGAGTGGAATCTAAACCACTGCTCGGCGGAAAACTGGATGACTGCAGGAATGGCCTCGACTGGGAGGATGATCATCCCTTCAATGATCATCAGATCTCTCGCTCCATGCTTGCAGGTGGAAACTAGCTGCACGATTCTTCTGCTCATGTGATCAAATTGCATCCACGGGGCTGCCATGAATCGACAGGTTGTTTAGATGAAAAAACATCCCTGCCTTTCTGCAACCCAGTTTCGCAGCATTTCCTTTATTTGTGTATACAAGCACTCGAAAGCTTCCTAGTTTCTCGGGTCACATCCAGTTTTCCGCAATCCTATCATGCTAAACTATCATACAAAGCGATATCTATCTGGCAACACAGAACAATCTGGAATATTTACGAAAATTCACAGGACTTGCATAGCCAGTCTTGAATAGCATGTCACAAAACATGGTTGGGAGTGAGTCACAAATTGCTAAGCTTTAGGTCGTCGTCGGGGAAGTATCGCGGCCATTTTGTAACCACTCAAGCAAAGCTGCTTTCTAATAGGTGAAACCATCTGCTGCAATCTGGGGATCGTGCATGATCTCCTGAACGCCACCATGAGTCGGGATCAATGAAAACACTAGAACATAGACACCATTGACATCCAACCTGGAAAAAAAATAATTCAAGCAAATCCAACAGTCCCGTGATTGCAGTAACTTACCCGGAGGATCGGACACAGGAAGAACGATGGTACGGGCCGTTCTTCGAGGGTATGCAGCAGTTCTAAATCGCTAACCAGGGAGGGTGTTAAATCAGGCATAATTCTACCAATCGATTCACAACACTGAAGGCTGAGATCCAGTAATGGTGTGACAACTGACGGAGGCCACTCCCCTGCTGACAAATCGAACAAAGATTCCGGGTTACCATGAGAAACTGCTTTGCGAACTTCACTGAGTAAGCCAAGCGGAAGCCTCCCCGTGAGTAGCTGCAAAACGACTAGTTTAAAGGAATAGACATCAGATTTTGCTGTCAAGACTCCATCTCTGTGGAACTCTGGATCTGTAAAAGGGAAATTTTTCGGCTCTGATGTGTGGTGGAAACTCGGGCAGCGAAGGTTTTCATCCGAGATGAGCCTACAGATGCCGAAATCACAAATCTTGCAGCCGAGTTTAGAATCCAGAAGTATATTTTCAGGTTTCAGATTCCCATGGATGATCCTTTCTGGTTTAGAGGAGTGTAGGAAGCAAAGTGCGCTCGCAATTTCAGCAATGATCCTCACCCGGTCCTTCCAACTTAATGGAGCGCACACCTTTTTCTGTAATAGGTGGTCTAAGAGGCTCCCATTCGGAAGGTACACAAGCGACCGCGCTTCAGAGCAAGCTCCAAGTAGGGATACCAGTTGAGAATGCTGTAGTTTGCTAAGAACTTCTACCTGCAGATCACAAATGAAGCAAGAGACATCAACAAAGCGGTGCCAAAAAGAACTCAAAACCGTCAAAACCTATTTAAAACGAAAGAAACGATGAATTGCAGCTAGCCTGTTTTAGTTTTATCAATCTGTAAGTTAAACCGGAGAAACAACTCCTTCTGAAATTAAAGTTGGCCTTGCATGTTGTGAGGATGCAACTTTTTAAAGACAACAGTTCTTCCCAGCATTTCTCCCTTATACACAAATCCGAAACCGCTTTGACCAAGCTTGAAGTCTCGAGGCTCCGGATTGACAACTATTTTTCCACCGATCCAGCCAATGAGCTGCTTCTGCTTTCTGTATCTGGATCCTTTGCTTTTCCAGCCGCAGACTCGCAATAGACACTTCAATGACACGCAACTCTTGGGCTGTTTCCTCTGACTTATGAGTAACCTCACCTGCTCGACTGTCTAGAAGTGCTACATTTCTCATGGTCCTCTGCAATTTTCTAGCTAGCTCCTCCTTTTTTTCCAGGGCCTTTTGTTGTTCCAGTAGGATCGTATCAAGTGCATCCTCAGCTTCAATGCGCAGGGCAATTTCTTGGCTACAAGCTGCCTCGAATGCCTTGACCTAAAGAAAACGAAGGGGGATTACTTTTATAAATTATCTTGTTGTTCCAACTTCTTTTCAAGTTGTCCTGCAAGATGGCGGAAGCAAATTTTGGGAATCGTACTAAGATTACATACCATGCTTGAAGCTTCATTTTTCAATTCCTTTTCGATCGATTTGCTTCTGACATGCCTCCATGTTAATTGCATCAGCTTCTGTCCATGTTTCAATAAGGCAATCACATAAGATCCCATCCACTGATCTCATAACAGAGTCTCCAAAAACCATTTCCCCTCCCCAGTAAAGGTGTTACCTGAGCAACTGCTTGTTCCAGCAGGGCTATGGGGAAACCTGGCAATTCTGCGAAAGGCAACCGCTGGTTGATGCATAAGAATCAATCTCTGGATTCGGTGCTTCATTTTGGGTGTGATCAGTTATCGGGGCAGGATTGCTGTCATTATGACCCAATGATCCGCATGCATGAAGATGATGTTTGTCGTTGACTAAATGTACCAGAAGAAGCACTTGGTCCTTCTGAATGGTCTCTAGTCCAAAGATGAAGTATGCTTTGCTCGAACATTTCTGGAGGCTAAGTATGCTTTGCTCGAACTCTTCTTAACCTTCATAAAACTGTAGCAAATGATACTCGAGTCAAGTTTCTACTTCCTATAAGGCTGTTAAGGATGCAAAAATTTTATTCCCAAGGATTAAGTTTCTACTTCCCCTGTTGAGGTAAACACGAAAAATATTTCCGTCAGATGTTAAAACGAGAAAGAAAGGATAGGCAGTCAAAGCTTAGTGGCAGATATTTTTACGCAAACAAAAATTGGGATGAACAAGAGGCGGGATGATGTCGTGAGATTCGAACCCAATACCAACTAAACCAAAGGGGAGAACTCAACTTAAGTCGCGGGGGCGGGTTTCCGTTCATTTGTTGGAGTGCAGAAGACGCTAGAAGTCTCCTTCCCCTTCGGCGAAGAGGCCCGAAATATGCGTTTTGAAAACGCGTTTTTATATAAAAACAAGTTTTTAAAACGCGCATTTATGTAAATACATGGAAGTTTCATGAAGGCGAATATGTCTATTTACATAAAGGACGAGTTTAAAACCTGCGCTCTTTATATTTTAAAAAACGCGTTTTGAAAACACATTTTTTTAATAGTAACATAGTATTTTACGAAATATCATAATTTTTTTTTAAATTAATCGTATTCTCATATAAAATCCTGGTTTTTTAAGGCAACTAATGAAATGGTTGAACCCACCCCACCACGCCCGACACTGTCGCTTGTTTCCAGTCGTGACATGACATGTCGAAACCAAAAGACGACGGTATGTCCCCAAGTTATTTTATTATATGAGTCCTGGAAAAGATCAAATAAAATAAAATAAAATACTGCTGTCTTGAAAATCCTCCAGGTTTTTTAAAAAATATCCAGTGGAAGTGTTGGCCATTTCCAAACACACAAAAAAAAAGTAAATTTAAAACATATTTGTCGTAAGGCCAAATTGACAAATATATCCTGTACTATTTTAAAATTGACAGATCTATCCTATCGTCTAAAATTACACCTCCCACAACCCCATCTGGCGCCGTTATTGCAAATCCATCCTCCGTTATCGGACTCACCAACGGAATCCTACGTGGATTCACACGTGGCGTAACGCCGTTTATTCGTTGCCGTTATAGTGGTGACTTTCCCAAATTACCCACGCTGTTCACTGAAAAACCGATAATACCCCCACCCCTAAGCCTTCCAGGGAGACGATCATTCACCGCTGATCCATCTCTCCCCGGCGTCCAGAACCGGCGACGGCAGCGGCGACCCATCCTCCTCGGCGTTCCTGATGGTGGCAGAGCTCCCAGGCGCTTCCCTTAGCGGCTCTCCATTCCCGGTGCTCGAACTCCACGGCAACGGCAAACCCACCTCTGCCCCGGCGTCCTTCCGACCACCAAGGCGGCGAACCGGCAACCCTTTCCTTCTCCGGCGGCAGCGGATCGTGACTCTCCCGACGACCCACGTCTTCCCCGACTACATTGACTCCCTAGCTCTCTCCGCCGTCGTCTCCCTAATCCCGATCACCGGAACCTTCCCCTTTGACGCGGCGTCCACCCCGATTGTCTTCGCGTGGAGATGGTGCGACAATCCCCCAGGGCCAGCCACGGGTGTCCCTCAAAATGGGTGAGCTTCGGCTGGGTCACGAATCCTTCGGGAAAGGTAAGAGTCTTTCTTTTGACTTTGTTTTCAATGGTCACGATTCTCACAAGTTATTTTCATTATTATTACTATTTAAAAAAAAGAAAAAGAAAAAGACAGAACACAACAAAGGGAGGACGGGGAATGAAGGCTTAGGGGTGGGGGGTATTATCGGTTTTTCAGTGAACAGCGTGGGTAATTTGGGAAAGTCGCCACTATAACGGCAACGAATAAACGGCGTTACGCCACGTGTGAATCCACGTAGGATTCCGTTAGTGAGTCCGATAACGGAGGATGGATTTGCAATAACGGCGTCAGATGGGGTTGTGGGAGGTGTAATTTTAGACGATATGATATATCTGTCAATTTTGAAATAGTACAGGATATATTTATCAATTTGGCTTTGTCGTAAATATCGAGAGTAGAAGCGTTAACAAAATCATTTATAAAAACCTTTGGAAGTAGTTGCAGAAATTTACGATCTCCATTTGATCCGAGATAGGGAGGACCCCCCGGTCATATTTTCTAGGAGGGGCTGGAAATGTCGGAAGAAATAATATTATGGCAAAATGCAACCAAACAAAAGACGACCGGGTTCGGACAATCATGATGCCCCCCGACGCGCTTCCCTAGGATTAACTGTCACTTCACTCCAATCCCATCCACTTTTTCCTCATCTCAAAATTTTCAAAAAATGACATGGGATGTGTCCTCTGGTCTGCCTCCTCCGCCTATCCCATCATTTTCCGTCTCATTAATTTCCTTTTATAAATATCTGATTGCCAATCATTTTTTGATCTAAAGAAAAGCATTGGTACCCAGTCCAAACAAAACGCCCTCCCCTTTATTCAGAAGGACAGCAGCCAAGACAACACCAAAGAAGAAGAAGAAGAAGAAACACCTTTTGACCATTCCTTCCCTTTGAAAGGACCCACCCATAACTATTTTCCGACACTCCCCAGTCAGACCAAACCACCCTTCACTTCATTCTTACAATCTTTTCACTTAGACAAAAAAACAATGTAAATCCACCCCATGACCGCCAAATCCTTGGATCCTCCTCTCCTCCCGGGGGCGCCTATCCATATCTACGCCTTCTTCCTATACGTAAAATATGACAGTGGCATCTGGTTTTTGACATCTTCCTTATTATTATTCTGCCACTCACTGGCATTGAAATAATACCAAATCTGATGAGATTACCTCACCTTGCCCGTGCCGTTTATGGCTTATCGGCAAACTCGTTATCAGCAGCGATCCTCCCGGAACCCCGACCTCCTATCTTCCCCAAGGCGGACATCCCCTTGAAGCTGCTGCTCCCCTCACTGCCCAAGTTCTTCAACTTCCTGGCCTTCCTTAACGTAGATGGGCTGTTGTCGCCGATGTTGTTCTCGGTTTCTTCGCATATTCGGACCTCGATGACGGAGAGGCGGGCTATGGTGCTCCGGCAGAATGGACATACGGGAGGGTTGAGGGATGAATTGGTCGGGTTGGGTTTGTTGTGGCAACAGAGAGAGAGCGTGCAGTGTGCGCACATCTGGTGACCACAGTTCTGGACTTCGATCGTGCATGCCTGCTCGAAGCATATGCAGCACAGTTCGGTGTCGCTCGCCTGGTGATGGAAGGAATGGACATGAATCACATAACTCGATTTGTAGATAACACTCAGGCGAATGAATTTGCCCCGTTTGCTGTAGAGGATAAGAGTTAGTAACCTCTGAGATGTCGTCCTCTGCTGCCGAATCTGAACGAGAAGGAGAAGAAAGCAAGAAGCCGGTCCCTTTGAGGATGCTCTTCTCCCTCTCTTTGTTTGCCTCCATCAAAGCTTGCTCCAGTAGGACCTTCGCCTCTTGGTTAAGCTCGCTAATGAACTTCAAGGGAGATGGCCACACCAGAGGTTCTGCTGCTGCCGGGTTCAGCAAGGCAGCACACACTCCGTGCTTGTGCTTCAAAGCAACCGCGTAAGGAATCCTCCTACATGCATGTAAAAACCTAAATTAGGACTTTGAAGGTGAACTAATCAATGAGTAGCGGTCTGAATTGGAATTGAATAATAAAAAGGTTTTGATATTAGTAGAGCTGCTGGATGTACCCGGATGCATCTCTCTGTGTCCGATCAGCGCCCCAAGCCAGCAGCTCGCGGATGCAATCCAGAGATCCTCCCCTGGCGGCGAGATGAAGAGGAGTGCTTCCAGGATACCTTTTAAATGAGAACCGCCGATTCATCATCACATCAACATGATTGAATCCCTAGAGGAAGCCGAACAGTAGTTACCCGTATCCGCCCGTGGAAGCACATACAAGTGCTCCGCTATCTAGCAAGACGTGTACGCACTCCGGCCGCTTTTGACGGGCAGCCAAGTGCAACGGGGTTGATCCCTTGCCATCTCTTATGTTGACAAACCGTGCATATCCCCTAATGAAGAGAAACAAACACATAAAGTCAGTAGCCGATCAGATCACAGGAAGCATCACGATGGAAGAAGCTTTAGTAAGACGGAAGGCGAACCATGATGCGGCGACAGGGCTCGACTGTGCTGCCAAAAGAATGGCCTTCAGGCAATTGGAATGCCCGTAATAAGCGGCGTAGTGCAGGCAAGTCCTTCCGTTAAGAGAGTCGAACACCAATGCCTGTTCACACAACCAAATCGCATCAAAACCAACTTAAATCACCGCAGGGACGAAAAACCGAAACAAATCAAACGAGAAACAAACTCACATTAGCGCCGGCTTCGAGCAGCTTCTGCACGCACGACATCCTCCCGTGCATTGCAGCTAGCATAAGCGGAGTCTAACAACATAGAAAAAAAGATACAAAAGCAATTCAACATGTCACGATCAAATCAGTGTGTCCGAATCAAACAAAACAGATCTACAAACAAAAAAAGAAGAACACCAAAGATATCGAGTCCAATCTCACCTGCTTGTAGCGGTTGAGCGAATCCGCGCTCAAGTTCCGATCCAGCAGCATGGACACTACCTGCAGAAAAGAAACCCCAGACAAACTCAGGAAAAATATCACAAAATCCGTAATCATTCGAACCATCCAGGCCCCACAGTAATCTTGGAAAAGGACCTTGATCTGGCCGCTGGCGGCGGCGAGGTGGAGGAGAGACTGGCGATCGTAGGGGGTGGTGTAGTGGATAAGGGAGGGATCGTCCCTGAGCATGGACTCGACGATCTCCATCTCCCCGAACTGGACAGCGGGGAAGAGGCCGTGCTCGTGAGTGGCCCTGCAGCTCATCCCCTGACCCATCCCTTCCTCTTCTTCTCCTTCTCTATACTCCGTCCGAACCGAGTATTCGCTACTGCTCTCCGGCAAAAGAGAGAAGGCAGAAGAGGAGGGAGGATGCGTAGACCCCCTCCTCTCCGAGGCCTCCCGGCGCACAGCAAGGTATCCTGCGCCGTTCAGCCCGGAGGCGGAGGATGGGGATGGGTGGTGGGCGGCTGAGAGAGGGAGAAAACAGAGAGAAATGGAAATAATAATAGAGAAGAAGGTAAGGACCAAAGTCTTTTTTTAATTTTATTCCTTACAAAAATATCTTTTAACAGTGACGAAAGAAATGGAACCCACCCACCCATCCCAAATATAAAGTGAAAACAAATATGACATCGGGACATCATCTGTAAGCCATTCATATTTTACGTAGCTGTCTTACTCTCGATGGAATAAAAGTTTGAACCGTATAAAAAGAAAAGAAGCAGAAGAACTAGCTCTACCCCCGGCTTTATCATTTCGTAAAATAAAAAGACCAAGGAAGGGCACGTTGTCATGTAATTATCAAATTGTCGAAATTACGGGCTAATAAAATACTTGAAATTCGAAATTCGATTTCAGGTAGGTTATTTTATTTTCGAAAAATCGGATAATTCGAATATTTAGAAAAGACGGGCACCTAGCATACTGTCCTAGAAAGAGAAATAAGTTGTGAAAAACTCGATAATATTCTTGTGATCAGGAGACATGATACTCGCCTCTATTTAAGAAAAATAATTTCTTTTTATAAAATTATGTCCGATTCGAGCATTCGAAAGCCAAATCAAATTTAGCCTTGTAATAATTATTGTAACTCGTAGACCTAAATCTTATTTAAATTGAAAATATCCGAACTTTTTACTTTTTGAATTCAAATATTCAGAGTATATATATATATATTGGACTCGTACTCGAAAAATAAATTTTCAAAAGTTTGAAATTTCTCAAAACTCGGAATATGAGAGCATGCTCACCTTAATGGAAGTATATTTTCTTATTTTAATAAAAAATGAAAACAGAAAATGGACTTATTTCATCCAACCAAACATGGCCTAAGATTTTAAAACCCGAAACTTATTCCACCGATATGAGAATTTACCTGAACTTATACTAGGGTTGCATGTCGGTGGTACTCATGCTTTTAAATATTAAAATAAAAGTTTACAATTAAAAAAGAAAAATAATTACCAATTTAGAAGTTCTTTTCAGGATTCTATAATCTAAAATTAAACTCATCCATCACAAGGGGAGAGTGGTTTCACGCATAAGAACCCAAAACCTATCTCTCTAATTCGTCACTTCTTTTACCTCCTCGGAACATTCGTTGGGGGGGGAGGAGGTGTCGAGTTGGTGAGCGGCTTGAATTGAATAGCCAAGTGGTTGTGATGGGCAATGCACATGGGCCTTTTTTTAACTGTTTTTGTCCTCCATATAAATGCCGGGTCAAAAAGTTGGTCAATTTTATACATTGAAAAAGAATAACAAGTACCCGAACGAAGAAAGAAAGCGAACGCGCGTGTCCGAAACAATATGAATTCGATCCTTCTTAAATACCAAACTGGTTTTCAGTAGTTCTTATTGTGAATTTAATTTCATTGACCATAGCGCACTTAGGGACGGCGGCCAGGTTACCCTACCCACTTTTGGTCGTATCTGTAATTGTTTCTAATCGGCATTTTACTGCTGGTGGAAGTTGAACTGTTTTTAATTTTGACTCAGTTAGGCCGTGTTTGGACTCGCATGGTTATAAAGAAACCATGACAAGGCATATTTAAGACCATGGCGGCAAGCAAGGCATATTTAATCAAAAAGCAGGGGAAGGAAAGGAGGACTCAAGTGTTCTAGAATAATAATAATAATAATAATCATAATCATCTGGGGGTAAGGGGGAAATCTTCCTTGCTTAAGAACCGTTCAGCTCAAAAGTTACCAAACACAACACGCATGGGATCAATCCAAACATGTCATAAAAAAAGATAACATTGTTTGGTAATGTCCATTTTCTATTTTCGTTTTTTATAAAAATAATAAAACATTTTTGTTATAAAAAAAAACAGTTTTCTAAATTTTAAAAACAGTTTTTTTTTTTTTTTGAATTTTTCCAGTTTTTATTTCATGTTTTCCAAAACATGAAACTAAAACAAAAAACGTCTCCGTTTTCGGTTAACAAACAAGGCCTAATGTTTCCTATCGACCTTAAGTCATTTTCCCTCCTCTTTCCTGCCCTGGCCCCCGTCTGGACGGACGGACACATTTATTCATACTTCACATGCATATCCGTCCGTCAGAACCATGTGATGCAACCTCGGATTTCGCTGACCTTGTCATTCGTTCAGTTCCCCCCGTGACGGATTCGAGGAGCCCCGATGCACGAGACTGCCACTTACCTATCTCAAAGAAAGCAAAAGAAAATCGGAAGTTAATTCCGACATCATGTCGTGTGAGGGCGGCAGGGTTACTCTAGAGTAAAGTTGCGGATCACATGAGCCGCGTCATCGATCCACCCTGCCATAGGAACTGCTTGATATTCTCCGCGATGCCCTTGTCATATGGATTCGTAAACCTTGGGTTAGAAGGGGCTGGGTCTGTAACAACAAGTGGCGTCCATATGAATGGTAAGAGGGGAGCCTGGTGACATTCTAGTGAGCCACGGAAATAAGCTTACCTCGATCTGTGTCGATCACGAGTTGGAACTCGGGATACTTCTCCCAGTTGACCTGGAGAAGACATTACAGTCAGACTAATCCAAAAATCACATGTTTGGTGATCGAAGAAGCTATGACAAAAGACCCATGCTATGACTTACCCACTCTTCCGTCTTGATATTGAAACAGACGCAATATAAGTGCCACAAGAAAAAGATGCCCTGCATGTCGCACCGGGTTAGATCAGGCATCCAAGGCCAGCAACTTCCAGAGAGCTCGTTCGGTTAATAACTTGAGAAATCACAGCAGGCTGACGATACCTGCCACATCAACTGAAGGATTGCAAAGAGCGTTGCCCCCAAGATCAGATCTAAACCAATGGTATTCTGACACAAGAAACAGTTAATTCATTCTTTCAGCAGATTGCTTTCATAATCAATGCTCTTTCTATTACTTCATGAAGGGGCCAGCCAATCGATCTACCTCAGAACGAGCTTCATGAAATGCTCCAGATTTATTTTGAACTGCAAACGTAGCAAGGATACAAATGTTCAGATTAATACTGCAAGGATGAGCCAATTGTGAATCAGGAGTATCATGTCTGCTGCACTGGAAGCATTTAGAGACACCGTCCACTAGCATATAGGAATAAGCCATGCAGTCATACAACTGAATGCGTCAAAATTAAAAATTCGGGATTGAAGTAGTCATTAAAGCACCGTGATCACAATACACTTACACTTAAAAGCAATGGCCACGAAAGTAACCTCTGTAACCATAAACCCCCACAAAAGTACCATGAAGAGCAAGTGGTTGTTTTGACCTGCACGGCCATGGAGCCCCATCATTTAGGGGGAAAGAACTGCATAAATGCAAAGGATATGCAACCCAGTGCAGTGCCAATGGGCTGGACAATAACAAAAGCAGAGGCTATCTTGTTTACAAACTGAGGCTGAATGTACAAAAAACTTCTGATTACCAATACAGTTCCCAAAAGCGGGGCAATGGTGGTCAAATGCTAGGATGTACGCCCGGCAGGTTCTACAGTACCTTATCCTTCGTATCGTGGTGTCATTCGTTATTGATGGCCATACCTAAATTTCACACTTCAGTAATCATAACAATGAACAGATAAAACCTAGCACCTGATCACATGTAAGTAACACCACAATGACATATGAAGGCCAGTGGAAGAATGCTTTGGCAGAATTCCTGATGAACGAAGACAGTTTCGTCTAAACTGTTCTCTGTTCATGATCAAATCGTACCTGGGGCCGATCCTCAGTCTCAGAAGAGGAGAAAGAACCATCAGCCAGCTCATTCAGACAGGAGTCATCAGGGGCGATACGACCAGGATCCTTCCTAAGTATCCTGGACGACTAGCAGGAACACAATCAGTGCCCAAGACACCCTTAGTGATACAAAGGAGGTACCAGAAAAATCAGAAGCAAGCAACAACCTACACAATCCGATGATCAGAAGAGCCACCTCCAAGTTGAACATTACATCCACCGCACCAGAAACAGCTGCAACGTCAAATTTTTCCATAAAGCCGAATCGGTCATCAACATTCTGACGCGACACGCCTCTGAATGCCCCAAAAACAATGAAACGGGGGGCACAAGGAATCACCTTTCCGGGCAAAACCGAAGTAAACGGCCCAAACATAGACTATGCTAAAGAAGACAAACGCGGGAGCGGAAGCGCGTAATCCCAGAAGACGCCTCAAACGGCCTCCAACCCCGAAGAAACCTAGAAGCACCGCAGCTGAAACAAGGAAGAGATTCACGAGAAATCGAAGGGAAAATGGGAGAGAGCAGAGTCTATACGATGGGATGGCGAGTTAACCCGAGAGTAGGAGCTGGACGAGTAGATGGGAGTAGGGGAAGCAGCGAGGGAGCAGAGCGAGAGAGAGCTGGGCGAGGAGGACGGTGGCCAGGGATACCCCGAAATTGGCTGCTGACGTGGAGTTCGTCGGAAGTGATCCGAAACTGTTACTACCGTTCATGTCGTTCGTCTCCCGTCGCCGCCGCCGGGTTCTCTCGGCGGACAGTGACGGAGTGAGAGGAGTTTCTGCAGAAATATGTATATTACTATTTGGTCCTCCAAAGTTTCGGTGGAATCCGTTCCTAGTCCTGATCGTCCCCTTAACATAGGCTTCTGCGACCAGTTTGCTTTGGCGAACGACTGGCTTTGGCCGTGTTAGCCGTGCTCCAGAATGCCAGTGATAGACGCTGGAAATGGTGTATGACGGTGTCGGGTAGTATGGGCTTGACGCTGGCAAAGTATCCGCTTCGTTGCATCTGAAATGTGGGTCACACAATCGACAGCATTCTGTGACTGTAGTCGTTCGATGACAAGCGGGCTACGTCATCTCTCATAAGCAGAGGTCCGGTCTTGAACGATTACAAGCAAACTATGCGCAAATGCTGCGAATGTGATGCTTTTTTGCACACTCGACTGAGACAAGCCACCTCAAGAAACAGAAATTCGCAGTTCTGAAGGGGTTTTAATGAATTTGAAGGCAGAAACAGATTACGATGAGAACTTGTCTAGGAAAAAGAAATCTGTTCGTAGGTATGGATGGGATTAATAAGGTGGAGAGGACTCCAGGGGAAGCACCTTTGAAGAACTGAACGGGGGGTGATTCTGTACAATCTGGGTAACAGCATCGCTCTCTTTTATCATCTCGGTGATCTTCAGCCACGAGTCGTCTCTCACGGACAGCGCTAGTTGTGAAGGGAGACGGAACCCAAGCGCTCTCTCCTCAGCCTCCTGCTTTAGCCTCGTCCGGAACTTCTCGTCGGCGTCCCTCAGGAACTTGAATCTCGAAGGAGGCGTAGGGGGAATGGAGTCAAACATTCGACGGCTGGAGCATGACCCGTTATCGCTTTGGCTCCTAGTGATGGACGGCCTCCTGCTCCTTTCACCTCTCGATGATCTCCCACAGTCCGAATCCATATCTTCCTTGCTTTCCTCCATGATGGGGAACAGAATCCTAGACTGCAGTCCGATGAGCCCTGTCGCAAACATATAAGCCGACAATTCCTCTTCCCCTGCATCTCCTTCATCGCTGAACGCCTCGGCCGCTTCGATATCCTTATTGTCGCCAATGACATCACATCGCGCGTCCAAAACCGCACGTTTCATCCCACCGCCCTCGTCTGTCACCGCGGAACAAGGGAGGAACCTCCTGCCGAGTTTCTTCCAACTGTCGGCGAATCGTCCGCTGTCGAATCTTCTCCCCCTACAACAGAAGATGATGCACAGCCCCGTGAACAGGAAAGCCATTATCAGGCAGGCAAACACGAGTAATCCCTGCGAAGGTCTCATAAATGACGGCGGCTTGAAGCTGAATCCGTCTGAGGAGATCCAACCTACATGTCAATGCACATTGAATGGAATGCCGGGTGGGTCAATCAGTTCAATCCCCCGGGAATCCACGGTAAGACCAAGATTTCGGACAATTCGACCAAGTAGCAATAACAACGACCAAAGGAGGGAGATTCAAAAAGGAATCGGCAATATACAGTTGTTCTTTCCTTATCGTTCTTTCCTTATATTATTGTATAATATATTCTATCATATCATATGGGAAAGAAAAATGTTTGTAGAGATTGAGAGTCAACTCATACGAGTGGAGAAACCATCACCACCTTCTTCTGTCTAACATCTACATACAAAATAAAAAGAAATCGGGGGAGATTTTAGTTCCCAAATATAATTGTAAAAAAAAAATCCCTCGTGTGATGTTTTGTGAGAAGGATGGGAAATTGACGATTATGATTTTCTGGCAAAATGATTGCTGACATGTAGAGAAAAAGTTGATGTTTGGAGATAAAGAGGGGGACGAGGAAAGAAATCAAATGTTATGAATGAAATCATTGTTACATTTCTTTTTTTTTTCTTTCAAAATATACGTTTCTAGCTCTTAAGCATGGTCGAACTTTCTTTTGTGTCCATATTTTTCTTTATTATATAAAAACGTCCGCAACTTTGTATTGTACCTTTTTTTCTAGCCAATTTGTGACAACGTTAGCCCGGAGTATGACGTGGCTTTGACGGCGTCCTACATGAGTGTTGAGGTGGCAATGCTACGTGAAAGAAAAAGGAAAAATATACGTTTGTTTCTCTAAGTTATGGTCGAACTTTTTTTTCTGTCAACATTTTACTTTGTTATATGAAAATGTTCGCAATTATGTGTTGTACCTTTTTTCTAGCCAATTTATAACGGCGTTACGCCTTACCATGACGTGGCAGTAACGGAGTTCTACGTGTATCTTGATGGGGCAATCCTACCTGGACAAAATACCACAACGTAGGACAAAATATGCGACGTCCCACAAGAGGAGTATGACTGCCCGATGACGCGGTGAGGATGCTGCCGACGGCGGTGACGCGGCAGGCGGTGAGGATGGGTTACGGGAGGGCGGAATGGGTGGTGCTCGACTGGAACTCGAACGCCATTGATGTTAACCCTAATCGTCTTCGTCTTTGTCAATCGCTAAACCCTAACCGCTTTCTGACATTTGAGAAAGAAACAATTAGGGTTAGGTTTTGGGATAACAACCTTTGGAGAAGGACTCCGACCTTCCTTCAACTTTTTTTAATTTTAACACTTAATAGTGCCACATCGGGCAGTTATACTCCTCTTGTGGGACGTGACATATTTTGTTCTACGTTGTGGTGTTTTGTCCGTAACGCCAGTACGAATTGGTTAGGTTTTGGAGATAACAGCCTTTGGGAAGAACGCCGACCTTCCTTCAACTTTTTTTAATTTTAACACTTAATAGTGTCACATCGGACAGTCATGCTCCTCTTGTGGGACGTGGCATATTTTGTCATACGTTGTGATTTTTTGTTTGTAACGCCGTTACGAATTGGTTAGGAAGAAGGTACAACACATAGTTGCTGACATTTTCATATAACAAAGTAAAATGTTGACAGAAAAGAAAGTTCGACCATACTTAGGGCTACAAACGTATATTTTGCATTTTTCTTTCATGTAGCATTACCACCTCAATATCCATGTAGGAGTCGTCAAAGCCACATCAGACTCCGGGGTAACGCCGTCACAAATTGGCTAGAAAAATGTACAATACAAAATTGCGGACTTTTTATATAGCAAAGAAAAATATTGACACAAAAGAAATTTCGACTCTACTTAGGGATAAAAACATATATTTTGCCTTTTTTTTAGGGGTGAAGTATTAACCGGGGGGACGTGATTATTCCTTCCGTCTTGACAAATTGATGTCGCAGGAGTGTTTACAATCTTTGGCTTAATTGTTGCTGCTGCATCGATGAAAGCCGTCGTCACTTTAAAAGGCGAAGAGGATAACTGTTACATTAATGAAGATCGTCGTTGCTAATGTAAGGCGTCAATCGTTGATGAAGACTGTAAAGGCACTTGGTGGGTTGAAGTAATGAATGGTTGGAGCTCATCTTCGAAAAACAAGGTCGATGCTAGTATTATACATTAGTTACATAAACAAGAACTCTAAATGTAGAATAGAGATAAAAGACCATCATTTTCAGAAGGCATCTGGTTTTGTCATCTTGTATTCCACACTTAGAGTCTGACGACTTTACCAACAATATATGTAAATATTGTTTCCTGCTTCGTCTTTACTTTAAGTAATCTTGTTCTGACTTATTTTGTTTGAGTCTTGGTGACCACATCTTTCATAAGTCCTGCTGATATCGAGATGTGTTATCCACACCACCACAAGTACATCTTATCAACATCTCAAAATGGCAATTTAAATCAATTCAATTATTAAGATGACGATGGAAAATGATAAGCATCAACTCACGTGCAACGATTTTGTACTATAGTACGATTATACATCCGTAATTTACGAAACTCGTCTGTATTATACGAAATAATTTGTATTATAATATAAAACGTAAATGTCATAGGGATGGGTCGAACTCATAAAGTTTTTAGACTCTAGCGGCGTTTAACTTCCTCGAAAGCACGACTAGCCTTCACATTCGAATTCTTCTTAATCTCGTCAACATTCAATCATTGTATTTGTTTACATACCCTTCTATATTTCTCACGCTCACACTCGAATAACAGTAGCAAAAGACGCTCACGTAAGTAACACAAAGTATTCCGACAAAGATTCTAAACTCAATCTTTTGATGTTCTTACTCGATCTTCCACTGATCTTCTCCAGGCCACTTTTGTTTTGTCTCTCACGTATTTGGATTTAAAGTCGGGGGCAGCGTCTGTCTATTCTATACCTTTATCGAGAGTTAGTTGAGGTTATCTGTAGATTCATTCGTATCCCTCCTCCCCTCCCCTCGCATTTCAAAAAAACGAACCGACTCCTCATCATCCACCTCTCCTCGAAAGCATTATAAATAACAAAATCAAATTTCAAAGAATCAAAACTAAACCCCCCATGATTTTCAGTGAATCACCCGAATTTGCTTTTCACTGCTTCCACAGAAAACTATACGATGTCCCCTCTACACCGCCGCCCCCCCCCCCCCCCACTTAATCAATGTTCAATAAATTAACTCCCCCCACCCACGCATGATGATCAGTCCCCAATATAACCCACGCAGACACTTCAACCCCCCAACACCACTTCATATAAACCGCCTATTGCAATCCCTGGAGAGGGTCTGCCTCGCCTTCTCTTTAGTTTGGCCATCATTTTTACCTTCTTTCCTTGGACAGATGGATGGCTCTGGCGCCAATTCCGCGAGCAACGGCAACGTCGCGAGGTGGAACCCTACCAAGGAGCAGGTGAGCATTCTGGAGGGGCTGTACGGCCAAGGGAGTAGGACTCCCACCGCCGACCAGATTCAGCGTATCGCTTCCCGCCTCAGGGCTTACGAGGGCAAGAACGTGTTCTACTGGTTCCAGAACCACAAGGCGAGGCAGCGCCAGAAGGAGAAGGAGCTCCAGCAGCAGCACGGCTGCCTCGGCTTCTCTTACTTGAACCGCCGCTGCCTGTACTTCCACAACAGTGATGCCCCTGCAATGGCTCCCGGCCTTGTTAACCATCCTGCGCCCTGTCACTCATCACCCAAGGGCATGTCTTTGTAATTCTTTCATTCTTTTCATGGTGTATGAACGTGCAACTAAACTTGCTTCCATTAAGTCCAAGTTTGATAAAACGTCTCATCTTCTTTGCCTGCAGCGGGGTTCAGTCCACATTACGTGCTCCAGAATGAGACCGCCGAACTTCTTCCTCCCAACATGGCCGAGGTCCACGTCGTCAGCAGAAGTTTTGTCGCCCTTCGGACACCACCATACATTGACGATGGCAACGGAGGCCCCGGAAAACAGCGAGAAGTCGACGTTGGATCTCTTCCCTGTTCATCCGACGGGCGTGGATCAAGAACGCAGTCGAAGGACGACTTCTTCACCCCGTGAGGACTTATTGCACTCAGACTACAGCACAGGTTGTTGCCACGGAGACATGCGGGCCAGTCCGTTCTTTGATTTTTTGTCCGTGAACCGTTGACGGGGACGGGAATAGGGAGGAGCGTGCGACTATGTTTTCCTGCCCGGATTCACACTGACTGTTAGTTTAAGGGTGTCGGGCTTTTAGTGAATAGAAAGAAACCCAACATGCTGGCAGCTGCCCATGATTTAATAATCTCAAATGAATTCAGGCCGAGATTGATCCGAAGGAGGACATCGTCACACGTGGTGGTATCTCATTGGATGAGACGCCGTTCTTTTTAATTCCCCACCCGACAACGTCATTCGATTCCAAAGTGGGGGAATCCAAAATCTGAGGCTGTAATGACCAGCTAAAGGACTGCAACTCCCCCTCCCTCTCCTCCACCGATGTCGAACGCACTCATCTCGTCCCCTCCTCGGTTCCTCGTTACTCCTCTGCCTCCTTCCATCCCCCGTCTCCGTCCTTCCTTCCCCGGTCGCAGTCTCGACCCCTACCGAATCCGCCTCGGACTCCATGACGGGATCCCCCCTGTCGACTCCTCCCCGGGCTTGAGTGAAGTCTGGAGTAGAGTCGAGGGGATTCTGTACACCCTCGCGGATGGGGCCGTCGCGGTGGGGGATGCAGTGTCTGGTGGCTCCGATGCGGTCACGGAGACTGCTCAGAAGAACGGCGGTTGGTTCGGGTTCATTTCAGACGCCATGGAGATCGTCCTCAAGGTGGGGAGTTCATCGGTTGCTTGTGGATTTCGGTGATTGAATCTCCGGGTTGGCGTAGTTTTCTGTTACCTCAGTGTTTGTGGAATGAGTTGGCTGCAGAACTGTCTGCCGATGTCCATGGCGATGCTTTGATCGATCTAGTGGTTGTTGTTGCTGATGGGATGTGGTGGTGGCCTTGATTTGATTTTGTCGGCTTTGTTAAACTTAAAAAGGTTTGGGACGTCGCGAATTAGGCATCTTTCAGCACCAAATTTGAATGCAAATTTTGCATCTGAGTAATTTGGTGGTGTTTTGACGCTATCCCTCTTACTGCCTATCTCATCCATCCTTTCTCCCATTCCAGGTGCTGAAGGATGGGCTTAGTGCAGTTCATGTTCCTTATGCTTATGGATTCGCAATTATATTGCTCACGGTTATTGTGAAGGCTGCAACCTTTCCATTGACAAAGCAACAAGTAAGTCAAAGAGACTAAGAGAGTTTGGAGTTATTTGGTCTGCTTGACATGAGTTTGTTTCATGGTTGGCAAGTTCATTATGGCGATGAAACATTCTGATTTGGATTGATGAATTGGTATGATATTTTAGGTTGAATCAACATTAGCCATGCAAACTCTACAACCAAAGATTAAGGCTATCCAGCAAAGATATGCTGGAAATCAGGTGAGGCACATTCTCGGTTTGTGCGGACTTTTATCGGAGCAGTATTTCCCTGGCTTCTAGTAATTTATTTCTGCTTTATCTTGAGACAAGGAAAGAATTCAACTGGAGACGTCGCGGCTGTACAGGCAAGCAGGGGTCAATCCATTGGCTGGTAAACATCTGAATAAGTTGTCCATTCCGTAAATGAGTCTCTCGAGTGCCTTCATATGTTGGCTTATGTTATCTCAAGGGGCTTGAATTTCTTGATGTATTTGCTATTTGAATAGCTTCACCAAGAAGATCGTGGAGCTCTGAATTTATCCATTAAATTGTAGTTCTTTTTTGTGTAACATGTTGAGGCGTATTTAAACTCTCTTTTTAAATTATTTCAACTTGATCTTTGCTCTTGTTTGTCCCATTTTGACACACGTTTTCTTTCAGCATTGACAATATGTCGTGTTAGTTACTGTAATGTAAATAATCTAATTGCCGCATTTATAGGTTGCTTCCCTACCCTGGCTACGATACCTGTCTGGATTGGTCTGTATCAAGCCCTCTCTAATGTGGCCAACGAGGTATAGTCTTCTAGTCTTGGGATAGATTGGTCCAGACGGTGGCTTTTTTGGTCAAGGTTTTTTTTTTCTAGTTTGCTTATCAATACTTTCCAAACCCTGGAAAAAACTGATTTACAGGGACTTTTGACCGAAGGATTCTTCTGGATTCCCTCTCTTGGTGGCCCTACGACAATTGCGGCTCGACAAAGTGGATCGGGCATATCTTGGCTTTTCCCTTTTGTGGTATGAACCAATTCTCATGTCCCTTCAGCTCTTAATTGTTCTTAATGATAGGACCGTCATAGATGATTGATGGAAATATTATGGCATCTTTATGCTATAAAATGTTCTTGTGGGAAAGAACACTTCTATGTTGGAATGACATTGACAATTAAATTGATCCGCAGGATGACCATCCACCTCTGGGTTGGCATGATACTGCTGCTTACCTTGTGCTGCCTGTTCTCCTTGTCGTTTCTCAGTACCTATCAATGGAGATCATGAAGCCTCCCCAGGTAAAAGTTTTGGTTTCCTTTTCAAAACTTTGAAACCCCCCCCCCCCCCCCTATTAATATCGTATTAACAACTGTTTCTGCAGACTGATGATCCTGCCCAGAAGAATACACTACTTGTATTCAAATTTCTTCCTCTAATGATCGGTTACTTCTCTTTGTCTGTGCCGTCTGGACTCTCCATATACTGGTTTGTTCTTAAAGACACTATTTGCTCTAATTAACTTGTTTTTTATTTGTTTATTAAACTCGACAACAACGTGCCACCGCCTACTTCTCCCTATGAAATCTGGCTGGGTGCTTTTAACTGATCGTAAAGCAATGGCTGGTTTCAGGTTTACGAACAATGTACTAAGTACTGCACAACAAGTATGGTTGCGCAAGTTAGGAGGCGCAAAACCTGCCGTCAGTGAAAATACTGGTGGTATAATTACAGCTGGTCTTGCAAAACGATCGGCCTCTCAACCTGCACAACAAGGGGAAAGGTTGTCATAGCTTCGTGTCGTTATAGTGAAGTTTTTGGATATTGAAGTGCAACTTATATGAGGAGAAAAATGGAATGACCAGGTTCAGGCGATTAAAAGGGGAAGAAAGGAATAAAAAGCAAAGCAAGGCATTACCGGCAAAGGACATTGAGGCTGCAACTTCTGATATTGACTCAGAGGAGGACGACTCGGAAGAAGAAACCAAAGACAAGGTAAAGTGTCATTTCAAGTTGAGGATTATCTAGAATTATGCTGTGAATCTCAGTAGAATGATTTCAATTTGAGCAACAGGATACCATGCAAGGGGTGACCTGATTTTGAGCAGTTATGTTTGGCAAGCCTTAGAAACAACATTACGTACACTTGTTCTCAGTTTTCATTTTAATTGATTCAATAATGGCGTGATTGATTTCAGGGTGAAGAGGTTTTGGAGGGGGCATATGTTTCGAGCACCCAGCCGACGAGCAGTCAAAGAAGAAGCAAAAGATCGAAGCGGAAGCGTGCTGTCTAATTAGAATGCTGGCTGATAGTTTTGTAGTCAACAGAGTTCCTGTGCATCTCTGGGAGGGAAGTGCTGGTTTTTTAGCCAAAAATGTAGCCATTTGTGATTCGGAGCTTGCATCAATACAAGCAGTCATCGTCAAAAGGTAACGAGGAAGCATTTCTGATGCAGATCAACAAAGTTGGTATCACGATACAGTTTTGTTTAGCAACCTCTATTACAGGGAAATAGAATCGAAAAGAAAAGTGACCATACGACGAAGATAGACACAGAGAGGAGGGAAATATCAGGATGGCATACACCCTACGCCGTATCTTGTATTAGGAAACACTAAGAACAGCGCGCTGCACACAACACCCACCATCAAAGGAAAGCTCTCCATGACTTCATCCATCTCCTTCTCCTTCCCTGGGAAGAGGCAGTTCGTCACTCGGTGGTCCGAGAGAGCGATCGCCATGAACACCATTACCGACATCACCGCGTGAACCATATCCGACAGCCCGAGTTTATACTTCTTGTCTTGGGGCACTTCTACCCCAGGTCCTGTCTTGAACATCGACAACCCTTTCGGAGTGACAAACCCATAGTAGACCTTCCCATCGGGCGTCTTGAAACTGTCGGTGAAGTGGAACAAGAAGCAAGACAGGCTGCAGAGCGCCAGGAGTGCGTTGATCATGAGTGCATTCCCCGCATTGCACTGCCCTTTCCCGGAAGCAGACGGGAGGAGCATCTCGAAAGTGAGGAGAGTCCCCGTGGGGAGGAAGTTGGCTAGCAGTGAAGTCTTGGAGATTGTCTTCTGGAACCCCTTAGCCACCAGTTTCCTCTTCCCCTGGTTACCAGGTCCTACTTCAGGCTTGGCCGCGGGGAGGGGAACGGACGAATCGCCACTGCCCGTTTCAAGGGAAGTTTCCTTCCGAGACGGGGTGTAGATTCGGACGGCAGAATGTGGGCTGGATTCGTTCTCCATGGTATCTTCCACGACTGGGTTCTGGCAGTGGTTGCCTGAAATGCAATGTTGTGGAAGTAAATCAGCGGTTGAGTTTCTATTTAAAAATGGGCAGTTACTGGGAACCGCCCAAACGACAGTTATTACCGACAGGACCCAACTAGAGGTGGCAAACGGGCGGGCTGGCTCGGCAGCCCGCCCGCTCGGCTCGTACTGTAGCGATCCGAGCTTCGGCTCGGCTCGCTACAGTAACGGGCTGGCTCGGCTCGGGAAATCGTCGACGAGCCGAGCCGAGCCAGCGAGATGGGCTCGCGAGCCCCGGGTTGGTGAGCCAGGCTCACCGGGCTAGCGAGCCGGCTCGCGAGCCTGTTATCGAGCCGGCTCGCGAGCCGGAATTAATTTTTTTTTTTAATTTTTTTTAATTTTTTTTTATTTTTTTTTTTAATTTTTTTTTTAATTTTTTTTTTAATTTTTTATTGCAACAGTCATGACCGTTGGATTTTTTTAAATTTTTTTTAATTTTTTTAATTTTCTTTTGAACGGTCATTTGACCGTTAGGAGGCGTTAGAATTTTTTTTTATTTTTTTTTATTTTTTTTGCAACGGTCGTTTTGACCGTTGGATTATTTTAATTTTTTAAATTTTTTTTAATTTTTTTTTTGAACGGTACACTATCCGTCCGTTAGGGCCCCGGGGTTAGAATTTTTTTTAATTTTTTTTTTTAACGGTAATGTTACCGTTTGATAGATTTTTTTTTATTTTTAATTTAAAAAAAAAATCCACTATAAATACCACCAAACTCATAAAATTTTTTACAAACAAACTCTTCCTCTCTTATTCTCTTCTTCTCTTGCTCTCAATCAATTAATCGTGATCTTGTGCTTTCCTCTCGATATCGGCAAGCGGCAACAAGCTATTGTTCATTAATTGGAGTTTCGGTGACGGTATCATTTATTTATTTGGAATTGTTTGTTATTGTTTGTTATTGTTTGTTATGGATCCATATAATTATAATATTAATGATGATGTTGACGAACTTAGGGAAATAAATGCTTCATTTTCAGTAGGACAATCTTGTACACAAGCATCCGCATCCACCTCATCGCCTCAAAGAAAAAGAAATAAAACGTCAGAAGTATGGAAACATTTTAAAACGATAGAAATTAAAATTGGTGGAAAGATAGAATCTAGGGCTCAATGCAATTATTGTATTAAACATTATTCTTATACTTCAGGTAGTTCAACGAGCACACTTGGTAGGCATTATGAAAAATGTCACTTAAACGAACAAAGTAAAGATCCTAGACAAAAAGTTTTAGATGCTAGTGGTAGTGGCATATTTTCTTATTCACAAGATAAAATGAGAGAAGGAATAGCTAAACTTGTAGCACAATGCGAGTTGCCTTTAGCCTTTATGGATAGTGTTGAATTTGAAAATTTTATGAAAGAATATGCCACTCCTAATTTTAAGCGTGTTCCTAGAAGTACAATTAGAAACGATATTATTAAAATGTTTAATAATATGAAGAATGAATTAATTTCATTTTTTGCAAGTGCTCCTACAATGTCTATTTGTATCACCTCTGATTTGTGGAGTGCACGCAATTCTATAGGTTATGTCGTAGTAACTTCTCATTTTATTAATGACTCTTGGCAATTAAATAAAAGAATTTTAGGATTTCGTAATTGTGAATATCCTCACACTGGTATTACTATTTATAAATATATTGTAACGATTTTACAAGAATATAATATTCAAGATAGAATATTTAGCATAACACTTGATAATGCTAGTGCTAACGATGTTGTTGTTTCACATTTTAAAAACTATTTTCAATTAAATACTACATACGATTCTCTTTTTCATATGCGATGTGTTTGTCATATTTTAAATTTAGTTGTTAAAGATGGTATGACATTTGTTGCACCTCACATTGAATCAATTAGGACAGCAATTTCTTATATAATTGGGTCTAATTCCAGGCAACAAGAATATAGAGATTATTGTAAAGCTGCTCAACTAAAACCACGAAAATTAAAAACCGATGTAGAAAACAGATGGAATTCGACTTATTTAATGTTAGAAAATGCCCGACCATATTGGCAGATTATTTGTGCTTATATTAATGAGAAAACATCAAATATTAACCTTGATAAATCTATTTGCGATGTAGCTAATATATTTCTTGACTTTTTAAAACCGTTTTATGATGCTACAAATGAATGCTCGGGAGTTTATTATCCCACTTCTCATCTTGTTCTCCCAATTTTTATAAACTTAACTAGTAATTTTGCAAAATATCGACAAGTAGAAGAATTTAGAGAAATACTTAATAATATGGAAACAAAATTTAAAAAATATTGGCTTGATATTCCTTCTATTTTTTGTTATGCATGCATTATGGATCCTAGATATAAATTAAGAGGAGTATGTCTTATGGTTAATAAAATTTCTCACAATTTACAAACCACTCCTAAAGTTTCTGATGATCAAATAACTAATGGTATTGCCAGTTTATTTTCTTCTTATGAATCTAAATATTCTGATGTTTCTCGTTTACATGTTGGTGTTTCATCACATGCTAGTTCAAGCAGTGGAGGTGGAAATACTATGCATTCACAATTTGGTATTGAAGATATTTGGAGTCAACTTGAAACAGATGTTCACTCTAGTTCTATGAGAAATGAACTAGACATTTATTTTGACACTCGATATCACTTTTCACGCGAACAAAACTTTGATATTTTAGATTGGTGGAAAACATTTTCCACCACGTATCCTATTCTTTCTATAATGGCACGTGATCTACTAACACCTCCGGTCTCTACCGTAGCATCGGAGTCTGCTTTTAGTGCAGGTGGACGTGTGTACGATGAACGCCGAGGACGACTAGCACCCGATCTCGTGGAAGCTCTCATTTGCATGAAAGATTGGAACAACGCCATTACGAGAAACCAACAACGAGAGGACGAAATACTTGAAGAATTTAAAAATTTGGATGTTGAAGATTAACATTGTAATTTTTTTGACATTTTGTACATGATTGACAATTACATGGGTGCCAACCTAGTTGGGATGTATGTAATTTGTAGTGATGCAAATGTCAAATTATTAGTTGTATACTTAAATTTATTTTCAGCTAAAAATTTGTATGTAATATACAATTTATAAAATTAATTTCATAATTATTATTTTTATAAAAAATAATTTTATTTGTGTCGGTTGAGCTCGTTAGGCTCGACTCGACTCGGCTCGACTCGGCTCGACTCGGCTCGTTCGGCTCGTGGCTCGCGAGCCGACTCGGGTTAAAAAAAATTTCGGATTGGCTCGTTAGGCTCGACTCGTTAAGCTCGTTAGGCTCGTTGAGCTCGGCTCGCTAAGCTCGACAGGCTCGATGAGTCAGGCCTTGATTGGCTCGGCTCGGCTCGGCTCGCTCGTTTGCCACCTCTAGACCCAACCATTTCGGAGACGTCTTTTGAGTCCGTCTTATTCTAATGAGTCTTTCAGTCTAAACCAGAGTGATTAATTTATAAAAACAAAAAATGTATGAAGAATGTGGCTGCTGGGATTCGAGCCCAGGTCTCCACGGCCACAACGTGGAATTCTTACCACTAAACTACAGCCACATCATTTGCCCTATTTAATATAATAAAATTTGTCTATTAACAGCATTTTATCATTTCCTCTATATTGAAACGCGCCATACGATTTTTTCATGTTTGGCAACTTCAATTACAAGAAAATCAAGTTATTTGTTTTTATTATACTCGACACATCTAATCAACTGCTATTACATGATGTCAAGATAACATTTCAAAAATTTTAAGCTCTCCCTAAAAATGTATTTCTTTTTTTAATGAAACTATACTCATAAAAAATTCATCTAGCATATACAAGTTCAAACATGAAACATGTGATTTCCTTTTTCCCAAACCATTCATAATTTAATCAGTGTTCAGAAACTATACCAACATCAAATCAAGTTCGAGCAAATACTCTTGCAAAAACTTTACTGATGTCCCGATTGCCCAGGCAAACAAATAATGACACAATTGCTTACGTTGTTAGACTTGTTCTTCAATCATGGGATTAAGGCTGATTTAGTAGGGACGGATCATTCTTCCGCATTATGAAGACTAAATTCTCACAAAGCATTCTTTGAATTTATTTTGTCACGAAAACAAGAGACCGATCGTTTCAGTGATCAAGCAATACAGAGTCCTAAAAATGTCGTCTCTGGTTATTTCCAATCGATCCAGCAAAGAAAAATAAGGCCAGTCTCTCATGCCGTCACATGACCTTACTGCAAGGAATCACGGAATTACCTGTAAGATATTCAATAAGACGAGTAGTTAGCAAAAGTTCACGGCAGCAATCCAGATCAACAAGACAGTCTTATCTGGGTAATAAAGAAGATGACGATCCACTGATGCAAACAACCTAAACTTTGTCGTCTAAAGCTAGTAGCAAAGTACACAGATAAGCAAGGGGCAATTCAGCAACTGAATAAGAGAAGTAGGGACCAAGGGCAAACACCAACAGTGTTTAGAAAGAGCATTCATCCTTTCAGGTATAAAATGTCCAAGTGACGAGACGCTCTTAATCAAGCATGTTATGGGCATGGTGGACGGAACATTCACAAGGTGTAGTCAACCCACTACGGTGCACATATTCTCGTGGAAAAAAAAATCTCACATGCGATGAGATGGTTCCAAAGTCCAAGAACAAAACGAAGTTCAAAGGACACGTCCTGCGTACCCATACCCAATTCAAAACAAAACCTAAATGCCCTGGACAGTGACCCAGCCTCCCGCCAAACGATATTCAATCAACACAGGAAGCAAAAAAACACAGGAAGCAAAAAACACAGTAAAAGCAAACGCAGAATTAACATTCCCAGGAGACGCCTAAAATCAACCGAACAGTTTTCCCCAATTTAATTTATCGGAACGCAACCCCACCGAACACCAGCACCACAGGCCAAACTCCAAGGTTGAACCCAAAATACGGAAAACAGATTTGGACAGGAAAGCGTACTTCTTGTGCCTCTGGGCGAATTTTGAGTGCTTAGCATCCTCCTCTGAAAAAACAACAACGACGACAAATCAAGATCTTTCAAATCTTGATCAATTAAACCAAATCAAACACGACCCGATGCGAATAAAATCAGAACGGGTCGGGGCGGCGAGTGGGAAGGAACGGATAGGGAAGCAGACCGGTGAGGCTCATGGCGTGCTTGGTGATGATGAAACCGGTGACGGCGAACCCCACGAGGAACGGCCAGTTCCTGTTGAACTCCCTCCTGAAGAACACCGGCCACGGATCAAAGGTCTTCATCCCTCCTCCCTTCTTCCTTCCCCGCACAAAATTCCTCGACGGATTTTTCCGATTGGGAAAATTAGGGATTTTGTCAGCTGCTGCTAGACCCCCTCTCTCCTTAACCCGAGCAAGTGTGTCTTGCTAGACAGTAGCGGTCCCGACGGGGCTCCAAATTATTGGGCCACAACGAAATTGGGCTTACAATAATGGGCCACAACTGGGCTTTATGAACGGGCCCATTCGTTTAAGGAACATCCTAATTCTCAACCCGGTTAATCATTATTAGTTCCCTCGTCAAATTCATCATCATGTGACCAGATGACCGATTTTCTTTTCTTTTGGTACTGTTTCCACTATTAAAAAAGTTACTGGTTCTTTTTGTTTATCATTACAAGAAGATTAGAAAGACAAACCAGAATGCTGGTCCGGTGGGACAGGCCAATCCCAAAATCCCAATCCAATTTGGATTATATTTTACTTCCACCCGCAATCATTGTGGGACTCGACCACTCAACACTCATCAAATTCAATCACCCTGGCATTAAAATAACGTGCTTATTTTTCGCCCACTTCGTTTTATATAATAAATAAACAATAGCTTACATTTTGTATGTATTTTGCCCACAGTATCTAATAAAATAGACACAGGAAGAGCGTTCTTCTCTCTAATAAAATAGAAACATGCACCGGGACAAACTCAAGAGTCAACTTTGCCCGGCGGACAACAACGGCAACAGCCTGGAGGTAGTAATGAAATGATTTTTAATAATCATTTTAAAAGGTAAATCCATGCAGCCAGTAACACGACGCCACGTGTGAAAAGACAACGTGACCCTAGATCGATGACGTGGCGCTTACCCTCCTTTCCTTCACAGTTCCGGCCCACCCTCCATATCCACCTCCCGCCACAACCAATTATTATTCACCACCGATCTAATTCTAAAACACAACCGCCCCCTCCCCAGCTAATCGACCGGCTCCAGACCCTTTCACTCCATTTTCCCCGGATTCGTCCCGAAGTTTCTGGGAGGTCTTTTCCTGTCGGGGGCAACGCTGACTGCCTGTCGCGAGTCGGTCGGGCGGATGGGGTTGCCGGGCGACGACGTGGTTCTGATCCAGAAGCCGAAGAAGCCCGGTGAGCCTTACGTCGTCACCGTCAATTGCCCCGATAAGACTGGTCTCGGTTGCGATATCTGCCGCATCATCCTCGACTTTGGACTGTCCATCACCAAGGGAGGTAAGGTTCAGTGTGGTGCTATTTCCTAAGGTCGGCTGCTTATATTTGCATGGCCGTCCGCTGTTCCTCGGGAGCAGCTACGTCGTTGCAGGAATTATAGATTTGACTGTAGGATTGGAGGTTGAGAAAGCTATTCTTGGAATAGGGATTCGATGACCTAATTTTAGTCTTCCTTTAGTCTGTAACCATTGAATTAGCCTACTGGTTGCATGTGTGGTAAGGCTATGGCTCCGTCGCGGTCTCACCTTGGAAAACATGTGGAGATTCATTTTCTTGGCTTAGATTCAATGGGTCTTTTAACGGGTAAAAACTGGAAAGTTGTTTGCCGGATAGCTGTTATATAAACAACTGTCTCCTGCAACGTGTTTTCTGCATCAGTGGTAATTTCCATGTGGTAGTTGTCACCTAGCCTGTTGTTCACTGCCTAATCGGTTGTTCAAATTGAATTGAATCATATAGCCTTCCGGGGGGGGGGGGGAAGCCTCCAAGGATGTACTTTGACACGAGAATGCTTGTTCAACAGTTAGAGGTTCTTATTTTTTATACAGAATACTCAATTTTTTTGTTTACATGAAGTGAAGAGTGAACACTATTTCTGTGTGAGCTATTATCATTTGATGATGGGTTAATGAGTAATCTTATGTCGGTCAGGTGCATATTTTCTGATTTATGTTGAAAACTTGATTGGTCTGACAGATGTTTCCACCGATGGAAAATGGTGCTACATTGTACTATGGGTTCTGCCTCATTCTACATCACTTATAGTTAGATGGTCAAATTTAAAAAGTCGCCTTCTGTCCATATGCCCTTCACAGTCGGCACAATTTTTCCTTGACCATCAGTGGACAAATCCATCATCGTCTCCCGTTTACCTCTTGAAGTTTCTCTCTCTCGACCGTAAAGAGTTGTTACATGGTAATTTAGATTCCTCCATTTGTGTTTTAATAGTTTCTCATGTATACTCATGCTTCAGTTTTCTCAGATGTGACCCAAGTTCTCTGTGAGCTTGAGCTAACGATTCAAAGAGTGAAGGTCACAACTACCCCAGATGGAAAAGTGTTGGACCTTTTCTTCATTACAGACAACTTGTAAGAACACGAAAGTTGACTGATTTCCTAAACGTGCTCATGTTATACATCCTATTCATTATTTTCTTTTACCCATTATAGCTATGTTTTGTTATGCGCATTGTCATTTGTTGAGTGGCATAAAATAGCACCTTTTCTGATTTCTGTACATGCCAATATGTAATTGTCTGGTTTTCCAGGGACCTCCTACACACAAAAAGCCGGCAAGATGAGACATGCAAGCAACTTAATGCAGTTTTAGGCGAGTCATGTATCAGCTGTGACCTGCTCTTGGCAGGCCCAGATTACGAGGGGCATCAGGGCGTTTCCGCACTCTCTCCTGCTGTGGCGGAGGAGCTTTTCAGGTGTAAGCTGCTGGACAAAGAGACTCGTTCACTAGCTCTCAGCCCGGAGTTGACAAAACTAAAGAAGACCACTATAACAGTTGATAATTCCTTGAGCCCAGCTCACACGTTGCTTCAGATTCACTGTGCAGATCATAAGGGCCTCCTCTACGATATTATGAGAACTTTGAAAGACTGCAATATTCAGGTTAGTCGGCCATTCTAATTTTGACCTGCCGGAACACTCTTTATGGTAATGCCATGAGGCGTGCTGGACTGGATGTTGTGTAGCATAGGTTTGTGTCTTTAAATAGATCATTGGCTATGGAGGTGCTGTGAATATCCGGCTCTTCAACTCGGCGACGTACGACTCTTCTGTAGTTTGGTAGGATGTGTCATCATCTATGTGATGTTTTTCCTTCGGATGATACAGATAGCCTATGGCCGATTTTCACCAAATGTCAATAGCTATCGGGATCTGGACCTTTTCATTCAGCTAATGGATGGGAAGAAGATTGTAGATCCTGAGAAGCAGAACTCTCTCGTCACACGCATGAAGTTGGAGATGCTTCATCCACTTCGTGTCATAGTTTTGAATCGAGGGCCTGACACTGAGCTAGTAGTTGCTAATCCCGTTGAAATGTCTGGCAAAGGAAGACCCCGGGTATTCTACGATGTTACTTTGGCGCTAAAGATGCTGGGCATATGCATTTTCTCAGTGAGTACACCTCTAGTTGATTAGCGAGATAAGTCGAGTCAAATGTGGTCAAAACTAATTACCTGCATTTCTTTTTTTGATAGGCTGAAATTGGAAGGCATTACGCGTCGGATCGAGAATGGGAGGTGTACAGGTTCCTGTTGGAATCGAACTGCGAGAACCGGTTGATGGATGGGGTAGCCAGAAACCGGATTGTGGATAGAGTGAGGAGGACGCTGATGGGGTGGTAATGATATTATTAGCTCTCTTGGGGTTTCCCATGTTTTCTACTCGTCGGGGGAATTGACCTTACGTCTTCAATATCTATATCATCCCCCACCTGTACAGTCGCTGGATAGCGTGGCCCAATCTTTCTTGCTGTGACAAAGAGTTGCCCTCCTTCCTCCCGTGCCCATTTCAATTTGGTTTTCCGCATTCTTCTTTCATCATTTGTCCGAACCGAACGACTTTGGTTGTAGAATTGCAGTAGCGACAGAAATACTAAACTAATAAGATGGAGACGGACCTCTTCCGACTGAAAGCCCGCAAAGGATGATAACCTTCATTGTCACATAGTAGATTCAAGTTAATTAGACCGAGAAGAATTTGTCCCACAACCCATCCAATGTTAATGTTTCCATAGACTATAATCCTTTCACAGAAGGTCGCTCCCGACCGTTGTTAGGCGAGAGTCATAAAAAAAAAGAAAAACTTAAGGCTGTGTTTAGAAGAGATTATATTAAGAAATCTCCAGCTACGAAGGAAACCAGTACTCCCGGAAACTCTTCCTCTCAGACACAAACTCCACCCTGCTTTAGATACCAAAAAAAAAAAACTCCACCATTCTTTATATAATTTTACCGTGATATTCTCTTTCGTCAAAAAAAAAAAGAGAAAAGAAAACTCGGGGGGACACCAAGCAGGTGAGGCGGCATTAGCTCAAATTCCAAGGTGACAAAAAGCAGGCTTCAGAGAGACGGATGCATGAAAATCAGAGAAATAGTGCCATCCCAGAGGAGATTAACCCCCAGTGAGCCCACGATATAACTGAATATGAACCCAGGGATGACAGAAAGGACGAGTGATGTAGCCCCCAACTGGACTGTGGCTAATTAGAAACAGCGAGGCAATTTCCCAATGGCCACCATCCTACCTGGTCAACCTTGGCAGGCAAAAAGTCGTACCCAGCAGCCATGAAGACCAGCAGCCTTAACCAAATTACAGGAAAAGATGGCGAAGGTGCAGAACCCTTGTCATCACCCACATGGATTAATTCCATCTGTTAAGACACAGGAGAACTGGATGAAATTTCAGCCATCCAATGTCCACCCTGACTACGCACCTAACTCATACTCAGCAAGTTAACCCAATGCAATCTACGATAATAATTACTCATCTCAGTAACCTGTTGAAAAGGAAAGAATTGTTTATGTAGCATATTCGCCAACCAAGTTTGCAACATCACGCTTAATTTAGACTAGAAACCGGAAAATCCTTAATCGACTATCCTTGTCTGAATGCTCGGTCAGGCTCAGGATTTCTATGAACAACCTCACCAAACAAGACAAATATATGTTCCCAGATCAGGAAGTAAGCACTCATACAGTAACTTGGGGTTCAAGAAGGTAGTCAATAGCTAAATGTGATCAACTACTCCACGAACAAGAAATCCAATAATACATGCATGTCTCCACACAAGAGATAATGAACCATGAAAAGCCTACCTGGAGAAAGAATGTGAATGGGTCTGGCAGAGACCTCATTGCAGCTCCTTCAAAGTAGCCAGTACTACAAAGACTTGGAGGCCTTCATCATTGTGGAAGGGAATCATGGCAATAGAGTCCAAGGAACAAATTAACTAGGTTTATGTGCTAGAAGCCATCCAATGTCTCTCATAGCTTAGTAACAGAAGATCCAAGCCCAAAACCATGATCTAAGGTTCAACAATAACTGAAGTAGCTTCTTCAGGTCCCCCAGGTCGCAAATATTTTGACGGTCATACAAAGCACTCACATTGGAAGCATCATGAATATATCACCATCACTTAAAATGTGGTAAAAGATCGAGATGACACACCCTCAACTCGTCTCCATGGCTTCAGTGTGGTACTTCTCCAGATCAGCATCCAGGTCTTCCGCAGATAATTTTTCACCACGACCTCTTCCTCGTCCACGGCCCTGACCAAACCTACGGCCACCGGCACCCCCACGACCACGTGCAAAAGCAGAGCCCCTACCCAAACCACTGATAACAGAAAAGCTGATAATTAGCACTTCATTAAAATTTAAACAGAGAATCCTTGGTTCATTTAACACCCAAAATAAATTGATATAAGAGTAGGGCATCATGAACAAAATCTAGACATAGGTAAGCATAACAGAACAATCGATCCTGTGAATAAGATGACACAGTTTTGGTTTCTCATGCTACTAAGACCACTATTAAAACATCACATCAGCTTAGAAAGCAAAAAAGAAAATATCATAAGGACTGGAAAAAAATGTATTAGAAGGATAATTTCGAAAAGAAAGAAATGCATTCATTTTAAAGGGAAAATTCAACTACCAACATTTGTTTTATTCAACAAGTAAAACTGCTGCTTCCGTTAATTATTACTAAGTAAATGTACTCGTTCCGCTACTTAAGGCCATGAGACATAACATAATGAAAACAAACTCTGTTTGGATTTTAGAAATTAGGATGTCATTATCACAGCAACACTCTCAATATGTAATTTGTATCAGAGAGAATGCAGGGAGCTGATCATGATTCAGGACAAATCAATTAATACACATATCTCATCTAGATTTCCACTGCCGATGCATACATTTCTATTTTAACCATTTGTTTTGATCGAGGACTAAAGTACTGACTTTTAGACTTACCTCCTTCATAAGAAGATTCTCATATGCAAAGGAAGACCAAGCAACCACTTTTTACGCGTTCACAAATAAACGATAACAAACACCAAAGAAAACAATTTTTCATTGCCCACCCCATATAGCTAACTCTTCCATCCTCCAGTACAAGGCTGATTCTGGTGTTAAAAACTTTAGCATTTTTAAAAAAGCAACCTTTAACATTTAAACTTCAAAAAAGAACATTACACTGCCATTTCAAGGTATAAAAAGATTTTTTGGGAAGAACAAGTATTCAACAAGACACCAGATTGAATGTGATTTCTATTGTCCCATTAGTTCTTCACAGTACCATACAAAATCAAACTACATTACATAAATTCAAGAATAAAATTTGCATCAGCAACATTTGCAAATATGGAGTTATCTAAATATAAAGGATGAAATTTACCCTCTGGGAAGGCCGTTCAAATTTCCAAAGGTCACATTTGGGGCAGAAAAGGATCCATTGGGAACTGCTGGTACCACAGGAGCAACAAGGTTAGTCCCTACAATCTCTATCTTCATTGGTTTTCCATCTAGCTGAACATTGTTATATTTCTTAACCGCAGCCAGAGCATCCGTTCTTCTTGAGAAGACAACTTCTGCCGTCCCCTACAGCGAAAGATAACAATCATTCAGTTAAAAAATTAAAAAACGAGCATCAGATGAACTATATTATTTGCCTGATCAGTACCTTAGATCTACCGCTCCTATCATAATGTATAGTATTGCGTTTGAGATCCCCAACTTCAGAGAATAACTCCTGTTCAAACAAAAAGAAAAACAAAATTAGACGGACTGTTTACAATCTTGTTTGCGATCACAATCAAGTAATGAGAACAGTGTAACTGTAACAACCAGAAAGGACATGCAACAACCTACCAAGAAAAACAAAAAAGCCCCTACACAATTCAAGTCACTGCAGATTCCTCAAAATAGCAATTACAAGATAGCAAGAGATAGTATCACTCATAAGACCGCCAAGTGATCCGTCATTGTCAGATCATCAGAGTTTTGAAACACCGACAATAGGATAACCCTAAATGCAAGAAACGGTAATATATACCAAAGAACAAAACCATTTTTCACCAAATAAAATGTCTCATCTTTGGAAATGACACACTAAACAACAAGGTATCACAAGATTCACAATGAAACTGCCTCCACTAACTTGTAAAATCAATCAATACCTGAGAGAAACAACCAGAGTTATCCCCTGATCAAGAAATCCACGGTCTAACAAAAAAGAAAAAATATGATAATTTACTATCTCGGACCGACAAGCAATACACCTTATCATCAGAAATCAACATACAGAAACATACTAATGCCATAACTGCTTCTCAAATCAACAGAAATAGACCAGAAACATCCAGATCTGAGGACCGATTTCCCATCTATTCCATGAAACTTAATGTACCTTAATGTCCTCGTTCGACACTCCGTAGTCCAGATTCGATATGTAAAGCTTCGTCCCCGTCACGATCGCTGAAGCACGAGCCGTGACTCCTCCTTGGAATCCACCACCAAACCCTTGATCTACAAACAAGTCGTGCTGCCACGTGGTATTCGGCCCCTACACGACCGCCAAACACTGCCTTTTAGCCTTCATCTCCCTCCAACGTTCTCTTGCTTTCAAATATCTTATTTCTTACTTTCCCTTCCCCCAAAAGAACAGCGGTAGGGATGGGTATCGGGAAGGGGATAGGGATCGGATCGATGACCGGTGTAAAGCTGACCTTGGCGGCGGCCGGAACAAGGGCATAAGGCGCAGCCCTCGGAAGGCGATTCTGGTTGCGTCTGGCGGGGCCGGGACCGCCAGATCCACGGCCGCCGCGGGCGGATGATGCAGCGCCGCGGCCTGGGGCGGCGGAACCGGACTTCTTGCTGCTCTTGATGATGTCGTCGAGGGACATGTCGAGGGCGCTCGACATCTCTGAAGGGTAAAGGAGTTGAAACCCTAGGAGAGAGAGAGAGAGAGAGAGAGAGAGAGAGAGAGACAACTCGACGGACGGCGGGGACTACCGAGAGAATTGGGCGGGGCAGACCGCGGGAAGGCTGGACATTTATATAACCAAAAATATGGGCCATCAAGGCCCATACAATTAAGACGGGCCTAAGATGGGCCAACTGGGAACAAAATCTAAAACGGGCCGTATCTCAATGATTCGTCGAGAATCTAAAAAACCGCGTCGATCCTCAGTTGGGCCGTCGCGTAAGAACGAGGAAAGCGGATGCGAAAGTACACAACTGCACGGAAGAGATGGTGGGAACAGTATTAGGAGGCAAGTCTTTGTCGGTAGTGTGTAAGGTATCTAATAATATTTTTGTGGAAGCATTCACAATCACAGTGAGGGAAGCAGTGACCGAATATGAAAAGGTTGTCCGAAAAAAATAAGTGGATTCGGAGTGAACGCGTCCCGTTTTGTTTGGAATCGGACGGCATAAAAAAAAAAAAATGGCAGAACTGTTTCCAAGTCCGCCTACTTAGATTTGATCAAATAACATGTGAATGTTTCCTCCCGCGGATCTGCATTCAGCAGGCATTGACGATTTCTTCCTAGTCTAGAGTATGTCGTCCTACCGAAACGTACTCCACCGCCGAGTAAACAACCGTCACGGCAAAAGAAATCCAAAGCCATCTGATACGAGAGATTTGGTCTATGGAAACTCAGTCCAGGCTAACTTCTGTGTGCATCTTTAACTGTTGCTTTAGGAATGGGAAATCTTTCCAAACTTTTTAATCTCAGGGTTTGACTAGCCGACTTATGCATACACAAGCAAGCGCGGGGACAATCATTTTCGGGCCGCCCAAGTGGGAATGGAACTTCAAAGACTAGAAACACCCACCGCCTTTTACCGCCAACCGACTCAACAACCAGAGACCCATTTCCCACGACACACGACAGACCTGAACATGGATGTGGGGTTAGAAGCATTGTCGGGGTTTGGAGATTATACTTTTCATTGGATTCGTATTATTGTTATACGAATAGAAGGTTTCAATATTTTCTAGATTAATTGAAAAGTATCATATTGTGGGATGAAGGAAAGAAAAGGTCAAAAGGAGCCCACAAAATATGTTTCCTTCTTCACACGACATCGCCCTTTGTTAATACGATGTTTGTTTGGGGAGGCAATCCCTGAGCTTTCCATAAAAAGCTCAGGTGGGGCATGATATGAAAGAAAAACTATACGTACTGTCTGGACATTTACAGAGAAAGCGATGGAGTCGTCCCGACCACGGCCTCCATCGCCACAAAATGTGTCTGTAAAAACCCTAAATGAGAACAACATAAAAATGAAAGAATACTCCCCACAGAAACAAAATGGAATATAATCCATCTGCCTCCTGTAAAACCCTAACCTAGAATTAAAATGAACAAATGAAGACGGACAATCTCCCTATTGATCCTAGATATAAATTTACAGGACAAGGCCCAACATGGAGGACGTCGTCTTAACCTTCCCCAACTCCAGCGTCAACTCATCCTCGAATGGCGGCAAGTTCAAATCTAGGCATGTCACCCGCTTGTTGCTGTTCGATTTCTTCAGGACGGGTACCAAGGAAGCCTCCCTGATGGCCAACCCGCTCATTAAATCCATGCCCTGGCCCGTCTCGCCTCCTCGGTGCCTCCTCATGTGGCCGCCGAGCGCCTGGCCGATGGGGAACTCGAGCCCGCAGATGGAGCACACGTGGGTCTTCGGCTTGGGAGGGGATGGGGAAGAGGTGAACAGGTCGCCCGCGAGCATCTTCGGCTTCTTGTGGCTGGCCCTGTGTCCCCCTAACGCCTGGAAGGAGGGGAATTCCCGGTTGCACGTCTTGCATGCAAACGTGCGTCCCGGGAACTTCTTGGGGTCGTCGGGTTTGCCGATCCTGGAGAGCAGCATGAGGCAGTTGGCCATGGCCATAGACTCCACCTCCCTATCATCTCTATCCCTCTTCATCTCTCGAGCACACAAATCTTCTTAATTTTTTCTCCCCCTGAACGGCAACAGATACCGCTTTTTAAGCTAGAGAGTTCGTGATATGGTACCAGTGACGGGGGGATTCACATATTTATAGTTCGGACACGAGCCGCGTGCTTGCGCATAATAAGATAATGACAAAAGGGAGAGGCGGTTTCCAGCAGAAGTAAAGGGTGACGTGGCGGCGTGTCAGGATTGGTCGTTTCTTGGGGAGTAAGTACGCTTTTGGCTTTACAATGCAAGTGTATCGCGTAAAGGTGGCACGAGTGTAAATAAGAAGACACCGGGGGGAAATTGATATTTGCAGCCTTTGAACGATGCGTGACCGCGTTGCCATTGGCCTACGAAACTAGTTTCGATAATAACTCCGTGTGGAAGAAGTCTCGAGGTTTGACTTCTCTTCTCTAGAAGACATCTGGGGGAAACATCCCCGAAAGGATCCAACTCACTATAGCGTGTCACTAAAACAACAAATTAAACATTTCTCTTATAAGTAAAATATGTTGCCTCCAATAAGTATACCACCTGGAAAATCATAACGAGTAGCATTTGGAGGTCGCACTATACACGATATAGATACCCTCGATACTAATTTTTTTTTTTCGTTCCCATTCGGTATTAAAAAATTTCGCTCCTACTAATCCGGACTAATGTTAATAGTACTCGTTTCCTCGTTCACTAGTCATATAGTTGTAAAACATAAACAACACACATCCATGGATGGCTAAGCAAAAGCAAAGTAAAAGGGCAAGATTACATTGTTTGCTTGCAAATGTGAGCGGAAGTTCCGAATTAGGTTGCCGTATACGCACCCCAGCTAATGAATGACTTTATACCCCAACCCGAAAGGTAGATGCGATTTTTTCTTTTTCCCTTTCTGTGGCTGTCTTCCCGTTCACGTCTTTTAGAAACTGGCGATGACTCTCGAATGAATAATTAACATCTACAGGAACTCCATTAATAAGAAAAAAAAATGGAGATGGGTTCCAAAAAAGACTCCACGAGTGTCCGGTTGAATTCATATTTTGTATGATCTAAAATGGATTTTGTTAACGTTAACTCGTTAAAAGAAGTTTTTTAATTTTTAGCATTTATTATTAAATATTATTTTAAAAAAAAAACTATCTAGAGAGTTTTGCCACTTTTACAAGTGAAGTCGGCGGCAATAGTCGTGACTAAGTGACCAAGCTAATCACGGTTAGAGCCCCTGTGAAACATTGACAACGTAACCAAGCCAATCACAAACTCCCATAATTCCCTTCGAGAAAGAAACGTGCCGGGAAAGTACACAGCGAAATTTCTGAGTTTACTTCCTTCCTACCATCTCTTTTACGCGTGCGGGCTACTTGTAACCCCCCCACCCCGCAGTTTCACACTTCCCTTCTTGTACTCTCTCTCGCAATCTTTCAACAAAGATGTTAAAACCTCTCGGTCCTACCATTGTATTTAATGGCTGCACTTTTTTGAAATGTTATCCGAATACTAGTTGTTTCGTAGCCCTCCGGTTCCTTCTCCTCCCGATTTTTCTTCCCTCTAGAAATTTCACCCAAGCCCATATTCCAAGCTACCCCAGCCTCTCTTTACTTGTACCGAATATTTTAAATCCTTTCTAGAATCGAAAATAAAAGTTTCTCAGATGAAGAGAAGAAACGGTAACGACGGGCTATTCCCTCCATCCCCTATATTCTTGAATACCTAAGCTTCCTACGTGACATCGACAGAGAAAGAACGCGTCGCGATCGCTGCCTAACTCTCGAATTGTCCTATGCGAATATGTAGACTTAACTGAGTAACTACGGGTGGGGGGGGGGGACTTTGGGATAATCATCGAATACTACCGGCGTGACTCTCGCGCCGCACAGCTCGTAGAATCGGATGGGTTAGGTATTCATATTAATTGTAATGTATCTGGATTATACCCTGTCCACGCCATATGCTTTGACTGGGGGGGGGGGGTTGCTACTACTATTAACTTCCCCGGATGGGATTTTCGCGATGCAGATGGAGTGGAATGAAGATTCCGGAATATCAAACGTAGCAAATTTCACGTTCATTCTGGGACCGCGTAAGTTCGGAGACCCAAGTCCCCGGAAGCTTCAGATTTTATATTAAGCTCGGTCTGTTTTTTTTTTTTTTTGAGAAGTTCGGAATTCCTTTGGTGGATTTGGTGAGAATTGGTGCAAGTATAACGAAAATCTTGTGAGACTTTTAGGGTTCGTTGTTTCAGCGGGGCGGTCTGTTCCGGAGATGTCTTGTCCGATGAGGATTAAGGACGTCGTGCTGACGTATGAATCGTACTTTGGAAAAAAAAAGGTTGAGTTTTGACTTATCTGCACTCGAAAGCAGTACAAGAAATCCAATGCATGTAATAACCCCCTGAAACAGTTTCTTGAAAACAGGCTACCCTTGTTTTTGGGTATTTCATTAAAGGAATTTCCTCACGCACTGTAATCTTTTTTAGTTAAACATTGAAATTATAAATTATATTAAATAATTTTTAAAACATAAAATTTGCTATATTTAGAGGCTTAACTAGTGCCTTTATGGCACCCGTTAACAAAACCCTTCATTAAAATAACAATAATAATAATTTTTCTTAGTTTACAGAATAAACTTTCCATCTTTTTTTTTCGAGCATATAATTAAGAAAAAGTAGATGTGAAAGTAGAATTATTCTACAGAAAACATTTCAACGGACGCGTTTAGTGTTTATCTAATGGTTGTGGGGGTCTAAAAGGAAAAAACGTGAAACATGGAAGAAGAGAAAAGTGAGGCCACCTAGAAATCTATTGGCTAAATCCATAAACAAAATCTAATCCAGTTTGTAGTCGAACGAGAGTGCCTTAGGTTGGTGTGGGAGGGGTTGTTTGGTGTGGACTATTGGATTCGTTCGTGGTCAAAATAAAACTAGGAGATGCTGTGAGACCCGCAACAAACAGACTTCGTGTTGGTCCGGGCACTTCGAAAAAGAAAAAAGTAAGGTTTTTAAACTGTGGGTTTTTCCTTCCATTGTACTGTCGGTCATCATCGTGTGGCTGGGTTTTAATCATCGCTTACATCTTTTTAAAAGTTAGATGCGCCCGACAAGGCGGCTTTCAGACAAAACATTTGATCCTCCTCGTCGCTTTTTTCCACATTCGTAGTCAATCCCCCACCCCCCAACTACGAACCAGAGAGATTCTAGAAGAATCAATCTTGACTTCCGCTAACAATCCTCTTCTTCTTCTTTTTTATTTTATTTTATTTTTAGTATTTGAAATGTGTATTTAAAAAAAATGATTAAAAAAATGAGTAAAAACTAAATTGGTTTAATATATATCATTTAAACTTAAATGTATTAAAAAAATAAATGCATCTAAGATCCAACCACACTTCGCCGTGTACGATTCTTACCGTAACTTTTAGATATAGACTTTCCTACCTTTATCGTCCCTTTTCGGATAATACCGCCCAAAAACTCATTTTGGCGGTTGCGTACTAGATTTCAAGACAAACGAAAGACCGCCAGCTGTCCCGGAGCTTTGTAGCCCATTGGGCTATGAATTGGGCCCAGATAAAGCACCGAACACTTGACCCAGTAACCGAAACCGGCCCAAAATTCATTTTTAAAGAGGTCCGATTTTGTTGCCCCTCTCTTGATAGACCAAACATGTGGCAATCCTCTTACATTCTCGAGAAATGGAGCAGGCGGTGTCATTGGAGCCATCAAATATGATCTCCCAATAATATCACAACTCACGCGAGTTCGTTAATAATCATTGAGAAGAGCTTTGTTCTCAAAGTTCGAAAAATATTTTAGAATTTACGGTCGAAACTTTCAAAATTCTTAGTTTACAGTATCGAACTCGAACTCTTAGAATTCGACTTCGATATACAAAGAAGTCGAACTCTAAGAGTTTGAGTTCGGGCAATGTAAGGCGAACTCGAACTCTATGTGTACGACTTCATGTGGAAGAGACGATTCCATACGAAGTCGAACTCTCCCTTCCCGTCTTCCTCATGTCCCTTCTCTGCCCCCCCTCCTTTTCCCTTTTGTCTAGAGTTCGACTTCATGTGGAATCGTCCCTTCAGCATGAAGTCGAACTCATAGAGCTCGAGTTCGCCTTACATGGCGCGAACGCAAACTCTCACATGAAGTCGAACTCTCCCTTCCCGTCTTCCCCTGGTTCCTGCTCTGCCCCCCTCCTTTCCCCTTTTGTTTTGAGTTCAACTTCATGTGGAATCGTCCCTTCCGCATGAAGTCGAACTCAAAGAGTTCGAGTTCGCCTTACATGGCCCGAACTCAAACTCCCACATGAAGTCGAACTCTCCCTTCCCGTCTTCCCCTGGTTCCTGCTCTGCCCCCCTCCTTTCCCCTTTTGTTTTGAGTTCAACTTCATGTGGAATCGTCCCTTCCGCATGAAGTCGAACTCAAAGAGTTCGAGTTCGCCTTACATGGCCCGAACTCAAACTCCCACATGAAGTCGAACTCTCCCTTCTCGTCTTCCCCCCGTCCCTTCTCTGCCCCCCTCCTTTCCCCTTTTGTCTTGAGTTCGACTTCATGTGGAATCGTCCCTTCTGCATGAAGTCAAACTCAAAGAGTTCGAGATCGCCTTACATGGCCCGAACTCAAACTCCCACATGAAGTCGAACTCTCCCTTCCCGTCTTCCCCCCGTCCCTTCTCTGCCCCCCTCCTTTTTTTCCCTTTTGTCTTGAGTTCAATTTCATGTGGAATCGTCCCTTCCGCATGAAGTCGAACTCAAAGAGTACGAGTTCGCCTTACATGGTCCGAACTCAAACTCCCACATGAAGTCGAACTCTCCCTTCCCGTCTTCCCCCTGTCCCTTCTCTGCCTCCCTCTTTTTTTTTTCCCTTTTGTCTTGAGTTCGACTTCATGTGGAATCGTCCCTTCCGCATGAAGTCGAACTCAAAGAGTTCGAGTTCGCCTTACGTGGTCCGAACTCCAACTCTTAATGTTCGACTTCTTTGTATATCCAAGTCGAATTCTAAGAGTTCGAGTTCGGAACTATAAACTAAGAATTTTTAAAGTTCCACCGTAAATTCGAAAATATTTTCTGGAATAACGGTATTTGGGAACAAAACTCCCATGGAAAAGTGGTGACCCCCCGAGTGAAAGCGGCTAAAGTTTCGCTCGCCTGGTATGAAATAGCAGCGTGTTAATATGATCGATGGGTTTCGTACGAACTTTGTAATATAGTATAGGTCGTTTCATAAGGCATAAATGAGCTCGTAAAATTAAACGAGACTCCTAATCGTAAAGAACGAAGGACTTCGTAACGTACGAAATAATTTCCTTAAGAGCTTTTAAATTTATATGTGCTATCAACACCAAGCCCATCAGCAGTTTACGAAAACAGTACGATTCTATTTCATAATTTAGAGAAGTACAAGACAATAGGCGCATTATTTTGTGAAAGGCAGATGTATTTTATACCGGCTTTGTAAAATAATACGAAACCCATTACTTTACAAAAGATTCATATAAATTTATGAATTAATTATATTTTGTTAATTACGAAGTACAACTTATTTTAGTAAGCAAAAACCCATATAAATTTACTGTGTATTTGTACTTTACCAAACGGCTCGTACGATTTTACATAAACTAATCAAACTTTTACTAATCACTTTTGACGCTCCTTCGTACTCACAAAAAAATGAATGGAAAGGTAAAGCTAATTTCCCTAAGACCAAAACACCTACCCATCTGTCTATCTCTCCTTTCGCAAAATGGCATCCCCCAACAAAAGAAAGAAATCGTCAAATATTGGGTCCCAAAATCGAAACAAAACATGATCAGATTTCCAAAGAGGTTGAAAGGCGAGCCGTGATCCCCTCGAGCGAATCTAAGTCGCTTACAGCTTAGACATGAAAATTTACTAATAGTAAAAATTAACTAAATAATTCTAAGCAGATCTTGTCCAGTTATTACATGAATTTGAAAAGCTCAAGTACATCTCCAAGTCAACCCACTTGACACAACATTTCGTGTTTAAAAGACAAAAAAGAATTGCAAACCTATATATGAAAACAAAAAATCGTATCATATAATTAATTTAAAAAATAAAATAAAATAAGAGGACAAGAAAAGACATTCTTGGGCTCAACAGAAGTATCGGAAAAGTTGAGCCGAGAAAAAAAAACATTAAAAAGTTGGACCGTTCCTAAGAGAGGGTCTCTGGGCTAGAATCTGATGGTGGCGATGAGACCTCCTCCGCATTTAGCTCCGTGGTCTGATTGGGGAGGGGGGGTGTTCTGCTGCTCAGGTCCCCCGCAGTCCTTTTCCTGAAGCTCCTGGATTTCGTCTTCTTTCTCTCTGCTTTTGCTCGCCAGCCTTCGCCGCCTCTGCTTGTCTTATGTCTGAGTCACGACATCGGCCACGACCTTCGGATTTAACTTGCTGCTCGACTCGGTCTTATACACCTTGTATTAGCCCAGATCAATGGAGCTCCATGACTGGTTCCTCCGAACAACAATGTGGAAATTCGACTCCTCGTTGCCAGATTTCAATGCCTCTGGCGGCTTTGGCAACCGGAACAAGACCAACTCTAATGGCCTCGAAATCACAGGAGGTTCCACTGTTGGGCTATTCTCTTCTACGTGAGACCGGCCCATTCTCTTCTGCGTGAGACCGGCCCAAGCCCGTGTTTCTTTACACGGACAAAGTCTGAAACTCACCATACACAGCCGAAGAAGAGACGTAAACCCGGATTCCGTCACAGCCTAGTTTCAGGATACGCAACGTTCACTTAACCGAATATTTCCGTCGATCGCACCGTTGGAACTTCATGAAATTTTGAGGGAATATTTCTAACTCGAGGTTCTTTATGCTGAACGATGGAGATTGTTATTAAAGTCTCCTAGCTGGTAATTTCGCTCTGTTTCCGAGACTGCCAGATTCGGTGTTCTTCATTTCAGCTCCTTTATTGTGTTGTTAAGCGTATGATTACCAAGATGAGTTCTTAATGTTACGCTGAGTATGAAAGAAGTTTATGTGCTGGTCATTGGTGATTTGAGAAGAATGCATATGTACCCACTTTATTGGTGATTTAGTGGAAGTTTTGGTGGTCGCCGTGGTTTTACTCCTCACATTGAGGAGGGTTTCATGTTAAATCTCGGTGTTGTTTCTTGCTATAATGTACTTATTTCCGCTGTGATTAGTTGAGTTAGCCTTAAGGAAGTCATTCGACGAATTACGAGGTGTGTTAGTTCGTGTTATATCCCATAAAGTGGTATTAGAGCTCGGTTTGATTGATTGATTGATTGTGATGTGTCTAGCGATGGAGGCTAATACGAGCAAGATGATTATGTTGACTGGTTCAAATTATTCTTCTTGGAAGTCTCGGATGGAAGATCTGCTTTATGTAAAGAATTATTACATGTATGTTTTCTCTACAGTAATACCAAAGGATATGACAGAGGAGCAATGAATTATCAAACAGTGGGTTGAGGATAATGTATTGAATCATGTTAGTGGAATCAACCATGCTCGGACTCTCTGAAGTAAACTTGAGGAGCTTTATGCCAGCAATACAGGTAACAACAAGATGTATGTGATGAATCAGCTGTTGGGATTGAAGTATAAGGATGGTTCTTCAATGGCGGATCATACCAACAGTTTTCCGGGTTATATTAATCATTTGTCTTCCATGGATCTTAAATTTGAAGACGAGTTGCTTGATTTGTGGTTGTTTGGTAGTTTGCCGCACACTTGGATACTTTCAAGACATCAGTTTCGAATTCAGCTCCAAAATGAGTGGTTACAAATGATCTGGCGAAGGCTAGTTGTACGAATAAAGAGGTGAGGAGAAAGTCTCTTGATTCTAGTTCTTCTTCGAAGTTAGATATTCTGGTTACCGAGTCACTGGGGAAAAGTTATAGCCGTGGACCGAAGAGTAGAGATTGTAATGGCAGAAGTAAGTCTAGAGGAAAGTTTGCTGATGTTGAATATAATCATTGTGGTAAGAAGGGACATATCAAGCCTTTATGTCGGCTGTTGAAGAAGGAGAATAAGCAAAGATATAAAGAGAAGGGCAAAGGCAAGAAATCAGGTGAAAGTAGTAACACGGAACGAGTTGCCACTACTACTGAAGATTTATGATTGTGATGTAGTTAATTTGAGTAGCCATGAGACTAATTGGGTGATTGACAGTGGTGCTTCTACTCGTACTACCTCTCGAAAGGATTTCTTCATTTCTTACACACCGGGTAGTTTTGGTTTTGTGAAGATGGGAAATGGTGGTGAGGCAAAGGTTGTTGGCATTGGCGATATATGCTTGGAGACTAGTACTGGTTCTAAGTTGCTTCTGAGAAATGTGAAGCATGTCCCAAACATTAGGTTGAACTTGATTTCGACTGAAAAGCTAGATGATGATGGTTATTGTAGTACCTTTGCAAATGGAAGATGGAAGTTTACCAAAGATTTGATGATTGTGGCCAAAGGTCAGAGATCTTCAGCTTCATACATGTTGCATGCTAAGATTGCGAATCATGTTGTTAATGTGGTAGAAAATATGGCTATATTTGAGTTGTGGCATAAAAGGCTTGGTCATATCAGTGAGAAAGGTCTCTCTCTCTTAGGCAGAAAGAATGCCTTATCTGGTTTGAAGAATCTAGCTTGCAGAGGTGTGATCATTGTTTGGCAAGAAAGTAGAATCGTGTTTCATTTAAGTCTTCATCGCCAGGTAGAAAAGAAAATATTCTTGACTTGGTGCATTCTGATTTATGTGGTCCTATGAAGACTCGGACTATGGATAGATCTCTTTATTTTGTCAATTTCGTTGATGATTATTCGAGAAAAACTTGAGTTTATAACTTGAAGCACAAGAGCCAAGTTATGGATGTGTTCAAATAGTTTCATGTTTCAGTTGAGAGGAAAACTGGAAGAAAGCTCAAGTGCATTCGATCAGATAATGGAGGTGAGTATCCGGGGCCATTTGATGAGTATTGTATACAACATGGCATTCGACATCAAAAGGCACCACCCAAGACACCTCTGTTAAATGGGTTAGCAGAGAGGATGAATAGAACACTCATCGAATGAGTAAGATGTCTACTTTCACATGCCAAGTTGCCGAAGTCTTTCTGGGGAGAAGATCTTAACACTGTTGTTCATGTGTTAAATCGTACACCATTTGTTCCTTTGAAGTTTGATGTTCCAAATCGAGTTTGAAGTGGTAAGAATCCCTCTTACTTGAAAGTTTTTTGATGCAAAGCTTTTGTGCATATTCCAAGTGATGAGAGTACTAAGCTTGATTTGAAGTCAAAGGAGTGTGTTTTTATCGGATATGGTCATGATGAGTTTGGCTATAGATTTTATGATCCTATCTCAAAGAAGCTTGTTCGAAGTCAAGATGCAGTTTTTGTAGATGATCAGAATATATAAGACATTGACAAGGTGAAATCTTCTTCTGTTACTAGGAGTCAGAACTTGGATATGAGTATTGTTCTTCCTATGTTAATTCCATCGCAGAGTGAAGTTCAGGAGTATGAGCATAAGACAAATGAGATAGAGCGGAGTTGTTGAGGATTTACCAACAACTGAAGTCCAAGTGATATGCCACTCAGAAGGTCGTTGAGAGAACGACAATCATCAACCAGCTATCCAGTTAACGAGTATATTCTATTGACCGATGGGGGAGAGCCCGAATATTTTGAGTAAGCCATGGAGAGTAAGCAAAAATAAGAATGGATTCCTGCTATGGATGATGAGATGAAATCACTTCACGATAATGATACTTATGAATTGGTGAAGTTGTCTAAGGGTACCAACATGGGGTTGGTTCAAGTGGTAAAGAGCTTGGATTCGCTTAAGGAAGTCTCGGGTTCGAAACTTACCGTACGCAGCCACCCCTATTGGAAGACTCACCCACCATAGCCAGGTGTTCTACTCGGGTCGAGTCCGAATTAGTCGGAGCGAAGCTCCAGAAACCGAACGGGCAATAAAAAAAGAAGTTGCCAAAGGGTAAGGTACTGAAGAACAGGTGGATATTTAGGATAAAACATGAACTCAACTCTCAGCTACGATACAAAGCAAGATTGATAATAAAGGGCTTCAGTCAAAGGAAATGAGTTGATTTTAATGAGATTCTCTCTTCAATTGTGAAGATAGACATCCATTCGAGTTGTGATGGGTTTAACTGTCAGTCTTGACTTGGAGATTGAGTAAATGGATGTCAAGATAGCCGTTCTCCATGGTGACTTGCACAAAGATATTTACATGGAACAACATGAAGGTATCACAGTAAAAGAAAAAAAGATTTTGTGTGCAAGCTCAACAAAAGTCTCTACGGTTTGAAATAAGCCCCACGACAATGGCATATAAAATTTGAGTCTTTTATGGGGGAGCATGGCTACACCAGAACTAATACAGGCCATTGTGTCTTCTTTCAGTGGTTTGGTGATGATGACTTCATTATTATCCTAGTATATGTGGATGATATGCTTCTTGTTGGCAGGATTATCTCATGCATTAATCAATTGAAGAAGCAATTGAACAAGACTTTTGCTATGAAAGACTTAGGTCCTGCAGAATATATTCTAGCCATAAGAATTATCAGAAGAAGAGAAGAGAAGAAGATCTTCTTATCGCAAGAAAAGTATATTCACAAAGTGTTGGAAATGTTCAATATTGGAAAGGCTAAAGTAGTAAGTTCTCCCTTTCCTTCTGGAGTTCAGTTGAGCCGCGATCATTGTCCTTCTTCTGATGAGCATAGGCAGCACATGCATAAGGTTCCTTATAGCTTTACTATTGGTAGTTTGACGTATGCGATGGTGTGCACGAGACCTGATATAACGCATGCTGTTAGCGTGGTGAGCCGATTCTTATTTTATCCTGGAAAAGACCATTGGAATGTGGTGAAATGGATCACGAGGTATTTGCATGGCATCGCAAACTATGGTATATGTTTCGGAGATGGTGAGCCAAAGTTGATTTGCTATGCAAATGCAGATATGGCTGGAGATATTGATATTCGTAAGTCGACATCGGGTTATCTAATTACCTTTGCAGGACGAGCCGTTTCTTGGCAATCTAGACTTCAGAAATGTACTGCACTATCTACTACTAAGGCGAAATTCATTGATGCCATGGAAGCGTGCAAATACCTATTGTGGATGAAGAATTTTCTCCAAGAGCTTCGATTTGATCAAGAACGGTATGTTTTCTTTTGTGATAATCAAAGTGCCATATATCTTGCGAAGAATTCTACTTTTCATGCGAAGTCGAAGCATATAGATATGAGATATCATTGGGTTCGAGATGTTGTGAATTCTAAGTTGGTGCATATTAAGAAGATCCACACCGATGATAATGGATCGAATATGATGACGAAGGCGCTTTTAAGAGAAAGGATTGTTGCTTGTCATCGAGTCGCCAGTATTTCGGCGAGCTCTTCCACATAGTCGAGAGGGGGAGATTTGTTGAGCTATTCTCTCCTATGTGAGAGCGGCCCAAGCCCGTGTTTCTTTACACGGATGAAGCCCGAAACCCATCATACTCTCAAAGGGCCATCTAGGGTTGTCTTCAGATGACACAAGATAGAAAAATGCAGTAAGGGTGAGGGAGACAGCCGAAGAAGAGACGTAAACCCGAATTCCGCTGCAGCCTAGTTTCAGCCTGCGCGACGTTCACTTAACCGGGTGTTGCCACCAATCTCACCGTTGGAAATTCATGAAAATTTTAGGGAGTATTCTCGACTTGAAGTTTTTTATTATGAACGGTGAAGATTGCTATTAAAGTCTCCTAGTTGGTGATTTTGCCCCGTTTCCGAGACTGCCATATTCGTTTTTTTTTTTCATTTCAGCTCATTCTTTTTTGTGTTGTTAAGCGTATGATTACCAAGATGAATTCTTGATGTTACTCTAAGTAGGGAAGAAGTTTATGTGCTGGTCATTGGTGATTTGAGAAGAACACATATGTACTCACTTTATTGGTGATTTAGTGGAAGTTTTGGTGGTGCATCGGGCCGTAGTTTTACTCCTCACATTGATGAGGTTTTCATGTTAAATCTCGGTGTTGTTCCTTGCTGCAATTTACTTATTTCCGCCATGATTAGTTGAGTTAGTCTTAAGGAAGTCATTCGACGAATTCCAATGTGTGTTAGTTCGTGTCACATCCCATCATCCAGGATCTCCGATCCCTTGAGTACGTACTCAGAGCCGGTAAATGAAGTCGTTCTCTACGAGGTCGTGCCACACAAAACCATTCTTGTAGCTCCTGAAGGAAGAAGAAAGAGTTTCACATCAACCCATGGATCCATACATCCAAGAATCACCGATCCATGCCGGGATGGCCTTACCTTCTAGAGGACCAGGAGTACATGGAGGCCATGCCCCTGCCTCGGAGAAGATTAAGTCGATCGATCACATCTGAAATGCGACCAAATCGAAAAACTCAAAAATCCCCCGTGCATAAAAAATCTCACGAACGCAAGTTCGAGGCACCTCACCAAAGAGGAAGAGTCCGTGGGGGGAGGATAGGGGAACTTCCATGAAGTGGGGATGCTCGAGCTGGGAGTTACGGCAAAGGTAGTACACGACGGGGACCTTCCTATCAGAGGAGGAGGAGGACATCGTGGTAGGAGTAACAGGAGCGACCATGGGGTTGGTGGTGAGCCTAAAGG